>OU342742.1:34098590-34698590 GCA_910589775.1 Avena eriantha
GGAGAGGCGCCGCTGGCCACCCCCATGGGTCCCGCGTGGGGGGGGCTAGCCTACTAGGGTGATGGCCACCCCCTTGGCCCCTTTCTCCTCTTGCCTTTTCCTAATGGGCCCTCTTCCCTCTGGAATTGGCCCATTAAGCTTTTAACCTTTAAATTAATTTTCTCTTTTATTAAATAATTATGAATAAATGATTAAATCAATATTTAACATTCATTCACATATTATTCAATCTCGGTGGCTATAAAACACCTTTCACCTCCACTCTGGACATCCTCTGGACTTACCGAAACCCTTCCGGTTTTCTCTCTACTATTCTTCGGCGATTCTACCAATCCTATAAACACTCTCTAAGCATCATCAAACCCTTAAGCGTGATACCCTACGGTTCGGGAACACTCTAGACATGGTCGGGACACTCTCGGACCAATGATCGACATAGGGACCTGGATGGCCATGTGACCCCTGTGCGTTCCACGAAGATCTTTCGTCGTTTGAACCAGGACGGTCGTGTCTTATTCATTTTGTCTCTCGATACTTGCATTGCCCGAGATCTGATCAATGGCATCACCATGTTGTGTTCAATCTCGTTACTGAACAATGCTACTTGACTCGTTCCGACAAGTGATATCCCTATGATCAAATCACACGATGCGCAACCATTGGATATAAATTTTCCAAGTGGGCCCTTGAGTATCTTTCCGTCACGTGGATGGACAAATCCCGCTCTTGACAAATATTGCCTCTACGATTCCTCCGAGTACCCGAACACACCTTTATAATCACTGTATTACCAAGTGACGCTTGATGCTATCTAAGCACTCTCAAGAAACAGTGATTGATATAGCCTCACGGTCTAAGGAATAGTCTACGAGGATCTATTTCTAATCATCGTAACTTGAACTTCGTGACATGATCGGGTCACGATATTTCGGTTGGGTATTGGTTCATCATCTCATTCTTAGAATGAGTTGACTCCATTTCCAACTAGCATAAATGCCACATGATCAGGAAACTTGATTATCTATTGACCAATGAAGTAGTGACTAGAGTTTCACTGGGAACCCCTGGTTGTTTATATATCACACATGTATTGATGTTTCCACTCAATACAGTTATAGGATGATATAAAACTTAATCATAAACTTTATGAAATATGATAATAGTCGAAGAAGCGTCTATCATTATACGTTGTTTATCCAATCTATCTACTTCTCGTTTAGCTATGCCTCAATAGCGGCGGTTCATTTTCCTTTCCTAAGGGCCCTGACGCATTTATTGACGGACCGGTAAACTAGACCCGAAAAACTCCTATTTTGAAAACGAAAGACCCATCTAAGATGGCGCAACGCTATGACGAGCGTTCTCACAGGCCGGCACTTCGATGCATCCGTCTCCAGAGTTGTACACCTCTTTATTTCATAGGAAGGCCGAGACCCTTTTCAGAACCAGCCCATGATAGCAGGATCCTGACCTAACCCGAAGCCTAAAGGTCCAACGACCCACACAAAATGGCTGATCAAAACACGGAGTGGCCGTCTCTTGAAAAGAGGCTCACTTTTTCCCTATATCTAGAATGGAAAGAACTACTATTTTAGAGACAAGCAATGACTGGACTCTTAGGCTCAACAGGAGGGGGGGGTAGAGGTGGAAGCACTCACCACCATAAATAGGCATGAATATTGAACAAAGAAATGTCAATGCTATCGGTTTCGATCTTGACTTCTTTCTTAGATTTCGTGTTTCTTTCCCACACATCATACCTTTTTCGTGTATATGAAATAGTGGACTTGACAAACTCAATTCTTAGGAAATCGCGAATAAGGTCATTTGCTAATTTGTCGAAATTTTTCTTTTTTTCTTGTTGAATAATGCCAAATCAAATCCAAAAAAATATCCAAAAATCCAAAAGTAAAAAGGAAATGAGATTTTTCTTTTTACTACAAATTTATAAGGTGTTTTGTTCCACTCATATAGCTATCTAGTTTAACTTACCAACCCGAGAATAATAAAAGGAAGATAAATAGTTAATGGATTTTATAGAAAAAAGACCCTATTTTAACGAATCACACGTAGAGATATTGCTAGCACACAAAAAGTTAATGGTATTTCATAACTAATGGATTGAGCAGCAACTCGTAGACCGCCTGAAAAAGAATATTTATTATTTGAGCTATATCCTGCCATAAGAAGACCGATAGGGGCAATACTTGAAATGGCAATCCATAAAAAAACACCAATACTAAGATCAGCTAAAACAAAATGACATCCCAAAGGGATAACTAAAAAACTTAATAAAATTGATATGACTGCTATAGAGGGTCCAATGCTAAATAAAGGAATATCCCCTCGGGATGGTAGGATATCCTCTTTTAAAAGTATCCATGAGCTTCTCAAGCACTTCTTCTTCCAATTACTTTGTGACGATTTCAACGTGAGGAAAAGTGAATGATTTCAATCTAGAAAAGAATCATATCTTCTTTCCCATTTTATGATGAGAATATTACTATTTGCCTCGAGGACATATTTCTAACAATTAAAGGAGGAGTTCTTTGCGAGAGGTCATTTTAAGGTAGGGAATGGTTCTAATACTAGGTTTTGGAAAGATACATGGTTGGTAGAAACACCTTTGTCACAACAATATTCATCCTTATACAATATTATGCAAACCAAAAATGTGATTGTTGCACATGTTTTAAATCAAGTACCTCTAAACATTGGTTTTAGGAGGGTACTTAGAGGCAATAAATGGAATCTTTAGATACATTTATGCCAAAGGCTGATGAGGGTTCAGTTGTCTGATGATCATGACAAGTTTGTGTAGAACTTGACATCATCTGGGGTGTTTTCAGTCAAATTCATGCATGGAGACCTTATGAATGATCATACGGTCTTCCTTCGAAAATATATTTAGAAAGTAAAAATCCCACTCAAGATAAAGATTTTTATGTGGTTTCTCAATAATATGGTGTTGCTTACTAAGGATAATCTAGTTAAACGAAAGTGGGCAGGGTGTACTAAGTGTTGTTTTTGTGGATCACATGAGACCATAGAACATATGTTTATATCTTGCCCTTTTGCTCGCCTATTGTGGCGCATTATTCATTTTGCATATGATCTTTCTCCTCTAACTAATGTTACAAATATGTTTGGAAATTGGTTGAATGGTGTTCATAAATCATCTAAGGCTAGTATTCACATTGGTGTTTCGGCCTTATGTTGGTCTATTTGGAGATGTAGAAATAATATTATTTTTAACAGAACAAACACTTTCAATGTTTTGCAGGTTATCCACATGATGGTACATTGGGTGCAGCTTTGTGCACCCCTATCGCCGCAAGACAAACGGGATATCATGGCTACTAGGTGTAGCCGTCTCCTAATTGTCGTTAGGCACATCTTTATCCAGTCTGGCTGGCTGCATTTTAATAGACTAGAGCATGATTTTTAGTCTATTAACTCACATTTTTCGTTGGTTGATCCATGTTTCAACCTTGAGTGATCCTTGAATTGTAATAACCTTGGATATTTGGATTCTTGAAATAAAACGCTGTGTCCATGAACCGATACAGAGGCCGAGGCTTTTCCCTTTTTGAAAAAATATAATTTCATCCTCATAACAAAAACAATATTTTTGCATCTATTCCAATTCCTTTTGCAAGATTATCCTTAGTTATCAACACTTTATTGTTAAGGAACCACATGAAAATTGTTATCTTTAGTGGTATTTTATTTTCCATAAATATCTTCTAGGGAATCTCTGGTGTCCATTCATGAGATCTCCATACATTGATCTGATAGTGGATATTCCATTCTCAGTTAACCTCCACATAAAAGAATCTTGTTGAAACCATTCATCCCATTTAAGCTCCTCCTAAAACCAATATTGAGCGGAGTCTGGGCTAAAACTGTTTGAACAAATACATTCTTTCGGTGGAGAATGTTATAAAGTGAAGGATATTGTTGGGTGAGAGACGCCTCTCCTAGCCAAAATCCTCCCATAAACGAGTATTCACCCTATTGCCAATTTTGAAAAAGCCCCTAGCAAAGAAAACTACGAATATCGATTGAGAATTTATATCAACTGAGTTATTGTCCCTTTGAGTCTTGAGTAGGCTTAGTTTCCCTAAGAGGTTCAAGAACTAGATTACGACATTGCTTACGACCACATCATTTAGAGCACACCTCAACAGTATGTATGGCCTCTTGATTCACTCCAAGTGGTTTTAGGCAAGGTGACCCCCTCCTTCTCTTCCTCATTGTGATTGCCATTGATCCCCTCTAGATGATTCTGCGCGTTGCAACAAAACAAGGTCTCGTCCATTTGTTCCATGGCCGGGGAACCTCTCTCTCTCTCTCAAAACCTTCACAACTTCGTGAATATTAGCAACCTCTCATCCAACTTAAAAAAGGCAATCGCCCTAGTTGAATGCAACTCCATATAACTCGATCCTTCAAAGCCTCCCCTCAACTTTCTACCTTCCCTCTACATTAATTTGGCCTCCCTTTGTCGGTTGCAAAACTCGAACACATTCATTTCCAACAATTTGAGGACAAAATTGCCAACAAGCTCAGTCTTTGAAACATAAGGAATTTCACGATGGTGGGGCGACGAGTTTTGGTTTGGCCGATTGACACCGCCTAGGTTTTACCAACAAATTGCAAAGGACTTCTCATATTATTAGATTCATCAAAGTATATATACTTTCGTGTTATATGCATTTGATGTTGAATTTTTTTCCTACATGTTTAGTCAGCATGTATATAGTTTGACTTTAACTAAATCCGAAACACATGGTAATTTGCAAACAAGGGAGTATGCTATAAGGTTGTGGATTTGCTATTTGGCCGAGGAACTATTTCTAAATCACTGCTAAGAACAAGCGCAAATTATGGAATCGTAAGGAAACGCACCCAGCAGTGGATAGTGACTTCGTCCCATATAGGAAGGCAAGTTGTTGCATAGTGATGAGCTGATTCTCATCTGGTTTCTCAAGGTCAGGCATTTCATATTAACTGAAAACGAGGAAAATCTGACTCCGTTGCCCCTTAAATACTGCCTCCTTCAAACCCATAGGTTTGACCACGTAATCTAGCAGGGATCACCTGTATACAAATAATTAGGCCTCAGTCTTACCCACTAACGGCTCAACTAAAAAAATTACCACTACCCCACTAGCGCTGCACATGTAGTAGAAACAGTTGCCCTTTGTGCTGAGCCCGTAGCTAGGCTAGTGTAACAGTTGACTTGCCGCAAAGCAAACGAGTTCTTTTTTCTTTCCTCTTTGCGTAGATTCGAATCCACCACACAAGACAAGGAGAGCTGTACTAATAACCATCAACCGATTAACCAGAGATTATTACCTGCCTATTACGCTGCTAAATTCCCTTAGCCCTCACCCCTACTACTACTACTAACTGCTAGTACCTGCCGCTGGGGACCAGTGGTTTCTTCCGTCTCTTGGCGGGTACCGGTTGAGCTGAGAAGCAGCGCGTCAAGCGGCTGAATCCAAGGGGGGGCATCATGACAGAGGGCTGATGGGGGTTGCTTTATCGATCCAATGACCCTCGGTAATCACGCGACCTGCTTGCTCGCCCCCGTAGCACGTGATCCATGGCAGCGGAGTCGCGTGATGGATGGGTTAGTTTGATTTTGATCGGCAGGTAATGGTTGTTTAGTCGTAGCCAAATGATTAAGACCTGCACGGATCAGTGGAACCTACTACTACAGTGCTAGTAGTAGCTACGTACAGAGGTACAGTGTACAAGTGGGCTGTGGCCGGCTCTGCCGTTTGCCAGAAAAGAAAGTGAAAACTGTGGAAGGGTCGGCGGCGAGATCGATCAGGAGAATCTTTCGCGTTCGGAAACGTAGGGTGTGAGCTGATCAGAGACTTTCCCTTTCATTTCTTTGGACGCGAGAAGAATCAGGTGGCGTCGTGAGTGGCATTTAAGGCGCACGGCGCATCGTCCATCGTCGATCGGCACGTGACAACTCGCCGGGGTTCCCGCGCGCCGATCCCGTGCCCTCAATCGCCGCACCTTCTATTTAAGCACCGCCGCTCCGGTCGCTTTCCGCCTCCTTCACTTCACTCCCACACTCGCCGATCGTTCTCGCTGCGTTGCCTGCCGAGCACAGCACCCCACGCCCATTGCCCTGTATCAGAAGCCACGTACCTGGAGAGAGAGAGAGAGAGATGGCGAGCGGCAGAGCCTTGTCGCTGCACCTGGCGGCCGTCGCCGTGGCGTGCCTCGCCGTGGTAGCGCCCGGGAGTGCTGGCTGGATCAGCGGCTCCGCCACCTTCTACGGCGGGAGCGACGCCTCCGGGACAATGGGTACGTACTATGTTCATTCTGGGGCTACTCTGTCCGTACCCTTGGATCACTCATTCAGTCTGCACTTGGGCACCCATGCGAAATGGCGGACGATTGACGACTTACATCTGATGATTAACTCACCATAACAGGGGGCGCGTGCGGGTACGGCAACCTGTACGCGACGGGGTACGGCACGAACACGGCGGCGCTGAGCGCGGCCATGTTCAACGACGGGGCCGCCTGCGGGGAGTGCTACCAGGTGGAGTGCCAGTGCTCGAACCCGTCCAACTGCCAGTCGTGCAAGCAGGGCGTCACAGTCACCGTCACCGCCACCAACCTCTGCCCGCCCGACTACTCCAAGCCCAGCAACGACGGCGGCTGGTGCAACCCGCCGCGGAAGCACCTCGACATGGCGCAGCCCGCCTGGGAGAGGATCGGGGTCTACCGCGCCGGGATCATCTCCATGAGGTTCCAGCGCGTGCCCTGCTCCAGGTCCGGCGGGGTGCGCTTCACCATCAACGGCCACAGCTACTTCAACCTCGTCCTCATCACCAACGTCGCCGCCGCCGGCTCCGTCTCCTCGGTGCAGATCAAGGGATCCAAAACAACCTGGGTCACCATGTCCAGGAACTGGGGCGCCAACTGGCAGTCCAGCAACTTCCTCGACGGCCAGGCCATCTCATTCGCCGTCACCATTACCAGCGGCAGGAAGATCGTCTTCCAGGACATCGCGCAGCCCGGCTGGAGGTTCGGGCAGACCTTCACCAATGGCGCACAGTTCTACTAGCCAAGCGAGCACGCCGGCCGCCGCGCTAGCTAGCACGCCGGCGCCGGCGTCGGGTCGCCTTTCCCGTTTACCACCTTTTTTTTTTTTCTTTTTCGCATGCATCATTCGGGGAAATTAATTAAGTTGTAGCTTCATTCTGATGCCAGCTAGGACTAGTAGGGGGCTAGGTGCCGTTGGGCGGTTTGCATGGCTGAGGTGGGTGCATGGCCGGGTTCGCCTCGCCCGCCCGGCCGGAGACCGGTCTATTGCCCGCCGTGCCTGCCGCCTTGCCAACGATCGGCATGCCGAATCCAAGTTACTTTAGCCACTCTACGGTGTACCGTTCAGCAATGCATGGATGATCTTAATAGAATGAACTATAGAATGAAAATGGCTATGCTTACATTCGTGGACTTCGCTGGCTGGCTGCCCTGAGTTCGATGCATGCATGTCTGCTTACAAATTAAGTAGAGGATAGGTGCTTTTGACATTTGACCGTGGTACATTTGGTTTGACTATACGTGTGTACTCCTGTGTACGCAGTGGAGTACATGTACGGATAGTTAAGGGTAATCTTTAGCCATGTGCCATTGTAAAGTTCCATTGATCCTACATAGGTTTGAGTGTGGAGATAAAAACGTGGTCTCGAAGGGGAAAAAAAGGTTGACAAGCATTACGCCTCGGAGTCCCAACAACGTACGTTAGAGACCGTTAGTGGACATGCCAAGAGCATCGTGCATCCGTAACAGTGTAAACGTCGCTTCAGATTTGAGAACTCACAAATTCAGATTCAGATACGTACCGTACAGTACCGTTCCATCTTCTCACTAAAAATTTCAGCGAAATCAGCCTCTTCCGGTTTTTCTTTTTTTTCCCTTCATCATTCTCGTTGCGTTACCCTCGAAACAATGGGTTCGGGCCAGCAACAAACCAAGCCCATCTGATTCCAATCACCTAATACCGGGCCAGCTAGCGTGGTATAGCCTGCCAACCCACCACCGCAACGTTCCGCCAGGACACGACCCGCTCCACGAAATCCAGAAGACACGGAGTTGCAGAGCACACCGGAGATATCTCTAGCGCCGCCGCCGCCGCCGCCGCCCGCGCCATGCTCTGCCTGCGAAGCCGCATCGTTTCGCGTTTACTCTCGCCTCCATCCACCTCTCATCTCCGCCCCCTCCTCTCCGCACGCGCGCCACCCATTTCCCCTAATCCCGGATTCGCCGTCGAGGACTACCTCATCGACACCTAGAGTCGTGGGCCTAACAGGTCTCACTGTCCGGCACGCATTTTCGCTGCACTCCCATTGCCTCCAGGCTGCAGTACTACCTGCCCTTCTTCGGCTCCTTGGAGAACTTCCTCCGGCCGGTCAAGCGCAGTTCATCTCCTCGGCTTTGACATAGAGAGAGCGGTCAAGCCCAATGTCACGTTTCTACGGGAGTGCGGGCTAGATGATTGCGATATTGTTAAGCTGTGTGCCGTTTTGCCGAGGATGCTCACTGCCAAACCGGGGCGTGTCCGGGAAATTGAAATTGTGGCGTGTGCCGAAGGTTTAGGTGTGCCCCGTGGCTCTGGGATGTTCAGGGCAGCACTGCAGGTTGTCTCGCTCCTTAACGAGGAGAAGATCGCCACCAAATTGGAGTACTTGAAGAAGACGTTCAGGTGGTCTGATGCCCAAGTGAGCCATGCTGTATCTAAAGCTCCAGGTTTGCTGAGGAAGCCAAAAGAAGCGCTGCGGCGCAGGTCCGAGTTAACGTGGGCCTAGAACCGGCATACATTGCTCATCGGCCGGTAATTCTCTACTATAGCATGGAGCGCCGGCTCAGACCCCGGTACTATGTTCTCAAGTTTCTTAAGGTGAATGGATTGCTAGATCAGAATCGGGACTACTATAATATAATTGTACTGAGCGAGGTGGCATTCGTGGAGAAGTTCGTATGCCCTCACAAGGAAGCTGCACCAGACCTTGCTGAAGACTATGCAACCATTTGCAAAGGGGAAGTGCCAACTAATTTCAGGTTTACATGAAGCAAGAAAGGGCTATGAAAGTATGAAGATTGGTAACTACGTATGGCGCATCAAAGTTTCCACTCTGCGTACTAAGCTGGTAACTCCTGTTCCGGTGTTCTTTGCATAAGTGGATGTTGGTTATTTTCTATAGCATATGTGTTACATACAACCTACAGATTGAGCGGAGGAAAAATTTCTTTGTTCATATTTTTCTTTGTGTTCGGTGATTGCATATGTGAAAACGTTGTTCACAAAACCGCATATACATGTTTTGGCAGCAAACCTAGCCAGTCAATGTGAAAGTGTAGGCTCAAAGTTCAGCCGAATTTGTTGGTTTGAGCTGAGCTATAAGTCACACGACACTGACACCTCAGACCTGTTGCCCATCCTAAGATGAGAAATAGTATATATTCAGTTTTAAAAAATATGAATTCATGAATTGGTAAAAGTTATACATGGGTGGGTGGGTGAAGAAGTTGTGCGGTGACTCCAACTTGTGTTCTCATACTGATATCTGCTGTGTAGACCGTATTTTCTATTATCCGAAATGTGACTTTCTTCTCTTTATGCATAACATTCTGTAAATATATTTTTGTTGTATAATTGCTGAGATCTGCTTCTCTGGACAGTGCCTTCGGTCATCACATGAGTTAGTGGCTGCAGTAAATATGACCTAATGAACACATTGAGAGCACCTAATGAAAACCTTCAGGACTCCATCTGAATGTCCGATTGTAAAGGGACAAGAGGTCGGGGATTTGGCCTAATGAACCACCAGATGTTGGGATCAGCAGCAACGCTGTTGTTGGGATTTTCTTCTTCTCCTAGACTTTTTTGGTATTTGTGAGTACTTATTTTTGGTCGCCTTGGGTGTTCATTGAGATTGCGTTTAGGTAGGAGGAAACCGAAGTGTGATGCTCATGGCGTGGGAAGGCATTACCCGACCTGTTTAGGTACGAGGAGACCGAAGTGTGATGCTGTTGGGAAGGCCTTGGGTGCCATGAACACGTTCAGATAGATGCCGGTGTGGTTTGAGTCTGACCACGCATGACACCGGGCAACAAAATAGCGCTCCTGTGGGCTGTGGCCGTCCTCACGTGAGCTGCCGGTGCACTCACCAACAGTCTCTGAAAGGATTCCCTCTTACCACTCCTCCATCTGGTGTCGCATGTCAACTTTGGTGATTAGACTAACAACCCAGGACTCAGAAGATGACAAGTGTTCGTCCTGAGAATTATGGTATGTGTAGAATCCCAGGCTCCCAGTTAAGCATTCCCTTCTTAACTGTTTGACTGCATATATAGTGATCGTACAGGCAGAAGAACAGAAGACGCAGAAAGACGACTTCTTACCCCCCTTACAATATATAGTCGCAGAAAGAAACCAAACAATGGATCGCCGATCTGCTAGCTACTACAAGCGCAATTGTAGCTGAGCGATCCGGTGCGTGCATGCACCGGCCATCAGGGTTTAAATTTTCAAAATAATTCCACTCAATCGAGCGCTACTAGTAAGTACTCTACTTAAGAACTGCGTAAGCTAGCGTGTAGAGTGGATCGCTCTACTTATCACAATACCACTCTGCAATGGAGACACGGAGTAGTAAACCCTGGTGCTCTCTGAAGTTCGTCGTCGCTGTGGTGGCGTGCTTCGTGCCGGCAGCGGCGGACTGGTCGAAGGGCTCGGCCACGTTCTACGGCGGCAGCGACGCCTCCGGCACCATGGGTAAGTTCCCGGGCTCTGAACATTTTACAAGAATCTCGCGTCTCTTAGAACCACCAGGAAGTACAGTCTGTGTGGAGCGGTTAAGCAAGCAGTACAAACAATATTCAGTCCCTGCTTGTACGCAGGTGGGGCGTGCGGGTACGGGAACCTGTACTGGTCGGGGTACGGCACGCGCACGGCGGCGCTGAGCTCGGCGCTGTTCGGGGACGGCGCGTCGTGCGGGCAGTGCTACCAGGTGGTGTGCGACCACGAGTCGGAGGCGCAGTGGTGCGTCCCGGGGAAGTCGGTCACCGTCACGGCCACCAACCTGTGCCCGCCCAACTACGAGCTCTCCGGCGACGACGGCGGCTGGTGCAACCCTCCCCGCGCGCACTTCGACATGGCCCAGCCCGCGTGGCTCCACATCGGCGTCTACAAGGGCGGCATCGTGCCGGTGCTCTACCAAAGGTACAATTACCAACGTAGTTTAATACTCGCTCCATAATTGGACGGTTTGACTTGGATAAATCAAGAGATCTGAGTATGATGTTTTTGCACATGCAGGGTGGCTTGCGTGAAGCAAGGAGGAGTGCGGTTCACGATGGCAGGGCTCGAGCACTTCCAGCTGGTGCTCATCTCCAACGTGGCCGGGACCGGGTCCATCAAGGCGGTGTGGGTGAAGGGGACGGCCACGGAGAGGATGCCGATGAGCCGGAACTGGGGCGCAAACTGGCAGTCCCTCGCTGCGCTTGTCGGCCAGGCGCTCACCTTCGGGGTCACCGACACCGCCGGCCACACCGTCGTCTTCCAGAACGTCGTGCCCGCCTGGTGGAGTTTCGGCCAGGCCTTCACCTCCAACCTTCAGTTCTCCACTCCTGCTCAATCGTCGTTTTAGCATGCACGGTTGGACAGGGATATAGGTGCAGTCTGCAGATCGAGTTCTTTGTTGGTTTCCTTGGCGGTTAATTTTGTTGTACCAGGTCCATTGAATAATGCTTCAGATTGATCAAGAAGTCTGGAAGGATACTAGAGTAGCCGAATAATCACTACAGAACTCAGGTGAAAGGCTAACTGTCGGCCTACCCCTACGCCGACGGCCGCCATCGGCGTCTGGCCGTTGGGTTATAGATCTCGTCGGCGTACCTCACTAGGCGTCGGAGTCTCCAAGCTAGGCCGATGGTGCTAGCCGACCGTCGGCGCGAGGGGTGTGGACGTCGTCAACGGTCTAGTGGTGCTATGCCGATGGCATTGCCGTCGGCGTACCTATCTAGAAAAATTAAAAAAATGGTCGAGCGCCGCCGCACCGCATCAACGCGTCCAGTGGGCGACCCAGGTGGCCTGCCTGGCGCAGAAGGCGTCAAGCTGCATCTTCTCCTCGCGGCAGAAAGGAGTGTCTCTGTACATGAATACGTCATTGTCGCGGGCCAGCCTCGCTTGCTGCACAGCGCGCACGCGTCCTGCGCGGGCATGCCGGCCTCACCCAGCGGCTCGGTGTCGAAGAAGGAGCAGGCTACTGATGCCACCATGGTATCTGTAGGAGACTTGGGCAAGGCGAGCACGAGCAGATCGAGCTGGGCTGCGTAGTGCGCTTGCTTCTTTTGGTGCGGGAGGAGGAAGATGGAATAGGGAGCAAGTTGGGAACGCCGCCGCCACTCGCCGGTGCTTCGGTCGGCCCGCCGGATGGGGAAGGAGGAGAGGGGGCTGGTGAGAGAGAGAGGGGCTAGGAGAGAGAGGTGGGTCGGTGAGAGAGTGGCGTGGACTGGCAATAGTCGTTTGAGGAGCGCCTTCATCGGCGGCGGCGCATGCGAGGTGTGGTCGTGACTACTCGTGAGGAGGGAGGCGATGCGAGACGAGGAGAGGTGGGTCACGAGGAGAGAAGGGGATCATGAGGATAATGAGGATAAGGTGTGTGCGTGGCTGCGTGCGTTCCGTTCGTTTTGTGTGTGTTTTTTTGGATAAAGCAACCGTGCGTTGTGTGGTTGGTGAGGAGGAGATGTTGGGTCGTTGGGTCGTTGGATCTGGGAATGGACGGCTGAGATTGTTTCTCAGGGTGATCCATGGTTGCTACTTTCTGTCCTCTGATTGGCTTAATGTTTGTTGCTTCGGTGAGCCTTTAACCATAGTTTGGCATAATCGTAGAAAATTTAAACAAAATCAGAAAATAGAAAACCTTCATCCACGTGTGCATATTGGGATGGCAAGCAATGTGTCGATGAAAGTTTTCGGTTTAGCCGCACAGGAACAATATAAAACCTTTGTGTTGCATCATTTTACATGACATGGAAAAAATAACAAACTTATAATATTCCAAATATCTTGGAAAAGTATTCACAAAATGACCAATCATGTATAAAGTTTCATGGCTTTTGGGTCAAATGATCAATGTTATGGCCGGATTCATGGCATAATTTATGATAATGTGTCCATGTTGTGCAGACGTGTGTATCTTGGAATGGTGGACAATGTTGCAGGATAACGTTTTCCTTTTCGTCGCACAAAAAACCATTTTCTATTTTCCAAGTGCCAAAACTGGTCCCATGTCATTATTTAAAAAATACTAGACCACCTTTCATGAACAATGTCCCAACTAGGGTATCTAATAGCTTTCCATGCACATCTGATAAAAAGACAAATTTCTAACGAATCAGTAGGGGGGTGAGTTCGATTTAAACTACAGGTACATCATATTTTGAACATGATTTTTTGCAAAAATTATTTTTAGATTCATAATATGCTATATTTGCAAAAAATATTTTTAGATTCACAATATGCTATTTTATCAAATATAAAACCTTCGCGTTGTATCATTTTACATGACATAGTATCCAAAAAATAACAAATTTGTGATATTGTAAATATATTGGAAAAGTGTGCATAGAAACGACCTATCATGTACGAAATTTCTTGCCTTTCGTGTTAAATGACCAATGTTCTGGCTAGATTCGTCGTAGCATAGTTTGTGATAATGTGTCCATGTTGTGCACACGTGTGTATCTTGGCATGGTGAAGAATGTTGCATTGGGAAGTTTTTTCTTTTCATTGCATAAAAAAACAATTTTCTATTTTCTGAGTGCAAGAAAGAAGGTATTTTGTGAAGCAACCACTAAATTAAATTTGTAAAATGATACGATCCCATTTTTCAAAAATACTATACCACCTTCCATGGAAAATGTTCTAATTGGGATATCTAAAAGCTTTCCATACACCTCTGGTCAAAAGGATAAATTCCTGTCAAATCGGTAGGAAGTAGGTCGAATTGGAACTACGAGTACATGATTTTTTGTAAAAACTAATTTTAGATTAACAATATGTTATTTCACCAGAGATCCACTATAGTTTCGCAAGGTGCCACCCCTAGCTAAGAATCTTTATGTCTGCTATTTTGACCGTAATTTGAAATGGGCATAAAAAATTCAAAAACGACCAAAACAATGTAAAAACTCCGCGTTGTATCATTTTACATGACATAGTATCCGAGAAAAATAACAAACTTGTAATATTGTAAATATCTTGGAAAAATGTTCACCGAGATGATCTATCACGTACAAATTTTCATGACTTGGACAATGTTGCAGGTGGAAATATTCCTTTTTTCGTCGCACAAAAAAACTATATTCCATTTTCCGAGTGCCAAAAGGGGGTTGTTTTGTCAAGCAACCACCAAACTGAAGTTGCAAAATGGTACTACCCTATTTTTCAAAAATACTATACCACCTTCCATGGACAATGTCCCAACAGGGGTATCTAAAATCTTTCATGCACCTCTGGTTAAAAGACAAATTCTTGCCGAGTCGGTAGAAAGTGGGTCCGAATTAGATTAGAGGTACATGACTTTTTGATCATGATTTTTTGCAAAAATTATTTTTAGATTCATAATATGCTATTTCATCAGAGATCCATTCATAGTTACGCAAGGTGCCACCCCTAGCTAAGAACCTTCATACCCGTCGTTTTGACCGCAATTTGAAATGGGCATAAAAAAAATTCAAAAACGATCAAACCAATATAAAACCTTCGCGTTGCATCATTTATATTAAATAATATCTTGAAAAAGTAAAAAATTGTAATATTGCAAACATCTTGAAAAAGTGTTCACAAAAATGACCTATCATGTACGAAGTTTCATGGCGGCCAAATGACCAATGTTCTGGCCATATTCACGATATAGTTTGTGATAATGTGCTCATGTTGTGAACATGTGTATATATTAGAATGGTGGGCAATGTTGCAGGAGGAAGTTTTTCTTTTCGTCGCAGAAAAGAGCCATTTTCCATTTTTCGAGTGCCAAAAAGGGATGTTTTGTGAGCAACCACCAAATTAGAGTTATAAAAAGTACCACCCTATTTTTTTTTTAAATACTATACCGCCCTCCACCTATATTTCCCAACAGGGGTCTCTACTAGCTTTCCATGCACCTCTGGTCAAAAAGAGAAATTCCTGCCAAATCGATAGAAAGTGAGTTCGATTTTAACTGCATATACAAATTCATTTTTTGATTATAATATACTATTTTATCAGAGATCCACTCATAGTTTTTCAAGGTAAACATTCATTCACTCACGCTGTTTTGACCACAATTTGAAATGGGGATACAAAATTCAAAACAGATCAAAACAATATAAAATCTTCGTGTTGCATCATTTTACATGACATAGTATCCATGAAGAATAACAAATTTGGAATATTGTGATAAAATATGGAATCTAAATACGTAGCGAATGGATTGTGGTGGGAAAACAAGAAAAATAGCTATACCGATGGCAAGCCGTTAGGCCGTCGGCCTAGTTCTGACGACGTCGACTCCTCCGTCCCATGCAGGCTCAGCAGCAACGCGTGAGGAAACTACACCACCATTCTTTTCTACACCGACGGCGGCCCTTGGCCTAAAAGAAGCTACGCCGACGGTATTTCTATGCCGACGGCCGCGACATCTGGCCGTCGGCCTACCACTTGATTCCCGTAGTGAACATTGCTGAGGTGAAAATGGGTTAGTCTTTGATGTTGATAGTACTTTTTTGAGATGATTTTAATAGTGTCGGTAGAGAGAGAGCGAGGCTATTATCAATTTATCATTCATGAAGGAGTTTGTATTTTATTTCTTTGGAGTTTTTATTCTGGCCTCATTCTGTAGGCACCCGATGACATGATTCAGTTTTTCCAATTCTTATTTATTTCAAATCTGGCTCCCTCCCAACCCTAGCCATAGGGTCTAGCGGCGTAGGTCATGGGCGTTGGGTGACAGGGTGGAGCGGAGGGCTTTGCGTTGGTGTCTTGCGACGACGGTGGCCTGATTTGGCTCGACCAGATGTGGCTGTCGGCGGCCGGACCAGTGCTCCTACGTTCGGCAGGGCGGCGACCCTGAGTGGCACGGTGGACCTCGGCCGGCGAGGTTGCTCCTTATCTAGGCGCGGGACATGGTTGCTTGAGGTCTGAGGTATGTCCACGACGGCCGACGGTAACATCAGGCTCGCACGGGGATCTCCAGCGGTATGGGCTGATGGGTGGCCGGGGCACAATTTGTGGGAGGGAGGAAATGGGTCTCTCAACTTTGTCGTCACTGAGGTATGGACTCTCTAGATCGGGCGCAACAGTGGCCCTTGTCCCGGCCATCTGTCATGCACATAGGGAGAAAATTAAAAAAAAAACACCGCATATGGGGCAAGGGTTTCAAAAAAACCACCAACTCGCGCTAGGGTTTTAAAAAACCACCAACTCTGAGGCAGTTGGTAATAGATAGCACTGATACCTCTTTGACGCCGATCTAATGACAAATATGACCGGTAGGACCTGCTGCCAGCATGATGTGGCATTTTTGCAAAAAAGACCTTCACAAATCAATTTTGTGGTGAAAAGGTAACGGTGAGGCCGCTCACTTTTTCTTATTCCCTTTGTTATCTTATTCGTTCATGCCTCTGTTGACCAAACCAATTGGAGCCTGTACGTCGGCCAAGAGTGAGCAGCGGCGGCCGTCCGCACCGGCGAGCTCGCCTGCAGCCCCGCCCCGGCCCTAGCTCGCCTGCAGTCCCGTGACTAAGCTCGCAGTCGCTGGAGCCTGTCCCTGTGCTCGAGGTTTCCTTGTTGTGCTCGGAGGTCGCCCCCTCCCCCGAGCTCGCACGCCGCCCCGATCTGCCCCGCTCCGTCCCACCCCGAGCTCGCCGGCAGTCGTGCGCCGCCCGACGTAGCCATGCCCCGAGCTTGCCTGCAGCCCCGCACCTGAGCTCGCGGGCTCGCGGCCATGTACGGAGGGACGCCATCAGCGACCGGGACGAAGGTGGTGATGGGAGGGGCGCCGCCAGTGTCTAGGATGGAGGCGGTTCTGGGGAGCGGCGTCGCCGTCCTTCCCCTGCTGTGCACCCGCAGCGCGGCTGCCGGCCTCACCCTCAGTCAATGCAAAGAACATGTGGGAGAGAGACCAAAAAAAGATATTTTGACTTTTTTATTGGGTTGATAAGTAGGACCTACTCCACCTCAGTGAATAGGGCCCGACAACTAGGCCCCAAATTTTTTTTATAAGAAGGAATTGAAAAAATAGAAAAAGGACGTAAGATTAGAATTTATAATATGTGGAGGTGTTTTTGGTAAATAAATGACGTCAGCCTGACAACTGGGTCCCACCGGTCAAATTTGTCATTAAACGCGCGTCAGACGTGGATCAGTGCTATCTGTTACCAATTGTCTCCAAGTTGGTGGTTTTTTGAAACCCTAGCGCGAGTTGGTGTCTTTTGAAACCCTACGCGAGTTCGTGGTTTTTTGAAACTCTTTTCCTATATGTGGTTGTTTTTTTTAATTTTCTCGCACACAGGTGGCCACGGCATGGCAGGCGGTTAACGACGGCCTCTCTTTTGTCCGAATTTGCGTCTAGCGAAATAGTACATAATAGAGATATATAAATTGTATCCAGCGAGTATAAAATAAAGTTTATTAAAATAAACTAGCATCTATTCCAGATCTTCAAACTATTTATTCCTTTATGACATAATTAGTTTGGCTAGACCAATGTCATGTACTACTAAACAAGACTCCAGGTTTAGAATCATATGCTCGAGAACAAAAGAATGACCGATCCACCATACCATTGTGTTTGTCCAGAATACCAAGATTTTGCCAAACCTTTTGAGTGCGAGGTCACCAAAAAGAGTATGTAAAATCATCTAACAACCACTATTACAAATTGGACACGGCCTACTTGTCGCTATATGCCGGTTTGCTAGAACTCCAAGACATGGAATAAGCCCGTGTAGTGCTCTCCAACCGAAAATTTGAAATTTTCAATGGAACATTGAGGCGCAAAAACTTTTTCCAAACTGCACTTCATTGGGATCATCCTATATCCATAACATCAGGATTATGCTGACCAAACAGATACTCCCAGTCTGCGTGGTATGCAGATGGCACGGTAAACATGCCTTTTTTTTGTCAAGTGCCACACAACAAAATCCTGGCTTCCCGCATGTGAGATAGGGATTTCAAGGATCCTATTAACATCCACACTCCCAAAGTTTTCTGGGATTAGCTCTTCATCCCAAGAACCAATGACATGGTTTATAAGATCAGAAACTTTGCTTAGCAATATACATGCTCTAGGAGTATAAACTTATTTACTAGTTGGACTTGTTAGTGTTTGGGGAGGAAGATACACAACCTCCCCGCTCTTGCCTGCGGTGAACCTTCGAGGATAGTTTTAATCAACATATAGGTAGCATAAATAAAACAATAAGCGCATGCATAGGTAACACAAGGATTTACGTGGAAAAACCTCCTTAAGGTGAGGAGGAAAAAAACACGGGTGTGGACCAACCGGTCCACGCGAGCTTCAATATGAGCAACCTAGGTACAGAGTCTTCTGTAGAACATCTAGATATATACAACACACTCAGCACATTGCCAACCGACAACAACAACAACAACCACTTGAGAGAAAGATTACAGCAAAGCAGAGTATCTCGTTTCTATCCCCTTCGGTAATCATCAAACTACTCTTAAACCGCATATCCAATCAGCACCAAACTTGGTAGACAAGCTTAATACGAGTACTCAACATACACACCAAATTTCAGGTCAATCGGACACCGTTTTTCTGCCCAAATTGTTTGTCTATCAAAACTGCTCTGTGCTGAAACTGCAGCAGTCCGAACTGAATAAACCGCTTC
This sequence comes from Avena eriantha, assembly GCA_910589775.1. Lineage (NCBI taxonomy): Eukaryota > Viridiplantae > Streptophyta > Magnoliopsida > Poales > Poaceae > Avena > Avena eriantha. Next base: position 34,117,533 of record OU342742.1, read on the forward strand.
CAAATCTGAAGCTACACTGACCCAAACCTCAAACCAGCTAACCAGATCGAATTAATCAAATCAAGGAACACTCTCACTAAGTTTGGAGTTAATTCAAGCACATTTGAGCCTCCAAACACCAGTTTGAAGACAAATCGGTCAGATCTCAGAAATCTGGACAGAAATCACCTCTCCTTCTTCTTCCTCTCTTCTCACTAGGTTGTGGTGTTCTTGTGTGCTCTCTGACCCTCTCACACTTGCTCAACTCACACTCTCACACACGGAATATCTCACATAGCCACCAAGGGTTTTCTTTCTACTCCTCTCTCAAGGAACACCTCAGCTGTTGGATACGAACATCGATCAACGGTTGAAACGTGTTGGACTTTCACAGGCTGATGTTGGGCTGCCAACACACCTCCATGTGGAGGGATCTGGCCCAACAGTTAGAACCCAAGCATCATCCCATATGTTGATCTGATCACCATCTCCCACTCTCCATATGCAACCATGATATAAACTTTGAACACCGTAGAACATACTCTGCCACGTATATGAGCCACCACTCTTCAATTGTGCTTTTAAAAGATCTCCATCGGGATAGAATCTCGCACGAAGGACTCTCGCGCATAAAGAATCAGGGTATTCCGTTAATTTCCAACACTGTTTTGCCAACATAGCTTTGTATGAAGATCACGGGAACCCATACCTCCTCTATATTTTGGAGTGCACATCTTTCACCATGCTAGCCAATGCATTCTTTTGTGGTCATCATTGTCGCCCCACCAAAGCTGCGAAATAGCATAAGTAATTCCCTTACAAATTTTCTTTGGGATACTGAATATTGTCATCGCAAACACTAGTATAGCTTGAGCAATCGCTTTAATCAACAACTCCTTCCCTCCAATAGACAACATTTTTTTCTTTCCATCCACTAATAATAGCCAGGACTCCCTCAACAAGATACTTCTATCCACATCTACCAAGGCTGGGAGACCCAGATACTTATCATTAAGAGATTTTGTCCAAATATCGAGAATTTCACACACCTCTATTCTCTTATTAATTGCATTATTTGGGCTAAAAACACTACCTTTTGGGCACTTACCAGTTTCCTCGAGCTTTTACAGTAGGCATCCAAAACCTCCTTCAGTGCTCATAGTCATCTGCAAATAAAAAAATATGAGATTGTTGGAGCATCACGACACACTTTTACTCCCACAATTTCATTAGAATTTTCTGCATGGGTTATCAAGCTCGATAATCCTTATGCATACAAAAGAAACAAATAGGGTAACTGAGGGTCAGCCTAGCGAATTCCCCTTGTTGGAGTGAACATCTCCGTTTCATTGGAGTTAAATCTCACTCTATAGCGGACATATGAGACACATGCCATAATAAGCTTCACCCAATTTGGATTGAAACCCAGCTTCATCATCATTTTCTCCAAGAAACACCATTCCACTATGTCATATGCTTTATGCATATTCAGTTCCACGACACAAAAACCTTTCTTTCCTCGCTTCTTCTTTATAGTATGAATACATTCATAGGCAATTAAAATATTGTCCGTGATTAAGCGACCCGGAACAAAAGCACTTTGATGTTGACTAATTACCTCTGGTAGAATAAGCTTCATTATATTTGCCAACATCTTTGAAATAACTTTTAAAACCACATTACAAAGACTGTTTGGGTGGTACTGTGTAATCTTCTCATCATTTTCTACCTTCGGAGTAAGCACCACAGTAGTGTCGCTCCACCCCTCCGGTATCACACCGAGTTAACAGCTTGCAAAACCTCTATGGTTAAATCACCACCTAACATAGGCCATATCTCTTGTAACAAAACTGCATGAAGACCATCTGGACCACGGGCCTTCAAATCTCCGATCTGAAATAATGCTTTCTTCACCTCTTCATCGAGAGCATGTATTAAAACTTTGGTTCATTTTGTTAGTAACCCTTCTTTATTTAGAACTACAACATTCGGCTCCATTAGTTCCGAGGTAAATAAGCCCTCAAAATAAAACTTTATGAATTATGAGATTACTCATACCTTGTGGATCTTCCCATTTGTTACCTGAATCATCAACGATGTATTTGATTGTATTTCTTTTTTTTCTTGCACTCACGAAATTATGGAAAAAAAACTCATATCTTGTGTGTCTGTATAACTTGATAACTGTATCTTATCATAAATAATGATGGTGTCAACTAGACGAAGAAGTACGGGCACTAAACCGCTGACTCTTTCCGCCAGGTATTTTTATTTTTGACTCTTTCAGCCATGTTGTGAATGAATAGGCATCTCCGTACCGTACGTAGGCGGTGAGGTAACCAAAATGCAAGCCAGCACGTACTTGCATGCTTGTTATTTTATCCACCTCCCAGTTCCAGGCCATCGATGGTGCATGTGCTGACATCGCTGGCCCCTCATGGCCTCATGTTCGTGGGAATTTCCTTCGCCGCTGTCGAATCCCGCTCCTTAATAAATCTGCCAGCCCTACATACGATAGACAGAAGAGATAAGCCATGCCAAATCATTCCCAAAACATAGTTAACTATCCATTTCTGGCCGGCAAGTACGGATCCTACTAAGGATTATGGAACATGCACAGCGCGTCCATGGAAGATATTATCTCCTTGCTCCATGGTTAACTAATTTTCAGGAGGTGCCACGCGATGGAATATGCACTAAAAGATGAGCTAGCCTCTGGTCGAACGCGCAATTAATTCCGTGCTCGGCAAGTCCTTGGCGTCAATTTGCTTCGCTTGCATGTGAGCTTCGTAGCAGCAGCCAGCCCAGGATACCGATCGATGGCATGTTCTCTGCCATTCCCTGACAATTCTCGGCCCCTGGTTCTCCTATATATGCCGCCCCATGTTCACTGCGAACTCACCATCAGTACACTTGGCCTGAATTACTTGCAAGTTTGCAGCATTCTCTCTCTGCTGTCTCCTGTGTAGCTAGTGTTCGCTGCCCGTCTCAACTGAGATGGACAGAATGTGCGCATCACTGTTCGTCGTCGTCCTGGCGGCTTCCTGCTTTGCATCGGCGCGGGCGGGCTGGAGCCAAGGATCGGCCACGTTCTACGGCGGCCCCGACGCCGCCGGGACAATGGGTATAGTAGCACGCACGGCTTATTAACACCCACGACCGACATGTTCTAGTATTTTTACCTGGTTCTTACTATCATCTTATGCATGTACGTGTGCAGGCGGCGCGTGTGGGTACGGCAACCTGTACGCGGCAGGGTACGGAGCGAACAACGCGGCGCTGAGCTCGTCGATGTTCAACGGCGGCGCGTCGTGCGGGCAGTGCTACGAGATCGCCTGCGACGCCTCCAGGACCACGTCGTGCAAGCCGGGCGCCGGCCCGGTCACCGTCACGGCCACCAACCTCTGCCCGCCTAACTGGGCTCTCTCCAGCGACAACGGCGGCTGGTGCAACCCGCCCCGCGCCCACTTCGACATGTCGCAGCCGGCGTGGCTCAACATCGGCCTATACAAGGCCGGCATCATCCCGGTCCTCTACCAGCAGGTCAGGTGCTGGAGGCAGGGAGGGATCAGGTTCACCATTGCCGGCTTCAACAACTTCGAGCTCGTGCTCATCTCCAACGTCGGAGGCCCGGGCTCCATCCGGTCCGTCTCCGTCAAGGGGGACAAGACGGACTGGATCCAGCTCAACCGCAACTGGGGAGCCAACTGGCAGTGCAACGCCGCGCTCGTCGGCCAGCCGCTCTCCTTCGCCGTCACCTCCACCAACGGCCAGAAGCTCTACATCAACAACCTAGTGCCCTACTGGTGGAAGTTCGCCATGACATTCACTAGCAACCAGCAGTTCACCTACTAGCTACAAATTAATTAGCCCCGTTATACGCATATCAGTCCACGGGTGATTCAAGCCAAGGTTGCATTGCCTAGACGTACTAATTAATTCGTCTGCATTCTAATCTAAAAAGTTGGAGATATTTTTCTCTTTTTTGTACGTACTTAATTACATATTTCTTGTCAGAAAAGGCGATTAATTAATTATCATTTCACTCGACTCGGTCAGATTGGGTTCCGAGGTTTCACGCTACGAAGACTAGCTACATGCATGATTATTCCAAGTCAACATATATACATGTTCAGATCGGGCTAAGCAAAGAGAATTCCAATTAATAACGAACGGTAGATGACTTTTCTTTCTTGGTCCATCTCAGTGATATGTATTATGTTTTAGGGTTTAACCGTACATTGGCCTCTACACCGGTTCGTGTTAATATGATCGAGGGCAAACACCCCATCCATAGATCGTACAAGTGTAGGAATCATGTGCGTGTTAGAGTACTACTCCATACGGTGCAGCACATATATTACATGTATAAAATACTATCATTAACAACCCCTTAATCACAACCTTCTCTAAGGTTGAGATTACGTTTAAAGATACTTTTTTTTGCGCACAAGAAACTGAACGTGTTAACCAAGAGTCTTACAGAAAAGCCCAAAAAACAAAGAAAAATACAAGCAGGTCCTTCTGAGCCCTGGCATCGTCTTCGTCACAGAGAACGCTACGCCGGTGAAACCCGCCGCCACTCCTCCACTTCTTGCTTGGACTGGGAGGAACCCCCGAGCGGCCGAGGAGTCGACGTTCCTCGGCACCTGAGCACCACCATCCTTCGCGACGGCCGATGATGCCAGCTTGGTCAAACACAACAGCTCCAACTGGATCTTCAACTGCCGGATCCGCCACCTCTCGCACACCGGCGCGGGACAGATGCACTCGACGAGACGCGAGCGCAGAAAAGACGACGGATCTGTCGCTTGACTCCACGGGAGTCGCATCAACTGAGGAGAGGACTACCGTCTTCAAAAGCCACTCCAGCGAAGCCACCAGCTCCCCAGCACCTCCGGCTAGCGACCTACTGCTACCTACACTATGTACACACCTGGATCCGTCGATTCCCCATCCTCCCAACGCCGGAGGGTGGGGAATCAAGTAGATCGCCGGCAGCGAGGTGGGAGCAGAGGAGGATTTCAGAAATCGCCTTCCTTTACTGTAGGGGGAGGAAGGGAACGGTCCAGGAAAAGTCATCAAGATACTTGACAGGAAGAGCCTTAGTGAATCCATCAGCCACTTGATCTTTAGTAGAAATAAATCTGATATCCAGAAGTTTACTTGCAACTCTCTGTAGTGCACCCACAATACTTCTGTACTCACTAACATCTTCATGGCCAAGAGGAGTACCCTCAGGAAGGGAAAATTTCTCAGTAGAAGACAAGGGTGTAGGGCATGTTGTACAATTTTTCATACCAACTCGTGTAATCAGATCAGAAGCATATTTTTCCTGTGTAAGGAGTAAGCCATCATCAACCTTCTTTAACTCAATGCCCAAAAAGAAGTGAAGATCTCCCAAGTCCTTGAGAGAAAAATCATCCTTTAAATTATGCAGCAGAATGGATATGGCATGATCATATGAACTGGTAACTATTATATCATCTACATAAATCAGCACAAATATCATAATGCCAGACTTTTTGTAGAGGAAAAGTGAGGTGTCTGCTATAGAAGGAACAAAACCAAGTATTTGGAGTTTTTTACTCAACCTAGAATACCATGCTCTAGGGGCTTGCTTAAGATCATAGAGAGCCTTGTCAAGTTTACAAATATAATGTGGAGTTTGAGGATCCTCAAAACCTGGAGGTTGCTTCATATAGACTTCCTCTTCCAGAACGCCATGAAAAAACATGTTATTGACATCTAGCTGCCTTAGACTCCAGCCATGAGATGTAGCAATTGATAGAACAAGTCTGATAGTAGCTGCCTTCACAACAGGGCTGAAAGTATCTTCATAATCTATGACAGACTTTTGTTTAAAGCCTTTTACAACCAGTCATGCTTTGTATCTATTAACTGTACCATCAACATTTCTTTTGAATCTATATACCCATGTGCAGTCAATAAGATTCTTTATAGAATTAGGAGGAACAAGAGGCCAAGTTTTATTTTCAAGAAGGGCATTATGCTCTTCTGTCATAGTGCTACGCCCGCGATCATCTGAAGTAGCTTCAGACAGTGTAGATGGTTGTCCTGTTGAAGTAAAAAGACCATAATTAATAGTGCCATTAGTATACTTTGTAGGCTGTCGTATACCTTTCTGAAGTCGCGTCTGAGTCTCAAGCATCCGTTGCGGTAGTGAACTATCAGCATCAATATGTGCATCCTCCTTTACTCCCGCAGCGGTCCCCGAGACATTTTCAGCAGTGGCCTCATCATTCTCTATAGCGTCGCTTTCCACCTGGTCCCCTGCAGTGTTGACCCGGTCCATGACAGGAGACATCGACGAATATTCGCTTTTAGAGGACGGCATAGGAGTAGGCAAGACGTCAACATCACCTTGGTCATTATTGCAAGTGGGTGACCAGGAGCGGGACCGTGATGTCTACGCACGCTTCTATTCTTGTAGACAATGTTGGGCCTCCAAGTGCAGAGGTTTGTAGAACAACAGCAAGTTTCCCTTAAGTGGATCGCCCAAGGTTTATCGAACTCAGGGAGGAAGTGGTCAAAGGTATCCCTCTCAAGCAACCCTGCAATCAAGATACAAGAAGTCTCTTGTGTCCCCAACACACCCAATACACTTGTCAGGTGTATAGGTGCACTAGTTCGGCGAAGAGATAGTGAAATACAAGTAATATAGATGATTATAAGTGGTAATTGCAATCTGAAATAATAGTGGCAGCAAGCAAATATGTAACATGACTGATTGTAAACAGTGTTTCAATGCTTAGAAACAAGGCCTAGGGATCATGCTTTCACTAGTGGACACTCTCATATAAATATCTTCTCTTCATGATGCTACCCTGAACTACTCTCCGATTGGACGATGTAGGGCTAATAACATCACACCTTAAAGTTCGCATTCCCCATCTAGATAACCCCTCACTATCACCTTGAGCACTAGATGGTTCTAACAAACACCACAATCTCATAGAGACATCCAACTCAAATTATACTCATGATAAGTATTTATGTAATCTTAGCCAAAGTGCCACACGGTGTGCACACTGTCAACTTCACACACATGGGGATAAGTTGAGATTCATTAAAGCACTTGAGTAGCAGAATAAATCTATAGATTACAAAGCTCATGATCTCATAAGATCACGCATAGAGAGAGATGAACACATAGCTACTGGTAGAGCCCTTAGCCTCGAGAGAGAACTACTCCCTCCTTATCATGGGAGTTGATACGTTGCAAACGTATCTATAATTTTTGATGTTCCATGCTTATTTTATATCTACTTTCTTATGTTTTGTCCATACTTTGGAGTATTTTTATACACTTTCTGGGACTAACCTATTAACAAGATGCCACAGTGCTAGTTGCCTGTTTTCTTCTGTTTTTTGTTCTAGAAAATCTAGAAAATGAATATTCTCGGAATTGGACCGGTCAAAAGCCAAAGTCGATATTTTACCGGAAGACTCATGGAGCCAGAAGACGAGACGTAGAGGGGCCAAGGGCTGGCCACTCCATGTGGTGGGGCGGGTCCCCTGGCCGCGCCACCAGGTGGTGTGGGCCCCTGGTCCACCCACTGACATCACCTCTTCGCCTATAAGAAGCCTCCCGATGAGAAAACCCTAAAGAATCCAGCCTCTAGCCACAGAAAGTTCCACAACGTCGCCGCCATCGAAGGGGAGATTCGGGGGACAGAAATTCTCTGTTCCAGCACCCTGCCGGGACGGGGAAGTGCCCCCGGAGCCATCTCCATCGATCTCCACCGCCATCTTCATCGGGAGAGTGTTCACTAGCAAAAGTATGATCCCTAGGCCCCTTTTCTAAACACTGAAACACCGTTTGCAATTAGATTTGTTACATGTTTGCTTGCTTTCATGTTTTTTCCTTTAGTCTTTTCCTCCCGTCAAGCTCTTTTCTAGCACCGTTGTCCTATATCCATACCACTTGTATTTCACTATCTCTTCGCCGAACTAGTGCACCTATACACCTGACAAGTGTATTGGGTGTGTTGGGGATACAAGAGACTTCTTGTATTTTGATTGCAGGGTTGCTTGATAGGGATACCTTTGACCACTTCCTCCCTGAGTTCGATAAACCTTGGGTAATCCACTTATGGGAAACTTGCAGCTGTTCTACAAACCTTTGCACTTGGAGGCCCAACAACTGTCTACAAGAATAGAAGTGCGTAGGCATCAAGCTATTTTCTGGCACCGTTGCCGGGAAGGTAAGGTAAAAGGTGCTCACATCCTCTGGCTACTAAGCTATCTTGCATTACTGTTGCTGGTGTGTGAGTGCTCGAAGTTATTTCCTTTAGATTGTGCAATTATATCTTTTTATCTTGTTTTTATTTTCACTAGTTAGGCTTAATGGAAAACAACAACAAAATTAGAGAGCTTTATAGTATTTATCTCGAGTTAGGACATGAAGTGTTTGAAGAGAAAATTAAAAAACCTATGGAACTTTATTTGCATGTTAATAGCAATATTATAAGTATGAATTCTTTGAACACCATTATTGCTAATGCTATGGAAAAGTCTAAGCTTGGGGAAGCTGGTTTTGATGAGCATGATATTTTTAGTCCCCCAAGCACGGAGGAGAAAATTTACTTTGATGATACTATACCTCCGACATATGATGATTACAATGATGAGTATGATATTTTCAGTCCACCTACTATTGAGGAGAAAATTAATTATAATTACAATATGCCTCCTATATTTGATGATTATGGTGATGAGAATAATAATGATAGCTATTTTGTTGATTTTTCTCCCACTATAATTAATAAGAATGACTATGTTTATGTGGAGAGTATTAATTCTTTTATGCATGTGGCTCATGATAAGAATGTTTTATGTGATATTTATATTGTTAATTTTATTCATGATGCTACTGAAAGTTATTATGAGAGAGGGAAACATGGTTTTATGTGTCTCAACAATATTAAGTTTCCCCTCTTTATGTTAATTTTTTTGAAGTTGCACTTGTTTTGCTTTCCTAAGCTTGTTGCTTTGTTCTTTCATGACTTGATTCTTTACAAGATTATTTTTCATAGGAAGTGGGCTAGACTTAAATTTGTTTCATATTTTCTTCTTGATGCTCTCTTCTACTTCAATTCATATTTCTTATGTGAGCATCATCGAAATTATCGTGCCTAGCTCAAAGGCGTTAAAGAAAAGTACTTCTTGGGAGATAACCCAATAGTTTTCTTGAGTCTTGGAAGTTATTACTTCTGTAATAACCTCTCCTTATCTTTTTATTATTTGATTTTTGTTCCAAGAATAACCTCTAATGAGAGGGAAGTAAGATTTGGGGAAGTCCTGTCCCGAAACAGATTTTTGTGCTTCACTGTAAAAATTCATGAATAATATCTGTATGTTGGATTGAGCTGTAATTTTCTGAATAAATCCCCCAGGTTGTTAGATAACTTTCATTAGTTCAATACATTTTGATGTGATCAACATAAGGTCTTCGAAAAAATCGATTTTCACCTACTGGTCTGTTTTGACAGATTTCTGCCATTATTTGCATTTGCCTCTTTATCGATTTTTTGGGTTCTTATTGGTGAATTGAGATTTTTGAGGGAATTTCTACAGTAGCTTGTGTTTTTAATGAAAGTTTTTCTATTTTAAAACTAAACCCCAAAGTTTCATTATCTTTTGAATGCACTAATGTTGCTAATGAAGATTGTGTGAAGTTTTGTATGAAGGAAATTTTCAAGTGTAGGGAAAGAATGATGTAATGATATGAAGAATAGACAAAAGCTCCAGCTTGGGGATGCCATCCCGTGTCACCCCAAGAAATATTCAAGAGGTACAAGCGTCAAAGCTTGGGGATGCCGAAGGCATCCCCTTCTTCATTAATAAAAATCTCAAGTCTTTCTAGACACTTCGTTTTTATTGTTTCATGCACTGTTGTGTTGTTCTTGGAGCATCTTTGTTTTTGTTTTTAGTTTTATTTTGCTTAGTTTGCTTGAATAAATTGGTTGGACCCCCTCATTCATGCATTAGTTTTCAAATAAAGTTGATTTAGATTGGAAAAGAGTCGGAAAGTTCATGCTTAAGTGGTATAAAAGGAGCTTGTTTTTGACTGTGACTTAGAATTTATCGTGTCATGCTTGATATTGTTTTTGGCTTTATGCTTATTGATTTTTGCTGTAGCATGACATGTTATAAACAATTGAGATTGCTTAATGTGCCTTGAAAGAAGCATGCGTTGTTTTAGCATATTAAAGCATAGTATTGTGGTATTCTCCTTTGATGCTTTATTTGGGTTGACTTGGCGCATGCTCACACCATGTTAAGACTATCCCAAGTCACCATAGACTCTATGATCCTTTAGTTTTCGACTTGTAATATCACTTTATGGTTTAATTAATGATGTTTTGTCACTTTGCATGATTAAGGCCATTATTGCTCTCTTAGTTGGTCGCTCCCAGTCTTTTGCTAGCCTCCATATCAAGTATGAGTTCCACTCATGCATCCAACTCCAAATAAAACCAAGTTATTCCAAAGAGTCACCATACCTACCTATTAGCATTTGCTATTCCAAGTATATTCATGTTTTTATCTACCTTCTGAATTAAACTTGTTATGTGAAAATTAGTGATTAAAGCTCTCACAAACTTGATGGCACACTTTACTTTTCTTGCCCCTAATAAACTTGAACCATTGTGTCATCTATGTTGTATATGCTTGCACTTATACATTAGGGATTAGCAAAGCCATGCTATCATGGGGAACGCTTTAAACATTGCACTTGTACATCGTACCCAGTTGATATCATGCTCTTTTGTTTATGGATGTCGTCGGTGTGAAATGAAAGGGGAGCTTGTAAGTCCATGGAGTTATGTGTGTGTGTTAGAGAAACGCCTAGGCCGCTAGCCTAAGCCATGCCTAATCATGGTGGAAACTTGCAGCATCACCATAGTGAGCAATCTATGAAGCATTCTTCTTATAAAAAAGAGATAGAGATTGAGAAAAAGAAAAAAAAAGATGAGAAAAGAGGAAAGAGAGAAAAAGCACCATTTTCCCATGGTAAATAAGAAGATTGCTGAGATGTTCATTGTCTGCTTGCCTTATCATTTTGATTATGGGATAGCTCATGTATCATGTGCAAGGGGTACCCCGTTGGCGGTTCTCTATGATACACATTTACTTACTATGACAAGAACTTACCGGTAACTAAAATTGAGTAGCATGAGGAGCGGCCCTCCTATTTAAGGGACATGAGATTGCCAACTTATACTTTATCAAGCATATACTCCATAGTTTGTTCACTTTAACCTTAATCACTTCAAGATGCTTATGATAGGGGCAATGAGAGCTGAATGCTAATAAGTACCATAATTTTTGGAAGCTCTTTATGAGACTTGAATCCCTGCTTCCTTCTATGAAGGCCTTTCTTTTACTTTTATGTTGAGTCTCCATCTTCTATCTTTATGCACCTAGTGAGAGAGCATAGTGGCCATTCTTAGTTTAATGTGCATTGTCCCAAGACTTGTTGATTGATGCATAACTTTGATATTGCTTATTCTTAAACTATTTGTATCTAGTCACCCTTATGAACTTTGAAGGTGTCCTATTGATACATTGCAAATGTATCTATAATTTTTGATGTTCCATGCTTGGTTTTATCCACTTTCTTGTGTTTTGTCCACACTTTGGAGTACTTTTCATATGATTTCTTGGACTAACCTATTAACAAGAGCCACAGTGTCAGCTGCCTATTTTTGGTTCCAGGAAGTCAGAAAATGAATATTCTTGGAATTGGACAGGACAAAAGCCAAAGTGCCTATTTTTCCGGAAGTCATCAGATGCCAGAATACGAGACGGAGAAGGGCTGGGGGCCGGCCACACCACCTGGCCGCGTGGCCAGGCCTGGCCCGCGCCAGGGGGTGGTCTGGCCGACCCCAGCACCCCCTCAGCCTCTCCTTCCACCTATATATTGCCCTCAGGAAGAAAACCCTAAGTACCCGATCAAAAATCCACGAAAGAGTCTATAGCCGCCGTCATCTCCATCCCTAGATCGGGAGGGATCTGAAGCTCTTCCCGGCACCCTGCCGGAGAGGGGAATTCACCCTGGAGGCCTTCTTCATCACCATGCAAGCCTTCGGTGTGATGCGTGAGTAGTTCATCCTTGGACTACAGATCCATGTAGTAGCTAGATGGCTGGTTCTCCTCCTTTGTGCTTTCATGTCTAGATCTTGTGAGCTCCGTTCATGATCAAGATCATCTATTTGTAATTCTGCATGTTGTGTTTGCGGGGATCCGATGGATATTGAGATGCTATTTCAGGTTGATTATTGATTCTATCATGTCTTTGTTATTTGTGATCTTGCATGCTTTCCGTTGTTAGTAGCTATCTTGGCCAAGTAGATGCTAGCAACTCCAAGAGTTAGTATTTATGCTCGATAGTGGGTTCATGCCTCTGGTAATCTGGGGAAGTGATAGAAATCTCTAAGGTACTAGATGTGATGTTGCTACTAGGGAGAAAACAACAATCCTTTGTTCATAGAACAATCGTATTGTTTACTTTACACGCAGTTCGTAAAGAAATAATCAGTTGCTTGCAACTTAATACTGGAGGGGGTTCGGATGATAACCTGAAGGTGGATTATTAGTCATAGATGCAGCTGGATGGCGGTCTATGTATTATGTTGTAATGCCCAATCAAGTCTCAAAGGAGTCAAGATGATTAGTATATGCATGTATTGCTTTCTCGGTGTTTGTCAATTGCCCCGCTGTAATTTGTTCACCTAGCATGTTATTTATCTTAAGGAGAGCCACCTCTAGTGAACTATGGATCCCGGTTCTTGTCTTTTACATACAATCTACAAATCTTTTAATGCTTTGTGTTTACTTTCTGCAAACTTTTACTTCTTTCCATTCGATACGTTTAATCCTTTGTTTTCCACAAAACACGGTGAGATTGACAACCTCATCGCAAGTTTGGGACAAAGTTCTGTGGTTGTGTTGTGCAGGTCTCTACGTTGCTACTAGCACCGGTAGTGCGCCCTGCCAAAGCTCAGCTAGTAACACCTTTGGGGTGTTTCCTTGCTCCTACTAGTTCGATTAAACCTTGGTTTCATAACCGAGGGAAACTTGCTGCTGTGATCATCATACATTCCTCTTGGGGTTCCCCAACGAGCTTGTTAATACACGAGCCATCAAGCACTTTTCTGGCGTCGTTGCCGGGGAGTCAAGGACATCTTCACAAGGGGAGTCCTCATAACCAATCTCTTTACTTTGTTATTTTTTGCTTAGTTTCTTTTTGCTTTGTTTGCTTGTTTCTTTATCAAAAACACAAAAAAATTTAGTTTTACTAGTTTGCTTTCTTATTTGGAAAACACACAAAAATTAAGTCTCCTTTAGTTGTCACCTCTTCCTTAGATCACCATGTTGATCCCTAAATTCACCCTGAAAGATCTTTCAATTGGTAGTGGTTCTATAATTGGGAAAGATAATATTGAAGAATTTTTTAATCATGTTAGTAAGCATGAAGATACTGAGGATAGATTCCTTGCAGAACTTGCTCCAAAATATGAGATTGCTGCATCTTCTTTAATTCACATGTTAGAAGCTAGGTTTGTTAACCTCAACCCCTTAATGCAAGTAATGTTTCTTAAGCTTAAAGAAATCGAGGACCCTGAAAAAAGGGATTTTATTCTAGAAACTTTGTTTAAAGTGTTCTATGATGTTGCCAAGGAAGCTAGAAAAGTCTTTGAAAGTTTCAATATGCTAGGCTCATGTGTAGATGTTATTGGTACACAAGAAAAAACTGAACCTAATGGGGAGGAACCTAAGATACCAACACCCTTTAAACTAGCAGCAATACATGAAGCCATAGAAAAGAATCTTGATTGGATTGTTCCTGAAAACCCTTTTGATGAAAATAGTGAACCTAAGAGCATTGAGAGAGGATTCTCTAGAACTTATTTGGATGATATACCTTGCCTTGTTGAAGATATTTCTGGTATTAATCTTAATGCTTCTTCATTTGAGAACACTTGATTCTTAAGCCTAACTTAAAGGCGTTAAAAAAGTACTTATTGGGAGATAATCCAAAAGTTTTAGATGAGTCTTGGAAGTTATTACATCTGTAATAACCGCTCCTTATCCTTTTTATTTGCTTTTTGTGCCAAGAGTAACCTCTAATGAGAGAGAAGTAATGATTGGGAAAGGTGCTGTCCTGAAACAGAATTTTGTGCTTCACTGTAAAAATTCGTGTAAAATCTCTGAACGTCTTTTTGAGGCATGAATTTTTGTGCTTTTTCCCCAGGTTGTTATTTAACTTTCCTTAGTTCAACACTTTTTTATTTGAGCAACATAAGGTCTTCTAAATTTTTTTTCTTTACCTGCTGGTCTGTTTTGACAGATTTCTGTCATTTTTTGCGTTTGCTTCTTGTTGGTTCCTTTTTGAGTTATTTTGGGGTATTGAGCTTTTTGAGGGAAGTTATACAGTAGCTAGTGTTCTAATGGAAGTTTATTTGGTGTTAGAACTGAACCTTAAGACCTATTATCTTGAGTTCACTAATGTTGGTAATAAAGATTGTGTGAAGTTTTGTATGAAGGAAAAAATTTAGGTGTATGGAAGGAATGAGTAATGAGATGAAGGATGGACTAAAGCTCAAGCTTGGGGATTCCACGCGCGTCACCCCAATAAATATCCAAGAAGTACAAGCGTCAAAGCTTGGGGATGCCCAAGGCATCCCTCTCTTCATCAATAAAAATCACAGGTTTCTTCCAAACGGTTCATTTTTATTGTTTCATGCACAGTTGTGTTGTTCTTGGAGAGTCTTCTTTTTCGTTTTCGTTTTGGTTTTTAGTTTTCTTAGTTTTCTGAATAAATTGGTTGGACCCCCTCTTTCATACATTGGTTTGAAAATAGTTTGGTTTGGTTTGGAAAAGAGTAGGAAAGTTCATGCTTATGTGGTAAAAAGAGCTCGTTTTTGACTGTGGCCTATGCTTTGTCATGCCATGCTTGATATTGTTTTGGCTTTATGCTTAGTATTCTTTGCTGTAGCATGACTTTTTATAAACAATTGAGATTGCTTAATGTTCCTTGGATGAATCATGCGTTGTTTTAGCATATTAAAGCATATTATAGTGGTATTCTCTTTTCATGCTTTATTTGGGTTGACTTGGCGCATGCTCACACCATGTTATGACTATCTCAAGTCACCATAGCCTTTATGATCCTTTGGTTTTCAACTTGTAGTATCACTTTATGCTTTGATCAATGATGTTTTGTCGTTCTACATGATTATGGCCATTATTGCTCTCTTAGTTTATCGCTCCTAGTCTTTTGCTAGCCTCCACAATCAAGTATGAGTTCCACTCATGCATCCAACTCCCTAAACCAAGTTATTTCAAAGAGTCCACCATACCTACCTACTAGCTTATGCTATTCCAAGTATATTCATGCTTTTGTTTACCTTCCAAATTAAACTTGTTATGAGAAAACTAGTGATTAAAGCTCTCACGAACTTGATGGCACACTTTACTTTTTGCATTTAATAAACTTGAACCATTGGGTCCTTCTTTTTTGAGTATATGCTTGCACTTTATAAGTTGAAATTAGCAGAACCATGTATCATGGGGAACGCTTTCAACATTGCACTTGTACTTTGTACCCCATTGATATCATGTTCTTTTGCTTACGGATCCCGGCGGTGTGAAATAAAAGTGGAACTTGTAAGATCATGGAGTTTGTATGTGTGTTAGAGAAACACCTAGGCCGCTAGCCTAAGCCATGCCTAATCATGGTGGAAAGTTGCAGCATCACCATAATGAGCACTCTATGAAGCATCCTCAATAAAAACCTATGCAAATAGCTAATAAAAAGATCGTTGAGATGCTCATTGTCTGCTTGCCTTGTCATTTTGATTATGGGATAGCTCCTCTATCATGTGCAAGGGGTACCCCGTTGGCGGTTCTTTATGATACACATGTACTTACAATGACAAGAGCTTACTCATGACTAAAGTTGAGTAGCATGAGGTTCGGTCTTCGTAAATAAGGGGCATGAGATTTCGGTTTATAACTTGTCAAGCATATCCTCTTAGTTGTGCACTATAGCCTTAATCACCTTCAAGATGCTTATGATAGGGGCAATGAGAGCTGAAAGCTATAAGTACCATAATTTTTGGAAGCTCTTTATGAGACTTGAATCCCTACTTCCTTCTATGAAGGCCTTTCTTTTACTTTTATAATGAGTCTCCACCTTCTACCTTTATGCACCTACTTTGAGAGCATAGTGGCTATTCTTAGTTCTATGTGCATTGTCCCAAGACTAGTTGATTGATGCATAACTTGATATTGCTTGTTTTAAACTATTTGTATCTAGTCACTCTTATGAACTTTGAAGGTGTCCTATGCATTTATATTTGCTACTCTATGAGGGACAAGCTGAATACTATTATGCTATGTTTTCTTTATGTGAAATAAACAAACGTCTTGCAAAGCATTGTTATTCATGAATCTTTTGTTTGTGCCTTTTCATGTTGCATCATAGTTTCTTTGTCTTATTGCTATAACTTTGTCTTTCATGTTATGATTGAAGTACTATGATCCCAGCCTTGAATGTTTTACAAATACTTTGATCAAGTCTTTGATGGTGCATGTCACCTCAAAAATTATTCTTTCTTTTTATCACTTACCTACTCGAGGACGAGCAGGAGTTAAGCTTGGGGATGTTGATACATTGCAAATGTATCTATAATTTTTGATTTTCCATGCTTGGTTTTATCCACTTTCTTGTGTTTTGTCCACACTTTGGAGTACTTTTCATATAATTTCTTGGACTAACCTATTAATAAGAGCCACAGTGCTAGCTGCCTGTTTTCTGTTGTTTTTGGTTCCAGGAAGTCAGAAAATGAATATTCTCGGAATTGGATGGGACAAAAGCCAAAGTGCATATTTTTACGGAAGTCATCAGATGCCAGAATATGAGATGGAGAAGGGCTGGGGGCCGGCCACACCACCTGGCCGCGCGGCCAGGCCTGGCCCGTGCCAGGGGGTGGTCTGGCCGCCTCTAGCACCCCCTCGGCCTCCCCTTCCTCCTATAAGATTCCCTCAGGACGAAAACCTTTAGTACCCGATCAAAAATCCACGAAAGAGTCTATAGCCGCCGTCATCTCCATCCCTAGATCGGGAGGGATCTGAAGCTCTTCCTGGCACCCTGTCGGAGATGGGAATTCACCCTGGAGGCCTTCTTCATCACCATGCAAGCCTCCGGTGTGATGCGTGAGTAGTTCATCCTTGGACTACGGATCCATGTAGTAGCTAGATGGCTGGTTCTCCTCCTTTGTGCTTTCATGTCTAGATCTTGTGAGCTCCGTTCACGATCAAGATCATCTATTTGTAATTCTGCATGTTGTGTTTGCGGGGATCCGATGGATATTGAGATGCTATTTCAGGTTGATTATTGATTCTATCATGTCTTTGTTATTTGTGATCTTGCATGCTTTTCGTTGTTAGTAGCTATCTTGGCCAAGTAGATGCTAGCAACTCCAAGAGTTAGTATTTATGCTCGATAGTGGGTTCATGCCTCTGGTAATCTGGGGAAGTGAAAGAAATCTCTAAGGTACTAGATGTGTTGTTGCTACCTGGGAGAAAACAACAATCCTTTGTTCATAGAACAATCGTATTGTTTACTTTACACGTAGTTCGTAAAGCAATAATCTATTGCTTGCAACTTAATACTGGAGGGGGTTCGGATGATAACCTGAAAGTGGATTATTAGTCATAGATGCAGTTGGATGGCGGTCTATGTATAATGTTGTAACGCCCAATCAAGTCTCAAAGGAGTCAAGATGATTAGTATATGCATGTATTGCTTTCTCGATGTTTGTCAATTGCCCCGCTGTAATTTGTTCACCCAACATGTTATCTATCTAAGGAGAGCCACCTCTAGTGAACTATGGATCCCGGTCCTTTCTTTTACATACAATCTATAAACTATTTATTGCTTTGTGTTTACTTTCTGCAAACTTTTACTTCTTTCCATTCGATACGTTTAATCCTTTGCTTCAGCAAAACACGGTGAGATTGACAACCTCATCATAAGTTGGGGACAAATTTATGTGGTTGTGTTGTGCAGGTCTCCACGTTGCTACTAGCACCGGTAGTGCGCCCTGCCAAGGCTCAGCTAGCAACACCTTTGGGGTGTTTCCTTCCTCCTACTGGTTCGATTAAACCTTGGTTTCATAACTGAGGGAAACTTGCTGCTTTGCTCATCATACCTTCATCTTGGGGTTCCCCAACGAGCTTGTTAATACACGAGCCATCACCTATGCATTTATGTTTTGCTACTCTATGAGGTACAAGCTTAATACCATTCTCATTATGCTTTCTTTATGTGAAACAAACAAACGTCTTGCAAAGCATTGTTATTCATGAATCTTTTGTTTGTGCCTTTTCATGTTACAACATAGTTGCTATGTCTTATTCTTAGAACTATATCTTTCATGCTGTGTTAAAGTTTATGATTTCTTGTATTTCACTATCTCTTCGCCGAACTAGTGCACCTATACACCTGACAAGTGTATTGGGTGTGTTGGGGACACAAGAGACTTCTTGTATCTTGACTGCAGGGTTGCTTGAGAGGGATACCTTTGACCACTTTCTCCCTAAGTTCGATAAACCTTGGGTAATCCACTTAAGGGAAACTTGCTACTGTTCTACAAACCTCTACACTTGGAGGCCCAACAACTATCTACAAGAATAAAAGTGCGTAAACATCAGGAGTCAGCAACGGCGATGGAGATGGCAGTGGAGTCGATGGAGATGGATCCGAGGGCACTTCCTCATCCCGGCAGGGTGCCGAAACAGAGACTTATGTCCCCCGAATCTCCTCTTCGGTGGTGGTGGTGCTGCGGAACTTTTCATGGAATTCTGATCTTCTCTTTAGGGTTTTCGTCCCGGGAGGAATATATAGGCGAAGAGGCAAGGTCAGTGGGTGCCCGAGGGGTCCACACCATCCCCTGGCGCGGCCTGGGCTGCCCCGCGACACCAGGTGGTGTGGCCACCTCGTGGCCCCTCTCCGTCTCGTCTTCTGGCTCCATGAGTATTCTGGTAAAATATTTACTTTGGGTTTTGTCCGATCCAATTCCGAGAATATTTCTTTTTTGGCTTTTCTGAAACCAAAAACAGCAGAAAACAGGCAACATGCACTACAACATCTTGTTAATAGTTTAGTTCCAGAAAATGTATAAAAATACCTCAAAGTGTGAACAAAACATAAAAAGTAGATATAAAATAAGCATGTAACATAAAAAATTATATATACGTTGACGACGTATCAACATCCCCAAGCTTAACTCCTGCTCGTCCTCGAGTAGGTAAGTGATAAAAAGAATATTTTTTGAGGTGAAATGCACCATCACAATCTTGATCAAGGTATTTGTAAAACATTGATAGCTAGGATCATAGTACTTTAACATAGCATGAAAGATATAGTTCTAACAATAAGACATAGCAACTATGTTGTAACATGAAAAGGTACAAACAAAAGATTCATGAATAACAATGCTTTGAAAGACATTTGTTTGTTTCTCATATAGAAAACATAATGAGAAGGGTATTCAGCTTGTCCCTCATGGTATAGCAAAACATAAATGCATAGGACACCTTCAAAGTTCATAAGGGTGACTAGATACAAATAGTTTAAGAACAAGCAATATCAAAGTTATCAATTAATCAACAAGTTTTGGGACAATGCACATTAAACTAAGAATGACCACTATGCTCTCTCAATAGGTGCATAAAGATAGAAGATGGAGACTCAACATAAAAGTAAAAGAAAGGCCCTTCATAGAAGGAAGCAGGGATTCAAGTATCATAAAGAGCTTCCAAAAATCATGGTACTTTTTAGCTTTTAGCTCTCATTGCCCCTATCATAAACATCTTTAGGTGATTAAGGTTAAAGTGAACAAACATGAGGATATGCCTGACAAGTTATAAGCTGAAAATCTCATGCCCCTTACTTACGAGTACCGTTCCTCATGCTACTCAAGTTTAGTCATAGGTAAGTTCTTGTCATTGTAATTACATGTGTATCATAGAGAACCGCCAACGGGGTACCCCTTGCCCGATGATACGGAAGAATCCCCATATCAAAATGACAAGGCAAGCAGACAATGATCATCTCAGCGATCCTTTTATTTCCTATTTGAATAGGGTCTCTCTCTTTTTATTTTTTTCTATTTGTATAGGTTTTTCCTTTCCCTTCTTTTATTGAGGATGCTTCAAAGATTGCTCACTATGGTTACGCTACAGGTTTCCACCATGATTAGGCATGGCTTAGACCAGCCGCCCATGCGTTTCTCTAACACATATACGAACTCCATGAGCCTTACAAACTTCCCTTTCATTTCACACCGCCGGGATTCATAAGCAAAAGAACATGATATCAACTAAATAAAGTGCAATGTTGAAAGCGTTCGCCATGATAACATGGTTCTGCTAATTCACAACTTACAAAACGCAAGCATATACGCAACATAGATGGGCACAATGGTTCAAGTTTATTAAGTGCAAAAAAAGTAAAGTGTGCCATCAAGTTCGTGAGAGCTTTAATCACTAATTTTCACATAACAAGTTTAATTTGGAAGGTAGATAAAAACATGAATATACTTGGAATAGCAATAATGCTAATAGGTAGGTATGGTGGACTCTTTGGAATAACTTGGTTTTATTTAGAGTTGGATGCATGAGTGGAACTCATACTTGGTACATGTGGAGGCTAGCAAAAGACTAGGAGCGACTAACTAAGAGAGCAATAATGGCCATAATCATGCAAAGCAATAATGGTACATGTGGAGGCTAGCAAAACATCATTAATTAAAGCATAAAGTTATATTACAAGTCGAAAACTAAATGATCATAGAGGCTATGGTGACTTGGTATAGTCTTAACATGGTGTGAGCATGCGCCAAGTCAACCCAAATAAAGCACCAAAGGAGAAAACCACAATATTATGCTTTTATATGCTAAAACAACGCATGATTCTTTTAAGTCACATTAAGCAATCTCAATTGTTTGCAGCAAGTCATTCTACAGCAATAATCACTAAGTATAAAGTCATAGCAATATCAAACATGACATGATAAAGTGTAGGCCACAGTCAAAACAAGCTCCATTTTTACCATTCTAAGCATGAAACTTCCTACTCTTTTCCAACACCAATCGAAAACTAAAGCTAAACGTAGTGCTAGCAAAGGAGAACACTCACAGAACAATAAGAGTGAAAACTAGAGTGTTCTAGGCAATGAATAGCAGGGTGTGTCTCTCTCCAAAAGAGGTGTGTTGGGATCCAACCAACTTATTTAAGCAAACCAAACAAAACAAAACTTAAAACAAAAACAAAGACGCTCCAAGAACAACACAATTGTGCATGAAACAATAAAAATGAAGTGTTTGGAAGAAAACCTGAGATTTTTATTAATGAAGAAGTGGATGCCTTGGGCATTCCCAAGCTTTGACGCTTGTACTTCTTTAATATTTCTTGGGGTGACACGGGGGGCATACCCAAGCTTGAGCTTTTGTCCATACTTCATCTTATCACATTATTCTTCCCTACACTTTAAAATTTCCTTCATACAAAACTTCACACAATCTTCATTAGCAACATTAGTGTACTCAAGATAAAAGGTCTTTAGGTTCAGTTTCAACACAAGTAAAACTTCCATTAAAACACAAGCTACTGTAGCACTTCCTTTTAAAATCTCAAGTGATCAAAGAGAACTCAAAGAGAAAGACATTAAGAGGCAAATGCAAATAATGGTAGAAATATGTCAAAACAGACAAGCAGGTAAAAACCTATTTTTTAGAAAATCTTATGTTGCTCAAACCGAAAAGTGCAAAACTAACGAAAGTTGGGTAATAACCTGGGGCATAAGCAGAAAAAATTACAGCTCAATCCGACATACTGAGATTTTTCACGATGATTTACAGTGACGCACAAATATCTGTTTCGGGACAACAACTTTCCCAAGTCTTACTTCCCTCTCATTAGAGGTTATTCTTGGCATGAAAACCACACAAAAATGATAAGGAGAGGTTATTACTAAAGCAATAACTTTCAAGACTCAACAAAACAAAAATAAACTGGAAGCAAAAATATATTGGGTTGTCTCCCAAAAAGCTCTTTCTTTATAGCCATTAAGATAGGCATGATAAATTTCAATGATGCTCACATAAGGATATGAATTGAAGTAAAAGAGAGCATCAAGAAGAAAATATAGAACAAATTTAAGTCTAACCCACTTTCTAGGAAAAATAATCTTATAAAGAAACAAGTCATGAAAGCACAAAGCAACAAGCATAGGAAAGCAAAACAAGTGCAACTTCAAAAAATTTAACATAAAGAGGGTAAACTTAATATTGTTGAGACACATAAAACCATGTTTCCCTCTCTCATAATAACTTTCAGTAGCATCATGAATACAATTAACAATATAACTATCACATAAAACACTCTTATCATGAGCCACATGCATAAAAGAATTAATACTTCCCACATAAACATAGTCATTCTTATTAATTGTAGTGGGAGAAAATTCAACAAAATAGCTATCATTATTATTCTCATCAACATAATCATCAAATATAGGAGGTATATTGTAATCATAATTAATTTTCTCCTCAATAGTAGGTTGTAGCACCCCGGGTAAAACCACTACTAGAAAATCGCAGTGTTTTTGTTTTATGCATCATCATGACTGCATGCTCATGTCATCATGCCACATTGCATTTGAGCATCGTCATCATCATGCATGGTTTGCCTAAAACTATTTTCTAAAAGCCTATCATTGTTTTCTAGTTGCGTCCCTCTTTATTTCAAATGTAAAACCTAACTCTTTCGGATATTTTGTTTTCTCTATAAACAATTTATAAAAGCCTATTTAAAACAACATAAATAAATAAAAACATATTTTATAAAACCTCGGGAGGCAGCCCAGCCATTTAGGTCAGGCCACCTACTACCCAGCAGGCCCGACCCAGCGAGACCAAAACCCTAGTCCCCATCTATCTGAACACTACCCCAGACCTAACGCCACGTACCACCTAACCCGACACTGCGCCGCTGCACCCACCCCACCACCCCATCGCGCGCAGCCCTGCGGTACACCACAATGCGCGACACGCTTCCCAGGCTGCATCGCGAACACGCCATCCCGCTCCACCCAGCCCGCACCTACCTCTCAATACCTGGTCGTGTTGACCACTAGTGTACCCACACGCGAAAACCCAGCCCGCAAACCGCCCACGCTCCCTCTGCCGCACGCAAGCCACGCCGCGTCCCACCCCCACCCGCGTGACCCCGGTCCCCACCATCCATTGGCGTGGATCCCGTCGCTCCCACCTGCCCCAGACGCTCCTCTCCCCTCGTCGCGATCCCCGCACCCCACGCCCCAGCGCGTTCCCCACCTACCCCTAACCTCCCTCGCGAGCACCATCACTCCTCTGCCCTGTTCGCTCGCAGGCTCCGGGCCGGGCACCACCGCTAGGAGGACGCTCGCTCCCGTGCCCGTTGCTCGAGGCCCTGCTCAACCTCAACCTCCTCTCCTCCCTTCCTGCGGACCCGTGAGCTCCTCGTCGTGCCTCCTTCTCTCCGGCAGAACCACCGCCAGGGCGTCTCCTCCTCACCGGCGCCTCCCTCTGGCTCGCAGGCCGCTGCGGCCCTCTCCTCCTTCCTCGGCCCCGTCACGACCCTGCATCGCCGGACCCCACCTCGCGAGCCTGTCGTCGCCAGAGCGTCGTCCTCCCTGCCTCGTCTCCCACCGCAGCCGCTCTCGGGCATCCTCCGGCCCATCCACCCAGCGCTGCTCCGAGATCGAGCCGGCCTCGTGCTCCTCCTCTCCGTCCGCCTGCTGCCCCAACGCCAAGCACCGCACCATCCGAGTCGCCTCTGGTTCTGCCCGCCTCGTAGAGCCTGCCATGGTGCCGCACCTCCACGCTCACCAGCCACCGCCCTGCTCACCACCGCTCGGGTCGGTGTATCGACAAGTTCTTCGGTGTATCTTCGGCTATGTTTCCCAAGCGAGCATTCTCCCCCTTTCTACCTATTTTGCATTTATAGTCTTTATTTCCTCCTGTTGATCTATTGCTATCCAAGTCACGATGCTTTAGTGTTCTGTACCAAATATATCCCGTGCAGCCTTTATATTGCCTTGGACACCTCCTATTACCTGTTGTTTGGTAGATAGATGGTCTTGCGAGTCGTAGTCGCTTGCTCAGGTGCGATCTCGTGTCGTGAAGTACCACATAGTTGTTGGAATGTTGTCATATGCTTTACAATGGAGAGGATCATGACTTTAAATACAACTATTAAATTGCTAGACAAGTAATGAAAGAGGCACCGGTAGGCAATATATGCTATTTGGTTTTTCATGTCCACTTGTGTCCCGTAGGCCTCGAGTACTTGATACCTGTTCCTTGATTATTCGCACTATCCACATCCGGGAGACCCTATGGATCCCCCTTAGCGAGAGCTTGATTCATTTCTTATTTCTTGGGGCCACAAACTAGTTTGGGGCTTTATTACTATCCTGTACTTATGCCATGCTTTACTACTTTATTTACAATTGTGTGTGGAGCACCTGTACTGTTTAGGAATTGCGGAGTGTTTTTGCGGTATCGACAAGCCCAGTCACACTTTCGGGTTCCCAATTGTTTACAGCCATTGGCGCAAACCTTGGGTCCGTCTCAGAGCCGGCCAACTTCGTTGCGGGTAGCTTAATGGGGTGGCCCCCTGAAATGTTTTATAAATACTGTGATTGCTTTATCGTGAAAGCCTCGTTGGGTTTTGATTTGGTTTTTCCGAGGTTGATCGTGTGTGTGTTGCTATTTGTGCACCCCTGTAGGGTAAATCTTTCTGAAAGCCGTGTCCACGGTTATGGACGACTTGGAGCACAGTATCTCGATCATAGACAAGCATAACTAAAGTAGTGCTATAAATTTGACTTAATATGGGACTAGTAATCAACTTCACTATAATGGAATGGATAATAAAAGTGCCAACAACTGGTAGAACTGGGGTGTATCGTGTCATGTTATACCTGCCTAGTAAATATCGCAACTCTAATGAAATGAAATAAAAGTGCCAACAACTGCTGGGTTTGGAATGTCACATGCTAATGGTATCTGACTAGTAAATACTGCAACTACAACTGAATGGTGAACTAAAACTGCCACTACTTATGCTATCAGGATGACTCATGCTATCTATATCTGACTAGTAAGTGCTGCAACTATAATGGAATGAATAAAACTGCCAACTCTGTGAGTTCCTTGGTTTGACTTCCTCGTTTGGTCTCGAGGGGGAAATACCAGGATGGTTATGTTTGGTGTTAGTATCAGGTTGGTTCCAAATAGGTCTTTCTTATCCCTCTCTAATAGCCGACAGTTCTATCGAGTCTCTATAGGTTGTTTAGTGCATGCTATGCTGCCGCTTCAGTCCACCATACCTATGTAGGCGAGAGCCACCGAATTCTACCTCGCCATGTACTGGCCTCAGTACTAACGCTCCTCTTTTTCCTTTGCCCTTTGTCGGCACCCCTTTTGTGTTAGCCAGTTTGAGATTGACGTCGTTAGTAGGGTTACCCTTCCGGCTTGGCCTGGGCAGGGTTATGGACGCCATTGGTTCTTCTTCAGGGCTCTTAGCCCCATTTGCATCTTGTCCGTACTCAGACGTTGTATCGTTTTCAAGGTGATTTGGATCTTTGTATTGTATATATGTATTCTTGACTCATGGAGTCGTGTTGTATATATCTGTTTTGTGGGTTCCATCGTGGACTATTGTGTAATGGTATTACTTCGTTTTCCACCCGCACGAAAGTGCCTGGTGGGCGTCCTTGAATCGTTTCTATGCGGGTTTGGCGGGAAGCGCTGAAACTTGCATAGGGCCGATTCGAGGGTGTTACAAAGTGGTATCAGAGTGCAGCGGTTGCGATACCCCATTGGTCCAGCCTGTAGGATAACCTAGCTAACGGCCGTTGTAGAGTGTCAAAACTATTTTAGCAAATCGGTTGGATAGATCTGATTAGTTCTATTTTTACTCCTTACCTCTATGCTATTCTCCTCTTGTCTTTGCGTGTTTCGAATCTGCTCTCTCATCTTTTCTTCCAGTATAGGAATTCTCGTGGTTGGGTTTCCGTCGTACCTTCAGGGTTTTGCTTCCTTCCTTTTATAACGGTGGAGCTACAATCATCTAATCTGCATCTTGTTTGTTGTACCCTTCATCCAATCTTTTTAGTCCTTGAACTCTTTATCTATATCGGCACCTTGACCGATATCCGTATCATGGACAAACATTATGATAAGGATGAGCATTGGTGAAGTTGGAGTATACCTTGAGCGTGTGTTCTTCATGCCAATGGAACCATCGTGGAACCTAATCATTGTGTCTTTTCATACGATTTCTTTTGTATCTTCCGGTGGTCCCCAACACGACGACATCAGCTAGCCAGAACTGATGAAGAGCCTGCATCACTCCATTGTTTTCAGAATATCGCTTGTTAAGATCTTTAGTCTAAATTCTGAGAGTTGGTTGCACGATTCTTCTATTCATGTACAGAGTAGTGATTCGAGTGCGGGATGGAGTAGCTACCATACCACTACTCTTATCATTCGCTCTTGTACATTGAATCGGTGGATCAAGCAATTGTACTCCTTCCACTGAAGTTAGAGGTAGCCTTGTGACCTTTTTCTTCGCCTTTGTTTCTACGGAGTGTTCTCTCGACGAACGCAAGCAACGATCTCTTGTTGGTGGTGTCGATTTCAAGATGGAGCAATGATCTTCGTTAGTGATGTCGGGAGGACCTACATGAAGTGAGAAGATTCAGATCACCAGCCTTCTTCCCCGTACCATGAGGCGGATCTCGAGGGCGAGATCCATTGTTAGTGGTGTCGAATTGTAGCACCCCGGGTAAAACCACTACTAGAAAATCACTGTGTTTTTGTTTTATGCATCATCATGACTACATGCTCATGTCATCATGCCACATTGCATTTGAGCATCGTCATCATCATGCATGGTTTGCCTAAAACTATTTTCTAAAAGCCTATCATTGTTTTCTAGTTGCCTCCCTCTTTATTTCAAATGTAAAACCTGACTCTTTCGGATATTTTGTTTTGTCTATAAACAATTTATAAAAGCCTATTTAAAACACCATAAATAAATAAAAACATATTTTATAAAACCCCGGGAGGCAGCCTAGCCATTTAGGTCAGGCCACCTACTACCCAGCAGGCCTGGCCCAGCGAGACCAAAACCCTAGTCCCCATCTATCTGAACACTACCCCAGACCTAACGCCATGTACCACCTAACCCGACACTGCGCCGCTACACCCACCCCACCACCCCATCGCGCGCAGCCCTGCGGTACACCACAACGTGCGACACGCTTCCTAGGCCGCATCGCGAACACGCCACCCCGCTCCACCCAGCCCGCACCTACCTCTCAGTACCTGGTCGTGTTGACCGCCAGTGTACCCGCACGCGAAAACCCAGCCCGCAAACCGCCCATGCTCCCTCTGCCGCAAGCAAGCCACGCCGCGTCCCACCCCCACCTGCGTGACCCCGGGCCCCACCTGAAGGGTTCCGTAGCAGAAAACAAAAATTTCCTACGTTGGAACCTCCTAACGCCCAAGATCTATCTATGTAGTAATGCAGTAGTAACGGCCGGAGCGTATAGAATACATACCCTTGTAGACCACACGCGGTTAACATTCCGAGGGGAACGTGGTTGAAGTAGTCGAAGCCGTAGCCGACCTCAAGGCCGCGATGCTCCTCACAGGTCACCCCTTGCTCCTTCTTCATCGTGTAGCAGCTCTAGCTCACGACATCCAAGGTGCCTCAAGTGAGCCCCCTCGTGGTTTCGTACACATACGGTGTACGATGATGACCTCCGACTTCTTGATCCCTGCCGGGAGTGCGGAAGTAGATCTCTGGCTTGGAATCCATGCAGCGCAATGGCGTGCTGCAGGTGTGGTGTCTCATGCTCGGACAGTCCTTACTTGGGACCGTACTAACGCATGGAGACGAGAGAGAGAGAGGGAAGGAGAAAGTCAACCAAAGGACTTCTCCAAATATTGGTGTGTCTATTCCCACCCATGGGCACCCCTTTATATAGGGGGAGGGGTGTGCCCTCCCCTTTGGGTTTCCCATGTGGGACTAAACAAGGGAGAGAGGGGGGAGGCACCATGGGCCTCATGGGCCAGCCGGCCAGGGGTGGCCCCCACCCCATGCACAACCCTAGGCTGGTCGGGTGGGTCCCCTTGAGGCGCCTGGGCCTTGGCCCTTTGGCCCTTTCCTCCTTCGGTTTTCCCTAATGGGCCCTTTTTCCCTAGGAAGTTTGGCCCATTAGTGGAATACCCCTTCAAATTAGATTTTAATATTATATTTAATATTAATTACATTAATTAATATGTAAATACATATTACAAAATCCGATTTGACCCGAAACACCTTTCGGTTCCCTTTCAATTTCCTCCGAACGACTTCGGAACTTTCCTAGAACAATTCCGATTCTCTCACGGAACTTTTCCGGTTTCCTTTTCTCTTTCATATGGTGATTCCAACTTACAGAGGATCTCTAGCTCATCGTACCCTTAAGTGTATTTCCCCACGGCTCGGGAATGGCACAGATATGATCTCCATCAATGATCAATAGCGGGACCGGGATGCCCATATTGACCCCTGTGCATTCCACGATGACAATGTCGTTTGAACCGTAAACAGTCGTTTCCCATTCCCTTTGCCTCTTGATACCTAGTTCATCCGAGATTTGATCTACGGTATCTCCATACCTTCGTTCGATCTCGTTACCGATGAACTTGTTTTCTCGTTTCCGTGTCGTTGCATTCCGTGACCCAGTCACACGCTTGCAAGCTTCGTTAATGCAACGTCACCGAGATGGCCACATATGTATCTATCCGTTACATGGATTGGCAAATCCTGGTCTTGATATGTACTCCTCTACGCGCTCCTTTGGGAAACCTGAGTAGCACCTTTTCGATCGCCCAGTCATGGAGTGATACTTGATAACCATCTAAGCTCCCTCCAGAACGGTGATTTGCATTATCTCACATTCTAAGGACAGGTCGCGAGGTTCCTTAGTTTTATCATTAATGGTGAACTGTGTAACTAGATCTCATTAAGATACAACTGGTTGGGTTGTTTGTCTATCACACCATTCAACTAATGATGTGACCTCATTGTCAATTGCCATAAATGCCCATGATCTCGAAACCCTAGATCATCCTCATGACCAATGAACTAGTTCGCTAGAGGTAACTAGAGACACGGTTTGCTTACATACCACACGTGTATTAACTTTTCATATTAATACAGTTATAGCAAAGTATGAAACTATTATGAACTAATTGAGATATGACAATAAAAACCTATTTATTATTTGCCTCTAGGGCATATCTCCTTTAGTCTCCCACTTGCACTAGAGTACAAATAATCTAGCTTGTATTTTACTCATCATAAATGTAGCATCCCAATTGTCTAACAATTGTAATGCTACTTGTTCTAGTAAGATATTGGCTACTTCCTATATACAATTGTTGCATCATAATTATATCATGCTCATGTCATCATGCCACCTTGCTTTTGAGCATCATATAAAACCCTGGTTCTTTGGTTCTTCTCTCATATGCACTATTAATTGTATTTGCCTCTTGATATTGTATTTGGTTAATGATATATTGTCTAAATGCCCAAGTTGAGTTGGGGGCATATATTTTATTTCAACTCCACCACCTTTCTTTCACCACCTTATAATTCCACCATCCCATTAACCATGAGCTTCTATTTATTTTTCTTTTGATATTTTTATTCTAGCTCATGTGGGTTGGGGTGGATCAAATCCTTTATATTCTTTTGCTTGGCTTTTAATCCACTTCTTGGAAATGCATAAGAATAATGCCATAATTTTATTATTGTTTTCACAAAATAAATCATGGCATCATTATTTTGCATGGGCCATGCAAAATGTACCACCACCTTTTGTCCCATTGGGTTTTTCCTTGTTTTATTGGAGCCTTCTTTGTGCACCATCTCCTTCCATTCCACCATCCCCATATCCTCATCCATATCTTTTTCTTTTATTTTCTCCATTCATGTTGTATAGGAGGGGTGCTTCCCATACATCTTTCTTTCTCTTTTCTTGATTATTTCCTCCACCTCATCTCATGATATATTAAAGGACTCATTATCTTTCCTCTTGGTTGGATCTCATAAACAAACTCAAAATAAATCTAAAACCCTAAACAACACCTAACCTATCTTTTTCTCTTCCTATTCTTTCTCCTAACACTAGTTCTACTAAACCCTAACCTCTCTCTCTTACTCTCCCTCTCTCTCTAACCTGCTGATGGACACCTGGCCACCCTCTCCCTGGCCCACACCCCAGCCACTCCTCTCTCTAACCCTAAACAAAACCCTAGCCCGAGCTACCCCATCTACCTAGCCCGAGCTACCCCCCTCTTCTTTCTCTCTTTTCTCCACCGCGTGCTAGCCCCACCCTGCAGCCACCACGCCGTCCCTGGTCCACCTGCAGCCTCCCCCTGCCGTGCCTACCTGCTCCCAGCCCGACCTGCACGTGCTCGAGGTGAAACAGAGGAAAGAGCCGAGGCTGCTTTTTCCCCAGCCGTGCCCACACGTCTCCTCCCTCTCCCTCTCGTATTACCCTCCTTCATACGCCTCCTGGCAGCTCCTAGATCCGCCCAAGCCTGCCCTCCTCTCCTCTTTTCTTCTCCACCGTCGCCCAGCTCTGCCGCCAGTCGCCGCCATCTACTCCGCCGTCTCCGCGTTCCTGGCAGCGAGCATGACGTGGAGGTGGCCTGGAAGACCGAGAACCGTCCCCTGCCTCGACTTGTACACGCCGATGCGAAGGAGGAGCCCCCCAGCACCGCCAGATCCTCGCCGCCCCCCGAAACCCTAGATCGTTGGAGCGCCTGCATCCCCGACGATCCGCCGCGTCCCTCCTCGATCTGACCCCTCCGGCCAACCCGCGGTGAGCCTCTCTCCCTCCCTGACATGCTCCGCCTCGCCGTCGCCGTCTAGCGCCGCCGCTCCTTTTGTCGAACGCCCTCCGTGCGCCAGGGCACGCCGTTGTCTGCCAGGTTCCCGCGCCGCTTAGAGCCTACCTAGGGCCCAAACCCCCTCCTAACAGCTCCCCTAGCCCGCCGCAGTGGCTCCGCCCCTCAGCGCGCTCGCCCGCGACCCGGGTTCGATTCCGCGCGCCGTTCCCCGTCAGTTTCGTCAGAGATCCGAGAAGAGAAACAGCGCGCGTGGAAACTTTGCACTTAACCCCCCACCTTTTTGACTCCTGCAACCCGCGCTCCTAGAGGCCCCACCTGTCAGCCTCCTTCTCCTTTTTGCAAAAACGCCTCCGCATCTCTGTACAACTAACCCGCGGTCCAGCTTGCACCCCACCTGTCAGCCTCTGGAACTAACCCCACTGCCGTGTGGGCCCGTAACCGACGACCCCATCTGTCACCCTCTGTGGCTAGCCAGAGCCACGGTAGAAAAAGGATTTTCTGTGCGCGTGGCCCCAGTCCGTTTGGTCCCACCCGTCAGCGGCTGAGGCTAGATTTGTCTGGGTGACAAAAGTATTTCCTGTGTCTGTTTTAACTAAACCTTTTCAAAAATTGTTTTTAAATTCAAATCCAATTCAGATTTAAATAACTTTTCAAATATACATCCAAATAATACAAGTAATATATGTTTTGGAATCAGAAAAATGTGAGGAATTCAAATATGACATTCAAAATAATGTTTGAGCACTTTAAATTTTCGAGATGATTAAAATTACAATAAAATGCCCTTTTCCTTAATTAATTAATAACTTTAATTCTATAACTCCAAATTGGGCAAATAATATGTCTAAATCGATCAGCGCGACGAGCCCCTTCTATCTATGCAGTCCTTGTTCTGAATTGAAGCATGCATCATGTTGTTATTAAAAATCTGAACTGTTTATGACAATAAAACTTGGTTAAATAAATAATAAGATGCTTCTTTTCTTGTATCCACACCTCACCTTTGCCATGCTACTTTAATGCCATGCAAATTGTGCATAATTCATCATGGCATGCTTGTTTGCCTGCCGCATTTTAATTCATATGCTTGTGCACTTTATTTATGTTGGCCCTTGTTTGTTTGGTTCTTCTTCGAATAGATGCCCAGCAGGAGAATTATCAGGAATCACAGGAGTACTACCCAGATCCATCTCTCGCTTCAACTGAGCTGCCAGGCAAGCACTACCACATGCTTGCATACATACAGTACCTATTGCCTCTATCTTATTCTTGCATCATTGAGTCGTGATTGCATTAAATTGAATCCCAAGTACTGCATAGCCTTTACTTTTAAACCCCACCGAAGCTTGTTCCTCCATCCCATGAGCCATTACTACAGGAGTTGTTTGAGCCATGCGAGTCGTAGAAAAGCATGTGTAGGGTATGTGAGTGTCTGATGAATAACGAGGTACCTAAACAACAATAACCTGAGTAGTAATGGGATAACTAATGAAAGAGGCACCGGTGAGCAATATCTGCTATTTGGTTTTTCATGCTCACTTGTGTCCCATAGGACCCCGAGTACTTGATTCCTGTTCCTTGACTATTCACACTATCCACATCCGGGAGGCCTTATGGACCCCCCTGAGCCAGAGCTTGATTCATTCTTATTTCTTGGGGCCACAAAGTAGTTTGGGGCTTTATTACTATCCTGTACTTATGCCATGTTACTGTTTTATTAAGATTGTGCGAGGAGCACCTGTACTATTTAAGAATTGCGGAGTGTTTTCGCGGTATCGACAAGCCCAGTCACATTTTCGGGTTCCCAATCGTTTACAACCATTGGCGCAAACCTTGGGTCCGTCTCGGAGCCGGCCAACTTCGTTGCGGGTAGCTTAATGGGGTGGCCCCCTGAAATACTTCTGAATCCTGTGATTGCTTTGTCGTGAATGCCTTGTTGGGTTTTGATTTGGTTTTTCCAAGGTTGATCGAGTGTGTGTTGCTATTCGTGCACCCCTGCAGGGTAAATCTTTCTGAAAGCCGTGTCCGCGGTTATGGACGACTTGGAGCACAGTTTCTCGATCATAGACAAGTATAACTAAAGTCTCGCTCTTAATTTGACTAAGCACTTGACTAGTAAATAGTGCAATACTCATGGAATGGTTAATAAAACTGCCAACGGATGATGAGGGATGTTCGTCCGCTTCCTCGTTGGTAAGCGAGGAGGAGGATGGATCTGTTAATTGTACTGTTATAACTGTTGTTCTTAATTCACGGACATCCGTCTATCATTGGTTAGGCGGATGGTTAGCGAGTATCTGTAGAACTGTTAGGTATTATCTTTTGCTGCAATTGCGTCACCCCAGGTTGTGTCCCCTTTAGTGGCATAAAGACTTGCTGAGTACCCCTAGGGTCTCACACGATAAATTGTTTGATTCAGATGAACAGGTGTACCCGCAAGATGGATACTGGGTGGAAGAGACAGATGATGTTGGCAACGGTCATTCGGTGTAGAGATTCCAGGAACGGGGATCCGTGAGATCTGTGGGCGGGATGTGTTTATTTATGGGGCATCTTATGCCGATTTGCTTCTTATCCGTAATCGGATCTTGTTTTCCGCTTCCGCCTGATACTCTGATGTGTGATGTATGAGGAGCTATCCTAAAATATTATATCTATCTAGGACATTTGAATCTTGCCGTATGGCATTGCAATATTTCTATTTCTTTTAGATGGAATGGCTCTGAGGACTGTTGTATGTGGCTTGCATACATACTCATTTGTGTATGTAGTTGATCCCTTCGCCTGCCGATTACGCCGCTCGTTCTTGTCCCGTTGTTTGAAAGTGGTTAGGACGGCCGAAAGGTCTACCGTGAGTGGCCCTAGGCCCCACCGTACTATTTTAACCACTTTCGTTCATCCAGGCATGTAACTAAGAGCGTAATTCACCGAGGTAGTTACAATAAACCATATCACATATGTGTTTATTGATCATGCATGCTTATGGAAAACGTCATGTCCATGTTCTGTTTTACCAGATCATTATGTCTTTGCAAATCATTAATGTCTTCCTAACTTTAACACTCACACCATTATCTCATAATGGGTTGAAGTATTCGTTGGGCAACAAAGTGAGACTTTGTTTCTACTGTTTATAATGACGGTCGTTTTCACTGTTGTCATGCAAGCTTTGAAACACACTTTGTAATCCTTTGTGTATATACGGCAGTTATGGCAGCAGAACGAGGTCGGTTTCCAGGAGTCTACAGTGACTTTAGATCAACCTCGAGGGCTTTCTCATGGGTACTGTGCCCTAGGACACATCATTCTACGTTAAAAGCAAACTAGCCCTGCCATAACAATATACATCACATCAGATGGAGCCTTTATACTTCTATATCTATGTAGATCCCAGTGCATGAAATGTAACTATGCCACTTACTTTGCTTCTTGCCATTTAGTACAAACTTAATTCTGTTTCAGTGATTAATTCAAGAATCACTTCAAGACATGTTCTTACAGTTAAGAGCGTGTCCTTCCAACCAAAACTTCGGGTCACATTACGTCGAGTATACAATATGGTTGTATGGAAGAACCTATGGCTAAGGCATAGGAGATGCAACATATCCCTTTCTTCCTTTTTTAACCATCGTTGTAATACTAATACAATGCTTCATATAGTAAGAACTTATTTCTTACCTTGTTCCATTCTGA
Source organism: Avena eriantha (assembly GCA_910589775.1). NCBI lineage: Eukaryota > Viridiplantae > Streptophyta > Magnoliopsida > Poales > Poaceae > Avena > Avena eriantha. The sequence continues at coordinate 34,152,267 of OU342742.1, forward strand.
ACTTCTTCAGAATCTTGCTTAGGACATTTTGAACATCTTCAGAATCAAGTCCAAGAAGCATTCAACATTCAATGTTTATTAAACTCGCCAATCTATCTCGATAGATCTCATTGTTTAATAACTTCAACTTCATCCCAATTTATCTATTTAAATGTTATTAACACCAATCACATCATTCACATATGTTGTCCACATATCCTAGAATGATTTCACGCTCCCACTCAAATATAGCATCCATATTTGAGATCCAGGGATTGCACTTAGCTCCCACTCAAAATATGTCTGATACATATTATGATTCAGCTAAGCTACTTAGCTCCCACTCAAAATATGTCTCTTACATATTAAGATTTGGCGAAGCTAATTAGCTCCCACTCAAATGCAGGTCCTCTCGATAATCTTGGACATTCCAAAATTCTTTGATCATCATCAAATTGAGAATTCCAGCTACGAGACTTCAATATCCATATATTGCTAGTGTAAATCCAATAGACTCAAGCATCACTACATTTGTAGTCAACTCCTTCAATTTGTCCATACTGTGTGACAAATCGAGCTTTACGTCTCCATTAAGTTTCATTTCTTTCTTATGACTTTGAAGTCATTCAGAAATATTAAGTAAACTACTTTACTCAATAAGATCAAGTAACATATTACTTTGCAATCTTAAATGTAACTTAATATAGGATTTTATGACTCCTAGTCATTTCTCGCACTTAGGTCCATCACGCTTCTTTGTAATTCGTAGGTATGTCTTGTTCATAAACATGACAAGTGAATAAATAATATATTTCCACGAACTTGCAGAGTATATATTGTTGAATCCTACTTTCTTTAGTAAAAGTATTCGCTGAAACTTTTATGATCATTATCATTTATTTCTCCTCTATTTGTAGAGTTCGGTTTCACGAAACAAATTCCCCTGCGCCACTCAACAATTCGGAGGCAAGGTCAAATACCTTGTTTTGATCTTTTACTTTGTTCCACCTATATCTTCATCAAGACACATCAACTTTGAACAACAACAGGTTTGCCCTTTGTGGAACATGTATTCATAGTTGCCTAAGAATACGCTACAAAGACTTGTTTATTCGCCACGATTTTGAATTATCGAAACCTCTAGAAATTCGAACATGCCATAACTCTTATGGTGTTGTTTCCACGAATCTTTAGATGTTCCTTTGTATTTCAACCGAGTGTTCGCTCATTTCGATCTCTAACTCTAAACGATAACTATAACCCCGATAAGAGATAATATTATAACATATGTATCTAATACATAATGATTATGATGTTTAGTCATTTCAATACACTTTGAAATTTCCCTTATTATCATAATTTGTGAAACCTCTTTCACATGTCCATTTATGCTAAAATTAACTTAAATACTTTAGTCATGTCGATCAAATCGAAGAGACTTTTGTATTCTTGTTAATTCAATATCCTCCTTCATTTTGAAATCTTTTAAAGAATTCAAAATAGTTTCAAACTTATGTTTCATTAAGCAAATGAACATATTCACTTAAATCCACAGTGAAGTGTGAAATAATGATTTCCACTATTTGTTGAAAATACGATACATCACTATGTATAAGTTTCAATATTAAGTATAAATAATGATTTCCACTATCTTGTTGAAAATACAATACATCATTATGTATAAAGTTCAACATTTCTTCGCATATCACTGTTTTACCAGAATGCGGAGTTTTAGTCATTCTACCCAAGAGGCATGGTTTTGCAAAGTCTCTAGATAAAGCATCTAGGACCCCGATCTTCATTTAGAATGAAGAACATGCAGTAACCAAAATGACTTAAACTATAGTGTTATGTCATTACTAAACCTTGGATATCTCTTAGCATTCTAATCCTTTATAAATGCTTAAACTATTATCATTAACATAGTGATGAGAACAACTCTTATAATCGTAATGTGACCATAAAGGTATTATTCATAAGAATAGTACAACTGGCTTGTACCTTATTCATATGAACAATTGCCTTGCTAAAAGCAAGACACACAAACAAGGATTACAAATTATATTCAAGTCCACTAATGATAAACCTTTGAGGAAAGGGGTGATGCCGGCCATCAACTGTTTTGCTTGCCGTCATCATGCCACATTGCCTCAATTCCAGCAATTCTCAAGCAGACCATCCTGTTTTCACAGAACGGTACAAGTATCCAATACTTATATAAACTGCAATGAGTTTTGCAAGAATTACATTTATAACTTTGTATATCTAACATATACCCTTTTTCATTCATGACCTCCATTGCGATCAAGCCCTTCTGAGAGTTCATAACTCTAATGCAAGATTGCTAAGTGTTTCTCCAAATATTCTCCTTTTCATCCATCATGGAAGAAAACTCATCGAACGGCTCATACTTTATGTGCCTAATCTTGCAGAATACAAGATTGTAATCCAACTCTCCATCGAATGGAGAATGGTTTATTGGATGATTATGGAGAACAGACAAACATTGTGGAGTCATCAGATTATCTCCTAATGGTCATAGTATCAAGAAGAGAAGATCACCTTTTATGAGGATATTCCTCAGGCGTGGGTATTAATCTATGAAGTTGGACCCTTTTGCTAAGTTCCATATCAAGAAGTATATTCCCATGGTCGCAAAGGACCTCAATGGGATAGGCCATGATCTACTAAGATATTTGCAAACAGACATCTAGACTAAGTTCATAATATCAGTTCAATCCTAATTGAGCTCCCACTAAAATTGTCATCCCCTAGACGATTTTAGTGATCACATGATCCCAATCATCTGCACCTCCCCCGATCGTCACGGCCATCAGTGCAGCATCAAAGGTAGACATTCCCCAATGTCAATCACATCAACCATGTGATTCATGCTTGACCTTTTGGTCTCTTGTGTTCCGAGGCCATGTCTACACATGCTAGACTCGCCAAATCTAACTTGTGTGTATTTGTTGTGCAACATGGCTTACACCCACTGTATGCGAATGTAGATATGTCCGGCACCCAAGCCTGTAACCCTGGATCGGCTCATAACGGCAAACTTTCTTGGTGGTGCACACACAAGGGGAACACTATCATTGGAATTATATAGGGATTATCTTATTTGCTACCGTTGAGTATCTAATACTAGCACACAATAAGATATAAAGCAGGTATCAACATCACATGTGTATTGTGATATGATATGGTCCTTCTTCTTGCGCCTTGATCTCCATCGAGCGCTCCGGCATGATCCCCATCTTGCCCTTGGTTTAACGCCAAGTCCACGACGCCGCCACCCCGGTCGTCCATCAGAACGATGGCTATTACTACTTAACTTAGTAACATAAAAGTAAACTACTTTACCTTTCTAACGACCAATACCATATCATAACACAAGCCCTCCTGCAAAATAAAGTTAGATGCCTCTACTTTATCTTTTGCAAGTTTTACGTGGTTGTTAGGGCTTTCGCAATAGAACCGTTTCTAATCTACGAACTTTTCAACCACAACATGGATCCAACAGTTGTCTCTACTACACCCCTTTCAGAGCCCTCCATTGTAAATGTAATATCAACTATTGAATGAGAGACAGACACCTGCTAGCCACTTATACGGTACAAGCCGTATGTTGAGCGTGGAACCTGTCTCGCGTACGAATACGCGTAAGGTCGGTCCGGGCCGCTTCATCAAACAATACCACGATATAAACAAGTACACGTTAGAGGGTAACAACTAAGGGATCAATGCCCGCACAATACATGTGCGTACTGGCCGTACATCACTCCTACGCATAGATCGGCTCTGATACCATTGAAGGGTTCCGTAGCAGAAAACAAAAAATTTCCTACGTTGGAACCTCCTAACGCCCAAGATCTATCTATGTAGTAATGTAGTAATGGCCGGAGCGTATATAATACATACCCTTGTAGACCGTACGCGGTTAACATTCCGAGGGGAACGTGGTTGAAGTAGTCGAAGCCGTAGCCGACCTCAAGGCCACGATGCTCCTCGCAGGTCACCCCTTGCTCCTTCTTCATCGTGTAGCAGCTCCAGCTCACGACATCCAAGGTGCCTCAAGTGAGGCCCCTCGTGGTTTTGTACACATACGGTGTACGATGACGACCTCCGACTCCTTGATCCCTGCCGGGAGTGCTGAAGTAGATCTCCGGCTTGGAATCCCTGCAGAGCAACGGCGTGCTGCAGGTGCGGTGTCTCATGCTCGGACAGTCCTTACTTGGGACCGTACCAACGCATGGAGACGAGAGAGAGAGAGGGAAGGAGAAAGTCAACCAAAGGACTTCTCCAAATATTGGTGTGTCTATTCCCACCCATGGGCACCCCTTTATATAGGGGGAGGGGGTGTGCCCTCCCCTTTGGGTTTCCCATGTGGGACTAAACAAGGGAGAGAGGGGGGAAGCGCCATGGGCCTCATGGGCCAGCCGGCCAGGGATGGGCCCCACCCCGTGCACAACCCTAGGCTGGCCGGGTGGGTCCCCTTGAGGCGCCTGTGCCTTGGCCCTCTGGTCCTTGGCCCTTCCATCCTTCGGTTTTCCCTAATGGGCCCTTTTTCCCTAGGAAGTTTGGCCCATTAGTGGAATACCCCTTCAAATTAGATTTTAATATTATATTTAATATTAATTACATTAATTAATATGTAAATACATATTACAAAATACGATTTGACCTGAAACACCTTTCGGTTCCCTTTCAATTTCCTCTGAACGACTTCAGAACTTTCCCGGAACAATTCCAGTTCTCTCACGGAACTTTTCTAGTTTCCTTTTCTCTTTCATATGGTGATTCCAACTTACAGAGGATCTCTAGCTCATCGTACCCTTAAGTGTATTTCCCCACGGCTCGGGAATGGCACAGATATGATCTCCATCAATGATCAATAGCGGGACCAGGATGCCCATATTGACCACTGTGCATTCCACGATGACAATGTCGTTTGAACCGTAAACAGTCGTTTCCCATTCCCTTTGCCTCTTGATACCTAGTTCATCCGAGATTTGATCTACGATATCTCCATACCTTCGTTCGATCTCATTACCGATGAACTTGTTTTCTCGTTTCCGTGTCGTTGCATTCCGTGATCTAGTCACACGCTTGCAAGCTTCGTTAATGCAACGTCACCGAGATGGCCACGTATGTATCTATCCGTTACATGGATTGGCAAATCCTGGTCTTGATATGTACCCCTCTACGCGCTCCTTTGGGAAACCTGAGTAGCACCTTTTCGATCACCCAGTCACGAAGTGATACTTGATAACCATCTAAGCTCCCTCCAGAACGGTGATTTGCATTATCTCACAGTCTAAGGACAGGTCGCGAGGTTTCCTTAGTTTTATCATTAATGGTGAACTGTGTAACTAGATCTCATTAAGATGCAACTGGTTGGGTTGTTTGTCTATCACACCATTCAACTAATGATGTGACCTCATTGTCAATTGGCATAAATGCCCATGATCTCGAAACCCTAGAACATCCTCATGACCAATGAACTAGTTTGCTAGAAGTAACTAGAGACATGATTTGTTTACATACCACACGTGTATTAACGTTTTGTATTAATATAGTTATAGCACCGTATGAAACTATTATGAACTAATTGAGATATGACAATAAAAACCTATTTCTTATTTGCCTCTAGGGCATATCTCCTTCAGCACCATCCATTCGCGTGGATCCCGTCGCTCCCACCTGCCCCAGACGCTCCTCTCCCCTCGTCGCGTATCCCCGCACCCCACGCCCCAGCGCGTTCCCCACCTACCCCCAACCTCCCTCGCGAGCACCATCGCTCCTCTGCCCTGCTCGCTCACAGGCTCCGCGCCGGGCACCACCGCTAGGAGGACGCCCGCTCCCGTCCCCGTCGCTCGAGGCCCTGCTCAACCTTGACCTCCTCTCCTCCCTTCCCGCGGACCCGTGAGCTCCTCGCCGCGCCTCCTCCTCTCCGGCAGGACCACCGCCAGGGCGTCTCCTCCTCACCGGCGCCTCCCTCTGGCTCGCAGGCCGCTGCGGCCCTCTCCTCCTTCCTCGGCCCCGTCACGACCCTGCATCGCCAGACCCCACCTCGCGAGCCTATCGTCGCCAGAGCGTCGTCCTCCGTGCCTCGTCTCCCGCTACAACCGCTCCCGGGCATCCTCCGGCCCAGCCACCCAGCGCTGCTCCGAGATCAAGACAGCCTCGTGCTCCTCCTCTCCGTCCGCCTGCCGCCTCGACACCAAGCACCGCGCCATCCGAGCCGTCTCTGGTTCTGGCCACCTCGCAGAGCCTGTCATGGTGCCGCACCTCCACGCTCACCAGCCACCGCCCTGCTCACCACCGCTCGGGTCGACCTCCGCCGACCCCACCCTGCAGCGCCACCAGCCTGCCTCCTCGTCTCCAAGCTCTGCCGCAAGCCACACATCCCCGAGCGCATGTCCCGTCTCGCGAGCCGCCCACGAGCGGGCCCCTGCTTTGTTTTCACGTGGAGGATTCCGTGAAGAGGTCGCAGCATGTAGCTAGGATTCCCTTGACAAGATCTTCTTCCGGATAATATGGCCGCAACCCCGCACCCGAAGATCTTCGTCATAACGCGCCAAGACCTCCGTCCGGGAACCCGAAGGCGATGAAGCCGAAACCCCACGTACGACACCGAAGAGGGCATGGACGCCAAGTTCCACTTCATGGATTAGATGGCTCGAAGATCTCTGTCTCGGAACGCGATGATCTCCAACATGGATTGGCGACCCTTGATCCCGGAGGCCGAAGCTCCAAAGATTCGAAGACCGATCCCCGTCGAACCCCGAGACCCCGGAGCCGAGTCCCCAATGTGATCCCCTTTCCGAGACCCCTATTTTTATAATATATGACATATACTTGTTGCATATTAATTTAGCATGTTCGCATACATATTGTGGGTGCTTGAGGGTATTTCGATGATTCACCTAAATTAAATATGGAGACTATATGAGAGCTTTTCTAGTCTTATAATGACTCCATTTAAATTTGTGTAGCAAACTGATGCCATGTTTTGCCTTGTTAATACTACATTTAAATTGCGGGGTAGCTAAATAACTTGAACCTTCTAATTAATTATCGGGACCCCGGTTCCGCTTAATATTGCCTAATTGCACCGCATCCTTGCCATGTCATGCATCATGCCCAATCTTCTGTCGTAGTATTAAATAGTGCATCCGGTGTTTCTTTTAGTGTTTTGCTTCTTCACGGATTAGGCCGCTGAGTTGATGCGAGTATCGACAAGTTCTTCGGTGTATCTTCGGCTATGTTTCCCAAGCGAGCATTCTCCCCCTTTCTACCTATTTTGCATTTATAGTCTTTATTTCCTCCTGTTGATCTATTGCTATCCAAGTCGTGATGCTTTAGTGTTCTGTACCAAATATATCTTGTGCAGCCTTTATATTGCCTTGGACACCTCCTATTACTTGTTGTTTGGTAGATAGATGGTCTTGTGAGTCGTGGTCACTTGCTCAGGTGCGATCTCGTGTCGTGAAGTACCACACAGTTGTTGGAATGTTGTCATATGCTTTACGGTGGAGAGGATCATGACTTTAAATACAACTATTAAATTGCTGGGACAACTAATGAAAGAGGCACCGGTGGGCAATATATGTTATTTGGTTTTTCATGTCCACTTGTGTCCTGTAGGCCCCGAGTACTTGATACATGTTCCTTGATTATTCGCACTATCCACATCCGGGAGACCCTATGGATCCCCCTTAGCCAGAGCTTGATTCATTTCTTATTTCTTGGGGCCACAAACTAGTTTGGGGCTTTATTACTATCCTGTACTTATGCCATGCTTTACTGCTTTATTTTCGATTGTGTGTGGAGCACCTATACTGTTTAGGAATTGCGGAGTGTTTTCGCAGTATCGACAAGCCCAGTCACACTTTCGGGTTCCCAGTCGTTTACAGCCATTGGCGCAAACCTTGGGTCCGTCTCGGAGCCGGCCAACTTCGTTGCGGGTAGCTTAATGGGATGGCCCCCTGAAATGTTTTATGAATCCTGTGATTGCTTTGTCTTGAAAGCCTCGTTGGGTTTTGATTTGGTTTTTCTGAGGTTGATCGTGTGTGTGTTGCTATTTGTGCACCCCTGCAGGGTAAATCTTTCTAAAAGCCGTGTCCGCGGTTATGGACGACTTGGAGCACAGTATCTCGATCATAGACAAGCATAACTAAAGTAGTGCTATAAATTTAACTTAATATGTGACTAGTAATCAGCTTCACTATAATGGAATGGATAATAAAAGTGCCAACAACTGGTAGAACTGGGGTGTATCGTGTCATGTTATACCTGCCTAGTAAGTATCGCAACTCCAATGGAATGAAATAGAAGTGCCAACAACTGCTGGGTTTGGAATGTCACATGCTAATGGTATCTGGCTAGTAAGTACTGCAACTACAACTGAATGGTGAACTAAAACTGCCACTACTTATGCTATCAGGATGAATCATGCTATCTATATCTGACTAGTAAGTGCTGCAACTATAATGGAATGAATAAAACTGCCAACTGTGTGAGTTCCTTGGTTTGACTTCCCCGTTTGGTCTCGAGGGGGAAATAACAGGATGGGTATGTTTGGTGTTAGTATTAGGTTGGTTGCGAATAGGTCTTTCTTATGCCTCTCTAATAGCCGACAGTTGTATCGAGTCTCTATATGTTGTTTAGTGCATGCTAAGCTGCCGCTTCAGTCCAACATACCTATGTAGGCGAGAGCCGCTGAATTCTAGCCTCGCCGTGTACTAGCCTCAGTACTGACGCTCCTCTTTTTCCTTTGCCCTTTGTCGGCACCCCTTTTGTGTTAGCAAGTTTGAGATCGACGTCATTAGCAGGTTTACCCTTCTGGCATGGCCTGGGCAGGGTTATGGACGCCATTGGTTCTTCTTCAGGGCTCTTAGCCCCATTTGCATCTTGTCCGTACTCGGACGTTGTATCGTTTTCAAGGTGATTTGGATCTTTGTATTGTATATCTGTATTCTTGACTCATGGAGTCGTGTTGTATATATTTGTTTTGTGGCTTCCATCATGGACTATTGTGTAATGGTATTACTTCGTTTTCCACCCGCACAAAAGTGCTTGGTGGGCGTCCTTGAATCGTTTCTATGCGGGTTTGGCGGGAAGCGCTGAAACTTGCATAGGGACGATTCGAGGGTGTTACATAGGTGGACTAAAAATATCATATTCATTATTGTAATCATCATATATTGGAGGTATAGTATCATATTCTCTTTGATCACTTGAGCTTTTAAAAGGAAGTGCTACAGTAGCTTGTGTTTTAATGGAAGTTTTACTTGTGTTGAAACTGAACCTAAAGACCTTTTATCTTGAGTACACTAATGTTTCTAATGAAGATTGTGTGAAGTTTTGTATGAAGGAAATTTTAAAGTGTAGGGAAGAATAATGTGATAAGATGAAGTATGGACAAAAGCTCAAGCTTGGGTATGCCCCCCGTGTCACCCCAAGAAATATTAAAGAAGTACAAGCGTCAAAGCTTGGGAATGCCCAAGGCATCCACTTCTTCATCAATAAAAATCTCAGGTTTTCTTCCAAACACTTCATTTTTATTGTTTCATGCACAATTGTGTTGTTCTTGGAGCGTCTTTGTTTTTGTTTTAAGTTTTTTTTGTTTGGTTTGCTTAAATAAGTTGGTTGGATCCCAACACACCTCTTTTGGAGAGAGACACACCCTGTTATTCATTGCCTAGAACACTCTAGTTTTCACTCTTATTGTTCTGTGAGTGTTCTCCTTTGCTAGCACTACGTTTAGCTTTAGTTTTCGATTGGTGTTGGAAAAGAGTAGGAAGTTTCATGCTTATAATGGTAAAAAAGGAGCTTGTTTTGACTGTGGCCTAGACTTTATCATGTCATGTTTGATATTGCTATGAATTTATACTTAGTGATTATTGCTGTAGAATGACTTGCTGCAAACAATTGAGATTGCTTAATGTGACTTAAAAGAATCATGCGTTGTTTTAGCATATAAAAGCATAATATTGTGGTTTTCTCCTTTGGTGCTTTATTTGGGTTGACTTGGCGCATGCTCACACCATGTTAAGACTATACCAAGTCACCATAGCCTCTATGATCATTTAGTTTTCGACTTGTAATATAACTTTATGCTTTAATTAATAATGATTTGTCGCTTTGCATGATTATGGCCATTATTGCTCTCTTAGTTGGTCGCTCCCAGTCTTTTGCTAGCCTCCACATGTACCAAGTATGAGTTCCACTCATGCATCCAACTCTAAATAAAACCAAGTTATTCCAAAGAGTCCACCATACCTACCTATTAGCATTATTGCTATTCCAAGTATATTCATGTTTTTATCTACCTTCCAAATTAAACTTGTTATGTGAAAATTAGTGATTAAAGCTCTCACGAACTTGATGGCACACTTTACTTTTTTTGCACTAAATAAACTTGAACCATTGTGCCCATCTATGTTGCGTATATGCTTGCGTTTTGTAAGTTGTGAATTAGCAGAACCATGTTATCATGGCGAACGCTTTAAACATTGCACTTTATTTAGTTGATATCATGTTCTTTTGCTTATGAATCCCGGCGGTGTGAAATGAAAGGGAAGTTTGTAAGGCTCATGGAGTTCGTATATGTGTTAGAGAAACGCATGGGCGGCTGGTCTAAGCCATGCCTAATCATGGTGGAAACCTGCAGCGTAACCATAGTGAGAAATCTTTGAAGCATCCTCAATAAAAGAAGGGAAAGGAAAAACCTATGCAAATAGAAAAAATAAAAAGAGAGAGACCCTATTCAAATAGGAAATAAAAGGATCGCTGATATGATCATTGTCTGCTTGCCTTGTCATTTTGATATGGGGATTCTTCCGTATCATCGGGCAAGGGGTACCCCGTTGGCGGTTCTCTATGATACACATGTACTTACAATGCCAAGAACTTACCTGTGACTAAACTTGAGTAGCATGAGGAACGGTACTCGTAAGTAAGGGGCATGAGATTTTCAGCTTATAACTTGTCAGGCATATCCTCTTGTTTGTTCACTTTAACCTTAATCACCTAAAGATGTTTATGATAGGGGCAATGAGAGCTAAAAGCTAAAAAGTACCATGATTTTTGGAAGCTCTTTATGATACTTGAATCCCTGCTTCCTTCTATGAAGGGCCTTTCTTTTACTTTTATGCTGAGTCTCCATCTTCTATCTTTATGCACCTATTGAGAGAGCATAGTGGTCATTCTTAGTTTAATGTGCATTGTCCCAAAACTTGTTGATTGATTCATAACTTTGATATTGCTTGTTCTTAAACTATTTGTATCTAGTCACCCTTATGAACTTTGAAGGTGTCCTATGCATTTATGTTTTGCTATACCATGAGGGACAAGCTGAATACCCTTCTCATTATGTTTTCTATATGAGAAACAAACAAATGTCTTTCAAAGCATTGTTATTCATGAATCTTTTGTTTGTACCTTTTCATGTTACAACATAGTTGCTATGTCTTATTGTTAGAACTATATCTTTCATGCTATGTTAAAGTACTATGATCCTAGCTATCAATGTTTTACAAATACCTTGATCAAGATTGTGATGGTGCATTTCACCTCAAAAAATATTCTTTTTATCACTTACCTACTCGAGGACGAGCAGGAGTTAAGCTTGGGGATGTTGATACGTCGTGAACGTATATATAATTTTTGATGTTCCATGCTTATTTTATATCTACTTTTTATGTTTTGTTCACACTTTGAGGTATTTTTATACATTTTCTGGAACTAAACTATTAACAAGATGTTGTAGTGCTTGTTGCCTGTTTTCTGCTGTTTTTGGTTTCAGAAAAGCCAAAAAAGAAATATTCTCGGAATTGGACCGAACAAAACCCAAAGTAAATATTTTACCAGAATACTCATGGAGCCAGAAGACGAGACGGAGAGGGGCCACGAGGTGGCCACACCACCTGGTGCCGTGGGCCAGCCCAGGCCGCGCCAGGGGATGGTGTGGACCCCTCGGGCACCCACTGACCTTGCCTCTTCGCCTATATATTCCCCCGGGACGAAAACCCTAGAGAGAAGATCAGAATTCCATGAAAAGTTCTGCAGCACCACCGCCACCGAAGAGGAGATTCGGGGGACATAAGTCTCTGTTTCGGCACCCTGCCGGGACGAGGAAGTGCCCCCGGATCCATCTCCATCGACTCCACTGCCATCTCCATCGCCGTTGCTGACTCCTGATGTTTACGCACTTTTATTCTTGTAGATAGTTGTTGGGCCTCCAAGTGTAGAGGTTTGTAGAACAGCAGCAAGTTTCCCTTAAGTGGATTACCCAAGGTTTATCGAACTTAGGGAGAAAGTGGTCAAAGGTATCCCTCTCAAGCAACCCTGCAATCAAGATACAAGAAGTCTCTTGTGTCCCCAACAAACCCAATACACTTGCCAGGTGTATATGTGCACTAGTTCGGCGAAGAGATAATGAAATACAAGTAATATAGATGATTATAAGTGGTAATTGCAATCTGAAATAATAGTGGCAGCAAGCAAACATGTAACAGGACTGATTGTAAATGGTGTTTCAATGTTTAGAAACAAGACCTAGGGATCATGCTTTCACTAGTGGACACTCTCATATAAATATCTTCTCTTCATGATGCTACCCTGAACTACTCTCCAGTTGGACGATGTAGGGTTATAACCGCACACCTTAAAGTTCGCATTCCCCATCTAGATAACCCCTCAGTATCACCTTGAGCGCTAGATGGTTCCAACAAACACCACAATCTCATAGAGACATCCAACTCAAATTATACAGATGATAAGTATTTATGTAATCTTAGCCAAAGTGCCACACGGTGTGCACACTGTCAACTTCACACACGTGGGGATAAGCAGAGATTCAATAAAGCACTTGAGTAGAAGAATAGATCTATAGATTACAAAGCTCATGATCTCATAAGATCACGCATAGAGAGAGATGAACACATAGCTACCGGTAGAGCCCTTAGCCTCGAGAGAGAACTACTCCCTCCTCAACATGGGAGTCAGCAACATCGATGGAGATGGTGGTGGAGTCGATAGAAATGGCTCCGGGGGCACTTCCCTGTCCTGGCAGGGTGCCGGAACAGAGACTTCTGTACCCCGAATCTCCTCTTCGGTGGCGGCGGCGCTGCGAACTTTTCGTGGAATTCTGATCTTCTCTCTAGGGTTTTCGTCCCGGGGGAATATATAGGCGAAGAGGCAAGGTCGGTGGGCGCCCGAGGGGCCCACACCACCCCCTGGTGCGGCATGGGCTGGCCCGCACCACCAGTGGTGTGGCCACCTCGTGGTCCCTCTCCGTCTCGTCTTCTGGCTCCGTGAGTCTTCTGGTAAAATATTGACTTTGGCTTTTGTTCGGTCCAATTCCAAGAATATTTCTCTTCTGGCTTTTCTGAAACCAAAAACAGCAGAAAACAGGCAACTAGCACTGCAGCATCTTGTTAATAGGTTAGTTCCAGAAAATGTATAAAAATACCTCAAAGTGTGAACAAAACATAAGAAAGTAGATATAAAATAAGCATGGAACATCAAAAATTATAGATATGTTCACGACGTATCTGACCGCGCGCGACCTCGTGTGGAGCTTTGAGCCGGAGACAACATCAGGCGGGAGTGTGCATGGTTGGGAGCATGGCCAGCGAGGGAAGTATCCACTTGCACAGGAGTAGGCGTTGATTCAACATCTTCCTCAAAGTCCACAAAAATCCTGGCAGCATCTGAATTGATTTCTTCACTATTTTCATTTGTATGGACATGATTTGGACTGGAATTTTGAGCTTCTTCTTGCTAAAAAATCACCTCATCTACAATCACATTGGAATCTAAAGGGGGTACACCATGATTAGTAACATTAGGAACAATATGCAAGCTCATATGATCATCAACATTTGTCTCCCCATTATTTGTATGCAAAAGAAGGATATCATGTTTGAGACGAAAACCCGCATTGGGATTTAGTTCAGTGAACGGAAACACATTCTCATCAAAGACCACATCTCTAGAAACATATACTTGGCGAGTTTTGGGATCTAAGCACTTGACTCCTTTGTGACGAAGGTTATAGCCTAGGAAAACACATCTAGTGGAATGAAAAGCCAACTTGTGTTTATTGTAAGGACGGAGATTAGGCCAACAAGCACAACCAAACACTCTAATAAGAGACTCATAATTGGGAACGGTATGAAGGAGATGCTCAACAAGTGTTCCATGTTTATGACCTTGCTAGGAAGCAGGTTTATGAGAAAGGTGGTTGTAAGAAAAGCTTCATCACATCATTTAAGAGGCATAGATGCATTTGCAAGCAAGGCAGGGCCTACCTCAACAATGTGATGATGTTTGCATTCAGCGGGAACCATTTTTTTGGTGTGCATAAGGGCAAGAGACACGATGAGTAATGCTAACTTTTTGGAAAAAACCATGAAGTTTTTCATACTCACCACCCCAATCAGTTTGCATAGTTATAATTTTCCTATCAAACTTTATTTCAACAAGTTTTTCAAAATTAACAAAGACTTGATAAACCTCAGAATGCTTTTTCAGCAAATCGATCCAAGTGAAGTTGCTATAATCATCAATAAAACTTACATAATATGAATGTTTACCAACTGAAGTAGGTGCTGCCCCCATACATCCGAGAGCACTTGTTCCAGAGGAACAATGGACATACTAGTAGAGACATGATATGGAAATTGATGACTCTTAGCTAGTTGACAGGATTCACAAATGTATGGGTTTATTCCTGGTGAATGAGAAATATGGTGTTTCCTAAGAAATTGTAGCACTACAAAGGAAGATGGATGTCCTAGATGGCTATGCCACATAGAAGACAATAGCTTTATTGTGATGAATGCTTGCTTGGAAGACCCAGTAGACAAAGGTGCTAGTGGGTAGAGACCATCTTGGGATGGACCTTTAAAAAGAACTCTCCTAGTGGTGTGATCCTTGATCAAGAAAAAATAAGGGTGAAACTCAAGAAAGATATTGTTGTCAAGAGTAAGTTTATGAACTGAAACAAGATTTTTTGATGCATCAGGAACATGAAGTATATTTTTAAGATGTAAGGAATTATGGGGAGTGTGAAACATTGAATGACCAATATGATAGATTTGCATACCATTACCATTAGCCGTGTGGACTTGGTCACACCCTGTGTTCTTTTCTCGAAGAGACAGTTTGCTCATATCATTACTAACATTATTTCTGGAATCTCCACCAGCTGTCTTTTGCAGGATGACCATGGATCTTGCAACTCTGGCAGGTCACATTAACATAAGGAGTGGGTGCACGTCCACGCCAGCGTCCATCATCACGTCCATCATCGCGGCGACATCCTCCATCATCATCATGGCAGCGCGTACGATCATCATAGCGACGATCACGGTCACCACCACCATCACGCTGACCATCATAATGGTTGCGACGATCATCATATCTCTCTTGATGTGCCCGGTCATCCTGGCGGTCATCAGGGCGACACACATAGTCATCTTGGCGGGGACGATCATCCTGGCGGCCACCACTCTGACACACCATGTTGGCCGATGAGACGAAAGCATCATCATCGGACTTGTGAAGCTGGTCAAAGGCCTGAATTTGACTAAACAAATTGCTTAGAGTAGTATTTGGATTGGCATTGATGGATACCTTCAATGTGTTGTATGAGTATTCAAGGCCATGCAAGATTTACCAACTCAATTTATCATCATCAAGCGGTTTTCCGACAACAGCAAGTTCTGAGGCAAGCGTTTTCATCTTGTCAACATATTTTTTAGACGAGAGTTCTCCCTTCTTCATGTCGCTCAGGGCAGACCAAAGTTGCTGAGTTGGGAGCGAGATACTATCGTGGTGAGGGACTCGATCATCTTCCATGCTCCTACAGAAGTGCCGAGGCCAATAACATGTGATAACAGATCTGGTGACATGGAGTTAAGGAGATATCGCAAGACCTTCTGATCCCATGTGATCCAATTTGTGTACTCGGGATTTTTGACCTTGATGTGCTTGCCGGATGTGTCTTCCACTTAATCTCTTCCACATGAGCGGGCTCAAGTACCTTTACGAGATTTAGGACCCGAGCGCCGTGTAGAGAAGGCACAACTAGGGCTTTCCACATGAGTGAATTCTCGCGAGTGGGCTGGCGGCGTGCCCAGGGCTGCGACCATCAAGGTGATGGATGATGTCGAAGAAGTCATGATTGTCGAGCTGCAGAGGCGGCAAGAATTGCAGCGGCGGTGGAAGGGTTTGGCTTGTGGATTTTGTGTTTTGTGTTTAGGTTGTAAGCGGAGGCTACAAATAGCGGTGGCAAGGTTTGTGGTTTTTCTGGTTGTGGGTTGTTGCGGCGATGATTTGAAGCTTCGAGGCGGCAATGGCGCGGCGGCCAGATAAGATCTGGCGGCGGAGATGTGTGTATTTGGCAGCTAGGCTAGGGAAAGAGTTTTCTCTAATACCATATTATGTTTTAGCATTTAATGGTATATGGACTCTGCACCGGTTTTGTGTTAACATGATCGAGGAGAAACACCCCATCGATAGATCGTACAAGTGTAGGAATCATGTACGAGTGTTGGAGTACTACTCCATACGGTGCAGCATGTATATTACATGTATAAAATACTATCATTAACAATATGTAGGCTCTCAGTCGTTGCTTGAATCATCTTTCCTCCCTACAGAAAGAAAGATATTTTGTGTCCTCCTGAAGAAAAATGTTTGGGCCGGCTAGAGGCCTTTGAATTGCACTTCCTCTCGCATCTCTCCTTCGCTCCTCTCCGGAGTCCGGACATGTGTCTTCCTCTCCACACATTCATCTCTTTGGCACCGGCAAGGTCTCTCTTACAACCTCCTATATCTTTGTTTTGTGAAATATCGAATACTGACTGCATCTATATGTCCATAATTGTTATCTTAGTGAAAGAGGCCAGTCTGGCATGAGCGTTGGCCTAGTGGGGAAGCTCCTGCCCTAGATTGCTCCGGACCTGCTGAAGTTGTGGCTTTCAGAAAAAACTAGCGCTTAAGGCAAGGGCTAGAGGATGGTAAGTGGATGCGGGGTTTATGGAGAATGTAAATTGAGGATGAAATTGATCAATTTTTCTTTCTATGGCACAAAATTTAGGAAGTGACTTTCACTATTGAATCAGACAAAGCCATTTGGAACATATCCATGAATAGATAGTACTCTGCTAGTTCTGCTTATTTTGTTCAGTTCATGAAGCCATCCAACCCGTTAAAACATTGGATCATGTGTTGACAATGCTAGTCCCTTGGATCAAATAGCTAGCACACATAGTTCAATGAATAAAAAAAGTATCAATACATCACATTATTACAGTTTTTATCCAAGAATATAATTATTACAAACTTGCATAGCTCATGGCTAGCTCAAATAGTATAGTTCAATAAATAAATAATAAAATAAGGCTCCATCAATCATAGGCAACACGCCGAGTGGAGACTTGCGACCTAAACGAAATCTTTACTCGTCCTCAGAATATTTTGCAATATCAAAAGTTGTAGCAACAAATGGTCAATATATTTGAATTGTATTGGCAAGATGTCACTAGTAGGTGAACTCAATTGGCAACCTAACATCAACATGCACATCTGGCTAGTGGGGGGTTCATGCTATTTGCGAAAAGCGATCATAACTTTATTCTACCTTTTCCAAACAGTTTTAATCTTCAAAACAGTTTTCTCAGACTCACTGGTCACTCCCAGTTGCTCCAAAACCCAACTGAGTTCACCCTCAAATTTTAAGAAATTTAGAAATTGGGATGAGTGAGAAAACTTCATAGCCTCCAAATCTAGCAACTTAATTTATCCATAACCGGGGACACGCTAAATACTTAGTTTGACACCCTGTAGGGGTTTGTACACTTTACCCATGTGACCTCGTTAGCTTATTTTTAGCACTACACTCATTTTGTGCCATGGTCAGGAGAAGTCGGAGACAAGATAATTCCTAAAGTAGTTTCCCAAATCCATCTACACACCGTTCCAACCTATAGATTCACTATATCCCGGGATATGAAGGATTCGAGTCACCACAACCTACTAAGTCGAACCAGCCACCCATAACCCACTGGCACATGGTTGCACACGCAATGTATCAAATAAAGAACTAAACTATTCTCTTTGAAGCCTGGGTGACCATCCATAAGAGTGATACATGGGTAAACCATATATATGGGCCCGGTAACCACTCAACATAAACAATTTAATCCAATTTCACCCAGGTGATTCATTAATTATATTGTTTTCATGATATAACCAAATTATATAATTTAAAAACATTTTTATCATGATATGATCACATTCTGTCTAAGTAAGCATAGTTAAGAATATCTACAAATACGATGGCTCAATTAAATATTTATACAATGACATGACATGGGACACATCATAGCATATAATAAGTATTCCTAAACATGCAACTCTACAAAAACATCTACAATGCATAGGAAAAATAGTAGGACATTTATGATAAGTGACACTTGTCTTTTGTAGTCGTTGATTGTACACTCCTCACAAACACACACGTTGCACTCCGTACAATCTATACGATAAAGTAGATCACAATAAATAGACAACCCAAAAACAAAATAACATCCAACAATTATAACAAATAATTTAATATTATTATTCATTTGGTTAATATTGATTGTATGCTTCTATTTTGTAAAAATAATTATTATCCTTGATTTTATGATTTGATATGTCCTTGGGGGCTTTGCAAGGGGGAGTGGGAGAAGGCCCCCTATGCCATCTATTACTCGAGAGGTGATGCAACTCAACTGGTTCTAGCGCAACATTCTTTGTATGGGGGTTGACACTCACAAGGGGCAGTACGAGGCATACCGACAGCATAATGATATTGCTCACACTCAATAGCTTATCCTTCACCACGTCTCCGGGGCATTAGGCCCCCTCCTACCCAGGCTGCTCCTACCCTATATGCTCACTGGAACACATCAGTCATCAGCTATGGTGATTTGGAGCGTCACTTGTTCCCGAGGGAGCCTACCCTGCCCGCCGCTGATGATGAGCATGAGGATGAGGAGTATGATGATGAGGATTCCTACGATGAGGATGGGGACGAGAACGAGGATGAGGAGTGATCTCTCGGGACGCTAGCATCGCTCTTTTCTCTTTTTGGTGTTACGATGCCAAAGGGGGGAAAGTAGTTCTATTAGGTTTCGAGGGAATTTCCATGGGTCCGACACAAGCACATTTGCCCTTTCATCGTTTTCTATCATCCTTGCTTGTGCCCATTTAGCATTAAACTTCCATATTTTCTATTTGGTTTGTTTGTGTGAGACTATGTTGGTTCGTATTGAGTCCAAAGATTATGGATTTATCTCTATGAATCTATAAATGGTTATCTATGAATTTAGCACTATGGGATTCTGGATTTATCAATATGGTTGTATCATCATGGTATTATTCTCGGAAGTCTCAGTATGGGGTTTTTTAAAACGTGACTATCACTATATTATTGAGGACTTCATTATAGATGGTATGACGCATCTCTATCTTTCTAACTCATCATTTGATATTAGTTTCCTATTCATGAAAACGTATTGAACCTATGTGTGTGCATTTCTATTCAAATGCAAACTTAATATATGCACACATTTATGGGGAGTCCTTTTTCATCCTTTGAATGATGTGTTAGTAGGGCTTTATTGCAAATCCTAGTATTATCATCTAACGCTAAAAAGGGGGAGATTGAAAGAATATTTCATGATCTCTAGTGTTTTATGTGTTAGCCAACAATGCTAATGATTATTTAATTGTGTGTTTAGTGGTGCAGAATACTTTTCCACACAAATACTGCTAAACTAGAGTTTTGGGGGCGGATTATCCACCCCTACCAAGGGCCAGATTATCTGCCCCACCGAGTTCATCAAATCCACCAAGGCACGTCAAGTAGAAGGGAGGGCGGAGTTTTCCCCGGATTAACCGGCCAGGGCCAGAGCTTTTGCCCGGGCCGAATAATCTGCCCCACCAGGGGGCCGGATAATCCACCCCGGGGCTTTCTCCAAAAGCCCGGAAGGCGCGTCACACAGAAGGGGCGCGGAGGTTTCCCTGGATTAATCGGCCAGGGTCGGAGCTTTTTCCCGGGCCAGATTATCCGCCCCACCAGGGGGGCAGATAATCCGCCCCACCAGGGGGCCGAATAATCCGCTCCTAGGAGTTTCCCAAAGGCGACCAAGGCACGTCACGCATAGAGGGGGCAGACATTTGGTCCAGATTGCCCGATTCTAGGCCGGATGTTTGCCCGGGCTAGATAATCTGGCCCCCACTTAGGCCGGATAATCCGGCCCCAATTCGTCCAAATGAAGCATATTCGATGGGCTATAAATACCTCTCCAGATCCCCATTTCAGATCTCTTGGATCCTGTAAAAAGGCTCTACCCTGTTCAAATCGATTCAAGCGCGATCTCCATCTTCAACCACTCAAAGGCTCCAGGCTTTGGGTAATCGAAGGAGGAGACTTTGATCTTCATCGGCATCCATCAAGATCTTCACTTTCCCTCCATGCATTTGGAGGATTTTTGATATAGTATTTCTTGCAAATATCTAGATCTCTATTTCGGTTATTGATTAATTTGTTCTTGTGGTAGCTTGTTGTTATTACGGGAGCCTTCAATTCAGTTGTGGATGTGTGTCCTACTAGTGTTGTAAAGGCACTGGTTCCCGCATAGAAGGATACCAAATAGTGGAAGGTGGATCAGACCTTTGGTGGCGAGATCCATCGGAGAACAGGGTGAGGTATATTGTGACGTGGTGGTCTTAGTAACGCCCACCCCTCCAAAACAAACGTGCTTCATTTAACAAGTAAGGAACTGCGGTAAAAACAAATCTTGTATCTCTGTGTGCTTCACTACGGTTACTTCGTTCCACTCCCTTTGCCTTTACTCGTTTAGTAGTTAAGTTTACATGTAGGAAAGTTCCTCTTAGTTGCATATCTAGAGAATTTACCTTTGTGTTAAGCCTAAAATTGAAAAAGAACTAAAAATTGGTGTAGCACCTATTTACCCCACTAGGTGGCTTTACGATCCATTTCAACTAGTATCAGAGTCCCGGTTCTTTATTCGGGCTTTACCGCCTCGGAGAGTATGGATACTAAGGAAGATTGTAGTGAGGCTATGAGTAAAGTCCCTGTGGATGATCTCAAGTCCTTGGAAACAAGATTGATTAAACCCGTGGAGATCCAAATGCAAAGGTTGCGAGAATTTACTTTTGTGTTAAGTCTAAAATTGAAAAAGAATTAAAAATTAGTGTAGCACCTATTCACCCTCTCTATGTGCCCATACGATCTATTTTCAGTTCGCGTCAATTTTCTTCTATTTATTTGTTTGTTTTTTGTTTTATTTTTTTTGGTTATTTTTATTTTTTTCAATTTTATTTTTTATGTTTCATTTTTTTTATTATTCTTGTTTATGTTTTCTAAAAAATCACTTTTCTGAATTTTGGTTCAAGATTTTTGAAATTGTTTTATGATTTTTGAAATTGGTTCATTATTTTTTGAATTCGGTTCATGATTTCTGAAATTTTGTTCATATTTTTAATTTTTGGTTCATGGTTTTTAAAATTGATTCATGTTTTCTAATTTGGTATATGATTTTTTAAAATGGTCCATGACTTTTTTGAAATTGGTTCATATTTTTTGATTTTTTTCATGATTTTTGGAAAAAATCTTAATTTTAAAATTTTGTTCATGATATTAATAAAATCATCACAAATATTCAAAAAATATTCACAATTCATAAATCATTATTGTAGAGAATGTTTAGAGTTTAATTAAAATACAGAAAAAAGAAACAAAAAAAGAAAGCAGAAAAAATAATCTCGTCAATTGTGCTCGTCCACTTACCGCACGGTTCAGACCGAGCCAGACCGAGCGCATGGCGATTGCTATTTATCACCCAAAGTGCGTGTTAATAGGCTCCACCCGCGTGGCCTCTCGAGCTGGGCCAACCCATTTACGTGAGGTTTTCCGGTTTTCTTCAATAATTTTTTCATGGTTTTGTGTTTTTTCATCTGTTTTTGGTATAGTTCGGTTTTTTCGAACTTAATTAGTTCCAAATCTGAACTTCTTTCCATGTTTGAACATTTTTTTTAGCTTTGAACATTTTACAAATCTGAACATATTTTAAATTTGAACATTTTACAAGTTTGAAGTTTTTCAAATTTTGAACAATATTCAGATCTGAACATTTTTCAAGTTTGAACTTTTTTCCGTTTTAACATTTTCCAAGTTTGATTTTTTTCTTCAAATTTGAACACTTCTTTAGATATGAATAATTTTTAAATTCGAACAATTTTCAAGTCCGAACAAGTTTTATATTTGAACATTTTTAAATTTAAACATTTTTGAAAATCTTAGCTTTTTTAATGTTTCAAATTTTATGGAATATTCTAATTGATGTACATCACGTACAACAAACTGATATGTAGCAGTTTAACGAACATGATTCATTGGTTCTAGATTGGTTATAGCAGCGCTCGTAGCATAGTTCCGCTAAATGGGCTAGCCTACTCTACGCTGCTAGTTAGCGATGGCTGAATAACGCCCGCTGCAGACGGAAAATAGCAGCATCGTTGCGCCGCTTTGCGCCGCTTGAAGCGGCGTATAGCACCTCCTGTCTTGGGGTTACAAAGCACAATCCAAGCGGGCCCTAAATGGGATGGTTTAAAACTTTGCGCCTATGGACTTTGGCGAGCTAATTTCGCATCTCACTCCTAGTTGCACTACCCCCATATACATTCAAGTCTTTGTCCACTCTACAAAAAATATTTTTGGCCCACGGTGCAAGCCCGGATGGCGTACGTACTAGGGCTAATTTTAGGATTTTGGTCCTTCCAGACCTTTTTTTTTGTGATCATTACGGACCTGTTTATAAGAATTGATACCTTGTCGTTTTCAGATATAGTGACCATATATTGCTGAATTGCTCATACTACTATTACTGTACTATTTTTTTGTCGCAGAGAAACCGTTGTTTTCGTGGCATTTATTTTGTGAATATATTTTTGTGGCATTTATACTCTTGCGCTGGTCATGTGAGTGTAATTTTTGTGTGTGAATTATTCCGATTGTAATTCAGACACGATATTGGCTGCGTAAGACATGCATATAGCACAATTATCAAAGAGTGTCAAGTTATCATGTTGTCTTGGTAGATTGACATCAAATTAGCTGCGTACAAGAGGATACAGATTGTTTGATGACTTCAATGTAATGCTGGATCGTCGTCAGTAGCTAGTTGCCGGGATTCGAGGGGGTTGAGGTTGCAGTTAGAGACAGTTTCAGTTAGATGGGGTTGCTAGCTACCGGGAGAACAATTATGAAGTATAATCCGGCCGGCTAGCTTTCGCGTGTCCAATTTAAAACTGAACGGTCCGATCCGAATGTACCTATAGCCAAGAGAGATATAGATGTACGGTTGTATCATCTATTAATTCTTCTCCGGCGGTGTGAGTGTGAATCGCCGAGTTGTTAGACCGTGGAAGAATGTTAAAATGAGTTGTTTAGCTAAGGCAATGATTTCGGAGGGGAATTAAGAAACCACGTCGCATTGCGAAAAGGAATGATTAGGAAGGCGCAAGTCAAATCTGCGGACGTTGAGGCCATGTGCATGCGTTCGACCGTTCGTTGGAACCGCGGCTAATTGATTCCCTCTCGAACCATCGATGTCCTCCATGATCGTACACGCTAGGTACATTCGTGCTAGCTAGTATTTAGGCACCACCATTGTCGCGATCATTCCTCACCTCCAAATCCACCTACGATCATCTCTCTTGAACTCTCTCTCCAGGAAGAGTTTGGATCAGCAGCAGGTTTTGAGAAGCAAACTAGATGGCAGGCGGGAAGCGCTTGGTTCTGCAGCTGTTGGTGTTGTGCCTGGCGGCGCCGGCGGTCAGGTCGGGCTGGCTCCAGGGCACCGCCACGTTCTACGGCGGCAGAGACGGGTCCGGCACGATGGGCGGCGCGTGCGGGTACGGTAACCTAATCGAGAAGGGGTACGGGCTCACCAACGCGGCGCTGAGCACGGCGCTGTTCAACGACGGCGCGTCGTGCGGGCAGTGCTACCTCATCATCTGCGACCAAGGCAGGTCCACAATGTGCAGGCCTGGCAACGCCATCACGGTGTCCGCCACCAACTTCTGCCCTCCCAACTACAACCTCCCCAGCGACAACGGCGGGTGGTGCAACCCTCCCCGCCCACACTTCGACATGTCCCAGCCGGCCTGGCTCAACATCGGCATCTACGAGGCCGGCATCATCCCCGTCGTCTACCAACAGTAAGCAAGCAGCTAATGCTCGATCGATCCATCACGCTGGATGCATGAGTGCACGATGATGATGACTAACCATTCCTGTGTGAAACCGACATATCGCAGGGTGAAATGCTGGAGGGACGGCGGGCTTCGGTTCACCATTACCGGCTTCAACTACTTCCAACTGGTGCTGGTGACCAACATGGCCGGGAGCGGGTCGATCAGGAGCATGTCGGTGAAGGGGACCAACACGGGGTGGATCCCTATGTCCAGGAACTGGGGCGCCAACTGGCAGTCCCTCGCCGGTTTGGTAGGTCAGTGCCTATCCTTTGCCATCACCTCCAGCGGCGGACAGTACATCGTCTTCCAGAACGTCATCCCGGCATGGTGGCAGTTCGGCCAGACCTACGCCACATGGCAGCAGTTCGACTACTAAGTACGAATTCATCCGGCCGTGACACTGCTGTGGCTAGAGCGCGCGCTCTTCGATCGAGTCACTCGCTTGATTTATATTTTGCTCATTGGTTAATGGTTATATATACTGGATTGAATTGTATAAACTTGTCAATCACATACATAATTAAGGATCGCCTGATATATGAAATGAAATGAAATGGTTCCGCTAATTCATCTCTCCATCCTCTTGGTTCCTCTGGGTTCTGGTACGCATGTGCGTATGCTGGTGGTGAGCGATGGCAACTAACTTTCTAGTAGCTCCGTCGGATTCCCTTCCGGGATTGCGTGTACCGATATATGAACCAACCACGTGAAATACATGGTTGCGCAGCGATGATAATCGGAGTAAAACCGTGGCAACGATCAGGAGAAGTGTGCCAAATTCAGCTGCAAGATTGTTTATGTCAGCCATCGCATGGCATCCGTTGCCTATTGTTGACTGACCAAATATGGTTTGCCTACGTTAGCAAGACCACGAAGGAAAGAAACCGCGTCAAAGCCCATCCCGTCTCACGTCGCCTCCCGCGGGTGACCGAGACGGCCATACCTAGCGCCGGCCACCGTCTCCCTTCCCCGAGCCCGGGCGGTTGCGGCGGCGGTGGGTCTTCTTCATCCCGCTCGTAGGAAGGGATGCGCGGGGCGGCTCAACCAACGGCGGTGCAGGATGGTGGCATGATGCTCTCGGCTCGGCTGTGGCTTACTGGTCGCAGTGGAGGTTCCTAGCGTCGAGCCAAGGTTGGTGGTGACGCGACGCGAGGCAGGGAGCTCCATGACGACCGGTCGCACGGGCCAAGACCTGACCGACGCAGTGACGCACTCGTTTGCTGGCTTCCTCGGGCGGCGCGCGAACATGAGCAGTGGCGGCAAGGAGCAGACGGAGGGGGTCCGTGGCGGTGGCGGCGCTTCGGCAATGGCATCTCCCAGATCGTGTTGTGAAGGCAGAGCTCGGGGAGAAAAAGGAGGTCCGATGGTGGGCGTGGGCGAATGTTTTTCCGGGTGAAAACTCCGCGTTTTGACGCCAACGGCGGCGATACTTGTGGGTTTCGTTACCTTCTTGAGGACGCCGTTGTGGGTACCTTCTTTGCGTTAGGGATCCAGGTGAAAACCCTTGACCGTCAGGTCTCGGCGTGCATTTCCAGATCAACTAGGACAAGACTCAATAAAGTCACCAATGTTGCTGCTTGCTTGACTTTGCTTTTTTTAATCTACTTCTTTGCTTGTCTCGCCAATGAAGATACTGCATCTGGCGGCGGAATGCGTCGTTACCCTCTTGGGGGTGTCATCGTGGAGCCCTTTTCACGTTGATCTAATTTTTTGTCATTAATTAATCTCTAATTTCCTATTAATTATATTGGTCACCTAGATGCAAACTTAAACCCGTATTAACCATGTGTATATCCATGTGTATATCCACGTGTTCCTATATGGGGATTGATCTAACTACTCGTTGTTCTTGACATAAACGCCCTGATAGAAGCATGTGAGGACGAAGACATGGCCATCCCAAGAGACGCGAAGGCAGAGACATCAACACAATTTTTCTCTTCACTTGACCCTCCCTCTTCCACGTTGTACTGAATTCGCCAGTCACTGCTAGCTCAATTATAAACCATTGCGTGCTTAATTAGAGGTTCGAATTCACGTTGATCGATACCTATGACGATAATGACGCTCGATACTTATAGAGGACAACTACTGCTCGCCACCAGCAGTGCTGAGGGGCGTGCCATCACTCGCCGGCGAGGACAGAGCCATCATGAATCATGAGCGATGGGCACACGATGATATACAGATTGCATACGTATAAGAATATCGTACAGGTTTACATATGCTATATATAAAAATTAATTATTCAGGATCATTGCGTCTTTAGTTATGAAGGGGTACAGAGCGAACGGTTATTTTGTTTGAAATTTGGATAGTGAGGAATACCGAAGCATAAATGTGTTGATATATGAGATGGAATGGTTACGCTCATTCGTCTCCGTCGTACTCCTTGATCTGGATTCTGCTACACATGTGTATTATCATATCATGTGAGTATGCTGGTGAGCGAATCTGAAAACCGTCAAGTAGCTCCGTCGGTTTCCTTCCGAGATTGCCTGATGCAAATACAAGACAAGAAGCAACCACGTGAAAAACACTGTTGCGTGCGTGCGCGCGTAGTAATATAATATAATCGGAGTAAACGGTGTCTACGATCAGAAGTGTGATTCAGAGCAAACATGCAAGTTTAGACACCTTAAAACTAGAGCGTCTATAGTTTTTTTTTTTGGCCATGTGAGATCCTGATACGTGCATCTTGGATTGAGTAATTTGGTAGTAAGTTTTTCTATATTCTATCTATTTGTACAACTTCTCTAGTTTTCTGATTAGTTATTCCACCTCCAAAAACAACATGAAGTTGACATATTTTCTATCATGAGGAAAATTTCTATACAATACAACGGAAGAAATCTTTCCACACAAGGGTCATGGGTCAGAGGGGCCCATGCACCACTAGGCGTGGCCAGGCCTAGGTGGCATGCTCCTGGCATGTGGTGCCCACAAGCACCTCCTGATTTTCCTAAAAAACAAGCACCTCCTGATGGGAGACTACCTACTTTCATAAAAGCATTAGATGCGGACAAGTGCATATCAAGCCTATTAAGGCCTTCTGCCGCACTTCGAAAATCCTTTCTGTATGTAACGCGATGGACCGCTTACGTCGCAAAATTTTAACCTCTGCCCATGGCCCAGGTAGGCTTCTTCGCGGATACATCGCACATGGAACGTTTTCTTTGACCGTAACTAATACTACGCACGCAGCTCTTCCGGAGGAAACCATCCGCTTAGGCCTTATTTACTTCTCTCGTATTCACTAGTGTATTTGTGAGTAATGGAGGGAATTATTCCAATTTCCGTAGTCCGTTTACTATTCCGGGTTTGGCCGGGATAATCCCGGCAAATCCCGGGATATCCCCGCAAATCCTTCTTACTTTTGCCTAGATTAAAAACTCTCCTACATGGTAGAGTATTTTTGGGGAAAAGTATTTGTGGGGATTGGAGAGTATTTGGTGAACACCAAATCCCCTCATATCCCTAAAACTCTAGTGGATAAAAATACGAGAGAAGTAAACAAGGCCTTAGTGGAGAAATATTCCCCACGATTCATTACACACAAATCGTTTGCCTCCTATTTGCAATGATTTCTGAATTTTTCGCTGTTTCTTTTTCTGAACCCTTTCTCAAACGATAAGTCATAAATTATGGTGTGCTTTTTCCCGAATTCCATAAGACACGCGTGTAGCCTCTTCTCCTTTCTCCGCGTGCTACGTGTTGGGGACAATGCAGCTTTTCAGACGCGCACCATAAAGCCCCTTGCCGCCACGCCCTCTTGGCACACACAATCTATATGCTAGACACACTTCGATATGGCTCATAGCAAGAAGAACACTCGCCTTTCTTGCTTCTGGCAGTGCCCGCTGGTGCAGCGCCACCGTGTTGAGCAGGCATCTCCTTTGGTGAAGGAGGAGCAAGCATCTTCGGTTGGGGAGGAGGAGCACCCTGTCCCGCCGCTGGACCATGACGGAGGCTCCTCCCCCTCGCACTCAGCGAAAGCCAACAATGTCAGGGCTGTTAAGAAGCAGATAATCTACATATCCTCCAATGGCGAGAAGTAGTAGCAACTAGTCATATATTTGTAACTTTATTGCTTCGCACACCATTTAATATATATGAACTATCTCTGATGCTTTTCTATATCACCCACGGTTACCAATGGACACACCTTTTGATGTTGTTTTAATCGCACATGATTCCTATTGAGCAGCGCAAACGATTTCTTTTTTATAATCATTTGCGAATATCTTGGTCGTTCGATTTCTTGCCACAATTTTACCGTTTTCGTCCAAAATACAAAGTCTCATATTGTTCGCACCATTCCCCCTCGACTATAAAATGTCTCGCATAATCTTCCCGCCAGCTAGTTGCCTCTCATCGACACTATGCCTACCTGCGAGTCCACTCTCTGGTACATTGACTTGGTGTTGTCGAATGACGAGTAGGATAATTCCTCATAGCACAGTGCTGGTGGAAGCGTCATCAACCTTGTAGGGTATGATTTGGAGGAGGAGCATTCTCTAGAGGAGAAGGACAAGAACGGTCCAGAGGAAGATGAGCTGGAGGGGTCGCAAGAGGAGGACTTGTAGGAGCACATGGTGGTGGACTCCATCTTGTCGGGACGACGCGAGGAAGAAGCAGTGCATTGGGTGGTGAAGGAGTCCTTCAAGACTCTTCGTGATGACCGGGTGTGTTGCCGGACTCCTAGCAATGGGTTCAATGAGATTGAGGATATTTGGTTGGCCGTCGCGGCAAGACGCAAGGCCACCTAGGAATTGGGCGCATCGTCGGGCACCAGAAACCCTTTAACCGATGCTTTCGAGCCATCAGACTCTAGAGCGGGCAGAGGAGCCTCCAAGGATGCAAAGGAATCAGGCTCTAGGAAGGGCGGGGGATCCTCCGACGATACAGAGGCATTAGGTTCTAGAGAGGGTGTAGGAGACACCAACACAACGTCGTCGACATCTCCTCAGGTGACGAGGAGGATGTTTAGTACTTACATATATCTGTTTTATTAGGCCATATATATGTATGTAATGTGATGTTGGCCGTCTTTTTATAAAAGCAAGGGCAACCATGTTTGACTGGAGATCTTCTGGCCAATCCCCAAATATTGTTTGCGGTCTTACGTAACATGAAGAGCAAACCATATTTGATTGGTTTGTTCCCTTCACTATAACACGGGCGTCATATCCTGCTGCTTCTAGATGCAGAAGCACGCCTAATTGTCACGCTCACGCTGGCACGAAAAAAACCCATCAGGAATAAATGCGTCAAAGAAAGTGCAACGATGGTGCTTTTTTGGCTTGGCACAACATCATCCGCTGACATAGCGCTTTCGTAGCACGATAGAGGATGCGTCTCGATACATTGTAGTTCAGCACCACGTACATGCCATGGTAGCTGTGAGACGACAACACAATATGGTGTCGCCCTATGTACCCCGTGAACGGCATAATTTTTACTGCGCCCAATGATTCTACATGTCGCAACAATTTAGCATGTAGTTTCGATATTAGGGTTCCCCTAATTTACCCCAAATCACAGAAAATTATATTATAAATCACACATGATGCTTCCAAATATCACATCACAAACTCGAATATATAACAGAATAGAG
This sequence comes from Avena eriantha, assembly GCA_910589775.1. Lineage (NCBI taxonomy): Eukaryota > Viridiplantae > Streptophyta > Magnoliopsida > Poales > Poaceae > Avena > Avena eriantha. Next base: position 34,182,214 of record OU342742.1, read on the forward strand.
TATCCAACACATATATCATAGCACTACAAAAGGCATCGTAACCAGTTTTGACACATCCATCACACATAAGTTTTCAAGAGAAATTTTAAGTGTGATACACTTCACACGGATTAACTAAATCTTCAACCAGCAGGGAACCCATCTCATCTAGGGTAACAAGTGCTATGATGAAGTGTTGATTGCTTGGTCTTCAGTTGAGTCCGCGGCGAACTCCTGATGAACAAGGAATAAAAATTAAATATAAATCACTTTGCTGCAAACAAGGAAACATGTATAGTAGCATATATACTAACTAGAAGAACAGACATACTTCTGTTTATTCCAATAATAGAAATAGGTCTACTGTTAGACCTAGGAGCTCCTTATGCCTTCCTAACCTACAAAGGTCAATAGATAAACATTTGTTAGGATATGTGCATTTGATAAACCTGGAAGCTGGGAGTAATTATTCACATACATTTGCAAATTTGCAATCAATGTTGACGTGAAGAGCTTGTCCCAACTTCTTAACCTCTCCGAGTGATCTAGGCAGTGGCATAAGCTTTTCCTCTACAACATCATCAGGATCTCGTAGTTATCCCCTAATGGTTGTCCATCATCCCATAGTGCATGCTTGTCTGTGGAAGTTAACTTCCCAAATGCAACTGTCCTATCATTTGTCATGGATCGCATACCCACTCTTGTTTCAATATATAGGAAATTAATGTAGCATCAACAATATATGCATTCTTGAAAGCTAACATACATATACAAGACATATACCTAAGTTGTGCAATTAGTCGAATTGCAAAGACTTGAGAACTTCCTATTCATGTTGGTCACCGGACTATAAAAAGTAGTGATCAACAATTGTAATGCATAACACTATAATAGGATGAAGTAAGTACTCAACTGTGCAATGATCACCTGCGACAAGTGCATGAAAATTGGGGGCCTAGAATGACCCCCTGATTGCTTCTTCTTGGAACTATTTCCATCAACAGATGAAGCTGCATCTCCCTTCGAAGCAACAACAACAGTGTGGTGGGTATCCTCAGCAACATATGGAGGGGTTTTTATAGTAGCATCGGTAGCATCTTGAGTGTGGTTATAGCAGCACCACCACCATCTGGAGCTAGCACTTCAGTATCAACAACTTCTCTAATTAGCACATCATCAACTGGAGTTAGTTCAGGGCCATCTTCTATTGGAGTAAGTACAATATCAACATGAGTCGACAATATAGGAGTAGGAGGATTTTGAATTCTTCTAGTAGTTTTCATAGGATGAGCTAGCACAGAACGAGGAACAACTTCAGCACTTTTGGCACTTGGGAGAGTAATTATAGCACCACGAGGAGGTAGCACAGAGCGAGGTGCCAATTTAGGAATTCTGAGAGCTATGGCATCAGAAAGTGCCACATCTGGGATAGGATGCAGAGTTTGAGAGATTCTTAGAAGAGGTGATTCACACTAGCTTCTAGTTGACTAGTGCTCTATGTTGTTGTGTAAGATTAGTCAGCAGAAATTTCTTAACTATCCAACTTATTCTCAATTGCATTTATTCTTTCCTCCTAGGCATCCAACCTGGTGATAAGGATATCATTGATGCTCTAAGCTCACATTTCTCATTTGTTATTTCTGTACACCTCACAGATGTTCTTGCAATCTCAACTTCCTTACAGGCATGAGGTAACAACTCCAATCCACGAACTCTGCTTCTTGTATCTTTTGAAAACGCACGGGCATAAAGGTCACATTCTTTAATATCTCTATAATTAAGGTCTAGATCAAGTAGAAGTTGTCTTTGCATATTGGTATAGAATATTGTTTGTACTAGCACTAGCATTAAACATCACATATATACATCATATGTTAGAAGATAGTGAATAATAATTTACAATATTTATCTTAGCCACTTCATCATGTACATTGTCTTTGGTCGTGTGTGTGGCTCTGTACAGTTCAACTCTTCTAATTGGACGATTATGAGCTTTCTCCTAATCAAAGATGTAAACATTAAGAAAGAGGATATCATGAAAAAAACCTATGTAAACATTCGAAAAATAGATAACAAGTATATACAGACAATATAGATGGTACCCACCCCTATGTATTTCGCCTTGGCAAAACTCTTTGATCTAGAAGTATGATGGGAATTTGTTTGATTGGCACGGTATTTGCATTCTTTCGAGCTTTTTCGTTGGTGGAATACATGCTCCAATACTCACACAACGCTTCCCAATCAGTGTGTGACATTCTATCTCCACTACCATTTGCAATGTTCTCCTCAATAGTAAGTCAAGTTTGTAATACAACTTCTTCCGCATGCTTTTAAAATCACGCCATTTCTTTCCAACTGGCCTCATCACCCAATCTTTACACACATGATCAATATTGGAATATTCATTCATTTTGAGAAACATGTATCAGGATACTAAGACTAATATAAAATAGTAAAAAAGGAAAAGCTTTGATTATGTTCAATACATCCCCCAACTTCTGCTTCTGACCAGCTTTCCTCCAGTCTGTAAACTTGAAGGATATGTCACCTTTCTTGCTAGATATACAATATAGTTAACAAAGTTGGCCGTAGATTGCCTACAAGGCTAGCCTAATTTGTTGAGTTTGACAAAAATGCACTAAAATTCAGTTTGCACTATGCACTAAAACTTAGTTTGCACTATGCACTAAAATCCAGTTAGCATTATGCACTAAAATTCAGTTTGCACTATGGACTAAAATTCAGATTGCACAATGTACCTTCATTTTTCTATTTTTTGCGCCTGCCCATGCATCTTCCTCTTTATCTTCATCTTCCTCATTATTAGTTCCACTTCATCCTAGTTGTTGTTATCCTCGGACATATCCTCTTGTTTCTTCTCTACCTCTTCATCCCCCTTCTTCTTCAAACAAAGGATCTTCCTGTTCATCCTCGGGCTCATCTGGTGCTGCAGGATGCAAGTGAAATTTTAGGGTAAATCAGTAATTGCAACGATAGAATTTATAGGTAAATCAGTAATGGTAGGACTATAACTAGGCAAGTATGGACACCTCATCTCTAACATTGTTCTCTCCAATAGCAGTTGTATCTTTCTGAGAGGATGGTCGTATAAGAAACATGTGTGAAAAAAAATCATTTTCCTATTTTTTTTGCATTGCTCGCTTCTATGGTTTCCAATATTCACTTTTCATAATCTGATATTATAGTCGTGGCTTCTTGTGGCTACCAATAATCCCTTCTCTTCCCTCATCATGACATTTAATAGACTGGAAATGATCATAACAAAGTCATGTATAAGGTACAATGTAGGTAGTAAACACAAGGGGGCGATGAAAACAAAGTAGAGTATGCACGAAAGACTTACTAGAATGATCTAGGCGACATTGGTGATGCAAGGCGGAGGGGCGAAGGCATGCAGTGGAGGCGTGTTGGGGGCCAGCGGAAGGGAGTCACTTCAGGCCGTCATCGACCAGCCTCGACGGTGTAATAAGTGGGTGGTCTCTAGCGACGAGGTATAGTGTGTAGAGGGGTATGTAGATTTTGGAAAGGGGTAAGGGAATAATTTGCCTACGGAGTGGCGCGACTGTCTAATTTTAGGTGGGGGTATTCAAAATCTAATTGTGACAAGATAAAAGAGTGGATGGAAAAGGGAAATCGGTCGTGAGCCCTAGAAAATGTGGATTGTGGTGCATATAGGTGCCACAAATCACACTATAGCAGCGATAAAAGCAGTGCCGTAGCAAGTTGGTGGCACCAATGCTCATCCGCCCTGTAATCAACTTTTGCAGGTACTTTTTGCTTGTGCCGCCCCAAAAAGGTGATGGGTATGGGGGTATTTTATAGTGTTTCCGACTAAATATTATAAACTATTCTTGAAGTTTCATGTTGCAAACATTTTTTCGTGTAAATTGTGTGTGATGTTTCGACCAGTATGAGATTGAGTTTGCGCAATGTGCACGACTCTTAAACAACGCACATGGTTTAAGTTGGAATAGGTATGTGTGACACTAAACTTTCACAAACGACTCTTACGAAAGAAATTGTGTGTGTTGTTGGGCCCATTTGGGACTGGCATATGCAAACCCTACCATATTTCTCCTATATATAAGAATAAGGACCACTAGGGACCACGCCAGTCTCACTCTAGTCGACAGCCGCCACCCCTCTTTAGGACCATGTAGTACACGCCTTGCTCCCCTGGTCGGCGAGGTGGAAGCTGGAAGCTTCCCGCGCTGAAGATGACCTCAATAGAGGCTTCTTTTCCATGTACTCCTGCCTACCCACGCGGTCGAAGCCCGGCGGTGTCGACGATAATGCCGGTCACGCTGGGTCATCCTCACATACTAGCTCCAGCGTCCTTGCCTACCCAGAGGTATAAGTTCTTATCCTACACTTTTAACTTTCATATAGTACGGATCTATCCTGTAAGCACAGTTATCAATGTCGGATCCATTAGAATATTTTCTTAGGATAGTGTGTCTAGTTTTTATACACATTAGCACGATTAGCAAGGCCAGATTCATTAGATTATTGTGTTAGGATTGGTGTGCATGCTAGCTTGATGTATATCGTATATTGTATGGCATTATCTAATTGTTAGATCTATATGTTATACTGTCTGATTGTTAGATCTATATGTTATATTGTGTACAATGATCTATTTCTTCCACAAATTCATGTGCTTGCATATGTGTGCAATGATCTATTTGCAGCTTGTATTTTCTTTATGACCTATTGTTGCCACAACTTTATGTCCTTGCTTATGTGGTACAAGTTGATCGGTTATACTAGATGTATGGTTACATCTTTACATTACTTTTTTATAATAGGGATACTAGTTTGGTGACACTGCATAGGAATGTCTTGCTGACTCCTCACATCCCGAGTTGTAGAAAGTTATCTTACTCTTCTGCTTCTCCAGCCTCTCTTGAGAAAATCAAGAACTTCACTAGATTCTTCAGTGGCGAGGAGTTCATGTTGAAACCAATGAGGTACAAAAAGGACTAGATTATCCTTAGGAGTTTCGTCATGTGATGCATGTAAAATGCATCCATGAACTTTGCACTTTATCACTTGATATTCCAGCATATTTGCATCATATATGGGGTATATTCATATTTTATAATGATATTTAGTAATAATTCACACTTCCCATATTGTTTTGGAATTAACCCTGCTGAGGTAGAAAACCCCTATTTCAATGTTTTTGACTTTCAAGTACCCAAACGATGTCCAATTAACCTGAAACTTCGCGGGACCTGGTATTATCAGAACCAAAAACATTGCGCCAAAGATCAGTGAAAGAAGAAGGCCGAGGGAGGAATGGGACCACCACACGTGGCCACCCCCCTAACGTGTGTGGTGTGCTCGTTTGCCCCTCGAGTCTCCGATACCATCGATTCTTTCTCCCAGGCGATGGTTCTGACCTAAAGCCACGTATAAAAAAGGTCTCCCGACGATTCTTGGAGGGGAGCACCGCAAAAGATAGAAACACGAAACAGAGAGGCAGGAGGCCGAAGATTGGAGGGCGAAACCTCCGGCGGAGCGCTGCCGGTGTGATATCCACCTCCTCCAACGACTTCAGCACCTTCACCATGATGAAGGGGGAGTAGTCCACCCCTAGACTATGGGTTTGTGGCAGTAGCTATTGTTTCTCTCTCTCATGATCTCGATTGTATTAGAACTGAATGAGCTGCATAACATGATTACGGTCATATTTGTATTACCTATGTGGTCGATCTTTATATAGTTGATATTTGAGATTGCAATTATTCAGTATTGGAAGTATATGAATAGATGTATATTATGTACCCCATTCTTGTTTACTTGTTTTGATCAAACTTGTATATGAGAGCGTGTGTGGGGGAACATGTGCATTAGTTGGAGCAACGGGGGTGATCTTGCGGGTAGGACAGTAAAGCTTGTGAATCACTTGGGTTTTTACCTTACTTAGTTGCCTCACTAGGCATAAAGAAAATACCATGCTTAGACTAGATCAAGTATGTTCTTATTTTAACTTCATGTCATAGAACTTAATGCTATACTCTGAAATTGATCTTAATACTAGATTGCTTGGAGACCCCCTTTATAGTGGAGTACTAGATCATGTAGACACGCGTTGTCGCGTCCGTCCATTTTTCCAATAAAATGGTAGAAATATGTATAAATATTTAAAAGCATGAAAACAAAAGATCAGATACTATAGGGGTATAATTATGGATTGAGGGGACTTCAGTGGGATGACTAATGTTGGTTCCAACACATATTTGGATGAAATAAAATATTATTTTGTACCATGGGATTGCTATAACTTTAAATGGCTTGCACGAGAATGTAACCCTAAATTTTGGCCATAAGCCGGTACAGAGGGGAGGGACTTCAAGGGGGTCAATCTTATTATATTAAGTTAGTTCATAGTGCTTTATGGAACTCCTTGCACAAATTGATTAGGTACCAATCATGGAGCCAAGTCTAAACACTTGTGCTCTCTTCCATGGACCAATATCCCTTGTGGAACTCCTCTCTCCCAATTATTTGTCTCTCCCCCATTAAGATTAGTATTTTTGAAGAATTGACGGGGTGGAGGATAAGATGCCAGCGAAAATTGATGCATGACACTTAGATGAAGTTTAAAAGAAAAACTTGTGTTTGCAAGTTAGCAAGTTTAATATATAAGGTTTATTATATATTTTGTATATGTCACATCCCAAAATTTTCCAAATTTTGAAATGTGCAAAAAAAGCTTAAATCAAGTGAAGAAACAAGTTCTTTGAAATTCAGAAGGAACAAAAACTTTTGGAACATTTAATATAATGCCTCCAAAACCCAAGTCAAATAAAATGATTTTTGTTTGTAAAGTGGTGTGCATGTTTTAAAATCCCAAATCATGAAGCATGCATGAGCATCTTGACTTGGTTGCATTTTAAAAACCCAAGAGAAGTGAAAATTATCTCAAACCCTAATTATTTGTTAACACTAAGAACAACACAATACTATGGATATACTCCATATTTAAATTATACAAAAGAACTTCTTTGTGAGCTAAAAAGATAAAGGACAAAATAATAAAACAATAGGGATTGGTTTCATCCTATTTGGATCCATGGATAAAAAGATATGAATTAATTGAGAATAGAATTAAGAAAATACAATATTAGCTATTAAAGCCAAAGTGAATAAATTTGATTAGTAATTTTGAGATGGAAAGTAAATGTGTTCTATAATGTCCTAAAAACATAATTTGAGTTTACAAAATTTTATAAATTTGTTTGATCCAATTTGGATCAATAAATCAAAAGTTTTTGAAGAAAACAGAAAAAAGAAAAAGAAAAACTACAAAGAATAAGCAAAGGAAAAAAATCGCAGTAGCAGTATCTGGCCTGCTCGGCCCAACCCCTGCCCAACAGCAGCCCACCCGGCTTACCCCTTCCCCCTCTGTTTCTCACCGTCCCCCTTCACACCCCTCACACTGACGCGCTGGCCCCACTGCCCAGTCACCCTCCACCTCACCTTCTTCCACGCGGGACGAACAGACCATTCCCCTCCCTCTGCCATTTCTAATCGATGCAAATTCGAGTGTTTGCGCGAATTAATCCCCACTTTAGCCCCGGCTTCTTAACCCCCTCTCCCTCCTCTTCGTTTTCCTCACAATCGCCACCCCTAGAGAGCCCCCAGGCTCTCCAATTGAGAGCTCGAACCGCCGCACACCGACGGTACTCTGGTGACGATTCCGGTGAGAGCTGACCGCCTCGCGCCCTCCTCTCCGCCCTATCATCTTCACCATGCTCTGGGCACACCATTTAATCTGCCCTAGGTCGTTGTCACGATCATTGCCGGTGTTTTCCCTCTGCCACCGCCGTTCGTCGACATTTCCGGTAAGGCAAGGGTTCCCGCTGCCCGTTTTTAGCCACTACTATACGATACTGGACCGGGCGCACTCTTCTGAACCTTTACTTTGTCTGCTCGAGCCCCAGAACGATGCCACCGTCTCAAAGACGTAAGCTCCGCCGTCGGCAGGAACTCCGGCGAGGAATCCGGAACGAATCAGAGCGCCCTTCCCTCCACCGCGACCATCACCGAGACCACCTCGACCACGGCAACCCCTGGTAACAGTCCAAGGACCCCCTGCCCCTTTAGAATCGCCGGAACATCACCCGTCCGATGCGCCGCCGCTGCGCGCAGTAGGTCAGCACTGCCACTTCCCGGCCAAGCGCTAGGTGCCGTTGGATCTGTCACCAGCGGCTAAGATTAGATCACTAATCAAACGGGTACCGGTTGATCTGATCCGCTCGTTATCACTTAAAATCCAACGGCTCACGTTGCCGATCCGACTGAACCGGTATGGACCAATAGGAACACGCCACGTCAGCCCTGGCGTCTGTTTAAATTAGAAAATAGACAGAATATATATTTAACTTAGAAATTCAATAACTTTTGAACCACAATTCAGAAAAATACAAATTTGGTGTCCATGGATTCAGAAAAATGAGAGCTTCACTGCTGAGGCCTTATTTCACCCTTTAGCTTCTGGAAAATAGGAGTTTTAGGCAGAACCTTTTTAGGAGTATTTTACCCATAAAAATTACTTTGTAAATTATTTTTTGGGTGAATCTTTTTGCTATGGATTGCAAATTGAACCCTCTGTCTAGTAAAACCAAAATATAAATTTAGTTTACTATACATAATAACATGGAAATCATTTAGTGAGAAAGGCCTTTCTAAGTGTTGGAAAATATTGCTAATTGTTACAATTGCACAAATGGTTGCATTTGTAATCTTGCAAATATAAAATGTTCAGATAACACTTAGTAGTTTTCAAAACCTTGTTATAACAATTTGTACAATAAAATTGCCATCTTGCATGCTTGCATATTTTTACATGATTTTTGTATTGCCATTAGTGTTAATTTTGTGCATGTTTTGTCTTGGTTGTTTATTTGATAGATTGTGTGGATTGTCAAGTGTGTTACTGCGAAGAGTGTACCAACACCACCAACTACTAAGGCAAGTGGCACTATCATCCATGTCCTACTATTTTCATTACACTTAGTGGATTTTTTGTAGTATGCATGATAGGACTACTATGTTACTATGCTATGTTATGTCCTATTTAGGGTATCCTTTGTATCTTTCTTAGTTAAAACATCGTAGTTGTAGTATGCTTAGTCCTGCTATAGTTTCGGGGTGGAATACCATAGTATGATTATATAAAGTGTTGGAAAATATATGTTTTATATAATAAAACAAGTACTCAATGAATCACCTGGGTGAAATGTGGATACTCAGTTGTGAATAAGGTGGCAACGAAGGGAACCATATCTATGGCTATATATTTCGTGTGTGCACTAGAAGAATACCACCCAGGGACTTAGAGATTGAACATGCTTCTCGTATAGTGGCTTTCGTGTACAACCACATGCTAGATGGGCTCTGGCTTAGTTAATTACATAGTGGAAGACCCTTGCATTGGTACCTCTTTAGGTTAACTTGAATTATGTATTGGAAGTATATCCTTGCATTGGTGCCTGGTAGACGTGCTGGCATTATGTATTGGGAGGACTTCTATGGAAAGACTTTGTCGCATTCTCGATCTGCCGGTGCTCCATTTGGTGTGTACTAATCCAGCGGCCACTGGTGGCGTCAAGACGAGATTGTGTCATGTGGGTAAAGTGTACAACTTTTGCAGAAGATCAAATTCTAAGTACTTAGCCGTGTCCCCGGTTACGGACAACTCTGAGCAACTAAGGCTTAAAGCTATGGAAGATCTCGACATTCCAATTTCTCAAAGTAAAACTTGATGGTGTCAACAAGGGATTAGAAGAACTTGGAGTTTTCCAAGGAGTTCAGAAAGTTATTGAAAGATGAAAAGTATTTTACAAACATAGGATAAAACCATACTGCTTTTTGCAAATGAGCCTAAATTCTACTTAGCCAAATATGCATGTAGTGATAGTCCAACTTATATTCACAAACTAGTGACACTTGCCAATACATTCAAAGTATTGACCCTTTGTGGTTGCAACCTATCATGTTGCAGGTATATTCTATTGATGAGTGAGGAACGATGATAGGATTATGAGTCTGCACTCAACATGTTTGCCTATGGCACATGAAGATGAAGGACTCCATGCTTTACTTGTATTCTGCTGCTTTGTAATAAGATAGCCTATGGCTATGAGTTTGTAATAAAGTATTTATATTTTGGATCATGCGATGTAATATGACCTTTGTATCTTGATATTACATCTTAAACTATGGGTGCTAGCTATTCGATCCAGGGACTAGCATTGTAACCACAGGGATTCGAACCAAGTCAGGTTCAGGTCTTTACAGTATACCTTCCACAAAAAATGTGTCATTTAACCATTGAAAACATTAGCTATTTTAAATCAGGACAATCATTCCATTGGAAAGATAGAAGAAACAATCAGCAAGAAAATGCTTTACCAGACTAACGGAATGATGAAACACTTTCCAGCACATAAATCAAAATCTTGATAATTTTAGGCTGAAATCTCACATTATCAAGCTATGTTATTATCTGAAGTTATCTCTAACCCAAGGGAGCACATAGTGATTAGAAGTTAGAAACAAATAATAATAATATATTAGTTGTATTATAGCATTCTCCTATCAAAATTCAGTGTAATAATTAACTACTTTATTTTATTACCTTTGCGCACTCTTCGTTATGTCTCGTTATTCCTGGGCGCATGATACATTGCAAATGTATCTATAATTTTTGATGTTCCATGCTTGGTTTTATCTACTTTCTTATGTTTTGTCCACACTTTGGAATACTTTTTATATGATTTCTTGGACTAACCTATTAACATGAGCCATAGTGCCAGCTACCTGTTTTCTGCTATTTTTGGTCCCAGGAAAGTAAGAAAATGAATATTCTCGGAATTGGACCGGACAAAAGCCAAAGTCGTTATTTTCCCAAAAGACTCACGGAGCCAGAAGAAGAGACGGAGAGGGGCCATAGGGCGGCCACACCATGTGGTGGCGCGGGCTAGCCCTGGCCGCGCCACCAGGTGGTGTGGGCCCCCTGGCTGGCCACCGACCTTGCCTCCTTCACCTATAAAGTCCTCCCGAGGCAAAAACCCTAGATCGTCAATCAGAAATCCACGAAAAGTTCCGAAGCGCTGCCGCCACCGAAGGGGAGATTTAGGGGACAGAAAGTCTCTGTTCTGGCACCCTACCCGGACGGGGAAGTGCCCCCAGAGCCATCGCCGTCGATCTCCACCACCATCTCCATCACCATTGCTGATTCCCATGATGAGAAGGGAGTAGTTCTCTCTCGAGGCTAAGGGTTCTACCGGTAGCTATGTGTTCATCTCTCTATCTCTATGCATGATCATATTGTGATCATGAGATTTGTAATCAAGTAGATCTACCTTGTTACTCAAGTGCTTTAATAGATCTCTGCTCTCCCCATGTGTGTGAAAGTGACAGCGTGCACACCATGGTGGCACTTAGGCTAGAGATTACAAATACTTGTTATGAGTTATATTTGGAGTTGGATGTCTTTATGAAATTGTGGTGTTTGTTGGACTCATCTAGTACTTAAGGTGACAGTGTGGGGTTTTCTAGATGGGAAAGATGAACTTTGAGGTGTGCTGTTATAGCCCTACCATCGATTAGAGTGTTCAACCGGAGAGTAGTTAAGAGTAGTATCATAAAGAGAAGATATTTATATGAGAATGTTCACTAGTGAAAGTATGATCCCTAGGCCTTGTTTCTAAGCATTGATACACCGTGTGCAATTAGATCTGTTACATGTTTGCTTGGTTCCATCTTTATTTCAGTTTGCCTTTAGTCTTTTCCACGCCATCAAAGTATTTTCTATCACCGTTACCACTTATAATTATCTTTACCACTTGTATTTTACTATCTCTTCACCGAACCAGTGCACCTATACACCTGACAAGTGTATTGGGTGTGTTGGGGACACAAGAGACTTCTTGTATCTTGATTGCAGGGTTGCTTGAGAGGGATACCTTTGACCACTTCCTCCCTGAGTTCGATAAACCTTGGGTGATCCACTTAAGGGAAAACTTGCTGCTGTTCTACAAACCTCTGCACTTGGAGGCCCAACAACTGTCTACAAGAATAGAAGTGCGTAGACATCAGCGCACAACGGGGCTGAAATAGGATAAAATTGACATGGAGCAATACAGCTGAAATGTCATCTCCATGAATATTGACCTGAATGGAAGCTTTGTGGTACCAGCAGAAGACCAAGAAAAGTGCAAGTTTATAAACAAATCTTGGCCCAAAAAGTAGCAGGCATTTATTAAAATCATAATAGCCTGACCTCCCATATCGATTCTTGGTAGTAGCAGAATTTAGATTCTCAGTAGGCTGGAAAACAAAGTATAACTAAGTATTAGCTGCTAATACCTCGAGCACAAAGTACTGCTAATTTGAAATCATCAAACAAAGACAGGTATGTTATACATATCATATGTGTGCTTTTGATGCTTTGATTTTGTAAAAAAGAGAGGGCAAAAGTCTGTACACGATTCCCTTCTGAAGTGCTTGAATCTCCTTCAGTAGGGCTAGTGCGAGGTAGGTGATTCACAAACATTATGAATCCTAGTGGACACAAAAATGCAAATATGATTAACAAGCACAATATTACTTTCAGACACCTCAACAAGGGAATGGAGGGGCAGAGGAATAGTGTTTCGTTCAAGGAGATGTAGCGTAAGAGCTCACGAGTTGAACAAACAATCTATTTCGGACACACCAACATGAGTTGTCGGTGGGAAAGCTCCATGGATGGTAATAGAAGATGCAGCAGCAGTTGACCTGACCTGTGAGTTGCCTCTATCACCTGCGTCCTGAGATCTGCTAGAAATTGAGCAACAAACTCGACAACCTGATTGCAAGGGGTCGAGGGGATGAAGTGTGCGTAAGCGACATGCCACCGTCACCAGAAAAGGAAGCGAGAAGGAGGACATAGCAGCGCCAGTATGGTTTGCCCTAGGTTGTCGAGGTAGGCCTGTGGACATCCCCGGTTCTAGTTGTGCCCTCGAAGTAGACTCCACCGAGTGGAGTCGCTGCTCGTTGTCCTGTTCGGTGGCAACGGTGTCGGGAGGGCAGCATCACAATATGATTTGCACATGAGAAGTCGGGATGCGAGCCTGACGAGCCAAGCCTCCTCGTCTGTGATGTTTTTCTCTCGCGAGCAGAAAAACTAATGTTGTCAACTCGTTGTGAGCCATATGGGCTTTAAAGGGTTATATTTGGGACAAATTCACATTAATAAGCCTATTTGACGCCCATAGTAGCGTTACCGGGGATATTCGGCCTAATGCGGGATTTGAAGCATATCTGACGGTGAAAAACAGCTAGATGGGCGATCAGACGGTAAAAAATGGCTAGGCCATGAGAGGCCTCCGCTTTGACTCAGATTTAATATCCCTAATAAGTGAATTGTCAGAAATAACATATCTATGTTAGGACGTGATGCCCATATAAATTGCTATCTATACTACATGTTGCACCAATATTATGTCAATGAGAGTGTCCCGTGTCCACCACAACTCAAAGAGAGAGTGCATAAGCGAAACCATCAACTCCGGTCCATTTTAAACCATAAGAAAACACTATCCAATGCATCTACGTCACTTTTTATTTCAGTATTAATTAAGTCCGAAAATACAAAACATTTCTCATACTTGCAAACACCAACCAAAACCCAAAAACATCATATTCCATTGCATTTACCACCATTGCATATTTACTTTAGTATTGCATTGCATTTTACTTTTATAGTATTTTATTTTAGTTTTGCTTACATACACCTTGTGCTTGACAACCTCTTGGTGAGGTTGAGGGTACAAAACAATCTACAACTATCTTGTAGGTTGCTTGGCGAAAAACAAAGAGGATCCTTCTCTTACACATAGCTCCCCGAGAGTTTGATATTTAAACTCTTGAGTTTCCCTCATGGGGAAGACTTGCATTTATTACATCACTCTTAGGGGTGTAAACAGATCAGATCGGATTGGATTTTGATCGTACCATATCCTTTTCCATATTTGTTTATCGGATTCAGATCGAAGCGGATAATGACCGATTGCGGATTCGAATGCAGATTTACTGGACCGCGGATTCGAATCGAAAACGGAGCAGACTCGGGCCAGAGATGAAAGTAGTCGGATAAATACTCTCATAGGTAGATAATTATATTTCTAGCAAAGTTTTGACAGAGAATTAATCATTCGTCCTTGCATGAATCAACTAGATAAGATAATAGAGATACTGTGTTAAAAGACAGAGTTAGACATGTTCGCCAAATGAACTCGGTAACTAAATAAGTAGTACCTTTGCGATATTGTCGTTGACTTTTGACTCTAAAATCGGATTATCCGGTTTGAATCACTCGGATAATCCTAATTAATTTTCGGATAATCCATATCTGCATGCTATTTTTCATACCATATCCTACACCATATCTGGGGCATCACGTCGAAATCGGATATCCTTATCCACCGGATTCTATAAAATCGGATATGGATACCTTAAAACGGTTTCTGAGCCGGTTTTGGTGCGGAAATTATCCTATCCGTTTACATCCCTAATCACTCTCCACTTAGAGTCTCAACCGTTAAGCTGTAGAGAGAAGCTCCCATGACAATTGTCAGGAAGTTTTCTGGCACTCGCATTAAGGAATTTTTGTGGCACCGTTGCCAGCGAGCTAGTAAAAGCGGGCTAGTAAAAGGATAGCTCATAAGAAAGTTCAACTTCATCACCAGTTGTGTAAACACCTAAGCTTGGAGAGGTTGCACCTACGTGAGTATCTTTTTGTTCTTTTAAATCTACAAAATAGTTTTATTTTGTTTTGTTACTGTCTTTACTTTCATCTTTACATTTTAGTTTTTCATTTTTTAGTTTCTTTTACCATTCGGTTTTGCATTTACTTTTATTTTTTAGTTTTTGTCTTTACTTTTGTATTTTGGTTTGTCTTTTTATTTTCATTTTTGCATTTCATGTGCTGGTTGTTAGTTTACTAGTGTTAGTTGAAGTATCATTTTACTTCCAGTTTTCATTTAAAAACATAAAACACATAAAAATTAGTAATGGAGAAAACAACTTTTTGGCCATTTAGTGTTAGGAATTTTCCTCAAGATATGAATATCCTGGTAGAGTAATTTGAAGTAGATCCCAAGGTCACTAAAATAATTTATGAAAACCGCTTCTATGGGAAACCAAAGGAAGATCCTATACAACATCTTAGGAAATTTGATGAAAGGTGTAAAGTTTTGAATTTGAGCCATGCAAACAACAAGATAATTAAAGTTAAGATTTTTCCCTACTCACTTTCTAGAAAGCCATTAGATTGGATTTTGAAATGGCCTACTGGAAACTTTATCTCTTTGTTTAATTTGAAAGCATCATTTATTGAAAGGTTTAGTTCCACTGAAACAATATGAAACCTTAGACAAATAGTTATTACCTTTAAACAAAAGGAAGAAGAACCATTAGTAAAAGCTTGGGAAAGGTTTAGAGGAATAGCTTTTGGAGTGGAACATGTTCTTAGAGATTGTATGCTCATGCATGTGTTTTATAGAGGAATATCTAACACTTCTAGGACATTTTTGGATGATGAATGTGAAGGTGCTTTCATGAATATTACTGCTGCAAACACTCATGTTTTACTTGATGGTTTCTTTTGGAAGTGAAAATTAAAAAAAGTTTAGAAAAGGCTAAAGTACCCGAAGATTTGTTTGATGACCGCCATGAGATTTACAATTTATATAACAGAAAGAAAAAAGGTGGAAGAAGTAAAGATGCTTAGTGAGTTTAAGGATCCACTACTTTATTTAGATATATGTAGCTTACATGAACTCATTAATGTGCTAAATTTTTTGCTAGTGATCGTTCCATAAATTCTCACCAAGTGAGTTTTGGCTCTTATATAGCTAACCATGTGCTTAAAGAAAAGATTGCTAGGTACAATCAAGATGCTATGATACCACCTAAGCTTGGGGATGTATGGATCCCCAAGGTATTAATTACTATTGGAAAAGAAACACACCATGCTATACTTGATCTAGGTTCTAGTGTTTCCGTTTTATCTAAATATCTATATGAATTGCTAGAATTGCAAAATATAGAAAATTGCTCCATGGACTTACTACTTGCTGATGATACTATTAAAAATGTTGTAGGCAAAGTTAGTAATTTAATGTTAGAGCTTCACATGACTTTTGTTCCCGTTGATTTTATTATCATGGACATGGGGAGACTTTATTTTTTGTTTTAGTTATGTATTTTTCAATAAAGTACCAAGATTTACCCATTTTGGATTGATAAAGTTAAACACATATATGGAGTTGTAGATTCCTGCACGAGTCTCTATATAGTATGATTTTTCATATTTTAGCTGTAACTCTGATTGAGCTTATATTGGAACCGTAGTTACAACTTTTCATCCTCTGTATGCTCATTAAATTTTGTGATTTTAGGACATTCCTAAGTAGGGTAATTAATTACGTTTTGCTAATGCTAAAATTCTGGACAGATTCTGTCCCATTTTGTTTTATGCATTCTTTGAGCTTTTAAGTTGAATATTTTTGATTGATTTGAGTTCATGATAAAGCATACAACATTATATACCTACTGTAAATTTCATATATATATATATTTTAAGGATTTCTTGCAGCAACCAATGTGTCTTTTGTACCCACTAATGTCACCTCACAGAAAAGATATGGGAGAAAATTTTGTGTTGATGTTTTTTCACAGGGATTAGAGGAGCTGTACCAAGAGCAATCCAAGGATGGTGAAAACTATAATCTTGAGGATTCCCAAGAAACCCCACTGGACTAACCACACTCTCGGTTTGCACACGTCTACTTTCTGTTTTTCGAGCAACACATTACTATCGCATAAACTTGGAGCGTCTTTTATTTGTTTTAGTTTGTTTTGTTTTATTTCTATTTGAGTAAGACCACCAATTTGATATATATTATGGGAGAGCTACTGGATGTTTGGTTTAAGTAAGGTTCGATGCTATTGAAAAGTTGGGATTGGAATGTTGAAGTTGATATTAAAAAAGATTACATATAGTTGCATGGTTCATATACTTTGAATGAGTATCAATTTGCAAATGCATTGTGTAGAGTTATATTTTATTCATGTTTTGATGCTTGCTATTAGTTTAAATTGTTTGACATGGACTTATTAGAACTATGGAATCTTATGCATGCATGTAGACGGTCAACTTTCTCCCTCTTGCAAGCCCAAAAATAAAAACAACAAGTTAAAACTTATTATCCCACTCCTTTGAACCAAGATTTCTAGAGTATCCAACATACCTACCTATTAGCATGATTGTTATTCCAAGTATGTTTCTCATGTTTTATTGATTTATCTATAAATACAAATTAAGATGATTATGGTTATGTTTGCTATGAGAAAATTGGTTCGTAAAGCTCTCACAAACTTGATGGCACGCTTTTATTTCTTGCACATAATAAACTTGAACCATTGTGACTATCTTATGAAGTTTTGTGCTTGACAAATTATTAGTTGGGAGTTATCATAACCATGCTTTCATGGGGCACATTTTCAACATTGCACTTATTCATATTTAGTTGATATCATGTTCTTTTGTTATGGATGCCTATCATTGTGAAATAAGTTGGATACTTTGTGAGCTCATGGAGTTTGTATATGTGTGAGAGAAATGCCTGGGCCGCCAACCCAAGCCATGCATCATTCATGGTAGAAATTTACAGCATACCATAGTGGGCATTCTATGAAGCATCTTCAATAAAAAGCTATTCCAATAGTAAATAAAAAGAATTGTTGAGATGCCCATTGTCTGTTTGTCTTGTCATTTTGGTTTGGGAAACCTCCCATACCATGGGGCAAGAGGTACCCATTTGTTGTTCTCGATGATACATGTATGCTTACAATGACAAGAACTTTTCTTAGGGTCCTAAGTTGAGTATCATGTGGTGTCGGTACTCGTATTAAAGGGTTATGAGGCATTCAACTTATACTTTGTCAATCATATAACTCATACTTGCCATCACACTAACCTTAACCACTCAAGATGCTTATGATAGGGGCAATGAGGGCTCAAAGCTAATGAATACCATAGTTCAAACATGATCATAAGAGGAAGAGTTTGGAAGCTATATGAAACTTATTCATGATTAGTCTCTGCTTATTATCTATCTTTCCAAAGTGTCCACTTTTATATTCAGAATTGAGAAGAAAACTATATGACTACTATATGATGTTTTTACTTTACTTTTGCTTTTGCATTTTGCATTCATTTGGTCCATAACTCTTTCTTCTATGTTACACTTTGTGCATTTTTATTGATCATCCTTTCATGGTATATGAGATATCACTTCATTATATATCTTGCATATTGCTATTCCTGTGAAGAATGAATCATTTGAGTTTGTGTAGCAATAGTAATCAGTCTTGATATCCAAAATAGTATTAAAGTACAAAGTCCATGTTAGTTTTATCACCTTCATACTTGAGGACGAGTA
Organism: Avena eriantha; assembly: GCA_910589775.1. Lineage (NCBI taxonomy): Eukaryota > Viridiplantae > Streptophyta > Magnoliopsida > Poales > Poaceae > Avena > Avena eriantha. Next base: position 34,200,723 of record OU342742.1, read on the forward strand.
TAGGTTAAGCTTGCGGATGCTGATGCATGTAAAATGCATCCATGAACTTTGCACTTTATATTACTTGATATTCTAGCATATTTGCATCATATGGGGTATATTCATGTTTTATAATGATATTTGGGAATAATTCACACTTCCCATATTGTTTTGGAATTAACCCCGCCGAGGCAAAAAAAACTATTTCAATGTTTTTGAATTTGAGGTACCCAAACAATGTCCAATTGACCTAAAACTTCGCGGGACCCAGTATTTATCAGAACCAAGAACATTGGGCCAAAGATCAGCAAAAGAAGAAGGCCGAGGGAGGATGGGACCACCACACACGGCAACCCCCGGACGCGTGTGGTTTGCTCGTTTGCCCCTTGAGTCTTCGATGCCATCGATTCTTTTGAAGGTTTCGTAGCAGAAAACAAAAAAATTCTATCTACTCGAACACTAATACCAGGATCTATACTATATAGACATAAGTAACGGAGGAGAGAGACGGTATTCATACCTTTGAAGACCGAGGTACTCCTTACGCAGGAAGGCATATATTGATGAAGACGAGCAACACCCCAAGTGTGGTTCCTCCAAAGTTCGTCACACGTCCGGTGTAGGAGACGTCAACCGGACTCCGATCCAGCCGAGCAGCGGGAGAAGTAGATGCCGGATCGCTGATCACACGACGTTGGTGTGAAGGTGGAGAACTCACCCACGAGGTCCTCTCTAATACTACGGAGAAGTGCTCAGTGGATGAGAGAGAGAGAGAATGAAAGGGAATGGGATGATTCCAAAGGGGGAGGGGAGACCCCTATATATAGTGGGAGGGGGGCGCACCACCCAGGGGCTAGGCGGTTTGGGACTAATCCCCAAACCCGCTGGCCACCTTGGGGCAGCCTCCGGCCCTAGGTGGGCCCCACTGGGGCGACCCACCAAGCCCAGGCCAGCTGGCTCCCTCTCCCTAGGCGCCATGCCCTATTGGGCCTCCCTTCGGGTGAGGCCCATTAGCATTATGAAGCCTTTAATAATAAAATAAAATAAAAATTTAATATTAATTCTCCAATTAGCATTCAAATACACATATTATATTATTCCTTCACTCCGGAACACCTTCCGGACCCCTTCGATCTCCATCGGATGTTACCTGGAACAATTCCGGTTTATCTTTCTCTATTTCTCCTATGATACCTCATCTACCCTAAGCGTCCCTACCCTTAAGCGTGACATCCTTCGATTCGTAAACACTCCGGACATGATCGAGACTACTCTCACATCAATGATCAACAAAGGGACCTGGATGGCAATGTGAACCCCGTGCGTTTCACAAATAATCGCTCGAACCGTGAGATAGTCGTTTCCCATTCCCTTTGTCATACGATACCTAATTCATTCGAGACTTGATCTTCGATATCCCCATACCTTAGTTCGGTCTTGTTACCAATGAACTTGTTTACTCGTTCTCATGTTGTTGCATTCCATTACCAATTCACATGCTTGCAAGCTTCATTAATGCAACGTCACCGAGATGACCACGTGTATCTATCCGTTACATGGATTAGACAAATCCTGGTCTTGATATGTACTCCTCTATGCATCCCTTTGGAAAACCTGAGTGGCACCTTTTTGATCATCCTGTTACGAGATGATTCTTGATAACCATCTTAGCTTCCTCCGGAATGGTGATTTGCATTACCTCATAGTCAAAGGATCAGGTTGCGAGGTTCTTTGTATTTTATCATCAATGGTGAACTTTGTAACTAGATCTCATTCAAGATATAACGGTCGGATGTTTGTCTATCATGTTATTCAACTAATAACATGACCCCATTGTCAATTGGCATAAATGCCCATGATCTTGAAACCCAGACCATCCACATGACCAATGAACTATTTCGCTATAGGTAACTAGAGACACAATTTGTTTACATACCACACATGTATTAATGTTTCGTATTAACACAGTATGAAATGTATTATAAACATATAGGAGATATAAAATAATACACTTTATTATTTTCCTCTAGGGCATAACTCCTTCAGTCTCCCACTTGCACTAGAGTACAAATAAAACTAGTTTATAATAGGCAGGAACCTAACACTAATGGAATCTCGGTGTTGTTCGTGCTTTTCCTGATGGAGAGCTTTGGTCAAAGGATCTTCCATATTCAGTTCCATATCTACTTTGCAAATATTGACTTCACCTTCGTCAACATTCTGCCGGATGACGTGAAATCTAAGTTTGATGTGTTTGGCTGTGGAATGAGTCCTTGGTTCCTTTGTGTTTGCAATAGCTCCCGTGTTATCACAATAGATCGTCACGGGGTCTTGCGCATTTGGAAAAACTCCTAGTTTGATGAAGAAATTCCTTAGCCAAACATCTTCATTTGCTGCATCAGCTGCAACAATGTATTCAGACTCCATCGAAGATTGCGCCACCACCGGCTGCTTCTTACTCTTCCCGCTTACCGCCCCACCATTCACTAGGAACACAAATCCTGTTTGAGACTTCGAGTCATCATGATCTGAGTTCCAGCTCGCATCTACGTAACCCATTACGTTTAGAGCTTCATCACTTCCTCCATAGATTAGGAATATATCCTTTGTTCTTTTCAGATACTTTAGGATATTCTTCACAGCTGTCCAGTGATCTGGTCCTGGATTAGTTTGGTATCGTCTCGTCAAACTAAGAGCCAATGCTACATCAGGTCGCGTACTTAACATTGCATACATGATAGATCCTATGGCTGAGGCATAGGGGATGTCAGACATCTTTTCTCTATCATCATCCGTTACCGGACATTGAGTCATACTCATTTTGGAATTCTTCATCATTGGTACAAAGCCCCTTTTGGTATTGTCCATTTTGAACCTCTTCAAAATCTTTTCGATGTAAGTACTCTGCCTTAATGCAATTAGGCGCCTTGATCTATCTCTATAGATCTTGATTCCTAATATGTATGCAGCTTCACCTAGATCCTTCATGGAAAATTGATTACTCAAATATGCTTTCACGCTTCTCATAAGATCCACATCATTTCCCATGAGTAATATGTCGTCCACATATACTACTAAGAAAACAACCGAGCTCCCACTCGCTTTCTTGTAAACATAGAACTCTTGTTGATTTTGGATAAATCCAAAACTCTTGATCACTTGATCAAAACATTGGTTCTAGCTCCGAGATGCTTGCTTCAATCCATAAATGGACCGCTGAAGCTTGCACACCTTTCCAACATCCTTAGGATCAACAAAACCTTCCGGTTACATCATATACAACTCTTCATCAATGTAACCATTGAGGAATGTAGTCTTGACATCCATCTGCCAAATTTCATAGTCGAAATGTGCAGCAATTGCTATTAAAATCCGGACAGCCTTAAGCATTACTACGGGAGAATAAGTCTTGTCGTAATCAACTCCTTGAATTTGTCGAAACCCCTTTGCGACAAGTCGAGCTTTGTGAACGGTCACATTACCATTCACATCTGTCTTTTTGTTAAAAATCCATTTATTTTTCATGGCCTTGCGGCCTTCTGGAAGATCTACCAAGGTCCAAACTTGGTTCTCATACATGGATCCTATTTCAGATTTCATGGCTTCTAGCCATTTCTCGGAGTCAGCACTATCCATAGCTTCTTTGTAGTTTGCAGGTTCCTCCTGTTCATCGAGGATGACAGACATCACAAGGCTACTGTACCAATCAGGAGTGGCACGAATTCTTGTAGACATGCGAACCTCAGGAGTCTCGATGCTATTGTTTTGATCATCATCGTTAGGCTCTTCCTCCATGTTAGAGAGCGGTTTTGGAACAGCTTCCGTTGCGCTACTCGGAATTTGGAGAGAAGGGTCAACAACTTCATCTAAATTAATTTTCCTTCCACTAACTCCTTTAGCAAGAAACTTTTTCTCGAGAAAGGTGCCGGCTTTTGTGACAAACGTTTTGCCTTCGGCTTGGTTATAGAAAGTATACCCAATTGTTTCCCTTGGGTACCCCACAAAGATGCATTTTTGTGATCTGGGTTCGAGTTTGTCAGGAGGTAGTTTCTTGACGTAAGCTTCACATCCCCAAACTTTCAGAAATGACAACATTGGCTTCTTGCCATGCCATATCTCATATGGGACTGTCTCCACGGATTTGTATGGTGCTCGGTTTAAAATAAAAGTAGCGGTTTCTAACGCGTATCCCCAAAAAGACATAGACAAATCAGTTAAAAACATCATGGACCGCACACTATCTAATAGGGTTCGGTTATGTTGTTCCGACACACCATTACGCTGTGATGTTCCGACTGGCGTAAGCTGTGGCATAATCCCATAGTCCTTCAAGTGCATGTTAAACTCATAACTCAAATACTCGCCTCCTCGATCCGATCGAAGATGCTTGATTCTCTTGTTAAGTTGATTCTCTACTTCTTTCTGAAATTCCTTGAACTTTTCAAAGGTTTCAGACTTGTGCTTCATTAAGTAGATATATCCATATCTGCTTAAGTCATCAGTAAAGGTAACAAAGTAACGATAACCATTGCATGTTGAGACACTCATTGGTCCACATACATCCGTATGTATGATTCCCAGTAGGTCTACAACTCTCACCATTATCTCGGAGAATGGTGTCCTAGTCATCTTGCCCATGAGGCATGGCTCACATGTATCAAGGGATTCGAAATCCAATGATCCAAGAAGCCCTTCTGAATGAAGCTTCTTCATGCGTTTTATGCCAATGTGACCAAGATGGCAATGCCACATAAACATGGAATTATCATCATTGTGCTTTCAATGCTTAGCATCAACACTATGGATGTGTGTATCACAATGAAGATCAAGTAAGAATAAACCATCACACACAGGGGCATGAACATAGAAAATATCATTCATATAAATTGAACAACCATTTGTTCCTAATTTAAACGAATAACGATCTTGCAACAAGCAAGACTCACTCAAAATATTCATACTCAATGCGGGTACATAGTAGCATTTATTCAAAACCAAAAATAATCCTGATGGCAGAAGAAGATGCAGGGTGCCGACGACCATCACTTCGACTCTCGAACCATTGCCGACGCGCATCGTCACCTCGTCCTTCCTCAGGCGCCTCCTACTTTGTAGATCCTACTGAGAGTTACAAATGTGAGCAACAGAACCGGTATCAAATACTCAGGTGTTACTCCTGATGCTTGTAAGGAACACATCAGTAACATGTATATCACATATACCTTTGTCCTTGTCGGCTATGTTGCCAGCTCGCTTGTCTTCAAGGTACTTTGGGGCAGTTGCGTTTCCAGTGCCCATCCCCTTTGCAGTAGTAGCACGTAGTGCGGGGCTTAGGGCCAGGCTTGGCAGTCTTTGAGGTACTGGCAACAGTCTTGCCATCCTTCTTGGACTTCTTGCCCTTGCCATTGCCCTTTTGCCCCGGCTTCTTAAAATTGGTGGTCTTATTGACCATCAACACCGTGTGCTCCTTCTTGATTTCAACCTCAGCAGTTTTGAGCATGGCAAACACCTCATCAAGGGTCTTAGTCATCCCTTGCATGTTGTAGTTCATCACAAAGCTCTTATAGCTAGGGGCAGCGAGTGCAACACCCTATCAGTTGCGAGCTCCTCCGGGATTTTGCAATCCAGGGCGTTCAAACGCTTAACGTAGCTAGACATTTTGACCACGTGCTCACTAATACTGCTATGCTCTTCCATTTTAGCAGAGAAGAAGAGCTCGAAAGCATCATACCTCTCTGCACGGGCCTATGAAGAAAACACAACCTTGATATCCTCAATGATCTCAAAAGCATTCATCTTCTCAAAACGCTTTTGAAGCTCCGGCTCGGTGGCATAGATCATCCCACTCTGGATGAGGGAGAAATCGTCCGTCTTGGACTGCCAGAAATTCTTTTCGTCCTAGGAGGCGGAATCTGTAGGCTTAGCCGGAAGCTCGTCCTCGATGACATGAGTCAACTTGTAGGGGAATATGAGGATCCTAAGATTTCTGAACCATGCGGTGAAGTTGGTTCCATCAGTTTTCAGCTTGTCCTTCTCAAGGAAAGTGCTAAGGTTGAAGGTGGGTGGGCGAGACATCTACAATGGATTTGCAAAGTGTTTAGACCATGTTCATAATAATGAGTTCAAGTTTAATTATGTTATCAAACTTAAAACAAAAGAACTCCCACTCAAACGAACATTCCTCCACTCGTTTAGTGATCACATGATCCCAATCTGCTGCAGCTCCCCCGATTGTCACGGCCATCAGTGCAGTTTCAAAGGTGGGCTTCCCCAATGTCGATCACATCAACCATGTGATTCATGCTCGACCTTTCGGTCTCTTGTATTCCGTGGCCATGTCTGCACATGCTAGGCTCGCCAGTTCTAACTTGTGTGTATCCGTAGTGCAACATGGCTTACACCCACTATATGCGACTGTAGATATGTCTAACCCCCGATCGTCACGGCCGGCCTCATCACAAAGAACTTTCTTGGTGGTGCACACACAAGGGGAATACGATAACTGGAATACTATGAGGTATTATCTTATTATGCTACCGTCGAATATATAATTATACCATCACAATAAGTAATACTTCAAAAAGTAAAGTGTTATGACGTGGTCATAGCATTTTGATCATCATCAATAGCTTCAATGAAAGTTTCATAAACTTGTCATTGCCACGTTATAATACATGCCCCTATGCAATAATAAAAAGAGACACTTCTATAATATCTATTGCAAGTTTTACACGGCTTTAGGGCTTTCACAGTAGAACCCCTTCCCACCTGCGAACGTGGAGCCACAACATGGATTCAATGATTGCCGTTCTTCTTCCCTTTTCAGGGCCCTCCAATGTTGATGCCATATCAACTACTACAGAGAGACAGACACCCCCTAAGCCACTTTGATTTGTGGACCAGTCTCGTGAACCACCACGTGAGGTTGGTTGGGGGCCGCTTCATCAAACAGTGCCACGATATGAACAAGAACATTAAAAGAGGGTAGCAACTAGAGAATCAATGCCCACATATTGCTATGTGTTCTATCTGTACGGCATGTCTACCCATAGACCCTCTCTGATACCACTGAAGGGTTCCATAGCAGAAAACAAAAAATTTCTATCTACTCGAACACTAATACCAGGATCTATACTATGTAGACATAAGTAACGGAGGAGAGAGACGGTATTCATACCTTTGAAGACCGAGGCACGCCTTACGCAGGAAGGCGTATATTGATGAAGACGAGCAGCACCCCAAGTGTGGTGCCTCCAAAGTTCTTCACACGTCTGGTGTAGGAGACATCAACCGGACTCCGATCCAGCTGAGCAGCGGAAGAAGTAGATGTCGGATCGCTGATCACATGACGGTGGTCTGAAGGTTGAGAACTCACCCACGAGGTCCTCTCCAATATTACGGAGAAGTCCTCAGTGGATGAGAGAGAGAATGAGAGGGAATGAGATGATTCCAAAGGGGGAGGGGAGACCCTTATATATAGTAGGAGGGGGCGCACCACCCAGGGCCAGGCGGTGTGGGACTAATCCCCACACCCACCGGCCACCTTGGGGCAGCCGCCGGCCCTAGGTGGGCCCCACTGGGGCGGCCCACCAAGCCCAGGCTGACTGGCCCCTCTCCCTAGGCGCCATGCCCTATTGGGCCTCCCTTCGAGTGAGGCCCATTAGCATTGTGAAGCCTTTAATAATAAAATAAAATATATATTTAATATTAATTCTCCAATTAACATTCAAATACACATATTATATTATTCCTTCACTCTGGAACACCTTCCGGACCTCTTCCGATCTCCATCGGATGTTACCCGGAACTATTCCGGTTTCTCTTTCTCTATTTCTCCTACGATACCTCATCTACCCTAAGCGTCCCTACCCTTAAGCTTGACATCCTTCGGTTCGGAAACACTCCGGACATGATAGAGACTACTCTCACATCAATGATCAACAGAGGGACCTGGATGGCCATGTGACCCCCATGCGTTTCACGAATAATCGCTCGAACCGTGAGATAGTCGTTTCCCATTCCCTTTGTCATACGATACCTAATTCATTCGAAACTTGATCTTCGGTATCCCCATACCTTAGTTCAGTCTTGTTACCAATGAACTTGTTTACTCGTTCCCATGTCATTGCATTCCGTGACCAAGTCACATGCTTGCAAGCTTCATTAATGCAACGTTACCGAGATGACCACATGTATCTATCCGTTATATGGATTAGACAAATCCTGGTCTTGATATGTACTCCTCTATGCATCCCTTTGGAAAACCCGAGTGGCACCTTTTGATCACCCTGTTACGAGATGATTCTTGATAACCATCTAAGCTTCCTCTGGAATGGTGATTTGCATTACCTCACAGTCAAAGGATCAGGTTGCGAGGTTCTCTGTGTTTTATCATCAATGGTGAACTTTGTAACTAGATCTCATTCAAGATATAACGGTCGGATGTTTGTCTATCATGTTACTCAACTAATAACATGACCCCATTGTCAATTGGCATAAATTCCATGATCTTGAAACCCAGACCATCCTCATGACTGTTTGACACGAGAAAAACGTCTAGAGAGTAGAGGAGTGCTACTTTGGGAAAGAAGATGGTAGCGTGTTTTTCTCATGCGCCGGGGTAAAGAAAAATAAATGCGGGCGTGACAGTGTACCGTAGTACACAAGAAAAAGGTAGGGAAGTCGTATTTCATTAATCTCTCTTGGAGAAACAAAGTACAATATCCCAAGTACATGCGCTCCGTGGCCTGCTTGCGCGGCCAGGCTGACTATGGCGATTGCGATCTCCTGGTTCCCGGGGCCTCGGAAGGCACCCAGTTAATTACTCCCGCGGGTTACGCGGCGGGACACCTCCAATTAAGCCGTGTGGTCTTCTTCGTCGTCTTCGCTTCGCGTTCTCCATGCATGATGTGATGGTGATGTGTGTGTGGGCGGCAGCAGAGCCCGTGTCTTCGTCGGTACACGCGCTGCGAGTAGCGTGGCCTTCGCTCCGGCCACGCCTGCCCTCGTCGTCGTGCCTCGTCGGTCTTGACGGCGTCGATGTAGTTGGAGTTGAACTGGCATGGGTCCGCTCAGCTAGGACTTCTCAACGACCAGCAGCCTCGTCGGCGTGCGCAAGGGGTATGCCTCGCAGGAGCAAGTCGATGGAGATCGGCGTCGGTGTGAAACCGACGCACACGTAAGTCGGCGATGAGGGTGGTCGGCGCCTCGTCTCAGCTCGACGCCGAGTTCACGGCAGTCGGCGTGGCCGAGAGCCATCTCACGAGCGCGTGGAGAAGTGGTGTCGGAGGCATCGTCTCCCCTCGTGCTGAAAGGTGTAGTCACGCGCCAACCCAATGTGGCGAGCAGAACCAACGCCACTCCGCCTTAGGTAGCTCTCGAGTCGGTGATGTCGTGGTTGGTGCCGCCCGAGATCTTGGGCGACTATGAAGCCATCAGACGGCATCATGTACCGGCGATGTGATGGATCTCGCTGGGTTGGATGTGCGAAACGGCGCGGCACCAGAAGCCGGTACGCGTGTGGCTTGATGGTGTGCGTTGGGCGCCGATGCCGGAGGAGCACGCTCGACATCTCGGGTGTCGAAGAGGTACATCCAGAGGAAAATGCCTCGAGTATATTAGTGCTGATGTACGTATGCGCGTACGTTGGCCTTCAAGTGGGCATGCACACACGAGCCATGGTCGCATGCCAAAAAGCACTTGACACTAGCTAGCTGATGCATGCAACGCTGAACCTAGAAATATCCTTCTCGCGCCACGCACTGCTCGGCTAGGACATAGCTCTACTGAGTGCCGTGACCGTGTCGCCAAGACCGGAGAAGGCATCGATAAGTACTGCCGAGGCAGAGCGAGGTGCCCTCTATTCGAGCAGCACGTTCAGGCTTGCATAGGCGAACATGCATGCATCCATTTATCCACGGCACTTGTGACTGCCATGGACCATGGCGGTGAAGCGAGTAGGACATCCGGTTCGCCGTCCGCCCTCTTCGGCGCCGGCCATGGCAGGGATAGCGCCATCATCTTGGTAGCGCTCGAGACGACACCGGCAGCCACGCGCCCACAAGGCCGTTGTTCTTCAACGGATGGCAACCGGGCTGCTCGACGGCAGCCACAGCCGCTAGTCTTCGGCTCCGCCCATGGAGATGGTGATGGCGCCAGGCTGCACGCCGGTGGCCGCGTTGCCGTTGTCTCCGTCGGCACCGCTCCTCGTGGCGGCTGCCCGGACGTCGTCGTCTTGGGCAACGTAGAGTCTTGGGACGTCATGGAGAGGGTGGCGGGCTGCACGCCGGCAGTCCGGACGTCGCCGTCTTGACGCCGCTGCACGCCGGCTGTCCCGACATCGTCATCTTGGGGCATCTTGGAGAGGACGCCAGACTGCACGCCGGCTGTTCGGACGTCGCCGTCTTGACACCGCTGCACGCCGGCTGCCCCGGCGTCGCCATCTCGGGGTGTCCTGGAGAGGGCGCCGGGCTACACGCCGGCAGTCCCAACGTCGCCGTCTTGGTGTCGCTACATGCCTGCTACCCGACGTCGTCATCTTCAGTGTCGTGGAGAGAAGACGCCGGGCTGCACGCTAGCAGCCCCGACGTCGCCGTCGGGTGTCGTGGAGATGGCCATTGGTGGAGTCGGGCTGCACGTGGGCACCCGTCGCCTACGACTCACGGAGATGGATATGGCGACACCGGCCGGACTGCATGCCGGCAGCCCAACCGCTGCCTTCGACACAGCTAGCATTGATGGAGATGGTCGTGGCACCCAGCTGCATGCCAGCGGCCTCGTCGTCGTTGTCGCCGTCGGCGCCGCTCCTCATGTCCGGCTGCCCGGACGCCGTCGTCGGGCCGCACATGAGCGGCACCTGCGCCGTCGTCTTCGGCGCGGCGCGTAAGTTGGAGACAGCCCGCTGGTTCTTGGAGCATCTCGGCATGGGCGGGCTGCTTGCCGGCAACGCCTTCATGTCTCCGGCATGACTCGCGGCTGTGGGCTGCACGCCGGCAGCACCGGCCGGCGTCTCTTCCCGCGGCAGTGAATCGAGCTCCCGGCCGGCGAGAGGCATGTGTGCGCTGCATGGAGAGAGAGGGATGAAATGAAAGAGTTAACCGTGCTCACCATTACGGGCCATTTGCTTCTCCTCCATGCGTCTCCTACTTGCTCCTGATCGGTGCGTGTATGCGTGTGCTATGGATGGTGGGCTTGTAGATGGATTCTGGTGTGCTCGCGGTGCTGGTGTGTATATGGAGTAGGCGAATGAGAGCTGTGGTGGATGTGGATGCGATCTCCGGGTGCGCCGAGCCTCCGGTTGTGTCTCCTTCCGCGAGCTAGCCGGATGTGTTCGTGGGTATTTCGGTCTTTTCCCAGGTTGTGATGTGCGTGGCCTTTCTCTCCAGGATGATGGCATCCTTTTTATAGGCAACAGCTAGGTTAGCTGGGAGGCAGCTCCACGCGCGTTAGCGCCGCCGCGGGCTGTTTTACATCTCCGATTCTAGTGTTCAGCTGGGTTCCGATCATGTTTATCTTTTCCCGCACGTCCTTATCCAGACCGAAACCGATCCGTGGAGAACGTAGCGTACGCGCGAGCCCATGCGTATGTGCACCGCCCGATCGATCAAGCACTTGGCTCGTGTAGCGTATGCTTGCAGGGTCCATCCACATGTATACGTATACTATTAGCTCCATTGACAAATAAGGCATCGATGCACCCATGTAGTTTTCGTGCGCACGTGGCAACACTAGGATCTTTTACACTTAACGTGTCTAGTGCATGTATGGGCATGCAACTTTCTTTTCTTTTATTTTATTTTGTATTTCTTCGTAAGAGATTTTGGTACAAAATCTCGTCGAACAATGACCAATGAACTAGTTCGCTAGAGGTAACTAGAGACACAGTTTGTTTACATACCACACGTGTATTAGCATTTCGTATTAACACAGTTATAGCACAGTATGAAACGTATTATGAACATATAGGAGATATATCAAATAATACACTTTATTGTTTGCCTCTAGGGCATAACTCCTTCATCTTTCTCCCAGGCAAAGGTTCTGGCCTAAAAACACGTATAAAAAGGTCTCCCGATGATTCTCAGAGGGGAGCATCGTAGAAGATAGAAACATGAAACAGAGAGGCATGAGGCATAAGATTGAGGAGGAAAACTCTAGCGGGGTGCGGTTGATGTGATATCCACCTCCTCCAACGACTCCAGCACCTTCACCGTGATGAAGAGGGAGTAGTCCAGCCCTGGACTTTGGGTTTGTGGCAGTAGCTATTGTATCTCTCTCTCTCATGATCTATATTGTATTAGAACCGCATGAGCTGCATAACCTGACTATGGTCATATTTGTATTACCCATGTGGTGGATCTTTATATAGTTGATATTTGAGATTGCAATTGTTCAGTATTGGAAGTATATGAATAGATGCATATTATGTACCCCGTTCTTGTTTACTTCTTTTGATCAAACTTGTTTATGGGAGTGTGTGTGGGGGGAACGTGTGCATTAGTTGGAGCAACCCTGGGTGATCTTGCGGGTAGGACAGTAAAACTTGCGAATCACTTGGGTGTTTACCTTACTTAGTTTCCTCACTAGGGATAAAGAAAATACCATGCTTAGATTAGATCAAGTATGTTCTATTTTAACTTCATGTCATAGAACTTAATGCTATACTCTGAAATTGATCTTAATACTATATTGCTTGGAGACCCTCCTTTCTAGGTGGAGTATGAGTGAATTGTTATAAATAACATATCTATGTTAGGACGTGATGCCCATATAAATTTTTATCCATACTTTAACTTGTTGCACCAATATTATGTCAACGAGAGTGTCCCGTGTCCACCACAACTCAAAGAGAGAGTGCATATGCAAAACCATGAACCTCGATCCATTTTAAACCATAAGAAAACACTATCCAACACATCTACATCACTTTTTATTTTCAGTATTAATTAAATCCGAAAATACAAAAACATTTCTCATACTTGCAAACACCAACCAAAACCCCAAAACATCATATTCCATTGCATTTACCACCATTACATATTTACTTTACTATTGCATTGCATTTTACTTTTATTGTTTTTTATTTCAGTTTTGCTTACATACACCTTGTGCTTGACAACCACTTGGTGAGGTTGAGGGCAGGAAACAATTTACAACTATCTTGTAGGTTGCTTGATGAAGAACAAAGTGGATCATTCTCTTACACATAGCTCCCCAAGAGTTCGATATTTAAACCCTCGAGTTTCCCTCGTGGGAAGACTTGCATTTACTACATCACTCTCCACTTAGAGTCTCAACCGTTAAGGTGCAGCGAGAAGCTCCCACGACAACTGTCAGGAAGTTTTCTAGCGCTCGCATCATCATGTCATGAAAACAAAGAAAAAGATGCAACCAAGAAAAATAGATTATTTATGTGTATCTATCTCATTGTATAACTAGCAATGAATCCATTTCAAAATGCATGTATATGAGGTGTATGGATTATGCAAAAAAATTTATCAATGATATCTATCATATGTTGCTGCACAAGCTGGGTATAGATCTACATGATGAAAACGTGTACAATAGTACCTAACAACATACTGCTAGTTTATATAATTTAAAACATGTGAGAAAAGAGGAGAGCACTTACGATGAATCAAAACATGTCATTTGCGATTATCCGTAATTGCTGACAAAAATAGAAAACTAGCGTAAACATTCATAGATGGTTGGTTTAAAGGAAGCATGTGCCCCTCCGCACACTTTTTCATAAATCGTTTGCACTTTAAAGGGCCATCTCACACCCTTGGATAATGACGGTTTGATTCATTGTGTGTGACGGGCCATTTCCACCATGTGCTAAGGCCCGATCTATACTAGTGGGTGGCAAAAAAAAGTATTCTTCTACTTCAGGAGGTGGATATTCGGTTCTCTGCTGCCTCCAAGAGGGCAAAAGTGTTTCCACTGTTGTGTTGACACCAACGCCTCCACCCGGGGAGCATAATCTTCATCATGTCTAACATCATCACTCGTCTTCTTCCTCAACTTCACCCCTTCAGAATTTGTGTAGATCAGAACCTTTTGTAATTTTTTGACGATGTTTGTATGATACTAATTGACAATGTGTTATTACTTCCATTTTTTGCTGAATTTCATATCGGTCTGATCATTACCCTGTTTCACCATTGTGAGTAGTTATTTATGGGTGCATGGTAAACCTAGTCTTGATTTCCACATGAATAATCACCGAATTTGTTCTCTTATTTTACTCTCAGGTCGTTTTTTGATTATGGTCGGATGTGAACGTTAACTACACATTAGTTCACTTTTTGTGGGCTCATAGGGCTATGCCATAGAGAAAGGAAAGGAAGAGAGAAGGCTAAAGAGTACCCCCCCTCCCCCCCATCTTAGAATTATAAGAGGGATATCATGTGGGACCCTAGAATGTGATGCTTTGGTAGGTTAGGTTTAGCCTTAATATTAACCATATAATGCATGGGTATAGCAAGGGATATAATCAAGAGGGGTGTAATTCCTCATGGATATGGGCACACCTAGCTTAATAAGCTCTATTTGCATGAGAGAAAGATATAACATCTCGCCCGAGAGTTGCTACCACACTAGGTCCTCCTTGTGCCATTACTCCTAAGGAAAATAAGAGTGCTCGCTTGCCGGAAAAAACCATGTGGATACATCGTGTGACATGAAGGGGTGAGATAAGAAAACACCATTACTCCTTGACACTTTGTATCTAGCGGTCATCCTATGCTCTATTAACTTAAAGATGGGAACTTCTTGAGTTGGGTATCCTCCTCATGTGGGTTGTGAGGAAATGGTCTTGTGAAGCCTTTTTGGCGAACCAAACAGGTGCAAGAGTATAGTACCCATTAGGGTTATGACCAAGGGTATTTTTGGACATTATGCATGGGGGAGGGAGAGGATAATCCTCCCATCCAGCGAGCACTAGGTGGAGTGACGAAAATATAGGATAGCTACCATCGAATAAGAAAACCAAGTGTGAAGGAAATATGAATAAGTTGAAGGAAGAAGCTTGTCATCAAACACTTGGCTCTGCCCACAAGGCCGTGATGTCCAGATCCACTATATTGTATCCTTCAAGTTGTGGTTCCACCATATTTGGTGAGATTGTTCTGTTAGCTAGCTCATGTGTCCCAAATTTTGTTGTTGGTATCCAAAATCTAAGTATATCTTGATGTACAAGATCCTCTAGTGATCTCTGGAGAAGAACAAGTTGTATACCCATTTGATACTAGTGGAAGAAGATTTGGGTGCCTTCAGCCCACGATTTGTCCTCTTAAGTTGATAGGTTTTCCACGTAAAAAGGATTGGTATCCATGTGTGTTGATTTGTTACTTCTACCGATGTTCTAAGAACTCCACTCCTTAGGATAGACACTACCTCTACCTAGGAGAGAGCTTCTCTCCCTACCATAGACACTATCACAACTTAGGAGAGAGCTTAGAAGTGATGTTGTTTATCCATATATGTTTGATGCATATGTTTCCTTCCAACACCAGCAGCCACTAGTAGGGAAAGGCTCACCACCGGCACACCCAAAACATCTACCACCGACGAGTTGCAGTTCGTCGGTGACCATCTCGCCAGTGGTAATTCATTATCGCCAGTGAAGTACACCATTTGCTGGTGATAACACGCATATCGACAGCAAGTATCCCAATTCGCCAGGGATAAGGTCCCCTAACACTGGCGCACTGCTCTTTGCCAGCGGTAATAAAATTTGTTCACCGACAATATTATGTACCAGAGCAAAAAATAATAAGAAATAGATAAAATACACAGATGAATACAGGAATACACAGTATACATGATAATGACATCAAAATACATATTAACACAGGAAACAGTAGTTGTATCCACCAAATGTTCAATATAGCTAGGACATTGGTTCATATAGCACTACCTAGAGTTCACTCATCTTCACCCTCGTCGGAAGAGTCGGGAGGAAAGCAAGTGAAATAGATGATGCCATAAGCATGACTGAGCAAAAACTTGAACTCCCGTCCCTCTTGCATGTCGTCATACAAGATGAGGAGTCTGTTCCATCCAGGACCACTAAAATATGTTCGGGCCTCCTCGTTGGTGACCCTAACCTGGTACGTCCTATCGAGATGATTATGATGCATCAAAGTGACACTAAACACAGCAACCTCATCCATGCTTCTATGGAGATGGTCCATGAAGCCATATCCTGCACCGCAAGGGATTGACTGAGTAAAATCATAGGACCGAATAATTAGTCATTATTTTCATTGAACACATATATGTATTTACATTCTCCACATGAATTTGAGAGAACATACTGTCCTAACACCGAAGTTCGCAGGGAGTGGTATGGTAATCTTCCTATCCATGCGATGCCAACTATGTTGACCACAATTGTCGCACGCTTCTTCGCTATAATTCACTCTACATATACTAAGAAGAAATTCGCATAAAAAAGAATGCATGTATAGAGTAAACGACATATAATATGATGGTCTCAACTACATAGCTAGCTTACTATTGGATATCTTCATTAGGGGCGTGTACATGTAGTAGATTACGGCTGCTTGATGAATGAGAAAGATCTTTATCTTGTATCCGTATTGCATGTCATGCTCATCCAAGAAGTTTATCCAGCCAGGTCCACTAAAAGATGTCCTGATCATTATGTTGGTGACTATAACCATGTAACTCCTGTCGAGATCAGCATCTAACATCAAAGTGACCTCAAACACGACATCGTCAATGGTGTTTCTATGGAAATGGTCCATGAAGTCCCATCGCTGAGCGCAAGGGACCGACTGAGTAAAATAGTAACAATACAATAAAGTCCATGGTTTATTTTCGATTCTATATAAACATCCATGATACTATGTATTTAAAAGCACGTACCATCTTAGGCTCAAACCTGACAGGGAGCACTATGGGGAACTTCTTGTCCAGGCACCTCCCCAATGGTTGTGCATAGTTGTTGTACACTTGATCCATTCTATATTTATCAAGATAGAAGACGCATAGTAAACATAGTTATAAAGTAATTAAGTAGCAGGATAAGTAATATATGACAAGTAGTTGATCCACATCTAGCAGGATAAGTAATATATGACAAAGTCTAGCATGATAATTCTAAAGTAATATATGACAAAGTCTAGCTAGATCAGGAGGTATCGTCGTTGTCGGACGACAAACCTAAGGAAGACAGGTCAGCAGATGACGTGGGTGTGACGGTAAAGTCGTTGGCGCTGGACTTGTAGTATGGGCCCTGGGGCACGCGGTGGAGCCCGTGCGTCGGACCTAGAGGGACCCATCTCTTGGACGGGCTGCTGGTGCTGAATGGCCTCCAAGACCTCATACTGATGCGCCATAACCGTAGGATCAGCGCGGAGTGTCTGGACCAAGGGGTCAACAAGCTGTCTTTTGGCCAGTTGGTGCTCCTGCTCCTCCGCCATCGTGGCGACTCTCATATCCACAGGCCTATTCTAAATGGCCCTAGCTCGATCCTCGGGGAAGTGTAGGATCTCCCTCGCCCCGAAGTGCTGGACTGCCATGCAGTCATAGGCACATGCCGCCTCCTCGGGGGACCGCCATGTCCCAAGGTGGCGCCTACTCCCATCGACGGCGATCTTAGCCTCCCAAGTGGGGATCCTCGTCAGCTTCTTATACACACCGCGGTTCTTTGGCTCTGACTGTGACATACTACTTAAACATACAAATAAACATATTAGCAAACAATGCACAAGTAACTGAATCATAGCTAGGAAGTAGATTACGGATCCATGCACATCAAAAGTTCATGGAGAAAACCTTTTCTGAAGTTCTCATGGTTAAGTACAAGTGCAACATTGTAATTCTTCATTCAGTACAAGTACAAGTTCAACCTTTTCTGAAAACCTTCATTCAATACAAGTGCATCAACTGTTTAAGCTACCTAGGAAGTAGATTACAATGGTGGCAAGGGCATATATGGCTAGAGCATTGCTACCTAGGTACGCAAGCCATATGATGGGTCTGAAGATTTAAATAAAACCACTAGCTAATTTAAATAAGAAAAACATGCAAAAGGAGAAGTTGATAATAAGCAAGTAAATCCCACTTAGCTACCCTTCCTTTCCCCTCTCTCTTTCTAAAACTAAATTTTGCGGTTCAATGAAAAAGTGAATTTTGTATCTAGATGGTCATCATTTTGATCCCAATTAAGCATCTACTCATGAATGTAAAAGAAAACTAGAAAAGTCATGTAATACGTGATAAGGATTCAGAAACTTCAAACATCTCAAACGAGCTAGCTAGCTGTGAGGTACCAGTTTTGCTCGAATTCCACATGATTATATGGCCTCGCAGAATTCCACATGACTATACTTTGAATTTGAAATTAGTACTCTGTTTCTTGTTCCCAAACTGTCCAAAACAGACGAGCCACACTGATTGCTATAAATTTTCTCGCTTTCCCATGCTCCAAAACAGAGTAATAGTAGAGAGGCACAAGGAATGCTAACAAAGATTAGTAGCCAAGAGATGAAGGCACGGACCTGCAGTCCTAGACTATCTAGCTAAAGGGCAAGCAAGAAAGTAAATGATCCATTGAATTTCCTTACAAATTAGGATAGATGGAGGCTCATCACCAAGCATAACTAGTCAAGCACTACCCACTTTATCAACATTTCAACTTAGTATTGTATGGCTGTATGGAGGATTCTTTTGGAGAACATGTGCTCTTCATCAAAACGATCAACAAAGTGGATGCACTCTGGACATGTGCAACTACCTGAACTTGAACATGTGTCATTGCTCTGCTACCAAACATGAACTTGCGCCCACGAAGATGGAGCTTAGGCTCGAGCATGTGGAGGAGATCGCTGGTGTAGGAGTTTGACGTGGGAGGTGGTGCAGGTTAGTGGAGAAGGCATGGTGGAAGGAGGCAGGTCAGACGGATGGACGAGGTGTAGCAGAGCTCCAGATCGGCTCAATCTAGGTTGGTGAGCCTGAGGTGACCATGGGAGATGCTAGGATCCAGATCCATGCATTTTGAAGCAAATGGATGTGCAAGATGCTCCAAATGGGCTCAAGGAAATGACCATGTATGATCTTTATGAAGATGAGCAATAGGATAGTGCACAGTCCCAAAAGTGCTCCAAGAAGGCATAAAAAATCCATTACATCAAGCTGTTTCAAAATTAGTATTCCTAGAAAATGATGATGTTTTGTATAAAAAATCCATTACATCCTGCATCTCGATTCATCATGAGAAAAAATAATAAAGCATATTTTCCTGGCTCAGAGTTTTAGAAGACAATGAGAAAAATATATAGGGCCACTTAACACTTGTATTTGAAGAAACATATTGGCATAGTTAAATAAAGGGATTTCTATTTTCGTGCCCCTGGTTCGTTAGTTGTACTCAGCTTTCCCCAGCCACTTAACTTTTCCTCACTTTTCCCCTCTCTCTATTCTGAAACCCTCCCAGGCGCTCAGACGGAGGGATGCTGTTAGGTCAAAGGCTTGACCGTTACATGCTGACCGGTGGGACCGCATTGGGGTGGGTCGTGCGTTGAGCGTTATGTTACGTGTCCTCGACCATTACATGCTGATGGGTGGGGCCATGTTGGGACGGGTCCTACATACGTGGTGAAGGGTGGAGCCGCGTTGGGACTGGTCTTGCATACGTGGTGAAGGGTGGGGGCCGCATGGAGACACGTCGGACCAGCCATTCTCACTCAATAATGGCCCAAAATATATCGAGCTCGTTGGGGAACCCTAAGAGGAAGGTATGATGAGCACAACAGCAAGTTTTCCCTCAGTACGAAACCAAGGTTATCAATCCAGTAGGAGCAAGGAAACACCCCAAAGGTGAAGCTAGCTGAGCCTTGGCAGCGTGCACTGCCGGTGCTAGTCGCAACGCGGAGACCTGCACAACACAACCACAGAACTCTGCCCCCAACTTACGATGAGGTTGTCAATCTCACCGGTTTTGCTGAAAACAACGGATTAAACGTATCGAATGGAAGGAAGTAATATTTGCAGAAAGTAAACACAAAACAGTAAACAGTTGATTGTAGATTGAATGTTTAAGAAAGGACCGAGGTCCATAGTTCACTAGAGGTGGCTCTCCTTAAGACAGATAACATGCTGGGTGAACAAATTACAGCGGGGCAATTGACAAACATCGAGAAAGCATACAAGCATATACTAATCATCTTGACTCCTTTGAGACTTGATTGGGCATTACAACATTATACATAGACCGCCATCCAACTGCATCTATGACTAATAATCCACCTTCAGGTTATCATCCGAACCCCCTCCAGTATTAAGTTGCAAGCAACGGATAATTGCATTACGAATTGCGTGTAAAGTAAACAATACGATTGTTCTATGAACAAAGGATTGTTGTTTTCTCCCTAGTAGCAACAACACATCTAGTACCTTAGAGATTTCTGTCACTTCCCTAGATTACCAGAGGCATGAACCCACTACCGAGCATAAATACTAACTCTTGGAGTTGCTAGCATCTACTTGGCCAAGATAGCTACTAACAAAGGAAAACATGCAAGATCACAAATAACAAAGACATGATAGAATCAATAATCAATCTGAAATAGCATCTCAATATCCATCGAATCCCCGTAAACACAACATGCAGATTTACAAATAGATGATCTTGATCATGAACGGAGCTCACAAGATCTAGACATGATAACACAAAGGAGGAGAACCAACCATCTAGCTATTACATGGACCCGTAGTCCAGAGATGAACTAGTCACACATCACACCGGAGGCTTGCATGATGATGAAGAAGGCCTCTAGGGTGAATTCCCCTCTCTGGCAGGGTGCTGGGAATAGCTTCAGATCCCTCCCGATCTAGGGATGGAGATGACGGCGGCTACAAACTCTTTCGTGGATTTTTGATCGGGTACTTAGGGTTTCCGTATCAGAGGCAATATATGGGCGGAAGGAGAGGCCGAGGGGGTGCCTGGGCTGGCCACACCACCCCCTGGCACGGGCCAGGCCTAGTCGCACGGCCAGGTGGTGTGGCTGCCCTCTGGCCCTTCTCCGTCTCGTATTCTGTCTCCAAGTGTCCCCCGGTAAAATAATGACTTTGGCTTTTGTCCCGTCCAATTCCGAGAATATTCATTTTCTGACTTTCCTGGGACGAAAAACAGCAGAAAACATTTTTTTTATGCAGCTCGCATTGTGGCTCTTGTTAATAGGTTAGTCCAAGAAATCATATAAAAAGTACTCCAAAGTGTGGACAAAACATAAGAAAGTAGATAAAACCAAGCATGGAATATCCAAAATTATAGATACATTTGCAATGTATCAACATCCCCAAGCTTAACTCCTGCTCGTCCTCGAGTAGGTAAGTGATAAAAAGAAAGAATAATTTTTGAGGTGACATGCACCATCATAAACTTGATCAAAGTATTTGTAAAACATTCAAAGCTGGGATCATAGTACTTCAATCATAACATGAAAGACAAAGTTCTAGCAATAAGACAAAGAAACTATGTTGCAACATGAAAAGGCACAAACAAAAGATTCATGAATAACAATGCTTTTCAAGACGTTTGTTTGTTTCACATAAAGAAAACATAACATAGTAGTATTCAGCGTGTCCCTCATAGAGTAGCAAATATAAATGCATAGGACACCTTCAAAGTTCATAAGAGTGACTAGATACAAATAGTTTAGAACAAGCAATATCAAAGCTATGCATCAATCAACAAGTCTTGGGACAATGCACATAGAACTAAGAATGGCCACTATGCTCTCAGAGTAGGTGCATAAAGGTAGAAGGTGGAGACTCAATATATAAGTGGAAGAAAGGCCTTCACAGAAGGAAGCAGAGATTCAAGTTTCATAAAGAGCTTCCAAAAATTATGGTACTTATAGCTTTCAGCTCTCATTGCTCCTATCATACGCATCTTGAAGTGATTAAGGTTAAAGTGAACAAACTATGGTGTACATGCTTGCCGAAGTATAAGTTAGAAATCTCATGTCCCTTGAAAACGGGGGCCGCTCCTCATGCTACTCAAGTTTAGTCACCGGTAAGTTCTTGTCATCGTAAGTACATGTGTATCATAGAGAACCGCCAATGGGGTACCCCTTGCCCGATGATACGGAAGAATCCCCATATCAAAATGACAAGGAAAGCAGACAACGAGCATCTCAGCAATCTTCTTATTTACCATGGGAATATGGTGCTTTTTTCTCTATTTCCTCTTTTCATAATCTTTTTTTTCTCCTTTTCTCTTTTTTCTCAATATCGGACTCTTTTTTTTATAAGAAGAATGCTTCATAGACAACTCATTATGGTTACGCTGCAGGTTTCCACCATGTCAGCATGGATTAGACCAGCGGCTCAGGCGTTTCTCTAACACATATACATAACTCCATGGACTTACAAGCTCCCCTTTCATTTCACACCGACGACATCCATAGACAAAAGAGCATGATATCAACTAGGTACAAAGTACTAGTGCAATGTTAAAAGCGTTCCCCATACAGCATGGTTCTGCTAATCCCCAACAAATAAGTGCAAGCATATACAACATAGACGACACAATGGTTCAAGTTAATTCAGGGCAAGAAAAGTAAAGTGTGCCATCAAGTTCGTGAGAGCTTTAATCACTAGTTTTCTCATAACAAGTTTAATTTGGAAGGTAAACAAAAACATGAATATACTTGGAATAGCATATGCTAGTAGGTAGGTATGGTCTACTCTTTGGAATAACTTGGTTTAGGGAGTAGGATGCATGAGTGGAACTCATACTTGGTTACGGAGGCTAGCAAAAGACTGGGAGCGACAAACTAAGAGAGCAATAATGGCCATAATCATGCAGAGCGACAAAACATCATTGATCAAAGCAGAAAGTGATACTGCAAGTTGAAAACTAAAGGATCATAAAGTCTTATGGTGACTTGGGATAGTCATAACATGGTGTGAGCATGCGCCAAGTCAACCCAAATAAAGTACCCAAATAAAGTATCAAAGGAGAATACCACAATACTATGCTTTAATATGCTAAAACAACACATGATTCATCCAAGGCACATTAAGAAATCTCAATTGTTTATAACAATTCATGCTACAACAAAGAATACTAAGCATAAATCCAAAGCAATATCAAGCATGGCATGACAAAGCATAGGCCACAGTCAAAAACAAGCTCTCTTTACCACATAAGCATGAACTTTCCTACTCTTTTCCAATCCAAACCAAACTATTTGAAAACCAATGTATGAAAGAGGGGGTCCAACCAATTTATTTAGCAAACAAAGAAAACCAAGCAAATGAAAAACCAAAACGAAAACGAAAAAGAAGATGCTCCAAGAACAACACAACTGTGCATGAAACAATAAAAATGAAGCGTTTGGAAGGAACCTGGGATTTTTATTGATGAAGAGGGGGATGCCTTGGGCATCCCCAAGCTTTGACGCTTGTACTTATTGGATATTTCGTGGGGTGACACATGTGGCATCCCCAAGCTTGAGCTTTAGTCCATCCTTCATCTCATTACTTATTCCTTCCATACACCTGAAATTTTTTCCTTCATAAAAAACTTCACACAATCTTTATTAGCAACATTAGTGCACTCAAGATAATAGGTCTTTAGGTTCAGTTCTAACACCAATAAAACTTCCATTAAAACACAAGCTACTGTAGCACTTCCCTCAAAAATCTCAATTCCCCAAAAGAACTGAAAAAGGAACCAACAAGAAGCAAATGCAGAAAATGGCAGAAATCTGTCAAAACAGACCAGCAGGTAAAGACGAATTTTTTAAAAGAGCTCCTGTTGCTCAAATCAAAAAGTGTTGAGCTAACGAAAGTTAGATAACAACCTGGGGCAGAATCACAAAAATTCAAGCCTCAAAAGGACGTACAGAGATTTTACACGAATTTTTACGGTAAAGCACGGAAATCTGTTTCGGGACAACAACTTTCCCAATCATTGCTTCTCTCTCATTAGAGGTTCCTCTTGGCACAAAAAGCAAATAAAAAGGATAAGTAGCGGTTATTACTGAAGTAATAACTTCCAAGACTCATCTAAAACTTTTGGGTTATCTCCCAATAATAACTTTTCTTTAACGCCTTTAAGTTAGGCATAAGAAGCAAGAAAGAATCAAGTGTTCTCAAATGAAGAAGCATTAAGATTGATACCAGAAATATCTTCAACAAGGCAAGGTATCTCATCCAAATAAGTTCTAGAGGATCCTCTCTCAATGCTCTTGGGTTCACTATTTTCATCAAAAGGGTTTTCGGGAACAATCCAATCAAGATTCTTTTCTGTGGCTTCATGTATTTCCACTAGTTTAAAGGGTGTTGGTAGCTTAATCTCCTCCCCATTAGGTTCAGTTTTGTTCATCTTTTCTTGTGTACCAACAACATCTACACATGAGCCTAGCATATTGAAACGTTCAAAAACTTTTCTAGATTCCTTGGCAACATCATAGAATTCCTTAAGCAAAGTTTCTAGAATAAAATCCTTCTTTTCAGGGTCCTCAATTTCTTTAAGTTTAAGAAACATTACTTGCATTAAGGGATTAAGGTTAACAAAACTAGCTTCCAACATGTGAACTAAAGTAGTTGCAGCAATTTCATAATTTGGAGCAAGCTCTGCAAGGGATCTATCCTCAATATCCCCGTGCTTACTAACATGATTAAAGAACTCTTCAATATTATCTTTCCCAATTATAGAGCCACTACCTATTAAAAGGTCTTTCAGAGTGAACTTAGGGATCAACACGGTGAGCTAAGGAAGAGGTAACAACTATAGAAAGACTTAATTTTTTTGTGTTTTTAATAAAGAAAGCAAACTAGTAAAACTAATTTTGTGCGTGTTTTTGATAAAGAAACAAGCAAACAAAACAAAAGTAAACTAAGCAAAACAAAAATAACAAAGTAAACAGATTGGTTATGAGGGACTCCCCTTGTGAAGATGTCCTTGACTCCCTGGCAACGGTGCCAGAAAAAGAGCTTGATGGCCCAAAATATATCGAGCTCATTGGGGAACCCCAAGAGGAAGGTATGATGATCACAACAGCAAGTTTTCCCTCAGTAGGAAACCAAGGTTATCAATCTAGTAGGAGCAAGGAAACACCCCAAAGGTGAAGCTAGCTGAGCCTTGGCAGGGCGCACTAGCGGTGCTAGTAGCAACGTGGAGACCTGCAGAACACAACCATAGAACTCTGCCCCCAACTTACGATGAGGTTGTCAATCTCACCGGTTTTGCTGAAAACAACGGATTAAACGTATCGAATGGAAGGAAGTAATATTTACAGAAAGTAAACACAAAATAGTAAACAGTTGATTGTAGATTGAATGTAAAAGAAAGGACCAGGGTCCATAGTTCACTAGATGTGGCTCTCCTTAAGATAGATAACATGCTGGGTGAACAAATTACAACGGGGCAATTGACAAACATCGAGAAATCATACAAGCATATACTAATCATCTTGACTCCTCTGAGACTTGATTGGACATTACAACATTATACATAGACCTCCATCCAACTGCATCTATGACTAATAATCCACCTTTAGGTTATCATTCGAACCCCCTCTAGTATTAAGTTGCAAGAAACGGATAATTGCATAACGAATTGCGTGTAAAGTAAACAATACGATTGTTCTATGAACAAAGGATTGTTGTTTTCTCCCTAGTCGCAACAGCACATCTAGTACCTTAGAGATTTCTGTCACTTCCCCAGATTACCAGAGGCATGAACCCACTATCGAGCATAAATACTAACTCTTGGAGTTGCTAGCATCTACTTGGCCAAGATAGCTACTAACAATGGAAAGCATGCAAGATCACAAATAACAAAGACATGATAGAATCAATAATCAATCTGAAATAGCATCTCAATATCCATAGGATCCCCGCAAACACAACATGCAGATTTACAAATAGATGATCTTGGTCATGAACGGAGCTCACAAGATCTAGACATGATATCACAAAGGAGGAGAACCAGCCATCTAGCTACTACATGGACCCATAGTCGAGAGATGAACTACTCATGCATCACACCGGAGGCTTGCATGATGATGAAGAAGGCCTCCAAGGTGAATTCCCCTCTCCGGAAGGGTGCCGGGAAGAGCTTCAGATCCCTCCCGATCTAGGGATGGAGATGACGGCGGCTACAGACACTTCGTGGATTTTTGATCGGGTACTTAGGGTTTACGTATCAGAGGCAATATATATGCGGAAGGAGAGGCCGAGGGGGTGCCTGGGCTGGCCACACCACCTTCTGGCGCGTGCCAGGCCTGGCCATGCGGCCAGGTGGTGTGGCCGCCCTTTGGCCCTTCTCCGTCTCGTATTCTGGCTCCAAGTGTCCCCCGGTAATATAATGACTTTGGCTTTTGTCCCGTCCAATTCCGAGAATATTCATTTTCTGACTTTCCTGGAACCAAAAACAGCAGAAAAAGGCAGCTGGCACTGTGGCTCTTGCTAATAGGTTAGTCCAAGAAATCATATAAAAAGTACTCCAAAGTGTGGAAAAAACATAAGAAAGTAGATAAAACCAAGCATGGAAGATCAAAAATTATAGATACATTTGCAATGTATCACTCAACCAAAGCATTCGCTTCCCCTCGAGCGTGAAACAGCTCCCACACTGCCCCTCCTCTCCCCTGTCGTCGTGCCCTCCTACCTTATGTGATCCTCGACCCCCGAGCCGCCCCTCCCCCTAGCCGTGGAGCTGACTCAACCTTCGACTCTACTCCCGCCCCCGCTAGATCTACCCCTTTCTCGGAACAGTATGCAAGGTCGACTGGTGTACCGGTCCTCCCCATCGAGAATGGAGAAGATTGGGTGGAATCGGGGGATCAAACACATGGATTCCATCTGGGTAAGCATCGTTTCCCTTTGTGGATTGATTATAGGCAGTAATTGAGCGCGAATCGCTGGTGCTCAACTAACTGCCTTGCTTTTCGAATAGGATTGATCCAGCACTGGCATCTTGGCTGGCGGTTAAACCAGATACTAGCGTAATTCGTGGTTGTGAATAGTATCTCTCTAGATTTTACTTCCCAGAAGTGGTTGCAACCTCCATAACTCTTAGAGATTTGAAAGATAAAATCTATTCTAAATTCCCTTAGAGCAATGTCGATTCAGTTGATTTGCAATATTCAAACATTAGCGAGCAAAGATTGCTCCCACTAACTAGCAAAACTGATCTAGTAATGCTTTTCTCTGTGAATGCTGCCGAACATTTTGGTGGAATTCATCTCCATGTGTAACCTAAAGTTGAACACACGGGAAAGATGGTTAAAGCATCATCAGGTGGTCAGACATCATGTGTCTCTAATGTATCTGCTAATAGTGTGCCCCACGTGCTCCTTGTAGGTCCACAACTGTACCATCTATTCGCACTGCAAGTGTAAGTCAAATCGCTCTTGTGGCTGATGTGGAGGACGAAGGGGAGCCTGACGAGGGAGCGCCCCACTAGATGATGAGGATGAGTTGATGTTTCCTGAATTGGTAGATAGATTCAGTAAATAGGCACTAGAGGATCAATACACGGAGGAAATGACCCATGTGCCAGATTTGATGACACTGATGACGAAGAGAATGAGGAGAACGATGACAGTCTCATTTTAGCCGAGTACGATGGTGAGGACTTGCTAGTAATTGAGTGGGACATGAACGATCCTATGATTTCAGAAGACACCATATTGGAAATGATGCGGGACTGTCGTAATGCCCTTACTACATATTACATCCGCACCAATAATGATTATGATGTTATTAAGAGTGAGCCAGCAAGGTTGACAGTGAAGTGCCCATACAAGAGGTGTAGGTGGAGGATGCATGCATCCACTATGCTCAGGAGCAGTTTGGTTTAGGTATTACAACTAGTTGTGTATTTTAGATCATTGTGTAGAGTTTTTTAACTATACCTTACATTTTCATTATGTTTCAGATAAAAAGTAACCGGTTCGAACATTCTTGTCCACCTCAAGGGGGACAGCCAAAGGACAAAACAAAACTAGCAAAGACTAGGTGGTTGGCAGATGCAGTCATGGATTGGATGAGAGAGAACCCATCACTTGGTGCAAAAACGCTCATAGAATAAGTTTCTAAAAAGTTTAATATTACAGAACCATACATGAGGATGTTCTATGCAAATGGCTATTCTTTTTTCTATTAGCCTTTGTTTGGCAAGCTGCTGTAAGTTTTTGATGAAATCTTTAGTACTCTGCCCGCTAAATTAAATTATGTATTAATTCCAAAAAAATATTATTATAAAAATGGGTAAAAGCAGAGAACTTTATAGGATCAATGGTCCATGGAATGAAAGTTTTCAGTTGCTTTACAGCTTCAAAGCTGAAGTGGAAATGGCTAGTCTAGGTAGTGTTGTACAGATAGACAGGCATAAAGTCCAGTACAAAATAAGAGGGAATACAATGGAGAAAGAGTGCTTTAGAAGGGATTTTGTTTGTTTCAAAGCTTGCTGGCAAGGGTTTCTAGATGGTTGCAGGCCTTATTTGGCTGTGGATGCAACAACTCTTCATGGAAGATTTAAAGTATAGCTAGTAGTTGCTATTGCAGTTGATGGCCACAATTGGATGTTCCCTGTTGCTTTTGGAGTTTTGGAGATTGAGTCAAAGGAAAGTTGGACTTGGTTTCTAGGGAATTTGCACGACTTTATAGGTCATCCACCAGGACTTACTATCCACACGGACGCTTGCAAAGGTTTGGAGAAAGCTGTAGAAGTAGTATTCCCCGGAGTGGAGCATAGGGAATGTATGCGACACTTAGTGCAGAATTTTACAAATAAATTCAAGGGTAAAGTTTATACTGACAACCTATGGCCAGCTTCATACACATGCAGTTTGAGGAAGCATCTGTATCATTTGGAAGTGTTGTATAAACAAAAACCTACGGTGAAGGAGTACTTGGATGCACATCATGGAACTGTGTGGTCAAGAAGCCAATTCAATGAAATTTGCAAGGTAGACTATGTAACAAGTAACCTTGCAGAGAGTTTTAATGCAAAGGTCAAGTCATTGAAAGGGCTTATGTTGTGGCAAATATTTGATAAGATTAGGCAGATGATCATGATAAATATTGATTTGCGTCAAAGAATTGCATCAACAGTATATGCTAGACATCTCATCCTCCCATATTTGATTAACGCTTTGCATGGCAAGTCAAAAGAATTGAAGATGAAATGCATTAGAAGAGGAATGGAGGATGAGGTAACATACACTGACAGTAAAGATATGCAATGGAGGTATCCAGTGAGTTTGGTTGAGAGGACATGCCATTGCAGGCAATGGAAGCTCCATGGGAAACCCTGCATACATGCATTGTTTTTGATGGGTGTTCTAGGAGGTGAAGAGGGTGAAGTTGATCATTATGTGTTTGAGTATTTCTTTGTTGCCAAATCTAGGGCAGGATATGCTCAGAATGTTCCAGCCTTGTTGGGAAAAGACGAAAGGATGGAAGTGGATACACGCTTCAAGCTATACCCTCCACTTTTTACTACACCAGCAGGTAGACCAAGGAAGAATAGGATAAGAGCTAGTGTAGAGGGTGGTGCACCAGCTCGACGACATAAGTGCAAACATTGTGGGATCCTAGGGCACATTTCTAAGCTTTGTAAAAATACAGTGGACCCAGCTTATGGAATGGATGATCAGGAGGGAGCAGCAATGCAGATGAGAATGAAGTATTTGAACGAGAGGAGAATGAAGTAATGGATACATTGTAGATTGAACCAACGGATCGAGAGGAGATTGAACCAAATGTAGAGAATATTGAACCAAATGTAGGGGATATTGAACCAAATGCAGGGGTGATTGAACCAATGGATTGAGAGGAGATTGAACCAAATTCAAGGGAGATTGAGCCAATGGGTCGAGAGGAGATTGAACCAATGGATCGAGAGGAGAATAAAACAATTTATCCATTGGAAGCAGAGTTCAAAAGTAAAGGAATTACACAAGAGGATATTGAAGAAATGATGCCAATGCATTTTGAACCGTATGAATCAATGGATCGAAACGTGATTGAACCAATTGTACGACAGAATGAAGCACTTGATTCATTAGATGAAGATAAAAAGAACAAAGGGAACAAATAGAAGAAGCTGATGGTGGACTCCACGAATATTTTGGCTAGGATCACCTGGAGCAAGGTGGTGAACCTAGCAAAAAACACTAGGAGCAAGAACAAAATGAATTTGAATTATTAATTTGAATTTGTATGATGAATTTGAACTACTGTCAATGTTTGTATTGAATTCAAACTAGTGTGACACTCCCAAGTTTGTATGTTGGATAATCCCATAATGTATGTGTTATTGCAAGTTTCTATGGTCACCCACCTAGTTGCTTAGCACTACTCAGTTTTTCCCTCGACATGTGGTCAACACATGGGGTTTAGCTAGTTCATGGCTGAAACCATAGCAAACGTTGACCAATTGATCCGAAAATTGGCACACTTGTGTATTTTGGATTGATTTACCATATGAAATTGGAAATTTTGGATTTACATGTCAACCACATTTTTATTTTTCTAAGTGATTAAATTCAAAAAAATGGTTTTAGGGTTAGCTTAATTCAAAAAAGTCAAAACATAGTGCAACCTTTGCATGGAGTATTTTTATGTTACCTACAACCTAGCATGAATAATAAAGGAAAAGGAAATAAAGAGAAATGGACTTATCCCCTAAACCATTTCTTAAAACCTTCTTGGAATGAGCTACAAGCTATGAATGTTGGGTTTGCAGCATAGAAAACAAAACAAATTCCTACACTGGGAACTATTATACGCCAGGATCTATCTATTAGATACACGCAACAGGTGGATATACATCCATAGAGAACATACCCTCGAAGACAACAAGGCTTTGTTAACGATATGGAACTAGTGGATGATGTAGTCGTACACTTGCCGATCTCAAGATCATGATGAAGTCCAGCAAGTCCAGCAGGTCCAGCTCCAGCAAGTCCAGCACCACCAAGTCCAACACCGCAAAGCAGCGGTGCATCCGTGATCGCACACACGTCTAGTACCCCGACAACCTCCGTCCCTCGCTCTAGCAAAGCAGCGAAAGCAGCAACTCCTTTCCAGATAAAGCCACCGAGAACATGTATCTCGCTAATCCGAGACCATGGGGAATAATTTCTAGAGTGGGGAGAGAGATCCTTCACGAGGAGGTGTGAGAGTACAGGAGGAGGAGGTGCTCCTTATATAGGGGAGGGGGTAGCCCAAGGGGGCATGACGCCGGCCATTGTGGGTGCCCCCACCTCTCCCTCATTCATGTGGGTGGAGCTCCCACTCACATAAACACACACCTTCACTCATGTCCACTCACATGCATTAAATTTCCACGAAATTTAATGCAAGCTCTCATTAAATAAAACTATTTTATTTATTTTATTCATAATTTTTAATTACTTTAATTAACAAACATTCACATAAAACCCCCAGCAACATTTCTATCACATGCAGAACTAGTTTCTGCAATTTCACCCGAAACAATTCCGGTTTCTATCGAAATGATTCCAACGCTTTCTTAAATCTTTATCTGAAACATATTTGCTCCAAATAGTGTCGGTATCCCTTAAGTGTGTCACCCTACGGTTCGCGGATAATGCAGACATGATCGAGACCCTCTCCGATCAATAATCAGCTGCGGGACATGGAGATCCGTACTGACTCTCACATATTCAACGATGACTCTTATGATCATGTGAACCTTTAACATCGTAACTAAATCCCTTTGTCTCGTGATATATTACATGTCCGAGATTCAATCATCGGTATCTCAATACCTAGTTTGATCTCGTTACTGACATGCACTCTTTTCTCATTCCCTTTATATAACATTCTAGTGATCACATCACTTGCTTGCAAGCTATTTCAATGTGATATCATCGAGAGGGACCCGAGTATATCTATCTGTCATCGGGATGGACAAATACCACTCTTGATCCACGAGCCTCTACATAAAACCTTCGTAGCACTAAACCCACCTTTATAGTCACCCTTTTACGTTGTGACGTTTGATGTTATCAGGATACTCTTCCGGTGTTAGTGATTAACATGATCTCATGGTCTAAGGATTAAGATTACTTCGTATGATGTTATACCAATATAAACATAATGACTTTGATCATAATGCTATACTTCGGATGGATGTTCATCACATCATTCCACCAATGTTGTGACCTTGTTATTAACAACATCCAATGTCTATGATCAGGAATCTTGATCATCTTGTTAATCAACGAGCTAGTTTATATGAGAGGCATTACTAGGAACTTTGTATTTTGTTTATTAGACACACGTGTATTAACGTTTACAATTAATACAATTATAGCATGCAAAATAAACATTTATCATAAACATGGAATAATATAGTAACCACTTTATTATTGCCTCTCGGGCATATTCCCTTCAGTCTCCCACTTACACTAGAGTCAATAATCTAGTTTGTAAACTTGTATATATAACACCTAGGTGTTGAATATACGCGTTTGCTAGTGGTTAACATAAGCTCCGGATCTGACATTTTCAGGTCTTGTTTATTTGCGTGTCTTTGCGTCTCTACGCATCACTCAAATGAGATGGCATTGTATAAATTTATTCCTTTGGTGAGACCTTTAGTTCCTTTGGGTTAAAACATGTTGATAGTATTGTCGTACAATATATATTCATAGCATTAGCCCATTGTGAACCACACCTAGTTTGATAACAAACTACTTGATACAAATTCCCTCCTTTGCTGCTACTATGGCAGTCATATACTTAGCCTTTTGTTGTAGTATCCGTCATAATGTCTTAACTTTGGAATTCATCCAAATCCATCATGGAATTTCCTTTCCATAATATTGTGCCACCCATAGTTTAAATTGAGATAAATTTAATTTGTATCTTGTGACAAACTAGTATCAATGTAACATATTACAATGAACTATTATCAACTATTTGTCACTTATACATGATATATTCTTAGTTCTCCAAAGCTCATAAGAATATCTTTACTATCGTCCAATGATCATCTTATGAATCATTCTTGTATATGCTCATAACATTTAGAGCATTGGACATATCTGGATATGTACATATCATAGTATTATTCATCAAAATTTTCATGTGATTTTACTCACCAAGTGTTGAAACACTTGAATCTTGATACCATCCTTTCCATGCAGCAAGAACCTTTCTTGTTGTTTCCATATTGAATACTTTTCAATATCTCATATATGCATGTCTGGCACAACCATATAGCGCCTAATCTATCCATATAGACATTGATGCCGAATATTCCGGTTTTCCCAAGTCTTTCATCAAAATCTAATTTTAATGAAATTCTTAACCCATGTCAATAAAATATACATCATTTCCAATCAACAATATGTACTCTGCATAATGTATTGGAAATTTGTCTCAGCGCTCCCACTTAATTACTTGTAAATGCAAGCATCTTCATCGTCTCCGATGAAATTAAACTCCTTTAACATTTTCATCACGGTGAAGATTCCAACTCTGCTATGCTCACTTCAACTATTGAAGTTTGCATGCCCTTTTAGCCCCCTTTGAATTAACAAAACCCTTTGGACCGTGTCATGTACACGTCCTAGGTAACCATTCTATTAGAAGAACATTGTTTTGTTTGTTCAACTACCATATACCAAATTATATGTAGCGGTTGCTAGATTAATCCGCCAAGACTAAATATTGCTATGAAATATCAAATCTTGTCATAGTTAACTCCTTGAACATAGTCGTAAATTCATTTCCGACACATCAATTATTTCATAGATGTCAAACATCCATGTCTATTTCTTTATAGATCCAAACACGACCGATAGGCTTCATGCCTTTTCAGAGGGTCTTCCAAGTTCAAAAGCTTGATTTCTCGTGTATGGAAACTATCAAAAAAATTATGACTTCTAGTAATTCTATGGATTCAGGGGCCATCATCGCTTCTTTGCATGTAGTAAGTTCATTATTGTCAAAACAATAATGACTTGTTTATCAAATCTCACTATTTGATTGTTACCCGATGCATATGGTTCAAATAGGAACTCTAATATCCAGGATCACAACCTTTAATTTGTAATCATGGGAGCCATGAACATTGTGGCCGCCACCGAAACACTTTCCGGCATTTCACTACTTAGTAGATATAGCTAAGGTTCAATAACCTTATCAAAGTTCTATTGTCCTCCCACTTAACTTTTCCCGATATTTCTCAAGAAACTTGTCGTTCCAAGCGACAAACTCTTTTGTCCTTGATGTTATGGAGGAATTCCCAATAAATTATTTGGGATAACCTACAAAGATGTGCTTATCCAACTTTGGTTGTAAACATTTTACTTATGCATAGCATACAAAAATTTAAGAAAAGACAATTCGGGTTTTATCCCAAACCATAACTCATATGGTGTCATTTAAACGGATCAAGATGGTGCTCTTTTCAGTGTAAAAGCAGTAGTCTCTAAAGCTTTAATCTTTAAAACATAGTGGCAATTTTATAAATGACACCTTTGATCATACCATGTCAAACAAGGTTCGATTTGATCTCTCAAACACACCATACTCCTGTGGTTTATCGAGAAATGCAAATCCATGGAACAATTCACGAAATCTTAGGTGTTTTGCTAAACCTTTAACTCAAATACCTTCCTTTATGATCAAATCATAAACTCTCTATTTTCTTGTTACAGTGATTTTCCACTTCATCTTGAAAGTATTTGAACAATTTTCAAATGTTTCATACTTCTTCCTTATTAAGTAAATATACAAACATATTCACTCAAATTTTCAGAGAAAGCATATGAAGCAAAAAGATCCATAGCATATGGCTACACATAATGGACTATATACATCAACATGCACAACGTCCAATAAGTTAGTCATCCGTTCTTCTTTGGCCTATGAACGTAGTTTTAATTATCTTGAGGAAAGTCTCACAAGAGTCATTTGATCAAAATCAAAGACTCCAAAAATCCATCAAAATGGAGTTTCTGCATGTTCTCTTTCCAATATAATTTAAATGGCGATGTCACTTCGTAAGTGATCTTTCAATCACTTGTCTTGCGACATTTTGGCCTATGGACGTGATTTCTCCAACTAGACTTGTAAAAGTTCATCCATCTTCTATGGAATACGATAATTATTTGAACAACCATTGTTCTCATTTTACTAGAACAAAATAACAATTATTTAAACAAATCTTGAAGGCAAGCTTTGATGTCAATGATGAATACAATAACACTTTATTTGTTATCGATGAACATCATCACATATTAGTTTGCTAGTTCATGAATTGCGTCATTCTGTATGATATTCCATACCAACCAAATCGGTATCCAATACCCAAGAACCACATTGTTTAACAAGCAAAGAATACAACGATAACATATATATCATCTATAAACCTTAGCTAGAAATTTCTAGTCTTTTCTTTTCTGCCAAATATTTTATAGATTCTCTTTTAGCATTTCCTTTTTGTTTTAAAAGAATCTATTAACATCAGCAGTGGTGCCATACTTATGACACATAGTCCAAAGCATGTATAGTAAAATACTAATACCTTTGGACTTGCACTTTGAAGTAGATCACCATCATCAAATGTTTGGTGTTCTTTCAAAAAATCCATTCTTTAGTAATCTCTTAAGTGTAGTAAACATTTTACTTACATGTTCTATTCATCCTTATCATGACAACTTTTATTATTAGGCTACTATGGCCTATAAGGACGAATTGTGAGTATAATGTCAGTTCCCAAAACCTTTTTGGGAGATTAGGACGTCTAGCATCTCCAACCTTTGCAAATTCTCATACAATGTGAGAACATGTATTTTTCCAAATTATACTCTATCATATTGCAACCATAAACATTGTTTTAGATATCAAAATATCTTCCACGCATGATGGCTTATGAAACAATTCTTTCATCTCCTAGATAACCTAGATATTAAAAACAACTTTTGAATATCAAGAATCATGGAGGCAAACATGATACTTTAGATACTAACATTGGAATTCTTACTCTCGATTTAATATTACTTATTAAACTTCATGGAGTAAATATAGTTTGCTGAAAGGTTGCAATAGGACTTCTAAAATTGACATTCAAAACAATACGATACTAGTTCGTAAAGCAAATATCCAGAATTCTATAGTTTATTACCTCAATTAAAACTAAGCATAAGGTAGTAAACAGATGCCAATGACTACAACAAATTATGCAAATTCACTTCAATAGTTTATGACAAATTTAGTCCGACTAATGCAAATTAGAAATGAACTCCCACTCAAAAACGACATCCCTCGTGTCTTTTTGGTGATTACATGAACCAAATCCACTACACCAAGTCCGATCATCACGTGAGTCAGTGTAGCTTCAAAGGCAAGCATCTATATGGCCATCATATCAACTATATGACTCATGCTTAACCTTTCGGTCCGTGTTCCGAGGCCATGTTTGTACATGCTAGGCTCGCCAAGTAAGAACCTTAGTACTCACATGTGTAAAACTGTCTTACACCCGAAATATGATCGTGGATTCAAGTACACCCTATCATCACGTGATGTCTTGAAGCGGCAAAACATAAACGGGGCGTACTTAAGGGAGAACACATTTTTATCTTGCTATCTAAATGAGGGATCATCTTATAATGCTATTAAAATGCCAAACTAGCAATATAAGATGCAAACATCATATGTGTAAAGTGGAATGATATGGTCCATGCATTTGATCACTATCATGTGCATGGTGGTATGATCTCTATCAGTACTTTGTGTGTAAGGCCAAGGTCTATGGAACTTACACGTTAGGTGCGTTGTAAGGGTATCAACTATACATCAACTTACAACATTACCATATCAAGACACCAGCCCAGCAACAATCTAAACTAGACGCCTCTAATTTATCCATTGAAAGTTTTACATGGCTTAGGGATTTTGGAGGTAGAACCGGTCTTACCTACGAACATGGAACCACAATGATGATAACTAAATTATTAGCAACTCATTGTAAATCAGATATTGACTATAGTAGGAGAGATAGACACCCGCTAGCCACTTATGCAAAACTAGTTGCATGCCAATCGTGGAACCGGTCTCATGTGCGAGGACATGTAAAGTTAGTCCGGGCCGCTTCATCCCACTATGCCACCAATATCCAAAATATATAGAATATGAAATAAAATGATCATCATCACCCACATACTCTTAAATGTACTACCCGTGCAAAGCATCTACACATAGACCAGGCTCTGATACCATTGTTGGGTTCGCGGCATAGAAAACAAAAAATTTCCTACGATGGGAACTATTACACCAAGATCTATCTATTAGATACAAGCAACGAGTGGATAGACATCCATAGAGAACATACCCTCGAAGACAAAAAGGCTTTTTCAATGAGATGGAACTCGTGGATGATGTAGTCGTACACTTACCGATCTCAAGATCATGATGAAGTACAACAAGTCCAGTAGGTCTAGCTCTAGCATGTCCATCAGGTTCAGCTCCGGCAAGTCCACCACCACCAAGTTTAGCACCGCAAAGCAGCGGTGCATCCGTGATCGCACACACGTTCGGTACCCCCGACAACCTCCATCCCTCGCTCCATCAAAGCAGCAGAAGCAGCAACTCCTTTCTCGATAAAGCCACTAGGAACATGTATCTCGCTAATCTGAGACCATGGGGAATAATTTCTAGAGGGGGAGAGATCCTTCACGAGGAGGTGTGAGAGTGGAGGAGGAGGAGGTGCTCCTTATATAGGAGAGGGTGCAGCCCAAGGGGGCATGGCGCCGGCCATTGTGGGTGCCCCCACCTCTTCCTCATTCATGTTGGTGGAGCTCCCACTCACATAAACACACACCTCAACTCATGTCCACTCACATGCATTAAATTTCCACAAAATTTAATGCAAGCTCTCATTAAATAAAACTATTTTATTTATTTTATTCATAATTTTTTTAATTATTTTAATTAATAAACATTCACATAAAACCCCTGCAACATTTCAATATCACATGCAGAACCAGTTTCTGTAATTTCACCCAAAACAATTCCGGTTTCCATCGAAATGATTATAGCGCTTTCTTAAATGTTTATCTGAAACATATTTGCTCCAAATGGTTTTGGTATCCCTTAAGTGTGTCACCCTACGGTTCGAGAATAATGAATACATGATCGAGACCCCTCTCCAATCAATAATCAACAGTGGGACCTGGAGATCCGTATTGACTGCCACATATTCAACGATGACCCTTGTGATCGTGTGAACCTTTAACGTCATAACTAAATCCCTTTGTCTCGTGATATATTACATGTCCGAGATTCGATCATCGGTATCTCAATACCTAGTTTGATCTCGTTACCGACATGCACTCTTTTCTCATTCCCGTGATATAACATTCTAGTGATCACATCACTTGCTTGCAAGCTATTTCAATGTGATATCACCGAGAGGGCCCCGAGTATATCTATCCATCATAGGGATGGACAAATCCCACTCTTGATCCATGAGCCTCTACATAAAACCTTCGTAGCACCGAACCCACCTTTATAGTCACCCTTTTATGGTGTGATGTTTGATGTTATCAAGATACTCTTCCGGTGTTAGTGATTAACATGATCTCATGGTCTAAGGACTAGGATTACTTCGTATGATGTTATAGAAATATAAACATAATGACTTTGATCGTAATGATGTACTTCGGATGAATGTTCATCACATCATTCCACCAATGTTGTGACCTTGTTATTAACAACATCCAATGTCCATGATCAGGAAACCTTGATCATCTTGTTAATCACGAGCTAGTTTATATGAGTGGCATTACTAGGAACTTTGTATTTTGTTTATTAGACACACATGTACTAACGTTTACAATTAATACAATTATAGCATGCAAATCAAACATTTATCATAAAGATGGAATAATATAATAACCACTTTATTCTTGCCTCTCGGGCATATTCCCTTCAATGAAGATGCATGGCTTTCTACTCAATCAACCTCCAAAATAACCCATCCCAAAACATACTTTGTCTAAATGAGGCCAAATTTGGAACACTTGTATATCTTTGAGTAGCAAACAATATAATGTCGGCCAATATGGATTATTTTGTTCAAATAACACATTTCCATTTTTATGCCAAAAGCTTGAATTTCCCTTACTCATTTTTTATCTGAGTGCCCTTATTTTCCTTAGCTCTACTCAGTTTTGCCCTCCCGCTAAAGTTTTCCTCACTTTTCCCCTCTCTCATGTCTCAGTTTGGCTACGCTCTGATTGGTCGAGATGTATGTCACACAGATCTTGGTCAACCACCGTTGGATATATCATGATCCGACGTGATGGAGGTCTCTCTCTCTCGATGGGCGCACCTACCTTGTATGGTGAGGAGAGCCTGATAGGCTGGATGTCTCTCCCTCCCTTTCCTTGTCGCACGTATACTAGCCGCATCAACTAGCGCTCAGTTTGGTTGCGCTCTAATTGGTCGAGATGTATATCACATGGTTCTTAGCCAACCATCGTTGGATACATCATGATCCGATGGGATGGAGTTATCTCTCTGTCGTTGGGTGCACCTACCCTATACGGAGAGGAGGGCACGACGGGATGGATGTCTCTCCCTTCCTTTCCCTATCGCACGTATACCAACCGCATATTCCTCCCCTCCTATTGATGTACGGTGGCGTGGCAGTCCGAATGGAGAGTGGTAGCGCAGATCTAAGTGTGGCGGTCCGAACGGCATGCGGCAGCGCAGATCTAAGCGTGGCGGTCCAAACGGCGTGTGACGATGCGGATCTAAGCATGGTGGTCCGAACGGTGTGCGGTGGCGTAGACCTAAGCGTGGCAATCAGAACGGAATGCGGTGACACGGACCTAAGCATGGGGGTCGGAACAGCTTGCGGCGGCACAGATCTAAGTATGGCGGCTAGAACGGCATGCGGCGGTGAGGATCTAAGCGTATATTTTTTTGCCTCTATCTGTCTCACTTCCGTTCACCTCCTCAGATCCATTGCTGATGAAAGACACCGATGGAAGCCATGATCCGCAACATGAGTGCGACGACGGTGGTGCCGATAGTGATCATCGATGCGATGACGATTGAAGCCATCATCCGCAACATCAGTGTGACAGTGGTGGTGCTGATAGTGGTCGTCGATGTGACGATGATTGAATCCCTCATCCGCAACATCACTACGACAGCGCATATCAAGTCCTCGTGAACCAAAGCTATGGGAGGCAAGCCATGTCCACGGCTGGCACGTCAAGGTGCCCTTCGACGAAGAAGGCCGGATGTACCTCGTGGCCGAATGGATGGGAGCACTTTGCCCATACTTCTTGGAGTACCCATACAGCAGGGAGGGCGGCTAGCTCACCGTCCACTTAAAATTGGGACAAATTTGAGCCCAATTTGAACCAAAATTATGTGAATTAAAATATATGTATGATTTGAATAAATTTGATATGTATTTGAGCCATGAGACTGGTGGATATGCTCTAAAGCTTATTCATAAGTAGTAGTACTTGCTTTGAAAATCTCCGGTGGGCTTGTATAAATTTGATCGAAATATGTATGCTTTGAATGAAAATTGATATGTATTTGAGTTGTGAGGATGGTGGATATGATCTAAAGCTGATTCATAAGTAGTACTCCCTCCGACCCAAATTAGTTGATTTATATTTGTCTAGATTCGATTGTATCTAGACCCAAATTAGTATTAGATTCATCCGTATCTTGATGGTCAACTAAATTGGATCGGAGTGAGTAGTACTTTCTTTGACAATCTTAAGTGGGCTTGTATAAAATTGATAGGAATATGTATGATTTAAATCATAATTGATCTATACTCTTGAACCGTGAGGCCAAGGAATTGGCGTCCCAGCTCCACGCCCGAGCCGCGACCACATATCGCTCTCTAGAGAAGAAGAATGCGGTGTCAAGAAGAACGGGGAATGGATGCCACCGCCAACGCTGTAAGCCTACATGGCAGCCACGATGGCAGCGACAGAATGGTCAAAACTGATAGGGACCCAACTTGACCCTCTAGGCATTTGGCACGCCAACTATGGGCAGCTAGATCCAATGGCAAGCAACTCGGGCCCCGCAATGCATTCTCTCGACAACTTTGGGACCGCAAAGTGACTAAATTAGTAGGAACTCACAACCATCCATTGAATAACAAATCTACTCTCTAAATTAGCTATCTATTCAACTAATCATTACACATGCCACCCTTCACCACAACCACATACTGTAACTGCTAGGACGGGGATGAGAACTACTAAAACTATCCACATGAATCTACTATTCTCCTCCCCCTTCACTTGAAGTTCATGTTTTAGATTTTCTACCACTTGATCAGATACGGCAAGATCAACCTCAAGTATCAACTTCTCTTTGTGAATAATCTCTAAATTCTTCTTTTCTTCCTCGAGTACGCTTCAGCTCGAATATCAACAGGTTTTTATGGGCCAATTCATCACCTAAATTGGCAACCATATCCTCCAAATCCATCCTCTAGCTAGACCACTGGGTTGATTCATCTTGGTATGCAATGTACCATGGATCATCGGCTTGCATAACACACTATAACAATCCCAAAACAAACCCAATTGAAATCAGTCCGACAGGCCATGGTGGCACTTCAAATTCAATGATAGTACAAAGAGAAGGAGATACCTGCACTTCTAACGTGGTAGGAGAAGGAGAATTTGGCCACGACATGAACGATTCCCACCCTCACCGGTGTACCCACTATGACCAGACATTGAGGACTAATTTGCACCTGCAATATCAAGG
Organism: Avena eriantha; assembly: GCA_910589775.1. Lineage (NCBI taxonomy): Eukaryota > Viridiplantae > Streptophyta > Magnoliopsida > Poales > Poaceae > Avena > Avena eriantha. The sequence goes on from OU342742.1 coordinate 34,242,501, forward strand.
AAATTATGAGAACTGAATCGATTAGGGTGGGCAGACAGGAGCGAAGGTATTACCAAGCACTACTAGCAATTGCTGCGACTGTTCGTTGCTGTCTACGCACTTCTATTCTTGTAGACAGTTGTTGGGCCTCCAAGTGCAGAGGTTTGTAGAATAGCAGCAAGTTTTCCCTTAAGTGGATCACCCAAGGTTTATCGAACTCAGGGAGGAAGTGGTCAAAGGTATTCCCTCTCAAGCAACCCTGCAATCAAGATACAAGAAGTCTCTTGTGTCCCCAACACACCCAATACACTTGTCAAATGTATAGATGCACTAGTTCGGCGAAGAGATAGTGAAATACAAGTGGTATGGATAATTATAAGTGGTAATGGTGCTAGAAAATAGCTTCATGGCGTGTGGTTGATGTGGGAAAAGACTAAAGTAAAACTGAAATAGAGATAGCCGCAAGCAAACATGTAACATTTCTAATTGCAAACTGTGTATCAATGCTTAGAAACAAGGCCTAGGGATTATACTTTCACTAGTGAACACTCTCTCATATAAATATCTTCTCTTTATGATACTACTCTTAACTACTCTCCGGTTGAACACTCTAATCGATGGTAGGGCTATAACAACACACCTCAAAGTAAGTCTTTCCCATCTAGAAAACCCCACACTGTCACCTTGAGTAGTAGATGGTTCCAACAAACACCACAATTTCATAGAGACATCCAACTCCAAATATAACTCATAACAAGTATTTGTAATCTCTAGCCTAAGTGCCACCATGGTGTGCACGCTTTCACTTTCACACACATGGGGAGAACAGAGATCTAATAATGCACTTGAGTAGCAAGGTAGATCTATAGATTACAAGCTCATGATCACAATATGATCATGCATAGAGAGAGAGATGAACACATAGTACCGGTAGAACCCTTAGCCTCGAGAGAGAACTACTCCCTCCTCATCATGGGAATCAGCAATGGTGATGGAGATGGTGGTGGAGATCGATGGAGATGGCTCTAGGGGCACTTCCCCATCCCGGCAGGGTGCCAGAATAGAGACTTCCTGTCCCCCGAATCTCCTTTTTGGTGGCGGCGATGCTGCAGAACTTTTCGTGGTTGGAGGCTTGATGATTTAGGGTTTTGGTATCGGGAGGCTCTTATAGGCGAAGGAGGCAAGGTCGGTGGCAAGCCAAGGGGCCCACACCATGCCCTGGCACGGCCTAGGGTTGCCCACGCAAAGGGGGGTGTGGCCACCCATGGCCCCTCTCCGACTCTCCTTTTGGCTCTGTGAGTCTTCCGGGAAAATAGTAACTTTGGCTTTTGTCCCGTCCAATTCCGAGAATATTCTTTTTTTGACTTCCTGGAACCAAAAACAGCAGAAAACAGGCAACTGGCACCGTGGCGTCTTGTTAATAGGTTAGTCCAAGAAATCATATGAAAAGTACTCCAAAGTGTGGACAAAACATAAGAAAGTAGATAAAACCAAGCATGGAACATCAAAAATTATAGATATATTTGCAATGTATCAACATCCCCAAGCTTAACTCCTGCTCGTCCTCGAGTAGGTAAGTGATAAAAAGAAAGAACAATTTTTGAGCTGACATGCACCATCATAAACTTGATCAAAGTATTTGTAAAACATTGATAGCTTGGATCATAGTACTTCAATCATAACATGAAGGACAAAGTTCTAGCAATAAGACAAAGAAACTATGTTGCAACATGAAAATGCACAAACAAAAGATTCATGAATAAAAATGATTTGCAAGACGTTTGTTTGTTTCACATAAAGAAAACATAGCATAATAGTATTCAGCTTGTCCCTCATAGAGTAGCAAACATAAATGCATAGGACACCTTCAAAGTTCATAAGAGTGACTAGATACAAATTGTTTAAAACAAGCAATATCAAAGCTATGCATCAATCAACTAGTCTTGGGACAATACACATAGAACTAAAAATGGCCACTATGCTCTCAGAGTAGGTGCATAAAGGTAGAAGGTGGAGACTCAATATAATGGTGGAAGAAAGACCTTCATAGAAGGAAGCAGAGATACTACAAGTTTAAAACTAAAGGATCATAAAGGCTATGGCGACTTGAGATAGTCATAACATGGTGTGATCATGCGCCAAGTCAACCCAAATAAAGCATCAAAGGAGAATACCACTATACTATGCTTTAATATGATAAAACAACGCATGATTCATCCAAGGCACATTAAGCAATCTCAATTGTTTATAACAAGTCATGCTACAGCAAAGAATACTAAGCATAAAGCCAAAACAATATCAAGCATGGCATGACAGAGCATAGGCCACAGTCAAAAACGAGCTCTTTTTACCACATAAGTATGAACTTTCCTACTCTTTTCCAATCCAAACCAAACTATTTGCAAACCAATGTATGAAAGTGGGGGTCCAACCAATTTATTCAGAAAACTAAGCAAACAAAAGAAAACGAAAACCAAAACGAAAAAGAAGACACTCCAAGAACAACACAACTGTGCATGAAACAATAAAAATGAAGCGTTTGGAAGAAATCTGAGTTTTTTATTGATGAAGAAGGGGATGCCTTGGGCATCCCCAAGCTTTGACGATTGTACTTCTTGGATATTTCTTGGGGTGACACGCGTGGCATCCCCAAGCTTGAGCTTTAGTCCATCCTTCATCTCATTACTCATTCCTTCCATACAACTGAAATTTTTCCTTCATACAAAACTTCACATAATCTTTATTAGCAACATTAGTGCACTCAAGATAAATAAGTCCTAAGGTTCAGTTCTAACACCAAATAAACTCCCATTAGAACACTAGCTACTGTATCACTTCCCTAAAAAAGCTCAATTCTCCAAAAGAACTCAAAAAGGAACCAACAAGAAGCAAATGCAGAAAATGGCAGAAATCTGTCAAAACAGACCAGCAGGTAAATACGAATTTTTTCGAAGACCTTCTATTGCTCAAATAAAAATGTGCTGAACTAACGAAAGTTAGATAACAACCTAGGGCAGAAGCACAAGAAATCACGCCTCAAAAAGACGTTCAGAGATTTTACACGAATGTTTACGGTGAAGCACAGAAATCTGTTTCGGGAGAGCAACTTTCCCAATCATTACTTCTCTCTCATTAGAGGTTACTCTTGGCACAAAAAGCAAATAAAAAGGATAAGGAGCGGTTATTACTGAAGTAATAACTTCCAAGACTCATTTAAAACTTTTGGGTTATCTCACAATAAGTACTTTTCTTTAATGCCTTTAAGTTAGGCATGATAGTTTCAATGATGCTCACATAAGAAATATGAATTGAGAGTAAAAGAGAGCATCAAGAAGCCAATATAAAACACATTTAAGTCTAACCCACTTCCTATGCATAGGAATCTTGTAAAGAAACAAGTCATGAAAGCACAAAGAAACAATCATAGGAAAGCAAAACAAGTGCAACTTCAAGACTTTTAACATAAAGAGGGGAAACTTAATATTGTTGAGACACATAAAACCATGTTTCCCTCTCTCATAATAACTTTCAGTAGCATCATGAATAAAATGAACAATATAACTATCACATAAAACATTCTTATCTTGAGCCACATGCATAAAATTATTATTACTCTCCACATAAGCATAGCCATTCTTATTAATTGTGGTGGGAGCAAATTCAACAAAATATCTATCATTATTATTCTCATCACAATAATCATCAAATATAGGAGGCATAGTGTAATCATAATTAATTTTCTCCTCAATTGTAGGTGGACTGAAAATATCATATTCATCATTGTAATCATCATATATTGGAGGTTTGGTATCATCATAGTAAATTTTCTCCTCCGTGCTTGGGGGACTAAAAAGATCATTCTCATAAAAACTAGCTTCCCCAAGCTTAGATTTTTTCCATAGCATTAGAAATAATGGTGTCCAAAGAATTCATACTAACAACATTGTTATTAGCATGCAAATAAAGTTCCATAGGTTTTTTAATTTTCTCTTCAAACACTTCATGTCCTAACTCAAGATAAATACTATAAAGCTCTCTAATTTTGTTGTTGTTTTCCATTAAGCCTAACTAGTGAAAACAAGAAACAAAAAGACAAAATTGCAGAATCTAAAGGAAATAACTTCGAGCACTCACACCGGAGGATGTGAGTACCTTTTACCTTTCTTCCCCGGCAACGGCGCCAGAAAATAGGCGTTTGCCGTGGGAGGTTCTTCTTCTTCAATCCTCTGGTGTGAATACCTTTTACCTTACCTCCCCGGCAACGGCGCCAGAAAATAGCTTGTGTCCCCAACACAGGGAGGAAGTGGTCAAAGGTATTCCCTCTCAAGCAACCCTGCAATCAAGATACAAGAAGTCTCTTGTGTCCCCAACACACCCAATACACTTGTCAGGTGTATAGGTGCACTAGTTCGGCGAAGAGATAGTGAAATACAAGTGGTATGGATAATTATAAGTGGTAATGGTGCTAGAAAATAGCTTGATGGCATGTGGTTGACGTGGGAAAAGACTAAAGTAAAACTGAAATAAAGATAGGAGCAAGCAAACATGTAACAGATCTAATTGCAAACGGTGTATCAATGCTTAGAAACAAGGCCTAGGGATCATACTTTCACTAGTGAACACTCTCTCATATAAATATCTTCTCTTTATGATACTACTCTTAACTACTCTCCGGTTGAACACTCTAATCGATGGTAGGGCTATAACAGCACACCTCAAAGTAAGTCTTTCCCATCTAGAAAACCCCACACTGTCACCTTGAGTACTAGATGGTTCCAACAAACACCACAATTTCATAGAGACATCCAACTCCAAATATAACTCATAACAAGTATTTGTAATCTCTAGCCTAAGTGCCACCATGGTGTGCACGCTGTCACTTTCACACACATGGGGAGAGCAGAGATCTAATAAAGCACTTGAGTGGCAAGGTATATCTATAGATTAAAAGCTCATGATCACAATATGATCATGCATATGGAGAGAGATGAACACATAGCTACCGGTAGAACCCTTAGCCTCGAGAGAGAACTACTCCCTCCTCATCATGGGAATCAGCAATGGTGATGGAGATGGTCGTGGAGATCGATGGAGATGGCTCCGGGGGCACTTCCCTGTCCCGAAAGGGTGCCGGAACAGAGACTTCCTGTCCCCCGAATCTCCTTTTCGGTGGCGGCGACGCTGCGGAACTTTTCATGGTTGGAGGCTTGATGATTTAGGGTTTTGGTATCGGGAGGCTCTTATAGGTGAAGGAGGCAAGATCGATGGCCAGCCAGGGGGCCCACACCATGCCCTGGCGTGGCCTAGGGTTGCCCGCGCCAAGGGGGGTGTGGCCACCCTGTGGCCCCTCTCCGACTCTCCTTCTGGCTCCGTGAGTCTTCTAGGAAAATAGTAACTTTGGCTCTTGTCCCGTCCAATTCCGAGAATATTCTTTTTCTGACTTCCTGGAACCAAAAGCAGCAGAAAATAGGCAACTAGCACGGGGCATCTTGTTAATAGGTTAGTCCAAGAAATCATATGAAAAGTACTCCAAAGTGTGGACAAAACATAAGAAAGTAGATAAAACCAAGCATGGAACATCAAAAATTATAGATACATTTGCAATGTATCATTCGTCGAGCTATGGCGGCGGAACAATATCCTGGTCGTCGGGGTGGCATACCTTCCTGTGGTCAGTACTGCCTCAACGTACAATGTGTGCGGATGAAATAGGTGCTGGAGCCATGTTTGAGGTGCGGTGCAGTAGTCTGTCCGATGCCACCGTAGGACGGATCCGGAGACGCGCCGACGTGTCGATGATGGCTGCTCTGTCTGCCGGTGGGATAGGAGTGATGTCTACGCACTTCTATTCTTGTAGACAGTTGTTGGGCCTCCAAGTGCGGAGGTTTGTAGAACAGCAGCAAGTTTTCCCTTAAGTGGATCACCCAAGGTTTATCAAACTCAGGGAGGAAGTGGTCAAAGGTATTCCCTCTCAAGCAACCCTGCAATCAAGATACAAGAAGTGTCTTGTGTTCCCAACACACCCAATACACTTGTCAGGTGTATAGGTGCACTAGTTCGGCGAAGAGATAGTGATATACAAGTGGTATGGATAATTATAAGTGGAACAGTGCTAGAAAATAGCTTGATGGCGTGGAAAAGACTAAAGGAAAACTGAAATAAAGATGGAAGCAAGCAAACATGTAACAGATCTAATTGCAAATGGTGTTTCAATGCTTAGGAACAAGGCTTAGGGATCATACTTTCACTAGTGAACACTCTCATATAAATATCTTCTCTTTATGATACTACTCTTAACTACTCTCCGGTTGGACACTCTAATCGTTGGTAGGGCTATAACAGCGCACCTCAAAGTTCATCTTTCCCATCTAGATAACCCCACACTATCACCTTGAGTACTAGATGAGTCCAACAAACACCACAATTTCATAAAGACATCCAACTCCAAATATAACTCATAACAAGTATTTGTAATCTCTAGCCTAAGTGCCACCATGGTGTGCACACTGTCAACTTCACACACATAGGGAGAGCAGATATCTATTAAAGCACTTGAGTAGCAAAGTAGATCTACTTGATTACAAAGCTCATGATCATAATATGATCATGCATATATAGAGAGATGAACACATAGCTATCGGTAGAACCCTTAGCCTCGAGAGAGAACTACTCCCTCCTCATCATGGGAATCACCAATGGTGATGGAGATGGCGGTGGAGATCGATGGAGATGGCTCCAGGGGCACTTCCCCGTCCCAGCAGGGTGCCGGAACAGAGACATTTTGTCCCCTGAATCTCCCCTTCGGTGGCGGTGGTGCTGCGGAACTGTTCGTAGCTGGAGGCTTGATGATTTAGGGTTTATGCATCGGGAGGCTTCTTATAGGCGAGAGGGGAGACCGAGGGGGTGCCGGAGGGGCCCACACCACCCCCTGGCGCGGCCTGGCCTGGCCCGCGCCACCAGGTGGTGTGGCCAGCCCCTGGCCCCTCTCCATCTCGTCTTCTGGCTCTGTGAGTCTTCCGGTAAAATATCGACTTTGGCTTTTGTCCGGTCCAATTCCGAGAATATTGATTTTCTGACTTTACTGGAACCAAAAACAGCAGAAAACAGGCAACTAGCACTGTGACATCTTTTTAATAGGTTAGTCCAAGAAATCATATGAAAAGTACTCCAAAGTCTGGACAAAACATAAGAAAGTAGATAAAACCAAGCATGGAACATCAAAAATTATAGATACATTTGCAATGTATCAAGGAGCTGCTCGAGGCTAGGGGGTGGGAGCAGATGAGAGAGAGAGCCGACCTCACATGTCATACACGGCCCCACCTTTCAATGTTTGGGGGAGTAGCAGGTCCGGAATTTTTGCATATTTGCAAATTTTGCATATCTGCCAAACTTTTTCTTTGAAATTTGCATATTTGCCACATGACCACCACATGTCAGTGACACACAAAATGGCAAATATGCAAGTTGCAAAGTAAAACGTGGTAAATATGCAAATCCCCCATCCAGCCCCACATGACGGCCTCATCGGTCATTGGCTTCGATGGCCCCACAGTACGGACCCACATGGCGGCCCTATCGTTGAATGGCTTTGACGGCCCCACAGAACGGCTCCATTTGTCATTGGCTACACCGGACACAAAATCAGGAAAAATGCGGTCCTAGCCCCACCAGTTAGCACGTAACGGCCATGGCAGGACCCGCCCCAACGCGGTCCCACCGGTCAACATGTAACGGTTAAGCCTTTGACCTGACGGCATCCCTCCGTCCGAGCGCCTGCGGGGGTTTTAGAACAGAGGGAGGGGAAAAGTGAGGAAAAGTTAAGCGGCTCGAGAAAACTGACTATAACTAATGAACCAGGGGCATGAAAATAGAAATCCCTTAAATAAAATGCATTGTATTTGAAAGATTTTTTACATGGGAAAGAAAGTCTCATGATTCACATAATCTATGTAACTCGATTAGCTATGCTAATAAAGATGATGCAATTGAATAGAGTTTAATGTGGTGAGAATTCAACTCATTTTGGGCTATGATTTCCCCTCATCCACATTTTGTTGTCTAACTAAAAACAAAAAGTGTTAACTCAAAGAATACGCCGCCAAATTTGAAGTGCAAATTAGTAATTTAAGTTAGAAAGCTTGCTAGGGATTTTCCCTCATCCTCACTTAGGTGGAAACTTAATTCAGAAGGAATTTTAAACCCACACAACAGTGTTATGAAACCAATCAAACTTGGTTCCCGACTCTACATGATAGTACCAAATATAGGAATTAAACAAGATTTGATTTTTTGTAATCTGAGCAACATTACATATTCCTAGTGCTCTTCTAGCTATCATATAGCCGAATCAATCGGATGCTAGGAAATTGGTAAGAATTACAACACAATCTCTAAAGTGCTTCACATCCAACAAAAAACAAATTTGCATGCGCTGGGATAGAACATGGAGCAAGACACCAGTTCAATAGCCACACAAAAAGCAGGTGAGATGTTTGTACTGCGATAGTGTGCTGAAAACTGAATATTGTCAGATGAGATGTTTGTGGAAGTTCTCAATCAAACAAGCAACGATATTACAATGGGTTCTTGGAGTTTATACTCATGCACTACTATGAATTTTTGCTTCTACTATCAGGTGTTCCTATGAATTTGCTTTGGAACGGACAGAAGTGAAAATAGCAGCCGTACTTGTTCTAGTTTTCCATGTTCTAAAGTGCAAGTGACAAAATAGAGGCTACCTCTAGAGCTCTTGTGAATGGATGAGATGTTGCAAAATGTGAGTGAGTTCAGAGATGGACAGCTAAAATACATGGTGCAGAGTCCAACGCCTAATTTTTCTGAATTGCTTAACCTATTAGTGCTAGACTAGGGGGAAAACAAGCACTCAGCAACGTGTACCCGCTGATGGGGGAGGTTGTCGTTGACGAGGTGGCCGCGCGGATGGGGGAGGTGGTCGTAGACGAGATGGCGGCGCAGTACTCCTACTACGGGACGAGCGCGGGACTAGCCTCCTCCTCCTTCCCTTCGACGGACACGAGACGATGACGGTAAGGGAGATCAGACACGGAACGACGATGGCGGTGCGAGGGGCCGTGGCTAGGGTTGCGAGATTTGGGGATCGGATTTTTGTCAGGGCGATGGGGGTTAGTTGAGAGGCGTCGTTACAGGTGGACCCGCGCCCCACTTATCCCTGGTGCCTATGGGCTTTATTCGTCGGGGATAACTAATTTTTCGGCCCGGGTGGCCATCCAGCCCACCATACCCCCGGCGCATAAGGGCTTTATTTGCTAGTGGTAAAGGCTGGCCCATCCGGGGGCACGCGGCCCACCATAGTCCCGATGCGCGCCAGACCTGTTCGCTGTCGGTAATTGGGCTAGCCCTGGTGCTGCTAGTGTCCTTTCGCTGGCGGTAATGCGAGGAGGGCCTGGATGGCCTTACCGCCTGCGACCCCCATGAACACTTCGCCGGCAGTAAGGAATCTAGCTATAAGGTTTTCCCTACTAGTGACAATCCATGAGTAAGTACACAAGTGGTACTAACACTTACATTAATTATGCTACATATTTTTAGACCATGTTAAGAGTGTGCTAATCACCAGGTTGGGTTAATTGGTCTATGTTCCAGGTTTTTTCAACAGAGTGGTACCAGAGCCCAAGATTTTTTCAGAGGTTACTACTAGCTGGCAATGGATTTGGAAGAAGGATCCACCACAAGTGTCATGATAAAACTAGATACTTACAATTCGTCATTATGGAATCCCATGATGGAAGACATCCTTTATTGCAAGGATTTGTATGAGCCAATTGTGAAATAGAAAATAACGACCAGTGTCTTAGAAGAGCAATGGAGAATGTTGAATATAAAGGAAGTAGGTATGATTATATTGTACATCAGCCACAATATATTCCACCATACTACAAATGACTCAAATGTATATGTGATGTGGCAGAAGTTGTAGTCAATGTATGAGAGAAACACATCTATGAACGAGGCCTCGATGATCAAAAGACTTGAAAAGATTGAGTACCAAGATGGTAACAGTGTGACTGAACACTTGAATGTCTCCCAGTGATATATAAATCAACTCTCAGCCATGAAGATCAACTTTGAGGATGTGGTGCAAGCATTATTGTTGTTGAGTTACATGCCCGATAGTTGGAACGTGATTATTGTGTCAGTTAGAAATTCAACCCTATAAGGGAAGACTATGTTGGACATGGTGAAGAATAGCATGCTGAATGAAGAGGCCAAAAGAGGGAAAAGATCATTGCTACTATTCTGATGCGTATGTGGCTGAATCCCACAACAAGCAAGAATGATAACCATGGATGTAGCCAAGGCAACTCTCAACATGACAAACACTAGAAATCCAGGGGAGATAAAATTCAAGGCAAAGACAAGGAGTTACATCATATTACTATGGCAAGACGAGTCACAAATAGAGTGATGGTAGTAAATACAAAAGAGATCTTCTGGATGGAAAGTCAAAAAGTAGGCCGAGTAAAAAGGCAAAAATTGTGTCACCATGACTACATAATGTGAGAAAGGTGAAGATTACCTAGTAATCAATGATAAAGAATTATATAGTGTTGTTTGTGATTATGACATAAGTTGTGTTGTGGATTCAAGTGCTTCCTTCTACATTACAACACACAAGGAGTATTTCATGTCCTATACCAGCGACATTACTGGCCAAGTGAGAATGGGGAATGGTGGTTCGTCGACTATTTGTTGGCAATGGATCTATATGCATTGAAACAAACATAGGCGACAGGTTGGTGCTCAATGATTTTAGACATGTTCCCGACATTCTACATGGAAGTTATTTTGGTGATGCAAAATGGAAAACTCTGTAAAGGCTCTTTGACTATGGATCTAGAAAGTAAGCAAGGTTTTGTTTATGTGACTCAAACCAAGCTATCCAATGATGTGTTGTACATCGTGAGAATGACACTTTAGTTGAGTTGCGGCACAAGAGGCTTGGTCATATGACTGAGAAGGGCATGCATGCTCTTTATCACAAGGAGTACCTCCTTGAGATGAAAGGTATAAACTTGAGACCATATGAACATTTTTTTTGGCAAGCAATATAAGGTTGCATTCCGTACATACCCGCCGCATCTTGCGAAGAATGTTCTTGATTTTTTTAATGATGTTTGCTCAATGACCGAAAAATTCATCGATGGAGTATTATAATTTGTGACATTCATTGATGACCATTCTAGAAAGATAATTTTGTATGTGTTGAAATACAAGTGGTAGGTTCTCGATGTCTTCAAAGAATTCCGTGCCAAAGTACTTGTAGGAAACTAAAGTGCGTAAGATTACACAATGGTGGTGAATACCAAGGTCTTTTTGAAAAGTACTACAATTTTTTTTTGGCATCAGGCTTTAGAAGATTCCACCAAAGACACCCCATCTCAATGATCTTGCAGAGAGAATGAACTTGAATATCACCAAGAGGGTAACGACTATGCTCTCACATGCAAAGATACCTACTTATTTTTGGGCTAAAGCATTGAATCATGTTATGTATTTACTAAATATATCCCCCTTAGTTCCTCTTTTAGGTGATAGTTGATGGTAACAAATCCGTGTGTACCAACTCACTAGGACTCCAAATGCAAAGTGTTGTAGAAAACATCTTTTCCCCACAAGGGTGACTCCAAGGTTTATATCAAGCTCTCGGGGAATTGGCTTAGAGACTTCTTTTGTTTTCTTCGTCAAGCAACCTACAAAACAAAGAAGTTGCCTTGTGTCCCCAACTCTACTGTGTGGTTGTCAAGCACAAGGTTTCGTATTACTAAAACTTAAATAAACTATAAATAAATAAAATAAAAATCAATCTATCAATAGACAAGAAAGGAAAAACAATAAAGTAAAGGTCTTTTGGGGTTTGTGTTTGTATTTGTCGCTAATAGTAAAAGTGTTTTTGTTGTTTTGGGATTTAATTGGTGAAACAAGTATAAAAGCAATGAAAGTAATAAAGGTTGTGTTTCTTATAATAAAAATGGACCGGGGTTCCATGAGTTCACTTGTCTATTCTCTCATAAAGTATAGTGGCATAGAACAAATAAATAAGAAATACTATATTGATAAGAAACTTCATTATGTGTATGATAAGCATTCATATGGGCATCACGTCCTATCATAAAGATGATGCAACACATCTCACTTACACTACTAGGGAAAACCGTGGCTGAGGCACACCAGGAACCCTATCTGAGGTGCATATGGTATGCGCCTCTAGCACCGCGCCTCTAGTGTTTGTTATGCGAGGCGCATATCATATCCGCCTCTAGTATATGTTATGCGAGGCGCATATCACATGCGCCTCCTATACTTCATATACGCGAGGCGCGTATCAGTATATACACCTCGTGTATATGAAGCGCCTCGCATATGTTGTAGTATGCGCCTCCGATAGTACCCTATATGCGCCTCCTATACTTCCCATATGCGCCTCGGATATATTTTCGAAATTCAAGTTCTATAGCAATTTTCAAATTACAGTTTACAGGTATTCAAATATACAATACAGTCCAGAATACAGTATAAACATCACATAATTTTCCAGAAACTTGCAATTGGCCAAAGCATAATAGAACCAGCATGAATACAAGTACATTACACATCAATCGCGACATACGAGTTCATACATCAACAAATGCCAAGTTTTTACACAACACCAAGTGTTTGTGCCAAAAGTTCACACCTCCGAGTACAAGTTCACAATCATATTACAACTCCAACAACGGAGCTCTATCTAGATGAAGTAGAGCACATAACCTACCATAAAGAGCAACAAGGTTGTGATCACGAGGAAGTTCCTCCACTTCTTACTCACGTGCCTCCTCCACTTCTCTTTCGCCACCTCTCTAGTCTTGTAGCCTTTGTAGCTGTTGCCCGAGAATTCGTTCACTTGCTTCTGAAAGTCTTCCCACTCCTCGTACACACTTGGAACCTTGCCGACGTACACGACATAGCACTTCTTCACCATCTCCTATACACAAGATAGATGATATTATCTATGTCAGTGGAAAGCAATAGTAGTTCACAAGATAAGATCACGCATATATGGGTGCAACAAGATGTAAGAAATCATGTTCTAATCATCGACATTTCGAAGAAAGACAAAAAAACCAAACCAAGAATGACTTGTATTAGTGCCTCATACTTAGGTTGGGCATGGAAATAACAATGCTCGTTGTTTGATCTCGTGCGACAAGTAGAGTATATGCCCAAATTACTAGTCTATTTGGCACACGAGATCAAACAGCAGCATAGTCATACACATGACGCCACAACACGTTCTAATCATCGGTATTTCGAAGAAAGACCAAAAAAAGCAAACCAAGAATGACTTGTATTAGTGCCTCATACTTAGGTTGGGCATGGAAATAACAATGCTCACTGTTTGTTTTTGTGCGGCAAGTAGAGTATATGCCCAAATTACTAGTCTACTTCGCACACGAGATCAAACAGCGACATAGTCATACACATGATGCCACAACATGTTCTAATCATCGGCATTTCGAAGAAAGACCAAAAAAAGCAAACCAAGAATGACTTGGATTCGTGCCTCATACTATTCGTATTGCCAAAGACAAAAGAAGATAAATACTTCCACAATTCATATAGTATGGGCATGATATGTCAAGTGGCAAAGCAAGGAAAGGATTCGGTCTCCACGGCAACGACTCATTTCGAGTTTGGTGTGTCTAAAGAAGTCGTTGTCGTGGACCCAGAACCCTTTCCTTGGCTTGCCACTTAACATATTATGTCCTATGTATATGAATCTCGAAAATATCTTTCCTCTTTCGACTTTGGGGCTACGAGATGAAATAGTTTATTATTTCATTGTATCGCCAAAGACGAATAGTGAAGTAATGTCTTTCCTTTCTAATTTGGGGCTACAATGAGAGATTTGAAACTAAATACTTCACCACTTCATTTAATTCACGCTATCTGATCTATTCATATCGCCAAAGACAAAAGAAGAGAAATACTTCCACGATTCATATACATGGGCATATTATGTCCAAAGGTAAATTAAGGAAAGGATTCGATCTCTACGGAAACAACTCATTTCGAGTTTGATGTGTCGAAAGGAGTCGTTGCCGTGGACCCATAATCCTTTCCTTGGCTTACCCTTGAACATATTATGTCTTATGTATGTGAATCTCGAAAATATTTGTCCTCTTTCGACCACCGATCTCCTCCCGGGCCCACCCAACATATGCGAGGCGCATTGTTCACATATGCACCTCGCCTATCTAACATGTTGGAGGCACATATAACCAGGATGCTCCTCGCATAATATGGGGGTGCCAGATTTCGTCTGTACAGATACTAGAGGAGGCGCATCCTACAAATATACGCCTCGCCTATTTAAGTAGGAGAGGCGCATGTCAGGCTGGTGCGCCTCGCCTATTTTATCAGAGCCGCATATAGTATAAATACGCATCAAATGAGCATGTCTCCTATAGCCTTTTCTCTAGTAGTGTTATCCTCCTCTAGAAAGGGATACTCCACCAATCTAGAATTAAGAACAAATAGAGCATAGCCTTAGGTACTTTGGACATGATGTTTGAATGAAAAATATGCCACCTTGAACAAACAATATCATCTGACCTTCCACTAGATGACAATAACACATGCATTCACTTTATCCCTAGTAGCTAACAAAAGAAAGGTAAAAGCCATAGTAGATCTTGAATTTGTTGTCACTATCCAATCACTACCACTATGTTACTCCATCTAATACACACGTTCCCCCACACATGCTCTCTCATACAAGTTGGATCAAAACAAGTAATAAAGAATAGGGTACATAATATGCATCTACCAATAGATCTTACACATAAAATAGATCAGATCTCAAATATAAACTCATAGAATAAAGATCCAAAGATGACCATAGTCATGTTGGAAAGCTCATATGGTACTAGAAAATTGATAGATCAAGAGAGAACTAGATCAGGCTACTACCACAAACCTATAGTCTAGAGGTAGACTACTCCCTCTTCATCATGGTGATGAAGCAAGATATGTTGGAGAAGGTAGAGATCCCACCGAAGGTGGTTCTAGTGGTGTTTCCCCCACCAGTCTTTGCTAGTTCTATCTCTGGTTGGGTGTTTCTATATTTCTGTGCCCTTCCCTTTGAGATCGTCCCGAGGGGTCTTTTATAAGCGGTTTTAGGTCACGACATCCAGCTATAGGGATCAAGATGGAAGACTGTGGAGGATCGATGAGAGAACTGAGGGTGGTGGCGTGGCCAGCAAGGTGGGCCACGCCACCAGCCTTGCTTAGTCCTCGTGCCTCCCCTCTTGTCGTTCTTGTTCTCCAGTTCCTTCTCCTCGTGAAAAAATACATCTCAAAAAATCCTAGGTCCATTTGACTTCGTTTCGGTCCCTAGGACTTAAAATTACGCAAAACAGTGTTTTCCTATCCTACAGAGTTATAAACCAAATAAAGGGGATTATTGGTCAATAAATCACTATAAAACATGAATATAACATCATATAAGTTGCCAATATGTGGGAATAAGTGTCAATAAACTACAAAGTTCATGTATTGATTTTACATGCATACTCCTCAGAGAGTTTGGTCAGGGGAAAGAAGTATCATACAAGAACATGAAGGTATTTGGGTGCATAACATTTGTGAACATCCCAAGGAATGAGAGATGCAAGCTAATATCAAGGCAAAGCAGTGCGGCTATCTCAGTAGTCCAAGTGATGAATTTGGATACAAATTATGGGATTCCATCAATATGAAGACATGCAGAAGCCGAGATATGGTTTTCATTGAAGATGAAACAATAAAGATAATAGGAAACCAGAGAAGCCAAAGGCCAGCACACCTCAGGTTAACTTGGATCCAATTAATCCTCCTATTGTGCATGACAATCATGGGGTAGATGACGATGTTGAAGAAGATGATGATCAAGGTAATGATAATTCACCAGATTCACCACTAGTGCAGCATATGAGAAGTGGAAGAGATTTCGTTCCTTCCAGGAAGTATCCACCACATCAATATGTGTTGATGACTGATGTAGGTGAGCTCTCATTCTATGACAAAAGTTGTGTTTGATGAGAACAATAATGAATGCTCGGAAGTCATGCAAGATGAGATGAATTCTCTATACGAGAATGACACCTTTGAGTTGGTCTATTTTCCAAAGGTCAAGAAAATGCTCAGGAACAAGTGGGTGTTCAGAGTAAAGACTAAAGAGCATAGTTGGCATCCAAGGTACAAGCCCATATTGATTGTAAAAGGTTTTAGTCAGAAACCAGGTATTGACTTTGATGAGATATTCTTGCTCGTGGTCAAGATGTCTTCGATCCGAGTTGTGCTTGGCATGGGTGCCACCGTGTACCTGTAAATTGAACAACTTTATGTGAAGACAGCATTCTTACTTGGTGACCTAGAGGAGGAGATATACATGGAGCATCTAGAAGGATTCGTGGTTTGAGGCAAGGAGCACCAAGTGCGCAGATTGAAAACTACAAGCTCCTCGGAATTGATACAATAAATTTGAGTCGTTTATGACTGAGCTTGGTTACCCTAAAACACAACCTAATCATTGTGTCTTTATGAAGAGGTGCACCGAGGGTGACTTCATTATTCTCTTGCTATATGTTGATGACATGCTGATTGTTGGAAATGACAAAAACATGATTGCTCTCCTCAAGAAGGCATTAAGTAAATCATTTGACATGAAGGATTTATGACCAGCTAAAAAAATACTTGGCATAAAATCTTCTATGATAAATCAAAGAAGTTGTTTTGTCTCTCTCAAGAAGGATACAATTAAAAGGTACTTGAAAGGTTCAATGCAAGACGCAAGGTCTCTTAGTTGCAGGCCATCACAAAATGACTTAAGAACAATGTCACTAGTAGCAAGATGAGAAATAAGAAATGAGTAAAGTACCGTACCAATATGTCATGGGAAGTTTGATGAATACCATGGTGTGCACTAGGCTGGATATTTCCTATGCAGTTGGAGTTGTCAGCCAGTTCATAACAAATCCAGGTGAAGCTCACTAGAATGCTATGAAGTGGATTCTCAGGTATCTCAAATGTACTTCTATATCCTGCTTATGCTTTGAAAACGGTGATTTGGTATTGCAAGGATATACAAATGCAAATTGTGCTGCTTCTAGATACCTAATGACTTATGCAGGAGGAGCAATGCCATGGAAATCAAGGGCGATCAAGGTTGCCGAGCTGCGTATCACTATCAACCACAGATGTCAAGTACACAACTGCCATTGACGCTTGCAAGGAAGTGTTATGGATGAAGAACTTCTTGCAAGAGTTGGGCATGAAGCACGATAATTGCAATTTGTTTTGTGATAGTTAGAGAACTATCCATCTTGCCAAGAATCCAAGTTTTCACTCTTGAACCAAACACATTGATGCGAGGTATCTTTGAATTCAAGATGTTGTGAGTTCCAAGTTGTGGAAATTTGAGAAGATCCATATTGACAAGAATGATTCAGATATGATGACCAAGATATTGCCAAGTAAGAAGTTGCTTGTAGGTTGCAAGGCAATGGGCATGGTGGTTCCCCGCCATGAGTCAAATGGGGGATATTTGTTGGGTATCCTCCTCTTGTGGGTTATGAAGATATGGCCTTATGAACCCTTTTAGGCGGCCTAAACAGGTGCAAGACCCCACTACCCATTAGGGTTATGAACGAGGGTTATTTTGGACATTGCACATGAGGAAAGAAGAGGATAAGCCTCCCAGCCAGCCACCACTAGGTGGAGTGGTGAAATTCCAGGTAGACTCCATTGGAGAAGAAAACAAAGAGATAGGGGAAGAGAACGTAGTGGTAGGAAGAAGCTTGAGATCAAGCACCAAACTCTGCCCACAAGGTTGTGACGTCCAGATCAACTACCTTGTCCCCTTCAAGCTATGGTTCCATCATCTTTGGTGAGTATTTGATAATAGTGGAAGAAGATTTAGTCCGTGGTTTTTTCTCTCAAGTTGAGAGGTTTTAGTCCATGGTTTTTTCTCTCAAGTTGAGAGGTTTTTCACGTAAAAGCCTTGTGTGTTGATTTGCTACTATTGCTACTGTTCCGACAACTCCTCTCCTTAGGATAGACACTGTCTCTGCCTACGAGAGAGTTTCTCTTCCTACCATAGACATCGTCTTAGCTTAGGTAGGTGTGTGTACAGTAGCACCTGCATGATGAAGCTAGTTATTTTGCACACCTGCATGATATGCATGACTGAATGATATATATATGCATGTCTGAATGCTGATCATGGCACACCTATGTATCAGAAAGGTAGGTGTGTGTACATTATCAAGTAATCATGCTTTTTCAAAAATCAATTCGTCTATAAATTAACCATGTTTTTGGAGTCGTTTTACCTCGAATAAGGAACAAATAAGAGAGGATGTATATTCTTTACTACTTCAATGTTTAGCTCGACTCAATGATGGCCAGTAGTTAGTTAGAAGCGGCAGTCAGTTGCAACGCTCTATAGTCCAAAAAAGAAGTCAATTGCAACGCTGCAAAGAATTCGAGGGCGCGCGGGCCGTACTCCTGCACTACCGAGAGAACATTATATGAAGAATTCAAAGTACTCAAGCTTTCGCGCCCTTTGAGCTAATCGCTTATATCCAACTGAAAAGCGAACTGTCCGAATGTAGGTAGCCTAGAGAATCGAAGGGTTCCATCTTCTGTGGTGCGAATGTCAAATTAGCGGTTGGCTAACCTGTCATTTTGGATAGAATTAATTAGGAAACGGCATAGAGAAGACCTAGCTCGATCAGACATGCGAATCAATGATTAGAACGCGCGCGCAAGTCAATATTTGAACGTTGCAAGCCATGTGCACCGTACATAGCCCGATCGTTGTAACTGCGAATTTCATATATGCTTACAATAATAGCACGACAATCATTCTTCTCGACCGGTATCCATGCCCGTCCGGCAGCTAGCAATATTGCATTCCTCATCCAATCTATATAACGATACCCAATGTCGCAATCAATCCTCACCTCCAAATCCACTCGATCGATCTCCACAACATCTAGCAAGAGAACTAGCTAGCTAAACCATCATCTCTCGCATTCTCGTACCTGCAGAGTTGGATCAGGAGAGCATGGCAGGGAAGCGCTTCTTCCTGCAGCTGTTGGCCACCGTTTTCGCGGTCTGTTTCACGCCGGCGAGGTCGGGCTGGCTCCAGGGCACCGCCACGTTCTACGGCGGCAGCGACGGCTCCGGCACTATGGGTAAGCGAGCTGAACATCATATATAGTCCTACTATGATACTCGTGCAGAGATGCATGAAACTGGACGTGCATTCTTTTTTCTTTTTTTTTTTCTAAACTGGAAGTGCATTCTGAACCTGCATGCTTGCAGGTGGTGCGTGTGGGTACGGGAATCTGTACCACCAGGGGTACGGTCTCGCCAACGCGGCGCTGAGCACGGCGCTCTTCAACGACGGCGCCTCCTGCGGGCAGTGCTACCTCATCATCTGCGACGTCGGCAGGTCCGACATGTGCAGGCCCGGCACGGCCATCACCGTCACCGCCACCAACTTCTGCCCTCCCAACTACAACCTCCCCAGCGACAACGGCGGGTGGTGCAACCCTCCCCGGCCACACTTCGACATGTCTCAGCCGGCCTGGCTCAACATCGGCATCTACCAGGCCGGCATCATCCCCATCGTCTACCAACAGTAAGTCACCTGATCATCAAATGATCTCACATTTACAACAACACCAAGCAATGACATGGTGGTTAACCTAACCATTTCGGTGTGTGGAATTGCAGGGTGAAATGCTGGAAGGAGGGCGGGCTTCGATTCACCATTACCGGCTTCAACTACTTCCAGCTGGTGCTGGTGACCAACATGGCCGGGAGCGGGTCGATCAAGAGCATGTCGGTGAAGGGGACCAACACGGGGTGGATCCCCATGTCCAGGAACTGGGGCGCCAACTGGCAATCCCTCGCCGGCTTGGTAGGTCAGTGCCTATCCTTCGCCATCACCTCCAACGGCGGACAGTACATCGTCTTCCAGGACGTCATCCCGGCATGGTGGCAGTTCGGCCAGACATACTCCACGTGGCAGCAGTTCGACTACTAAGTACTCTTTCATGCCGAGCCGTATATTCTTGTGTTTCCCCTCTCACATTGCTTCTTCGATTCATTCACGCTCCTCGAGCCGCTCGCTCCCTTCATTCATTATTCACTTGATTTGGCTCTAGACTGAATTATAATTTGTAATTCACATATATATTCAAGGATGGTATGAAAATTCCACAAGTTCAATTAATGGTTACGCCACTCGGGCGCCTGCATTGGCCGCCTGAAAGGGTTAACATCTTTGGGCCTCCGCGCCGTCTCGGCTAACATAATATAAGATGTTTTAGTTTTGTGAAGGTAATGTATCTAGACGTTTTTTAGTATGTAGGTTCGTCGAGGTTCACTCCGAATCTACACTCTAAAGGGCGTCTATATACATTATCTTCAAAAAGCTAAAACATCTTATATTTTGAAATAGAGGGAGTACTTAGCAAACTCTGGCCCATAGGGTGCAGTTTCTCGGCTCGTCTCCGTGCCCCTTCACCTATGGACATGTACAATTGTAGAGAAGGTGGGTCTTCTCTTAGCCCTCCACATAGTCTACAAATCGTAGAATGTATCATCTCTTATCGTTATCTCTAAGAATTAATATGAATTGGCTAATTATAGTAAGAAATTGTGTTGATGAGAGAACGCACAAGGTACAATAAAAATATCTCTTATTTTTACGGGATCATTCCTTAGCTAAGGGAAGACAACCTTCTCTTTCTTAATCCTCTCTCCTCCAACTAAGCAAAAATCCGACGTGGCAACTCTAAGGGAAGGTTGGCATCACTGCCTTGTACATGCCCTAAGGGTGTGCAAAACCTGAAATCGCCCAAACTGGCAAAAAAATCTATAGTTAAGTATCGTTTAAAATTCAGTCAAACTTTGGAGATAGTGCAAAATTTTGAACTAGCATAAATCGGTCAAACCATGCTTGCATAGGCTTATCTTCATTAACATCGTCCGGAAGCATGAGGCTTCTCCAAAATTTAAAGAACTAGCCAGCTCTAGCTAGAGAGAAGATAGGGAAGGAACAACTAGAAACCAAAGAAAAAGCAAATGAGAAAGATGTTGGGCAACGTGCAGAGCTAGGCCGAAAACAAAAACTTTCCTGCTCTGCCTAGAACTCCGGTGAGCCACCCCAAGATCCGGCAAAGGTCAAAGGCAATAGCTCGTACCTCTCGACGTGCAGGTGCGGAAGCTGAGGAAGCGCGTCGCGGTAGTGCCATATGTTCCACTCGTCTCGTCCGGCTCCGGCGAACTTCTCGATCCTGGGACCACCTCGTCACCGGCTCCGTGATCCTCCTGCTTCTGCCTCCAACTTCGCCGCCTAATTGCGCCGACGAGCACCGCAGGTGTGGTGCCTCTGCTGTCTCACACACATACAAGATGGAATAGCAGCAAGTGAGATGCTAGTCTTGGTCTTGCCACCACGGGACAGGAAGGTGGAATTGCCAAGTCTAGTGAAACCCAAGGAAGCAGCACTGGATTGTCTTGTCCACCGCCACCCACCCTCCTTTATATAGGAGAGTAGGTGAGGGCACACAACACTTGTATCCCTCGGTCCTAAACCCTAGCCCTAGTCAAAGTGGGTCCAATCCATTAACACGTGTCCCTGACGAACAAGTCCAACTTGTCGGCTTGTGATAGTCGGATCATCATCTGCCTAGTTCCACTCTCTTAACTATGCGATCCCGCAAGATTACGGTAAGCCGGACACAACTCAGTAATCATTCCATCAGAGTAGTATCTCAGTAACTTTCCGACTAGAGTTGATAATCGGTAGCGGCCTCTAGCAAGACTTGCCGACTCCCAGTTTCGGCAAGTGCCCTCAATGTGACGATCTGTCTGAGTCCCTTTGCCTCACGATATTGGTTATAAACCATAGGGGAGATTTCGTCATCCTAGTGCCAGTTTAACTCTCTTCTCGTTGCAGTGATAACTGATTCCCTCCGGCTTCACTAAGTCAGACTACATCAATCAACACTTGATCGAGTAGCGCATGGCCATGCTTATGAATCATATCACACAAGAGGGCCTAGAGAATATCTCTCTGAGATGGAGGGCCAAATTCTGTCTTGGTTGATCCACATCACGCATCTTGCTTCGAAGTCAGCCCAAGACCACCCTTATGACTCCCAGTTACGATGAGCGTTAGATGGAGTCAAATCCGGCTTTTCCACAACTCGGATCATGCGATCCCCTCAGGTTTAAGGATTCCATTGTGTTAGTCGAAGTGTATGACCGTGTGCTCACGTCCTACTAACCTTTGGATCGGTTCGGCTATCGTACCTCTTCCGACTAGCTAATGCAAGGAGGATAGCATCTCCATGCTCATGGCACGTGAAACATTGTCATCTTTCAACTTACAAATTAGTCTCGCAGTGGATTTCCCTCCCAACCTCAAATGACTAAGGAAAAACTGGCTAGAGCTAGATACAAGTATGGGCTTTCACAACTGCAATAATTGCAGTGGCACATACAACTAGCTCCAAGCCGGATTCTGGGTTACAAATACAAGGTGGAATGTGAGCCTCTAGGGCATCATTCCTAACAAAAGAATCACTACGTGCTAGAAAACCAAACATGGTCTTTCCCAGGCCCTTGCGTCATCCGCTCAGGCAAATCGGGTGGCGAACACTAGCTGCCTTCAAACCTCTCATCCCTCTGCCCTCTCCTTCCCCGCCATCGGCGGTGGCCTCTGTAGGGAAAAGCCCGTGTGATAGATGGCGGCGGTAGGGTCTCCCTCCTTGTGGCCAATATGTTGGGTTCGCAGCGTAAAAAACAAAAAATTCCTACGATGTGAACATCTAAGCACCAAGATCTATCTATCTAGATACAAGCAACGGGTGGATATACATCCAAAGAGAACATGCCCTTGAAGAGTGACAAAACATTGTTAACGAAACTAATTTCGTGGATGTTGTAGTCGTACACTTGCCGATCTCAAGATCGTGATGAAGTCCAGCGAGTCCAGCAGGTCCAACACCAGCAAGTTCATTAGGTCCAACACCAACAAGTCCAGCACCGCAAAGGAGCAGTGCATCCGTGATCGCACACACGTCCAGTACCCCGATAACCTACATCCCTCGCTCCAGCAAAGCAGCGGAAGCAACAACTCCTTTCCAGATAAAGCCATCAGGAACATGTATCTCGCTAATCCGAGACCATGGGGAATAATTTCTAGAGGAGGAGAGAGATCCTTCATGGGGAAGTGTGAGATGAGAGGAGGAGAGGGGTGCCTTTTATAGGGAGAGGGGGCAACCAAAGGCCATGGCGTGGCAGCGATGGTGGGTGCCCCCACCTCTTCCACATTCATGTGGGTGGAGCTCCCACTCCCATAAAAATCCTCCACTCAAAATTCCACTCACCTCCATTAAATTTCCACCAAATTTAATGCAAGATCTCATTTAATAAAACTCTTTTATTTATTTTATTCAGAATTTTGTTAATTACTTTAATTAACAAACATTCACATAAAACCCCCTGCAATATTTCAATATCACATGCAGAACTAGTTTCTGCAATTTCACCCGAAACAATTCCGGTTTCCATCAAAATAATTTCAGCGCTTTCTTAAATTTATCTGAAACAATCTCCCACTCATCCACTATTGAGGTACACTCTCTCCAACATTTTGATGAAGGTGATATTCCTTACTCTAAACCTCCTGATCAATGCTTGGAAGAATTTGATATTTTTATTGTTAAGCAAGATAATTTTAATAAAAGGGTGCAAAATCATCTAATGGAAAACTCTAGAGTTATTATTGAGTTGAAGGATATTGTGGAAAGAACCTCTAATGATGTTAAAATGCTTGTTAAACATTTCCAAATGGTTCCAACTCAGATTGATCATCTTATTAAGGTACAAAAAGATTTGCTAGTTAATGCTTCTAAGGAAAAACATGCTTATGAAATTAGAACTAGAAGTGGTGCTGCCACCCAGGATCCTCTATATCCTGAGGGGCATCCTAAAAGAATTGAGCAAGATTCTCAACAAATTGAAAATAGTGGTACTTCTCCTAAGAAAAGGAAAAAAGAAACATAAAACTATTGTAGAGTCTTCTGAATCTGCTAAAGATCCTAATAGTATATCTGTCTCTGATGCTGAAACTGAAAGTGGTGATGAGGAAAATTATGCTCCGGATAAAGAAAAAGTTGAAGAAGAACTAGAAAGACACACTAAGAATACTAAATAGACTAAAGAAGATTTTGTTGCTAAGAAACATGGGAGTGTTATTCCATGCTCTATTAAAAATAGTTATGTTAGAACTTCTTTGTGTGATTTGGGAGCAGGAGTTAGTGTTATGCCTTTTTCTCTCTATAAGAGACTTCAATTGGCAAAATTAATACCAACTGACGTATCTTTGCAAATGGCTGATAAATCTACTACTATTCCTGTTGGTATATGTGAGGATGTACTTGTTCAAGTGGCTCATAATTGCTTGATATTAACTGACTTTGTTGTGCTTGAAATGCCTGAAGATGACAATATGTCTATTATTCTTGGGAGACCTTTTCTTAATATTGCAGGAGCTGTTATTAATTGTAATCAAGGAAAGGTGACTTTTAATGTTAATGACAAGGAGCATACTGTCTATTTCCCCAAGACGATTGATAGGACTTATGGCTTAAATTCAATTGAACATGTTGAGGGTATCGAAGTTGGAGAAATATATTGTCCCATACCACGAGAAAAATATGAAACTATTATGATTGGGACCATTGCTATCAAGGTTGAGGTAACATAATCATTTAGTGGAATACAAAGTTTGGTTTCATATAAAATTGTTTTGGTAACAAGACCTGATCAACCTTGTTAACAAAGGGATTTTAATGAACAAAACAATGTTTTCACCATGATTATCTTCGCTTACTTTTATTTTTATCCATTTTTATTTTTGCTTTCACTTAGTTCACTTTTTTGTTGCTAGTTGCTTGCATATTAGAGTGTCTTAGAACTTCTGAAGTTTTAGTTTTGTTTTGTTTTTGCATCATTCCAAAGTCATCTTTCTGTCAGAAAATCATTCATCAATACCTGAAAATTGCTAAAAAATAAAGTGTCTCGAAAAATTCCAAAAAATTCATATTAAATTTTTACGTGAAAAAGGGGCAGAGAAGTGCCTGGAGTGACCCAGGGGGGCCCACCAGGCAGGCACACCACCTGGTGGCGTGGCCACACCAGGGGCATGCCTGGCCATGGTGTGGGCCACCCCTGGCCCTCCACTCACTCTCTCACTTGCCACTTCCTTCTCTATCCCGAGAAAACATCAGTTCATTGCTCAAAATCGCGTTCTTGTTGTTCTTGTCCATGATTTTTCGATCTCCTTGCTTAGCCCATCTTTGCTGCTGAAATTTGGAGCATTTGTTCTCCAAATAGAAGATGAATGAACACCAATTCAACCAACATGAATTGAGGGTGCCTGCAGTTATGAAGGTTCGCCGTGAGGAGGAAGTCTTTCCCTCTCCCTATCCATGCCCCGAATTCATGAGGGCTGCAGGGATTTCTCAAGATTTCCACACTTTGATTACTAATGCAGGATTGGAGCATTTTGTGGGAGACGAACCTACCCAATATGTGAAACTAACTATGTCTGTGGTGCAGGATTTCCGGTTTAGTTACTCCTTGCCAAACCCCATGGTCCACCACAAAATTTACAATGTAGCTATCAATCTCCCTTTTGATTACTTTTGTGCAGCTATTAAAGTACCATAGTGGGGTTCGTGTGGAAGGATTAGAGAGCGACCTACACCACTCATGGACCTATACGCAGAAATATGCCAAGGGAGCAGCTTCTCAAAGGAGAGTGGTAAAATTCATAATATTCATCTCCCGTCTATTCGATATTTTGCCTACTTTATTGCCAAGTGTGTTCTTGCTAGGAAAACTACTAATAAATTATCCTCATCTGATTTAGCCTTCATCTCAGCTGCCTTAAAACGAGATATGACTTATAATTTGGGTGCCTTGATAGCTTTCCGTCTTGCTGCTAACCGCGAGAAAGGTGGAATTTGTGGAGGCCTCATCACCTCTCGTTTACTAGGTTTGCATGGTGTAGAGCCTCATCATTTAGACCTATAGTTTCCCATAGAGAGGCTTGACCTTAATTCCATGATACAACATAAATTTGTCTCTTCTTGGGATAATTTGAGTGATTTATCTTATGAAATAACCTTCCTCAAGGCTGGTTGGAGAAGGAGTAAGTCCGAGCATGTTGTTATTTTGTCTACGCCTGTTTTGTTTAACCTTGATACCAGGGAAGGATGGTCACTCATCGAGGAAGAGCTTGATGCATATCTAGGGGAGCTCTCCCAGCAAGAGCAGGATACTGGAAGGGAGATTACAGATGATTCAGTCCAGCCCTCGAATGAGGGGGAGTCTTTGTATCAGTAGCCTACCTATGATTGGGGAGCTTCTTCTTCTACACAAGGGCCTAACTATGATCATTCTTATGATGACCCGCCGGCCTGGAGTTCCTACCCTCGTTGGGGTTGATACCCACTTAGGCTAAAAGCCTAAGCTTGGGGGGAGGTACACCGACATCACACTCATCTACATTCATGTTCAGTCGGTACTCTATATATTCATGTTTCGTTCTCTTTTTAGTCTTCGTTCTTTCTTTACTTTTGCTTTCTAAAACACAAAAAGACCAAAAATATTTTCGTTGTTTCTCTTTGTTTGCTTCTTTCTCTTTTTAGCCTTGGTTTGCTTCTTCCTTTTTGCTTTGTTGTGATTATTCGAAAAACCCAAAAAGATTTCGCTTTGCTTATTCTTCCTTTTCTTGCCTTTAAAAATCGAAAACCCAAAAATATTTGTTGTTCTTCTTTGGTTTTGTGAAGTTCGTTGCAAGGTTCAGCAGTCCTCGGTGGAGTTGGGATTCATGTTATTATTCAATCCACACAAGTGAAGGCAATAATGAAGATTACTAACAACTTGAGGTGTGGTAAGAGGCTGGTAACAAACTCTATTTGTTTTCATTTTTGTACATATACTCATCATTGTGGGCATGCTTAGTCTGTTCATGTAAGGTGTATGTTATTTATGGATGCTTAGTAGTTTTTGCTTTCCTATGATTAGCTCATCTTGCTAATGGTTTGTAGCATGTCATATGAATGTTTGCATGCATTGTTCTATTCATAACTTGGTATGACACTATGGTATCCTCCTCTAAATGTTTCACTTGAATTGACTTGGCACATGCTCACGCATGCATATGACTGAAACAATAGTCAGTTAAGCCTCGATGAATTATTTTTCCTCAGGGGTCTTGAATCACTTTCATGCCATAATTAGTCCTATTTTGTTGCAAGCATGATTATGACAGTTATTGCTCTCTCGTTTTTCGCTCCCTTACTATTGTTAGCCTTCACTTGCACTGAGTATGAGCTCTATCGTGTTTCCAACTCCCCAAAACCAATATTGCCAAAAGTGTCCACCATACCTACCTATTAGCATCATTTTCTAGTCCGTGCATATTCCGTATGCCTTGTTTTCTTCCGAATAAAATGTTTGCTTGTTATAAGAAAGTTAGTTAGTAAAGCTCTCACGAACTTGATGGCACACTTTACTTTCTTGCACTTAATAATCTTGAACCATTGTGTCTATCTTTGTTGCATATATGCCTGTGCTTTATGAGTTGAAGTTAGCAGAACCATGTATCATGGGGAACGCTTTAAACATTGCACTTATTATTCTGTTGATATCATGATTCTTTTGCTTATGGATCCCGGTGGTGTGAAATAAAAGGGGAACTTGTAAGATCATGGAGTTTGTATGTGTGTTAGAGAAACGCCTGGGCCGCTAGCCAAAGCCATGCCTAATCATGGTGGAAACTTGCAGCATAACCATAATGAGCACTCTATGAAGCATCATCAATAAAAACCTATGCAAATAGAAAATAAAAAGATCGCCAAGATGCTCATTGTCTGATTTCCCTGTCATTTTGATTATGGGATAGCTCTTGTATCATGTGCAAGGGGTACCCCGTTGGTGGTTCTCTATGATACATATGTACTTACAATGACAAGAGCTTATTTGTACTAAAGTTGACTAGCATGAGGTTCGGTACTTGTAAGCAAGGGGCATGAGATTTCAACTTATAACTTGTCAAGCATATCCTCTTAGTTGTGTCACTTTAACCTTAACCATTTAAAGATGCTTATGATAGGGGAAATGAGAGCTCAAAGCTAATGAGTACCATACTTTCAGCATTTGGAAGCCTTTCAAACTTTTCAAAACCTTTTCATTTCCTTGTTGAGTCTCCACATATTCTATGAGCATTTTCTTGAGAGCATAGTTGTCATTCTTAGTGTAATGTGCTTGTCTCAAAACTTGGTTAATTGTGTCATGAACTTGACGCTTGTATCTTTGATATCTTTACTTCTAGTCTTCAGTTGAACTTCAGAGGTGCCTCGGCATTTATTTGCTCTACAATCAAAGGCAAGCGAGATACCACTCTATCATTCCTTTTTATGAGCGTTGCAATGTTTCTTATGTTTATGTTTCATGTTACTTACTATTTTTGAGTTAGAATCTCTTCATAGCTTGCAATGATTATTAAGTAAACTTAGTTGCATACTCTTTATTATGAATTACCTGAGTGTTTGATCATATTCTGAGAATATATACATCTTATGAAGCAAATGTGTTCATGAAAGTTTCTTTTATCGCACTCTTTCAACTGAATTGCTTGAGGACAAGCAATAAGCTAAGCTTGGGGGGAGTTGATACGTCCAAAACGTATCTACTTCCCCGAACACTTTTGCTATTGTTTCTCCTCTAAACTTGTGTGATTTGGATACAACTAACACAGACTGACGCTGTTTTCAGCAGAATTACCTTGGTGTCTAGTTTTTGTACAGAAAATCAACTATCAGGAAAAATCCCAGAAAATATGCCAAAAATCCTATTTCACTAGAAGACTCACGGAGCCAGAAGACGAGACGGAGGAGGGCCACGAGGGGCCCACACCACCTGGTCGCGTGGGCCAGGCCAGGCCGTGGTGTGGCTGCCTCGGTCACCCCCCCCGGCCTCCCTCTTTGCCTATAAGTTGCCTCTTGACCTAAAAACCAAGGGGCATTCGACGTATTTCTAGAAAGAGTTCCGCTACGCTGCCACCACCAGATTCCGCGATTCAGAACCAGAAACTCCGTTCTTGCACCTTGTAGGGACGGGGAATTGGAGGAGATCATCGCCACCATCACCACCATCGCTTCTCCATCAACCATCCATGATCCCCCCATCTATGAGTAAGTAATCCCCCGCTGTAGGCTATGGGGATGGTAGGGATTGGATGAGATCGTTCATGTAATGGCATCAGATTGTTAGGGTATGGTTCCTAGTATCTATTATTAGTGCTTTTGACTTTGTTGCAACTTGTTATGCTTAATGCTTGTCACTAGGGCCCGAGTGCCATGATTTCAGATCTGAACATGTTATTGATTCATGATGATAGTATTGTTTGTGATCTTACCTGCAAGTTCTATACACATATTGTTGACCGGAACCAAAGGCCCCAAAGTGACAATAATCGGGATAGCCGGAGGGGATGGCTTTGATGTGAGGATCACGTGTGTTCATGGAGTGTTTTAATGCTTTCCTCTAGTGCTCTATTAAAAGGAGCACCTTAATTGCCAGTAGTTCCCTCGAGGCCCCACTACAAACAGGCTGGCATGACAAAAGATGTTGTGCAAGTTCTCATTGCGAGCACGTATGACTATATATGGAACACATGCCTATGATTATTTAGTACTTGGATGCTTTATCTTATTTATCTGAAAATGCCCTACGTCTTGATTGCTATATGAATTGTCTTGTCCATGCAATGGCCGTCCATCCATCCCTATGCCTACCACGCTTTAATCCTACTGTTTACTGCAATTGTTACTACTGTCTTTACTTTTACTACTGCTATTACTTTGCTATTTCTACTACAAAACTGTTGCTACTGATAAATTGTTGTGAGCAAGATTGTTTCCAGGTGCAGGTATCTACTCCTATCTAATCAGGAACTTCGTCTTCACTTCGGTTGATGTATATGTTGACTTCATTAATTTATTGAAGAAGTTGAGCTGTCGATGATGGTTTCTTGAGCAGAAATTGATGTTGACATCGTCTTCAACGGCTTAGAACCTAGCAAGGGTTAAGAAGGTACGGTTGAGTACGAGCGTACTCAGCAAGTTCACTAAAACAGAGTGTATGATGCACTATATCTACAACCACAGACCATAGGTCGTAGGCAATGTAGGTTTTCGTAAACGTTTCTTCAAAGGTTGCTTTTATTCTGAAAACTATGTCTCACAGCCTTCACAGGTTGACTAGAACCTTCATGGGGTTCCTTTCCTGCCGCGTTTGTAGCTCCTTCCCGGAACAGGGAGTAACATGTCACAATACTTACACTCTACAGAGGTGAGTTACTTTACCCATGAGAGACCAACTCCTTGTTGCACAACCGGGCAGCTTATTCCCGTCCACAATTCCTTGATGTGGGGCCTAGTAGCTGATCCAAGCCAATCACTACCCCCTTTGCGACCCCGCATGTCCCCTTGGTGTATGCCATGCCCACATCTTGAATTACGGCAATGGTTAGTACAGACCGTCAAATGCTAGAACTATCGTGGGACGTTGAGGGTTCCCACCCATATGTTGCATATCCTCTACGAATTACTAATTAATGCATGCTACGAGGATAATAGCCATGACCTAGCCATCCGAATGCATGCGAGAGGAAGATACAGCTGACTTCTCCGTCCCATTCCAAATCTCATGGTTAACGCGTAATATACGGCGCTAGAATCACTGGCGACATTGGTTGTTAAGTCCTAGATATTATGTTCCTTTACCACTGGAACTGTACCAGTAGATTATTACCATCTGGTAAATAATCCATAATCATATTATTATGAAAATAGTGTTTTCTGACCTTTTTGAAATGCAGGTGGTGACAACATTTGAGTTACAAGCATTTGATAGAAAATAATCAAAGGACATGAGTAAGTTGTGAACTTGCCTTTTGTGATTGCAAGATTATGCACTCACGGTCTTCAAGATACTAGAAGATCCAAACTCTGTAAACAGCATCATTGGTCCTATAAGGACGAATGTTTAAAGAAGCAAGATGCAATTATGCATAAGTAATGTAATACAGTTTCATAAATGCGAATCCCGGGAATAGTCATATCTAATTTAGGGTTTGAAAACTAGGGATGGTTTCTTTATAATGTGTTTCACTTTTTATACCAGCTTCACACTTGTGCTTCTTATTCAGGCTTGTGAGTGTGTGAAACGCTATGTAAATACAATAAGTAGCACTCAAATGTGGAATGCTATCGGGTAATTATGATGGGACTTATTATGTTAAGTTGTTAAGAGTTAAAGGATTTATTATAAGATTATTGTTTGAAGTGGCAAAACGAATAACCTTTGAAGGAAAGTGATGACCCACAAGTATAGGGGGTGTATCGCATTATTTTCGACAAGTAAGAGTGTCGAACCCAATGAGGAGCAGACGTGCTGGCTAGTGGTATGGATCAAGAATTCTCTGCAAATACTTAGCAAACGGATTATTAGGGGTTTTTGATAATGCAAGTAAATAAAGCACGAGTAAATAAAAGACAATAAGAATAAATGCAGCAAGTGGCTGATGACCCACAAGTATGGGGGGTGTATCGCAGTATTTTCGAGGGAAGTGAAACCCAATTTATTGATTCGACACAATGGGAGCCAAAGAATATTTATAAGCCTTAACAACTGAGTTGTCAATTCAGCTGCACCTGGAAACAATCTTGCTCACAGCAGTTTATCAATAGAAACAGTTTTGTAGTAGGAATAGCAAAGTAACAACAGTAGTAAAGTAAAGACAGTAGTAACAATAGCAGTAAACAGTGGGATTCGAGTGCGGTAGGCATAGGGATGGATGGACGGGCGTTGCATGGACAAGACAATTCACATGGCAATCAGAACAAAGGGCAATTGCAGATAAATAAGATAAAGCATCCAAGTACTAGATAATCCTAGGCATGTGTTCCATATATAGTCATACATGCTCGCAATGAGAACTTGCACAACATCTTTTGTCCCGCCAGCCCTTTTGCGGCGGGGCCTCAAGGGAACTATTGGCAATTAAGGTGCTCCTTATAATAGAGCACCGGAGCAAAGCATTAACACTCCGTGAACACATGTGATCCTCACATCAAATCCATTCCCTCCGGTTATCCCGATTTCTGTCACTTCGGGGCCATTGGTTCCGGACAACAACGTGTGTATACAACTTGTAGATACGACCAAAAACAATACTATCATAGTGAATCAATAACATGTTCAGATCTAAAATCATGGCATTCGGGCCCTAGTGACAAGCATTAAGCACAACAAGTCGCAACAAAGTCATAAAGCACTAATAAAAGGTACTAGGCACCATGCCCTAACAATCTGATGCCATTACATGAACGATCTCATCCAATCCCTACCATCCCCATAGCCTACGGCGGGGTATTACTCACTCATAGATGGGGGAAACATGGATGGTCGATGGAGAAGCGATGGTGATGATGATGGCGATGATCTCCTCCAATTCCTTGTCCCGGCAGGGTGCCAGAACAGAGTTTTTGGTGCTGTTTCGTGGAATCTGGTGGTGGCGGCGGAGCGGAACTCCTTCTGGAAAAACATCGAACCCCACGGAGTTTTTAGGTCATAAGGCTTCTTATAGGCGAAGAGGGAGATCGAGGGGGTGCCTGGGGCCACCACACCATGCCCTGGCGCGGCCAGGCCCAGCCCGCGCCTGGGGGGGGTGGCCAGCCCCTGGCCATCCTCCGTCTCGTATTCTGGCTCCTGGAGTCTTCTGGAAAAATAGGCACTTTGGCTTTTGTCCCGTCCAATTCCGAGAATATTCATTTTCTGACTTTCCTGGAACCAAAAACAGCAGAAAACAAGCAGCTGACACTGTGGCTCTTTTTAATAGGTTAGTCCAAGAAATCATATGAAAAATACTCCAAAGTGT
The DNA here is from genome assembly GCA_910589775.1 of Avena eriantha. Classification (NCBI taxonomy): domain Eukaryota; kingdom Viridiplantae; phylum Streptophyta; class Magnoliopsida; order Poales; family Poaceae; genus Avena; species Avena eriantha. Next base: position 34,275,583 of record OU342742.1, read on the forward strand.
GGATAAAACACAAGAAAGTGGATAAAACCAAGCATGGAGCATCAAAAATTATAGATACATTTGTAGTGTATCAACATCCCCAAGCTTAACTCATACTCATCCTCGAGTAGGTAAGTGATAAAAAGAAAGAATTTTTTTTGAGGTGACATGCACCGTCATAAACTTGATCAAAGTATTTGTAAAACATTCAAAGCTGGGATCATAGTACTTCAATCATAACATGAAAGACAAAGTTCTAGCAATAAGACAAAGCAACTATGTTGCAATATGAAAAGGCACAAACAAAAGATTCATGAATAACAATGCTTTGCAAGACGTTTGTTTGTTCCAATAAAGAAAACATAGCATAGTGTCATTCAGCTTGTCCCTCATAGAGTAGCAAACATAAATGCATAGGACACCTTCAAAGTTTAGAAGAGTGACTAGATACAAATAGTTTAAAACAAGCAATATCAAGGTATGCATCAATCAACTAGTCTTGGGACAATGCACATAGAACTAAGAATGGCCACTATGCTCTCAAGAAAGTGCTCATAGAACGTGTGGAGACTCAACAAGGAAATGAACAGGTTTTGAAAAGTTTGAAAGGCTTCCAAATGCTGAAAGTATGGTACTCATTAGCTTTGAGCTCTCATTGCCCCTATCATAAGCATCTTTAAATGGTTAAGGTTAAAGTGACACAACTAAGAGGATATGCTTGACAAGTTATATATCGAAGTCTCATGCCCCTTACTTACGAAGACCGATCCTCATGCTACTCAACTTCAGTCATGAGTAAGCTCTTGTCATTGTAAGTATATATGTATCATAGAGAACCGCCAACGGGGTACCCCTTGCACATGACACAGGAGCTATCCCATAATCAAAATGACAAGGCAAGCAGACAATGAGCATCTCAGCGATCTTTTTATTTACTATGTGCATAGATTTTTATTGAGGATGCTTCATAGAATGCTCATTATGGTTATGCTGCAAGTTTCCACCATGATTAGGCATGGCTTAGGCTAGCGGCCCAGGCGTTTCTCTAACATACATACAAACTCCATGATCTTACAAGTTCCACTTTTATTTCACACCGCCGGGATCCATAAGCAAAAGAACATGATATCAACGAGGTACTAAGTACCAATGAAATGTTGAAAACGTTCCCCATGAAACATGGTTCTGCTAACTTCAACTTATAAAGCGCAATCATATACGCAACAAAGAAGGACGGAATGGTTCAGGTTTATTAAGTGCAAGAAAATAAAGCGTGTCGTCAAGTTCATGAGAGCTTTACTAACTAACTTTCTCATAACAAGCAAACATTTTTTTCGGAAGAAAACAAGGCATATTGACTATGCACGGAAGTAGCAAATGATGCTAATAGGTAGGTATGGTGGACACTTTGGCAATATTTGGTTTTTTAGGGAATTGGAAACATGAGTAAAGCATACTCAGTGAAAGTGAAGGCTAGCAATAGTAAGGGAGAGACAAACGAGAGAGCAATAATGGCCATAATCATGCAAAGCGACAAAACATCATTGATCAAAGCATAAAGTGATACTACAAGTTGAAAACTAAAGGATCATAAAGGCTTATGGTGACTTGGGATAGTCATAACATGGTGTGAGCATGCGCCAAGTCAACCCAAATAAAGCATCAAAGGAGAATACCACTATACTATGCTTTAATATGCTAAAACAACGCATGATTCATCCAAGGCACATTAAGCAATCTCAATTGTTTATAACAAGTCATGCTACAGCAAAGAATACTATGCATAAAGCCAAAACAATATCAAGCATGGCATGACAAAGTATAGGCCACAGTCAAAAACGAGCTCTTTTTACCACATGAGTATGAACTTTCCTACTCTTTTCCAAACCAAACCAAACTATTTGAAAACCAATGTATGAAAGAGGGGGTCCAACCAATTTATTCAGAAAACTAAGCAAACCAAAGCAAACGAAAAACCAAAACGAAAACGAAAAAGAAGACGCTCCAAGAAAAACACAACTGTGCATGAAACAATAAAAATGAAGCGTTTGGAAGAAACCTAGGATTTTTATTGATGAAGAAGGGGATGCCTTGGGCATCCCCAAGTTTTGACGCTTGTACTTCTTGGATATTTCTTGGGGTGACATGCGTGGCATCCCCAAGCTTGAGCTTTAGTCCATCCTTCATCTCATTACTCATTCCTTCCATACACCTGAAATTTTTCCTTCATACAAAACTTCACACAATCTTTATTAGCAACATTAGTGCACTCAAGATAAATAAGTCTTAAGGTTCAGTTCTAACACCAAATAAACTTCTAATAGAACACTATATACTGTAGCACTTCCCTCAAAAAGCTCAATTCCCCAAAAGAACTCAAAAAGGAACCAACAAGAAGCAAATGCAGAAAATGGCAGAAATCTATCAAAACAGACCAGCAGGTAAAGACGAATTTTTTCGAAGACCTTCTGTTGCTCAAATCAAAAAGTGTTGAACTGACGAAAGTTAGATAATAACCTGGGGCATAAGCACAAAATATTATAGCTCAATCCGACATACAGAGATCTCTCACGAATATTTACGGTGAAGCACAGAAATCTGTTTCGGGGCAGCAACTTTCCTAATCATTACTTCTCTCTCATTAGAGGTTACTCTTGGCACAAAAAGCAAACAAAAAGGATAAGGAGAGGTTATTACAGAGGTAATAACTTCCAAGAATCATCTAAACCTTTTGGGTTATCTCCCAATAAGTACTTTTCTTTAACGCCTTTAAGTTAGGCATAAGCAAAAACTAAAATGGATAGAATAGAAGTAAGCGGAGATAATCATGGTGAAAACATTGTTTTGTTCAATGAAATCCTTTTGTTAACAAGGTTGATCAGGTCTTTTTACCAAAACAATTTCATATGAGACACAACTTTGTATTCCACTAATGATTATGTTACCTCAACCTTGATAGCAATGGTCCCAATCATAATAGTTTCAAATTTTTCTCTTAGTATGGGACAATATATTTCTCCAACTTGAATGCCCTCGACATGTTCAATTGAATTCAAAACCATAAGTCCTATCAATCTTCTTGGGGAAATAGACAGTATGTTCCTTGTCATTAACATTGAAGGTCACCTTCCCTTGATTACAATTAATAACAGCTCCTGCAGTATTAAGAAAAGGTCTCCCAAGAATAATAGACATATTATCATCTTCAGGCATAATAGTTTGAGAGGATGCTCACATAAGAAATATGAGTTGAAGTAAAAGAGAGCATCAAGAATCAAATTCAAAACACATTTAAGTCTAACCTACTTCCTATGCATAGGAATCATGTATGCAAATAAATTCACAAAGAACAAAGTGATAGGCATAGGAAGATAAAACAAGAGTAACTTCAAAACTTTCAGCACATAGAGAGGTGTTTCAATACCATGAAAACTTCTACAACCATATTTTCCTCTCTCATAATAATTTTTAGTAGCCTCATGAATAAACTCAACGATATAACCATCACATAAAGCATGCTTTTCATGATCTACAAGCAATAGAGCTTTATTATAAACATTTTCAAAAGGATCCTCAGGAACATAACATTCATCCTCCTTTAGTAAGCATGGAGGACAATCAAATAATGTAAGGGATAAAGAGTTACTCTCATTAGGAGGTACGCATGGGTAGCTAATCCATTCTTCCTCCTTTTGTTCATCACTCTCCTCCTCTTTTTTATCTAATGAGCTTTCAGGTTCATCAATTTCTTCTTCCATAGGATCCTGCAAGGCATTAATCTCTTCCATTTGTGGAAAGCATCTATTAATATATTCAAGAATATAGGAATTTTCACCCTTGTAATTATCAAAGCAAAATTTAAGTATACCATAAACCTCATACTTATAAGGTGAATCATCAATATTTTCAAGCCAAGTAACAAGTTCAAATGCACCCTTCCAAGCAATAAATTCCTCAATTTGTTCCACATCATAAAAGTCATAATTTCCCTTAACATAAGAAGATATGGTAACATTATCATTATACTCACATTGAAAATGGAGGTGTTTGTACCTCCTGCAGCAACAAGATTTATCAAAGCAATAAGTAACATTATAAGTAGAGCACACGTTTCTAGCAATGGTATACATTTTATCAATTTGTTCCCACAAGTGTTTCCCTTTTTGTGACAAGCGATGTTCTAATAATATTTTTGATCTTCCGTGAACCCACCTTGCCAATAAGATTCAGTTTCAAAGAAACCATCCATTGACAACAAGCATGATAAAGCAAGACAATAACAGACCAATGAAAATAACAACTAGAGTAGGAACTTTTTTTTTGTTTTTTCGATAAAGAAAGAAGCCAACAAGGCAGAAATAAACTTAGCTTGAACAATAGTGATTCCAAGTGGACTTGATAAATAAAGCTATGCTCCCCGGCAACGGCGCCAGAAAATAGTCTTGATGACCCACAAGTATAGGGGGTGTATCACAGTATTTTCGAGAGAAGTGAAACCCAATTTATTGATTCGATACAAGGGGAGCCAAAGAATATTTATAAGCCTTAACAACTGAGTTGTCAATTTAGCTGCACCTGTAAACAATCTTGCTCACAACAGTTTATCAGTAGCAACAGTTTTGTAGTAGGAATAGCAAAGTAACAGTAGTAGTAAAGTAAAGATAGTAGTAACAATAGCAGTAAACAGTGGGATTCGAGTACGGTAGGCATAGGGATGGATGGACGGGCGTTGCATGGACAAGACAATTCACATGGCAATCAGAACAAAGGGCAATTGCAGATAAATAAGATAAAGCATCCAAGTACTAGATAATCCTAGGCATGTGTTCCATATATAGTCATGCGTGCTCGCAATGAGAACTTGCACAACATCTTTTGTCATGCCAGCCCGTTTGCAGCGGGGCCTCAAGGGAACTACTTGCAATTAAGGTGCTCCTTTTAATAGAGCACCGGAGCAAAGCATTAACACTCCGTGAACACATGTGATCCTCACATCAAAGCCATTCCCTCTGGTTATCCCGATTTCTGTCACTTCGGGGCCATTGGTTCCGGACAACAACGTGTGTATACAACTTGTAGATACGACCAAAAACAATACTATCATAGTGAATCAATAACATGTTCAGATCTGAAATCATGGCACTCAGGCCCTACTGACAAGCATTAAGCACAACAAGTCGCAACAAAGTCATAAAGCACTAATAAAAGATACTAGGCACCATGCCCTAACAATCTGATGCCATTACATGAACGATCTCATCCAATCCCTACCATCCCCATAGCCTACAGCTGGGGATTACTCACTCATAGATGGGGGAAACATGGATGGTCGATGGAGAAGTGATGGTGATGATGATGGCGACGATCTCCTCCAATTCCCCGTCCTGGCAGGGTGCCAGAATGGAGTTTCTGGTGCTGTTTCGTGGAATCTGGTGGTGGCGGCGGAGCGGAAACCCCCCGGAGTTTTTAGGTCAGAAGGCTTTTTATAGGCGAAGAGGGAGACCGAGGGGGTGCCTGGGGCCACCACACCATGCCCTAGTGCGGCCAGGCCCAGCCCGCGCCTGGGGGGGTGTGGCCAGCCCCTGGCCCTCCTCCGTCTCGTATTCTGGCTCTTGGAGTCTTCTGGAAAAATAGGCACTTTGGCTTTTGTCCCGTCCAATTCCGAGAATATTCATTTTCTGACTTTCCTGGAACCAAAAACAATAGAAAATAGGCAGCTGGCACTATGGCTCTTGTTAATAGGTTAGTCCAAGAAATCATATGAAAAGTTCTCCAAAGTGTGGACAAAACACAAGAAAGTGGATAAAACCAAGCATGGAGCATAAAAAATTATAGATACATTTGCAATGTATCAATGGCCCAATCCTTGATTCACCAAAGGAAAATCCGGTTGTATTACTTAAGATGACCAAACGTTCACGAGGACACACGGGAAGACTGTCAAGTGCTTTCGCTTCATATAGTTGATTAATCTTCTTTAGCTTGCTAAGTGTTGTGTGGTTGAACATGTGCTAATGTACCGACCTTCCTAGGACTAATACATACTTGTGATTATACCCCTGCAAACATCCATAAGTAGAAGAAAGTAATTAAGGTAGAAACCTAAACATAGCTTTAAACTCTAAGACCCTGACGTCCCTTGTGCAATTGTTTCCTAACGGGGTTCAGGTTTCTATCACTCCAACAACCCCTACGATTAGTAGCCAAATACACAATGCATTCCCCTAGGCCCATATAGGCTAAGTTTCATGTAGTCGACGTTCACAAGACAACACTAGAAGAAGTACACCACAACTTAAATATCAAACCATTGAATCTTTCTCAACACAATTCCACTACTAACAACATGACTTCTCCCATGTCCTCAAGAACAAAACAAACTACTCACAAGACATCATATGGATCATGATCAGAGATGAAATATTGATGTATAACAATCTAAACATAAACAATAATTCAACAGTTCACTCAATAGCATCAACTAAGGAGTAATCAACACCGGGAAAGTTTCCCCTAAGAACTATGCAAGATTCACCCCAATTGTTACAGCAATATGGAGATGGTGATGAAGGTGCTGATGATGATGGTGGTGGTGACGATGATGATGATGATCCCGATGAAGTCCAGCTTGATGGTGGTGTTGATGGCGACGATCTCCCCTCTCCGGGAAGGAATTCCCCCGGCAGAATTCTGTCTGCCAGAGAGATCTTCCTCTCTCGGTGTTTTCCGCCCCGTAGAGGCGGTGGAATCTTTTTGTGGTTGCTCCCCAAGTGTTAGGGTTACGTGGGGATAATATACGCCAGAGGGGAGAGCTGGAGGTGGACCAGGGTGGCCACACCACCTGGTGGCGCGGCCTAGGGTGGCTCGCGCCAGGGGGTGGTGTGGGCCCCTATGGCCCATCTCCACTCCTCCTTCTGGCAGTCTTCGTTTTCTGGAAAAATAGGATTTTCCATATATTTTCCCGGATTTTCTGATCTTCGCGAATTTTGCCTCCAAACAGCACCTTTTCCATCAGAATCCTGACTGCAGCGGTCCATGCTCCAAAAGTCATCAACCATGCAAAAACAGATGAAATTACATAAGTATCACCTCTTAATATGAAATATATCAATGAATAATAGTAAATTATGATATAGAATAGTGATGCAAAATGGACATATCAACTCCCCCCAAGCTTAGACTTCGCTTGTCCCCAAGCAAAACTGAGCTCAATAAACATGGTCTAGGGTTTATGGAGTGAAGAGTCGATAAAATAATACGGACATGAAGCATCACATTCATCAATACATAGATCATAATAGAAGACAACTCACTATAATATAACTTAACTTGCAATAAGTAAAGGAAACACAATAAAGATACATAAAGTGAATCATAATTGGTAATGGCAAACTTAGCTCTTGGTCGAAGAATAGTTGACAATTTGCTGGAGTTCACAAATAACTGATTTTTAATGATAGCTTTCAAAGTAGTAAACACCGAGATAAGAGCAATGTGCAAAACAAGGAACATAAGAAACATGATTGAATAAATCATCATATCAATGAATGAAACACCACAACTCAAAATACTTGCTGAGATAGAAAGGAATAGGTTTACTGACTCAACTAAAAGGTAAAAGAAGGGCCCTTCGCAGAGGGAAGCAGGGATTTCAAGTTTCATAAAGAACTCCCAAAAATTATGATACTTATTAGCTTTCAGCTCTCATTGCCCCTATCATTGTCATCTTTAGGTGATTACGGTTAAAGTGATCAAATATGAGGATATGCTTGACAAGTTGTAAATTGAAAATCTCATGTCCCTTGAATATGAGGGATGCTCCTCATGCTACTCAAGTTTAGTCACCGGTAAGTCCTTGTCATAGTAAGCACATGTGTATCATAGAGAACCGCCAACGGGGTACCCCTTGCCCGATGATACGGAAGAATCCCCATATCAAAATGACAAGGCAAACAGACAACAAGCATCTCAGTAATCTTCTTATTTACCATGGGAATATGGTGCTTTTTTATCTTTCCTCTTTTCATAATCTCTTTTTTTTCTTTTCCTCTTTTTCTCAATCTCTATCTCTTTTTTATAAGAAGAATGCTTCATAGATGCTCATTATGGTTAGGTTGCAGGTTTCCACCATGACAACATGGATTAGACCGGCGTGAAGGGAATATGCCCGAGAGGCAATAATAAAGTGGTTATTATCTTATTCCATGTGTATGATAAATGTTTATTTTGCATGCTATAATTATATTGATCGGAAACATCAATACATGTGTGTTTAATAAACAAAAAGGGTTCCTAGTTATGCCTCTCTTATAGACTAGCTTGTTGATTAACAAGATGATCAAGGTTTCCTGATCATGGACATTGGATGTTGTTAATAACAAGGTCACAACATTAGTTGAATGATGTGATGAACATTCATCCGAAGTATAGCATTACGATCAAAGTCATTATGTTTATATTGCTATAACATCATACGAAGTAATCTTTATCCTTAGACCATGAGATCATGTTAATTGCTAACACCGGAAGAGTATCTTGATAACATCAAACGTCACACCGTAACAGGGTGACTATACAGATGGGTTCAGTGCTACGAATGTGTTATGTTGAGGCTCATGGATCAAGAGTGGAATTTGTCAATCCCGATGACGGATAGATATACTCTGGGCCCTCTCGGTGATATCACATTGAAATAGCTTGCAAGCAAGTGATGTGATCACTAGAATGTTATATCACGGGAACGAGAAAAGAGTGCATGTCGGTAACAAGATCAAACTAGGTATGGAGATACCGATGATCGAATCTCGGACATGTATTATATCGCGAGACAAAGGGATTTAGTTACTAGCGTTAAAGGTTCTCACGATCATAGAAGTCATCGTTGAATGTGTAGGAGTCAGTACGGATCTCTAGGTCCCGCTGCTGATTATTGATCAGAGAGGGGTCTCGATCATGTCTGGATTATTCGCGAACCGTAGGGTGACACACTTAAGAGTTACCAGACACCATTTTGGAGCACATATGTTTCAGATGAAAGAATTGCAAAGCGTAGGAATTGTTTCGATAGAAACCTGAAATTGTTTCGGGTGAAATTGCAGAAAGTGGTTCTGCATGTGATATTGAAATATTGCAAGGGGTTATATGTGTATGTTTGTTAATTAAAGTAATTAACAAAATTCTGAATAAAAATAATAAACGATTTTTATTAAATGATGGAGCATTAAATTTGGAGAAATTTAATGCATTTAAAGTGGAGACTTTAAAAGGGAATGTGAAGAGGCATTTTAATGTGGAGGGGTTACCACCACATGAATGGAGGAGGTGAAGGGGCACCCCTTGGGCACCGGCCATGGTGGAGGGGCACCCCTCCTCCTCCTATAAAAGTCCACCCCCTCCCTCCTTCTTCCACACACTTCCTTATGAAGGATCTCTCTCCCCCTCTAGAATTATTCCCCCATGGTCTCGGATTAGCGAGATACATGTTCCCGGTGGCATTTTGTCTGGAAGGAGTTGCTGCTTCCGCTGGATCGCTGGAGCGAGGAGGTGGAGGTTGTCCGGTGGCTTGAACGTGTGTGCAAGTACGGATGCGCTACTGAGTTGCGGCGCTCGGACTTCCTCACGATCTTGAGATCGGCAAGTGTACGACTACATCAACCATGAGTTCCTACTCGTTAACAAAACTCGTTGTCTTCGAGGGTAAGTTCTCGATGGATGTATGTCCACCCGTTGCTTTGTACCTAGTAGATAGATCTTGGCGTATAGTTCTCATCATAGGAAATTTTTTGTTTTCTATGTTGCGGACCCAACAGTGGTATCAGAGCCTGATCTATGCGTAGGTGCTTTGCACGGGTAGTACAGATATGTTTATATGTGGGCGATGATGATCATGTTATTGCATCTTCTATGTATTTTGGATATTGGTGGCATAGTGGGATGAAGCAGCCCAAACCAACCTTACATGTCATCGTACATGAGACCGGTTCCACGACTGACATGCAACTTGTTTTGCATAAGTGGCTGGCGGGTGTTTGTCTCTCCTACTATAGTCAATATCTGATTTACAACGAGTTGCTAGTAACTTGTTTATCCTCGTTGTGGTTCATGTTCGTAGGTAAGAACGGTTCTATCTCCGAAAGCCCTAAGCCACGTAAAACTTGCAATTGATAAATTAGAGGCGTATAGTTTAGATCGTTGCTGGGCTAGGGTCTTGATATGGTATTGTTGTAAGTAGATGTATGATAGATACTCTTACAACACACTCAAGGTGTAAGTTCCATAGACCTTGGCCTTACACACAAAGGAATGATAGAGATCATACCATGATGCAAATGATAGAGATCAAATGCATGGACCATATCATCTCACTTTACACATTAGATGTTAGCATCTTATACTGCTAGTTTGGCGCTTTCTGTAGCATTGTAAGATGATCCCTCATTTAGATATCAAGATAAAAATGTGTTCTTCCTTAAGTATGCACCGTTCTATGGATCGTGTTTTGAGACATCACGTGATGATCGGGTGTACTCGACTCTACGCTTTCATACAACGGGTGTAAGACAGTTTTACACACGTGAGTACTAAGGTTCCTACTTGGCGAGCCTAGCATGTACAGACATGGCCTCGGAACACAGACCGAAAGGTTAAGCATGAGTCATATAGTTGATATGATGCCCATATTGATGCTCTCCTTTGAAGCTACACTGACTCATGTGATGATCGGACTTGGTGTAGTGGATTTGGTTCATGTAATCACCAAAAAGGCACGAGGGATGTCGTTTTTGAGTGGGAGTTCATTTCCAATTTGGATTAGTCGAACTCAATTTGTCATAAACTAAATCGAAGTGAATTTGCATAATTTGTTGTAGTCATTGGCGTATGTTCACTACCTTATGCTTAGTTTTAATTGAGATAATAGAACTATAGAATTCTGGATATTTACTTTACAAACTGGTATCGTATTGTTTTGAATGTCAATTTAAAGTTTATAAGTCCTATTGCAAACTTTCAGCAAACTCTATTTACTCCATGAAGTTTAATAAATAGTATTAAATCAAGAGTAAGAATTCCAATGTTAGTATCTAAAGTATCATGTTTGTCTCCATGATTATTGATATTCAAAAGTTGTTTTAATATCAAGATTATATAGGAGCTAAAAATTGTTTCAGAAACCATCATGTGTGAAATATATTGTGATATCTGAAACAATGTTTTTGGTTGCATTATGATAGAGTATAATTTAGCAAAATACATGTTCTCATATTGTATGAGAATTTGTGAAGGATGGAGATGCTAGGCATCCGAATCTCCCAAAAGGTTTCGGGAACTAAAATTATACTCGTCATTCTTCCTTATAGGCTATAGTAGCTTGATCATGAAAGTTGTCATGATAAGGATGAATAGAAGATGTAAGTAAAATGTTTACTACACTGATAGATTACTAAAGAATGGATTTTTGAAAGAATACCAAACATTTGATGATGGTGATCCACTTCAAAGTGCAAGTCCAAAGGTATTAGTATTTGACTATACACGCTTTGTACTATGTGTCATGTGAATGACACCACTATTGATGTTGATAGATTCTTTTAAAAGAAAAGGAATTGTTGAAAGAGAATCTATAAAATATTTGGCACAAAAGAAAAAGTTGGAGATGTCCAACTTAGGTATATAGAAGATATACATGTTATGGATGCATTCCTTGCTTGTTAAACAATGTGGTTCTTAGGTATTGGATACCGAATTGGTTGGATGAAGTGTCATACAGGACAACGCAATTCATGAACTGCAATGGCCTAAGTAACTAGCAAGAGAATAAGTGATGATGTTCATAGAAAACAAATAAAGTGTTATTGTGTTTTTCGTTGACGTCAAACCTAGCCTACAAGATTTGTTTTAATAATTGTTATTTTGTTCCGGTATTACGAGAACAATGGTTGTTCAAATAATTACCGTATTCCATAAAGGATGGGTGAACTTTTTACAAGTCTAGTGGGAGAAATCACATCCATAAACACTATTGCTAAAATGTCGCAAGACAAATGATTAAAATATCACTTATGAAGTGACATCGCTGTTTTAAATTATATTGGAAAGAAAACATGAAGAAACTCCATGTTGATGGATTTTTGGAGTCTTTGATTTGATTAACTGACGCATGTGAGACTTTCCTCGAGATAACTGAAACTCCGTCCATAGGCCAGAGAGGCACGAATGACTAGCTTATTGGAAATTGTGCATGCTGATGTGCATAGCCCATTATGTGTAGCCATATGCGATGGATATTTTTGCTTCATATGCTTTATCCGAAAATTTGAGTGAATATATCTGTATATTTACCTAATAAGGAAGAAGTATGAAACATTTGAAAATTGTTCAAAGACTATCAATATGAAGTGGAAAATCATTGTAACAAGAAAATAAAGAGTTTATGATTCGATCATAAAGGAAGATATTTGAGTTACATGTTTAGCAAAACACTTAAGATTTGAGGAATTATTCCATGATTTGTGTTTCCCGATAAACCATAGGAGTATGGCATATTCGAGAGGTGAAATCCAACCATGTTTGACATGGTAAGATCAAAGGTGTCATTTATAAAACTGCCATTATGTTTTAAGGATTGAAGCTTTAGAGGCTACTGCTTTTACACTGAAAAGAGCACCATCATGATCCGTTGAAATGACACCATATAAGTTATGGTTTGGGATAAAACCCGAATTGTCTTTTCTTAAATTTTGGTATGCTATGCATAAGTAAAATGTTTACATCCAAAGTCGGATAAGTACGTCTTTGTAGGTTATCCCAAAGAATTTGTTGGGAATTTCTCCATAACAGCGAGGACAAAAGAGTTTGTCACTTGGAACGTCAAGTTTCTTGAGAAGGAATTTTTCGCGAAAAGTTAAGTGGGAGGACAATAGAACTTTGATAAGGTTGTTGAACCTTAGCTATATGTGCTAAGTAGCGCAGCGCCAGAAAGTGTCCCGGTGGCGGCCACAATGCTCATGGCTCTCGTGATTACAAAAGGTGTGATCTCGGAGATTAGAGTTCCTATTGAACCGTGTGGGTCGGTAAGAATCAAATAGTAAGATTTGATAAGCAAGTCGTTATTGTTTTGACAATGACGAACCGACTACATGCAAAGAAGCGATGATGGGCCCTGACTCCATAAAATGACTAGAAGTCATAGAATCCATGATCGTATCCATACACGAGAAATCAAGTTTCTGAACTTGGAAGACCCTCCGGAAAGGCATGAAGCCTATCGGTTGTGTTTGGATCTATAAAGAAAAAAAGACATGGATGTTTAACATCTATGAAATAGTCGACATGTTGGAAAGAAGTTTACGACAATGTTCAAGGATTTGACTATAACAAGATTTGATCTTTCATAGCGATATATAGTCTTGACGAATTAATGTAGCAACCGCTACATATAATTTGGTATATGGTAGTTGAATAAACAAAACAAGGTTCTTCTAATAGAACAGTTACCTAGGACGTGTACATGACATGGTCCGAAGGGTTTTGTTAATTCAAAGGGTGCTACAAGGGCATGCAAACTTCAATAGTTGAAGTAAGCATAGCAGAGTTGGAATCTTCACCATGATGAAACTGTTAAAAGAGTTTAAATTCATCGGATATGATGAAGATGCTTGCATTTGCAAGAAATTAAGTGGGAGCGCTGAGACATATTTCTAACACATTATGTAGATGACATATTGTTGATTGGAAATGATGTATCTTGTATTGACACAAGTTAAGAATTTCATTAAAATTAGATTTCGATGAAAGACTTGGGCAAAACTGGAATATTTGGCATCAATATCTATATGGATAGATTGAGGCGCTAATATGGTTATGCCAGACATACATATATGAGATATTGAAAGGGTTCAATATGGAAACAACAAGAAAGGTTCTTGCTGCATGGAAAGGATTGTATCAAAATTCAAGTGTTTCAACACTTGGTGAGTAAAATCACATGAAGATTTTGATCGATTATACCATGATATGTATATATCCAGAATGTCCTGTGCTCTAAATGTTATGAGCATATACCAGAATGATTCATAAGATGATCATTGGACAATAGTAAAGATATTCGTATGAGCTTTGGAAGAACTAAGAATATATCATGTATAAGTGACAAATAGTTAAAGGTAGTTCATTGTAAAGTGTTACATTGATACTAGTTTTGTCACAAGATACAAATTAAATTTATCTCAATTTAGACTATGGGTAGCACAATGTAATGGAAAGGATGTTCCATGATGGATTTGGATGAGGTCCAAAGTTGAGACATTGTGACGGATACTACAACAAAAGGCTAAGTATATGACTGCTATAGTAGCAGCATAGGAGGGCATTTGTGTTAAGTAGTTTGTTATCAGACTAGGTGTGGTTCAAAGTGGGCTAATACTATGAAGATATATTGTGTGACAATAATATCAACATATTTTAACCCGAACGAACTAAAGGTTTCACCAAAGGACCAAATTTATACAATGCCATCTCATTTGAGAATGAGTGATGCGTAGAGATGCAAAGACATGCAAATACACACAGAACTGAAACTGTCAGATCCGGAGATTATGTTAACCACTAGAAATAGCGTATATGCAACACCAGGAAGCCATAGGTGTTCAATACGCAAAGTTTTTCAAACTAGATTATTGACTCCAGTGCAAGTGGGAGACTGAAGGGAATATGCCCGAGAGGCAATAATAAAGTGGTTATTATCTTATTCCATGTTTATGATAAATTTTTATTTTGCATGCTATAATGGTATTGATCAGAAACATCAATACATGTGTGTTTAATCAACAAAAGGGTTCCTAGTTATGCCTCTCTTATAGACTAGCTTGTTCATTAACAAGATGATCAAGGTTTCCTGATCATGGACATTGGATGTTGTTAATAACAAGGTCACAACATTAGTTGAATGATGTGATGAACATTCATCCGAAGTATAGCATTACGATGAAATTCATTATGTTTATATTTCTATAACATCATACGAAGTAATCTTTATCCTTAGACCATGAGATCATGTTAATTGCTAACACCGGAAGAATATCTTGATAACATCAAACGTCACACCGTAACAGGGTGATTATAAAGATGGGTTCAGTTCTACGAAGGTGTTATGTTGAGGCTCATGGATCAAGAGTGGAATTTGTCAATCCCGATGATGGATAGATATACTCTGGGCCCTCTCGGTGATATCACATTGAAATAGCTTGCAAGCAAGTGATGTGATCACTAGAATGTTATATCACAGGAACGAGAAAAGAGTGCATGTCGGTAAAAAGATCAAACTAGGTATGGAGCACATATGTTTCAGACAAAAGAATTGCAAAGCGCAGGAATTGTTTCGATAGAAACCAGAAATTGTTTCGGGTGAAATTGCAGAAAGTGGTTCTACATGTGATATTGAAATATTGCAAGGGGTTATTTCTGAATGTTTGTTAATTAAAGTAATTAACAAAATTCTGAATAAAAATAATAAAAGAGTTTTATTAAATGAGAGAGCATTAAATTTGGAGAAATTTAATGCATTTAAAGTGGAGACTTTAAAAGGGAATGTGAAGAGGCATTTTAATGTGGAGAGGTTACCACCACATGAATGGAGGAGGTGAAGGGGCACCCCTTGGGCACCGGCCATGGTGGAGGGGCACCCCTCCTCCTCCTATAAAAGTCCACCCCCTCCCTCCTTCTTCCACACACTTCCTTATGAAGGATCTCTCTCCCCCTCTAGAATTATTCCCCCATGGTCTCGGATTAGCGAGATACATGTTCCCGGTGGCATTTTGTCTGGAAGGAGTTGCTGCTTCCGCTGGATCGCTGGAGCGAGGAGGTGGAGGTTGTCCGGTGGCTTGAACGTGTGTGCAAGTACGGATGCGCTACTGAGTTGCGGCGCTCGGACTTCCTCACGATCTTGAGATCGGCAAGTGTACGACTACATCAACCATGAGTTCCTACTCGTTAACAAAAATCGTTGTCTTCGAGGGTAAGTTCTCGATGGATGTATGTCCACCCGTTGCTTTGTACCTAGTAGATAGATCTTGGCGTATAGTTCTCATCGTAGGAAATTTTTTGTTTTCTATGTTGCCCATGACAGCATGGTTCTGCTAATTCACAACTTACAAAGATGGGCACAATGGTTCAAGATTATTAAGTACAAGAAAGTAAAGTGTGCCATCAAGTTCGTGAGAGCTTTAATCACTAATTTTCACATAACAAGTTTAATTTGGAAGGTAGATAAAAACATGAATTTACTTGGAATAGCAATAGTTCTAGTAGGTAGGTATGGTGGACACGAATGACATAGGTTTTGGTTTAAGGATTGGATGCACGAGAAGAATTCCCTCTCGGTACAGGTTTTTGTCTAGCAAGGCTGGTTAGCAAGTATAAGAGTTGAAGGAAACAAACATACAAGTAATAAAGACAAACATGCAATCTTCCTTGGAAGCACAAAAGATCTTAACAAGATAATACTAAACTTATGAGCAAATCAAGAAAGAAAGATGATGAAATTATATTTCTTTAAGAGTACTTCTATCTTTTTCATTCAATCTCTCAAAATAGTGTTGCTACTGACCAAACCAGGTTTGCCAAAACCAACTAAATTACCTCAATGATCCCAAAGTGATACCAATACTAACAACAAGATCAATCATATAACCATGAATTGAAAACTAATATAAGATAAGCAAAAGTGTAAATGATAGAACTTCTCATTAATATTCCATAACGGTAACTCACACCAAGGGATACATATCTAACGAGAGAGGGGACACTTCCATAATGCAAACCATCCTACATGATAACTTCTCTATTCATGATATGACTCTATGATACGTTCATTTTGCATCACTATTCTATATCATAATTTACTGTTATTCATTGATATATTTCATATTAAGAGATGATACTTATGTTATTTCATCTATTTTTGCATGGTTGATGACTTTTGGAGCATGGACCGCTGCAGTTAGGATTCTGATGGAAAAGGTGTTGTTTGGAGGCAAAATTCGCGAAGATCAGAAAATCCGGGAAAATATATGGAAAATCCTATTTTTCCAAAAGACGAAGGAAGCCAGAAGGGGAGGAGAGATGGGCCACAGGGGGCCCACACCACCCCCTGGCGCGGGCCAGCCTAGGCCGCGCCACCAGGTGGTGTGGCCACCCTGGTCCACCCCTAGCTCTCCCCTCTGGCGTATATAATCCTCCCGAAACCCTAATACTCGGGGGGCGACCACAGAAAGATTATGCCGCCTCAACGGGGCGGAAAACACCGAGAGAGAAAGATCTCTCCGGCAGACAGATTTCTGTCGGGGGAATTCCTTCCCAGAGAGGGGAGATCGTCGCCATCAACACCACCATCAAGCTGGAATTCATCGGGAGCATCATCACCATAATCATCACCACCACCACCCTCATCACCATCTCCATATTGCTAACAATTGGGTTGAATCTTGCATAGTTCTTAGGGGAACTTTCCCGGTGTTGATTACTCTTTGTAGTTGATGCTATTGAGTGAACCATTGAATTATTGTTTATGTTCAGATTGTTATGCATCATTATTCCATCTTTGATCATGATCCATATGATGTCTTGTGAGTAGTTTGTTTTGTCCTTGAGGACATGGGAGAAGTCATGTTGTTAGTAGTGGAATTGTGTTGAGAAAGATTCAATAGTTTGATATTTAAGTTGTGGTGTACTTCTTCTCGTGGTGTCATGTGAACGTCGACTACATGACACTTCACCTATATGGGCCTAGGGGAATGCATTGTGTATTTGGCTACTAATTGTAGGGGTTGTCGGAGTGATAGAAACCGGAACTCCCGTTAGAAAACCATTGCACAAGGGACGTAAGGGTCTTAGAGTTTAAAGTTGTGGTTAGGTTTCTACCTTAATTACTTTCTTATACTTACGGATGTTTGCATGGGGTATAATCACAAGTATGTATTAGTCCTAGGAAGGTCGATACATTAGCACAGGTTCACCCACACAACACTTAGCAAACTAAAGAAGATTAATCAACTATATGAAGCGAAAGCACTTGACAGTCTTCCCATGTGTCCTCGAGAACGTTTGGGCATCTTAAGTAATACAACCGGCTTGTCCTTTGCTGCATAAAGGATTGGGCCACTTGTTGCATTTATTCTTATTGTCTTTTATTTACTCGTACTTTATTTTACTTGCTTTATCAAAAACCCCTAAAAATCTGTTTGCTAAGTATTTCTAGAGAATTCCTAATCCATACCACTAGCTAGCACCTTCTACTCCTCGTTGGGTTCGACACTCTTACTTATCGAAAATACTGCGATACACCCCCTATACTTGTGGGTCATCAAGACTATTTTCTGGCACCATTGCCGGGGAGTGAAGCGTTATTGGAGAGTGGAACTGGTAAAGGAAACTTCTACTGTCAGTATTGTTTACTTCTGTTAGTTGCTTTATTTTCGTTATGGATAATTCGCTGAGTTTCTTATTTGGTAATGCTACTACCACTTCTAAGGTAGTAGATGAACCACCACCTGCCGAGTATGATACTTTTGAAATACCTACAAGAATTATTGATCGTGTTATGGATAACTACTATGTTGGGGATGGAACTGTCCATCTCGATGATCATTGGCTCTTTATACACGGATTATGCGGGTTGTTCAAGTGTGCAGGTATTACTACAGATCAGGTTAAGAAGAAGTTATTCTCATTATCGCTGAAAGGAAGAGCTGAGGAATGGTATAAGCTGCTGAAGAATGGTAAAGCTCTTGAATGGGAGGAAATAGTATCTCTCTTTTATTCAAAGTTTTATCCTCCTAGTGAGATTCATAAAGATCGGAATCAAATCTACAACTTTTGGCCTCTTGATGGAGAGAGTACAGCTCAAGCTTGGGGGAGATTGAAGTTACTAATGCTCAAATGTCCCATTCATGAGCTCCCCAACAATATTATTATCAATAACTTTTATGCAAGGGTTTCTCTTTATGATAAGGATTTATTGGATGCTTCTTGTGTTGGATCATTCACTCGCATGGAAGAAGAAGCTAAATGGGATCTTCTAGACCGTATTTAAGACAATGCTGAAGCATGGGAGAATGACGAAGGAAGAAAGTCAGGTATAAATTATGATTATGAATGCATTGAATCTTTTATGGGAACTGATGACTTTCAAAATATTAAAAATGCTTATGGTCTAGACTCTCAAGCTATTGCTTCTTATTTTAAGGCTTTTGCCTCTTATATTGAAGTGCCTAAAAGAAGTGGAATAAGTATCATGAACCTTATAAAGATGTTGCTAAGAGTGTTCCTGCAAGGAATACTGAAGTTTATACTGCTAATCATGTTTTACTTGAACCTTACATTGAGAAAATGCCTTTCCCAATTAAGATAAAGGAACACTCTATGATAGCTAGTATGGTTAATGAAAGTACAAGTAAAGCTGTTGAACCTGCCAAATAAATGGATGATGAGCCTAAAATAGCAAATGTGAAAGACTTTGTCACTAAATATGTAGAAGAGGGACACACTATCCTTTAGCACAAAAAGCAAATAAAAAGGATAAGGAGTGGTTATTACAGAGGTAATAACTTCCATGACTCTTCTAAAACTTTTGGGTTATCTCCCAATAAGTACTTTTCTTTAACACCTTTAAGTTAGGCATAAGAAGCAAGAAAAAGAATCAAGTGTTCTCAAATGAAGAAGCGTTAAGACTAAATTTTGTTTTCATAGGAGAAGCAAAAGAAATCTTCTCTCTCTTCTTAGGGAAGTGTTCTATACCTTTCTTGAGTGGGAGTTGATATTTAATGGTGCCTTCTTTCATATCAATAATGGCACCAACAGTTCTAAGAAAAGGTCTTCCCAAAGTAATAGGACAAGAAGTATTGCATTCAACATCTAAAACATAGAAATCGATGGGGACATAGGCATTGTTAACCATAATAAGAACATCATTAAGACTCCCCATGAGTTTCTTTTTAGCATTATCATCAAGTGGGACATTCAAATAACAATCTTCAAGTGGAGGCAAATCAAGCATATCATAAATCCTTCTAGGCATAATAGAAACACTACTATCGAGATCACATAAAGCTTTAAAATCAAAGTCATTCATTTTCATATTAATGATGGGTTCCCAATCATCTTCTTGTTTTATAGGAATAGAAGCTTTATGTTTCATCTTTTCTTCTTTAATCTTTATGAGAGCATTAGTAATGTGTTTTTTAAGGCCATGTTCATAGCACTAGCATTAGGACTTTTAGCAAGCTTTTGTAGGAACTTAATAACTTCAGAGATATTGCAACCATCAAGATCAAAATCAAATTTATAATCTAAAGTAGTAGAACTATTACTAGCCTCAACACTAGTGGTGGTAATAGTAGAAACACTAATGTTTCTAGCAATTTCATCTTCTCTTTCCCACTTAGCATGTAATTCAGCTAATAGTCTAACATTTTCATCAATTCTTACTTGTATAGCATTGGTAGCTGCAAAGGGATTATCATTAGTTTCAGGTTTAGCAGCCATTTTATTCAAAGTAGATTGAGCTTCAGCCAAAGATGATATATTTCTTTCAGCATTAGAGAGTTTCAATTGTAAACTAGGAATTTCGCTATTTAGACCCTCAAGTTGATGGCTAATGTTCTTCAAGATGGTAGATTGTTCCTCCATAGTTTTAGTAAATAGTTTATTTTGCTCATATTGCATTTGCATGAAGTTTTTAGTGGCTCTTTCAACTTCTAAAATTCTTCCTTCACTAGGTAATCCAGGTTTACCATTATAGCAATAAGTGTTATTAGGAGGGTAGGGCCTATAATTGTTATTACCATAAGCATTGTTGCCAAAATTATTATTTCTTATGAAGTTCACATCAACTTGCTCTTCTTGAGCAACCAAAGAAGCTAAAGGAACATTATTTGGATCAATATGGGCTTTCCCATTAACAAGCATAAACATAATAATATCAATCTTATCACTCAAGGAGGAGGTTTCCTCAATAGAATTACCTTCCTACCTTGTGGAGCTCTCTCGGTATGCCATTCAGAATAATTAACCATCATATTGTCTAGAAGTTTTGTTGCAGCACCCAAAGTGATGGTCATAAAGGTACCTCCAGCAGCAGAATCCAATAGGTTCCTTGAAGAGTAGTTCAATCCTGCATAAAAAGTTTGGATGATCATCCAAGCAGTCAGTCCATGAGTGGGACAATTCTTTACCAAAGATTTCATTCTTTCCCAAGCTTGAGCAATATTTTCATTATCAAGTTGTTTAAAATTCATTATTTCACTTCTCATAGATATAATCTTAGCAGGAGGATAGTATTTTCCAATGAAAGCATCTTTGCATTTGGTCCAAGAGTTAATACTATTCCTAGTTAAGGAATTCAACCATTCTTTAGCTTTTCCTCTCAAAGAGAAAGGAAACAATTTCAGCTTAATAATATCACCATCTATATCCCTATGCTTTTGCATCTCACAAAGTTCAACAAAGTTATTTAGATGGGAAGCTGCATCTTCATTACCAATACCATAAAATTGTTCTCTCATAACAAGATTGAGTAAAGCAGGTTTTATCTCAAAGAAAGTATCTTCAGACACAGGTGGAGCAATAGGTGTGCTCATAAAATCATTGTTGTTGGTGCTAGTGAAGTCACACAACTTGGTGTTTTCAAGAGTAGTCATTTTTTGTGTTTTTGATAAAGAAAGCAAACTAGTAAAACTAATTTTTTTGTGTTTTTTATAACAAAACAAAAAGAAACTAAGCAAAACAAAAATAACAAATTAAAGAGATTGGTTATGAGGGACTCCCCTTGTGAAGATGTCCTTGACTCCCCAACAACGGCGCCATAAAAATGCTTGATGGCTCAATGCACGGTGCCAGAAAAGTGCTGGTGCGTGGTTGATGTAGAGCTCGTTGGGAACCCCAAGAGGAAGGTATGATGATCACAGCAGCAAGTTTCCCTCAGTTATGAAACCAAGGTTTAATCGAACCAGTAGGAGCAAGGAAACACCCCAAAGGTGTTACTAGCTGAGCCTTGGCAGGGCACACTACCGGTGCTAGTAGCAACGTGGAGACCTGCACAACACAACCACAGAACTTTGTCCCCAACTTGTATGAGGTTGTCAATCTCACCGTGTTTTGCGAAAAACAAAGGATTAAACGTATCGAATGGAAAGAAGTAAAAGTTTGTAGAAAGTAAACATAAAGCAGTAAAAGATTGTAGATTGAATGTAAAAGACAAAGGACCGGGATCCATAGTTCACTAGAGGTGGCTCTCCTTAAGATAGATAACATGCTGGGTGAAAAAATTACAGCGGGGCAATTGACAAACATCTAGAAAGCAATACATGCATATACTAATCATCTTGACTCCTTTGTAACTTGATTGGGCATTATAACATTATACATAGACCGCAATCCAACTGCATCTATGACTAATAATCCACCTTCAGGTTATCATCCGAACCCCCTCTAGTATTAAGTTGCAAGCAACAGATTATTGCTTTACGAAATGCGTGTAAAGTAAACAATACGATTGTTCTATGAATAAAGGATTATTGTTTTCTCCCTAGTAGCAATAGCACATCTAGTACCTTAGAGATTTCTGTCACTTCCCCAGATTACTAGAGGCATGAACCCACTATCAAGCATAAATACTAACTCTTGGAGTTGCTAGCATCTACTTGGCCAAGATAGCTACTAACAACGGAAAGCATGCAAGATCACAAATAACAAAGACATGATCGAATCAATAATCAATCTGAAATAGCATCTCAATATCCATCAGATCCCCGCAAACACAACATGTATTATTACAAATAGATGATCTTGATCATGAACGGAGCTCACAAGATCTAGACATGAAAGCACAAAGGAGGAGAACCAGCCATCTAGCTACTACATGGATCCGTAGTCCAAGGATGAACTACTCATGCATTACACCGGAGGCTTGCATGGAGATGAAGAAGGCCTCCAGGGTGAATTCCCCTCTCCGGCAGGGTCCCGGGAAGAGCTTCAGATCCCTCCCGATCTAGGGATGGAGATGACGGCGGCTATAGACTCTTTCGTGGATTTTTGATCGGGCACTTAAGGTTTTCATCCCGAGGGCATCTTCTAGGCGGAAGGGGAGGCCGAGGGGGTGCCGGAGGCGGCCACACCACCCCCTGGCACGGGCCAGGCTGGGGCGCGCGGCCAGGTGGTGTGGTCGCCCCCTGGCCCCTCTCCGTCTCGTACTCTGGCATCTAATGACTTCCGGAAAATAGGCACTTTGGCTTTTGTCCCATCCAATTTCGAGAATATTCATTTTCTGACTTTCCTGGAACCAAAAACAGCAGAAAACAGGCAGCTGGCACTGTGGCTCTTGTTAATAGGTTAGTCCAAGAAATCATATGAAAAGTACTCCAAAGTGTGGACAAAATACAAGAAAGTGGATAAAAACCAAGCATGTAACATCAAAAATTATAGATACATTTGCAATGTATCAGTGTCCGCCAAGGATAAGGGGAAGGAGCCTATGGAGGAAGATCTCAAAGACCCCGGGCAGGAGAAGGAGATCAAGAGTGAAGGTGAAGAGGAGATAAAGCAAGGCCAATATCCGCACACTGACACTACCATTGCAAGCATTGGAGTGTTGGCAAGATCTGTCAGGGTCAGGAGGACTGTGTGGATGTCAACCAGAGGGAAAACTCCGCGTCACTATTTAGCTCCACGGTCACTTCCTCCATGCACCAAGAATATTTTCCATAAGCATCAACACCATAATATGCCCAAGGAGAAATTACCCTCCAATTGGGATTTGCCTCGTTCTAGCCATGCAGGGAAAGAAGACTCCAAGGAGGAAGAGTGGAAAAAGAATCACAAGAGCTGGGATCCACAATCTGACATGACCATGCACCACATTGAGCACAACTCGGAGTTGATTCGTACTCTCACCTTCGAGGTTGAGGACTTCGGGAAATTGATCAAAGAGCTCATCGAGAGAATACCACCACCACTGAAGGAGTAATTCGTCATCAGGTTTGGCATCCCTTTGTTTGTTCCAAGCTTGGGGGAGTGTCGCGGTATCACATCACTATCTTCTATCTTTTTACCTTTTTAGTAGAGTCATATCATGAATAGAGAAGTTATCATGTAGGATGGTTTGCATTATGGAAGTGTCCCCTCTCTCGTTAGATATGTATCCCTTGGTATGAGTTGCCGTTATGGATTATTAATGAGAAGTTCTATCATTTACTCTTTTGCATATCTTATATTAGTTTTCAATTCATGGTTATATGATTGATCTTGTTGTTAGTATTGGTATCACTTTGGGATCATTGAGTTAATTTAGTTGGTTTTGGCAAACCTGGCTTGGTCAGTAGCAACACTATTTTTGAGAGTTGAATGAAAAGATAAAAGTACTCTAAAGAAAAATAATTTCATCATCTTTCTTTCTTGATTTGCTCATAAGTTTAGTATTCTCTGGTTAAGATCTTTTGTTCTGCCAAGGAAGATTGCATGTTTGTTTTTATCACTTGTATGTTTGTTTGTATGTTTCCTTCAACTCTTGTACTTGCTACTCAGCCTTGCTAGCCAAAAACCTGTACTGAGAGGGAATTCTTCTCGTGCATCCATATTAAACTTGTTATGTGAAAATTAGTTATGTGAAAATTAGTGATTAAAGCTCTCACGAACTTGATGGCACACTTTACTTTCTTGTATTTAATAAACTTAAACCATTGGGTCCTTCTTTGTGGCATATATGCTTGCGCTTTATGAGTTGAAGTTAGCAGAACCATGTATCATGGGGAACGCTTTCAACACTGCACTGGTACTTTGTACCTAGTTGATATCATGATTCTTTTTCCTATGGATCCCGGCGGTGTGAAATAAAAGGGGAACTTGTAAGATCATGGAGTTTATATGTGTGTTAGAGAAACGCCTGGGCTGCTAGCCTAAGCCATGCCTAATCATGGTGGAAACTTGCAGCATAACTATAGTGAGCATTCTATGAAGCATCCTCAATAAAAACCTATGCAAATAGCAAATAAAAAGATCGCTTAGATGCTCATTGTATGCTTGCCTTGTCATTTTGATTATGGGATAGCTCCTGTGTCATGTGCAAGGGGTACCCCGTTGGCGGTTCTCGATGATACACATGTATTTACAATGACAAGAGCTTACTCGTGACTAAAGTTGAGTAGCATGAGGTTCGGTATTTGTAAGTAAGGGGCATGGGGCTTCAACTTATAACTTGTCAAGCATATCCTCTTACTTGTGTCACTTTAACCTTAATCACCTAAAGATGCCTATGATAGGGGTAATGAGAGCTGAAAGCTAATAAGTATCATAATTTTTGGGAGCTCTTTATGGAACTTGAAATCCCTGTTTCCCTCTGCGAAGGGCCTTTCTTTTACTTGTTAGTTGAGTCAGTAAATCTATTACCTTCTATCTCAGCTAGTATTTTGAGTTGTTGTGTTTCATTCATTCATATGATGATTTATTCAATCATGTTTCTTATGTTCCTCGTTTTGCACTTTTCTCTTATCTTAGTGTTTACTACTTTGAAAGCTATCATTGAAAATCAGTTATTTGTGAACTCCAGCAAATTATAAACTATTCTTCGACCAAGAGCTAAGTTTGCCATTACCAATTATGATTTACTTTATGTATCTTTATTGTGTTTCCTTTACTTATTGCAAGTTAAGTCATATAACAGTGAGTTGTCTTCTATTATGATTTATGTATTAATGAATGTGATGCTTCTTGTCCGTATTCTTTTATCGACTCTTCACTCCATAAACCTGAGGCCATGTTTATTGAGCTCAGTTTCGCTTGGGGACAAGCGAAGTCTAAGCTTGGGGGAGTTGATACGTCCATTTTGCATCACTATTCTATATCATAATTTATTGTTATTCATTGATATATTTCATATTAAGAGATGATACTTATGTTATTTCATCTATTTTTGCATGGTTGATGACTTTTGGAGCATCGACCGCGAAGATCAGAAAAGGTGCTCCAAAAGCCATCAACCATGCAAAAACAGATGAAATTACATAAGTATCACCTCTTAATATGAAATATATCAATGAATAACAGTAAATTATGATATAGAATAGTGATGCAAAATGAACGTATCAGAAAGGTTCCTTTTCCAAGGTTTATACCATCTGTGGGGTTAGTAGAATATGATCGATGTCGTTTGCGTTTGCCCGAATTATTTGAATTTGAGATGCCTTATGATTTGATTAGAAAAGACAAAAGTTAACTATAAAACATAATTAAACTTTATACATTGTGTTTATAACTTTATACATTTTACTTAGGTAGATATTATTTTTGTGATCTTGTTGATATATTTTATATATATATTTAAGACTTTTCTATATTTTTCTAGGGTGAAAATAAACTTAGGGTTTTTTGTTTCTTTTTTTTTGGTAATTTGTATTTTATTTCTTACTTTATTTTTTTATATTTCTTATTCTATTTAATCTGGGCTGTTTGGTTGGGCATATGGGCCAACCTGGCCCAGTTGGTCCTGGCTTGGGGTCACTTTGACCCCGACCCACTCTCCCACCCCACGCACGCCACACTCGATCCTCTCGTTCCCCTCTCTGCTTGCACGATGCACTGTCACCAGCGCTGCTCCGGTTGGTCGCCGGCCAAATCCAGCACCACCGCCTGCCGACGAGGCCCCGGCTCGATCTCCTCCATCAACTCCTGTCGCCTCGCTGCCGCTCTACTTCCCCGTCCGCGCCTCCATGAATTCCTAGCCTACACGGCATGGGTCACCATCGCAGAGGACGGAGAAACCTGGCATCCCTTGATCCTTGCCGCCATCGACACGCGCCTCCAAGTCGAGGCCCGCCTCCATCTACTCCCTCACGGCGACCTCAACCCCGACGCTGGCAGAACTACTAGTTGCGGCTTGGCGCAGGTGCAGCACCCCTAGCTCCTTGTGCCGTTGTACCGTGCTCGCCGCATGGGCTGATGCCGCCTCTGCTTCGCCTCCGGTGAGCTCTGCCACGCCACCAGGTAGGTGGCCTCCTCGTATATTCTCTCTCTCTCATCTGCTCTAAGCCTCACCCTACTCCGGGTTTCAACCAATTTCAGAGGTTGTTCATGATCTAGCGTTCCCTCTCTTTTTGATTATTCCCAGATGTTTCAATAGCTTGCTGGTATAATTATAATTCTATGATGTATTGGTGGATTCAGTGGGTGGATTACTTAGAACAAATTTCCATGGTTGCCATGTTAATTGATTAACGAATTATACCTTAGTTAAATGGATTCACTGGTGGTAATCCTAGTTGTTCTCTGTTAGTGATTAAGAAACAATAGGTAGATAAATGTTTAGTATATTTAACAATCCTGGCTACTAGATGCTAATTTGGTTTGCATCTATAATTACCTGAACTTTAGTTCAGAAACTCTTAGACTATCAAGTACTTGTTATGTAAATGAGTTGTAGGTATTTGATTGAGTTCAAACTTTTGGTTTGAATTAATTTATAGTATAGTTCATGTTGGGGATCGGTGCGGAAAACAAAAAAATTCCTATATTGAACCCCACAAACTAGCCTAGGATCTATCTATGTAGTAATGCGGTAACAGCCATTCCTTATAGAATACATACCCTTGTAGACCGTACGCGGTTAACGTTCCGCGGGGAACGTGGTTGATGTAGTCGTACTTGAAGCCGACCTAAAGGTCACGAAGCTCCTCGCAGGTCACCCCTTGCTCCTTCTTGATCTTCATCATCTTCATCGTGCAACAGCTCTGGCTCACGACATTCTAGCGCCCCAAGTGTTGCGCCTCGTGTCTTCGTACACATCCGGTGCATGATGAGACCTCCGGCTCCCTGATCCCGATGGGAGTGCGGAAGTTGATATCCGGCTAGGAATCCCTGCAGCGCAATGGCGTACTGCAGGTGTGCCTCGATCGCACAGCCCAGACATGGGGCCATGGTCACAAGGTATAGACAGAGGAAGGAGGAGAAAGTCAACCAAAGGACTTCTCCAATTTTTGTGTTTAATTCCACCCATGGGCACCCCTTTATATGGGCGGAGGGGGTGTGCCCTCCCCATTGGGTTAGCCATGTGGGACTAATACTAAAGGAAAAAGTTAGCAGATTTTCAGACTGCGAATGGGCCAAAAGTACTCAGCCCAAATAGCAAACAGAAAAACAACTAATAAAAGAAAAAGGGGGCAGCACGCGGGTGGGCCGGCCAGCCCCACCGCGGCGAAGAGCAGCTGGCAGTGGCCAGCGCTGCAGAGCCGGGTGGGCCAGCGCCTACCCCGCAGCCTAGCACCCCGCCCAGCAGCAGCAGTAACCGGCGCCCCCGCCTGGGCCGACGTGTGCCCTCGTGGCCTGCCTGGCAGCCCGGATGGGCCGGCTCGCCCACGCGGCCCAGCACGCCTGCTGGTGGCGGCAGCGACCGCCCAGCCCCGGGTGGGCCGCCCATCCTGCGCTCGGCCCGCTAGAGGCCAGCGGTAGCGGCTTCTGCCCGCCAACGCTTGTGCGGCGCGTAGTAAACTGCCGCGCTATGCGGTGGCGATTATCCGCCGCCCACAGGGCTGGCTGTTTTGCCTTTTTTCTTTTCTTTTTCTGCACTTTTATTTCTAGGCCTTTTCCCTCTGGGATTTGGCCTAATATAAAAGTTAACTTTATAAATCTTAATCTAAATATTATTTATAATATATTAATTCATAATTAATATATATTTAAATATATATTTAAATTCCCATTTATCCGAAAACACTTTTCGGGGCTTTTCCTTTATTCTTTCTCCGAACCACTTCGGATCTCTCTGCGGAACGATTCCGGCTTCCTCTCTTTCTCTACTGTGATTCCGTCTTACGAATGATCGCTCTCATCATACCCTTAAGTCTATCCTCTCATGGCTCGGGAATTCTCTAGACATGATCTGTATCAATGATCAACAGAGGGACAAGGGATATCCATGTGACCCCTATGCATTCCTGATGACAATGTCGTTTGAACCGTCTAAATGTAGCATCCTCTTCCTTTTGTTTCTCGATACAACTTGTGCGAGATCCGATCATTGGTATCCCATACCTTGTTCAATCTCATTCACAACAAGTTATGTTTTCTTGTTACCGTGATATTACATCTCCGTGACCTAGTCACATGTTGCAACATTTATAGATGTAATCTCATCAAGTCGGCCGTATGTATCTTTACCCGTCATGTGGGTGAACAAATCCCGGTCTTGCAGTCACATGTCATCTACTGTTCCTTCGGATTACCCAACATACACCTTTATGGCCACCGCATTACCAGATGACAGTTGATGCAGTCTAAGCAACCTAGGGAAATAGTGAGTAATATGAGCTCATGGTCTAAGAAGAAGGAGTCTAGGTATAGCTATTGCAACAATGAACTAGATGACTTGATCGTGTTGCAATCCTTCGAGGAATGTCCAATCACATCATTCTCCAATGATATGATCTCGTTGTCAGTTGGCATAAATGCCCATGATCTTGAAATCCAGATCATCTTAGTGACCAATGAACTAGTATGAATAGAGGCTACTAGGGACTTGGTTGTTTCATACCACACATATACCAATGTTTCTACTTGGCACAGTTCTAGCACAATATGAAACTATTATAAACTAATTGAGATATGACAATAAAAACCTATTTATTATTTGCCTCTAGGGCATATCTCCTTCAGTCTCCCACTTGCACTAGAGTACAAATAAACTAGCTTGCATTTTTCTCATATAAACCATATATCATATGCGTTTACAGATCATGCATGCTCATGGGAAACGTCATGTCCATGTTCTGTTTAACAGATCATTATGTCTTTTGCAAATCGTTAATGTCTTCCTAATTTTGACATTCACTCCATTATCTTATAATGGGTCGAAGTATTTGTTTGGCAACAAAGTGAGACTTTTGTTTCTAGTGTTTATGATGACGGTTGTTTTCACTGTTGTCATCTAAACTTCAAAACACACTTTGCTATCCTTTGTGTATATACTATAGTCATGGCAGCAGAACGAGGCCGGATTCCAGGAGCTTATAGTGACGTTAGATCAACCTCGAGGGCTTTCTCATGGGCACTGGGCCCTGGGACACATCATTCTATGTTAAAAGCGAACTAGCCCCGCCATAACATTATACATCACATCAGATGGAGCTTTTATACTTCTATATCTATGTAGATACTAGTGCATGAAATGCATCTATGCCACTTACATTGCTTCTTGCTACTTAAGCACAAACTTAATTCGGGTTCAGTGATCAACTCAGGAATCACTTAAAGACATGTTCTTACAGTTAAGACTTTGTCCTTCCCACCAGAACTTCAGGTTACTTTATGTCGAGTATACAACATGATTATATGGAAGAACCTAAGACTGAGGCATAGGAGATGCAACGCATCTCTTTGTTTCAACCATAGTTGCAATACTAACTCAATGCTTCATACAGTAAGAGCTTCTTTGTTACCTTGTTCTATTCTGAACTTCTTCAGAATCTTGACTTAGGACTTTCTGAACATCTTTCAGAATCAAGTCTAGTAAGCATTTTACGTTCAGTGTTTATTAAACTTATCAATCTATCTCGATAGATCTCTTTGTTTAATAACTTCAACTTCATCCTAACTCAAATACCATTAACACCAATTCCATCATTCACATATGTCGTCCACATATCACAGAATGATTTCACGCTCCCACTCAAATATGACATTCATATTTGAGATCCAGGTATTTCACTTTGCTCCCACTCAAAATATGTCAGCTACATATTATGAATTAGCCAAGCTGATTTTCTACCACTCAAATCTAGGTCCTCTCGATAATCTTGGAGATTCCAAAATACTTTGATCACCATTAAATCGAGAATTCCACTAACGAGAATTCAATGACCATTGATTTCTCGTACTTAGGTCCATCACGCTTCTTTGTATTTTGTAGGTATGTCTTGTTCAAAACATGACAAGTGAATCAACTATAGTTCCACAAACTTGTACAATATATAGTTGTATCCTACTTTCTTTAGTAAAAGTATTCACTAAAACTTTATGATCATTATCAACAGTTTGTTCTCTACTTGCAGAGTTTGGTTTCACGAAACAAATTCCGCTGTGCCACTCAACAATTCGGAGGCAAGGTTAAATACCTTCTTTTTGATCTTTTACTTTCTTCCAACTGTATCTTCATCAAGACACATCAACTTAGGACAACAACAGGTTTGCCCCTTGTGGAAGATGCATTCATAGCTTCCTAAGAATGCTCTACAAAGAATTGTTTATTCGCCACGATTTCGACTTATCGAAACCTCCAGAAACTCGAACGTGCCATAACACTTATGGTGTTGTTTCCACGAATATTTAGATGTTCCTTTGTATTTCAAATGAGTGTTTGCTTATTTTGATCTCTAACTCTAAATGACAGCCACAACCCTGATAAGAGATAATATGTATCTAATACAAAATGATTATGATATTTAGACATTTCAACATAGTTTGAATTCATCCAATTATCATAATTTGTGAAACATCTTTCACAAGTTCCTTTTATGCTAAATTTAACTTGAATACATTAGTCATGTCGATCAAATCGAAGAGACTTGTTAATTTAGTTAATTCAATATCCCATTTAGTTATAAACTCATTTGAACAATTCAAATCATTTCAAACTTCATGTTTCATTAAGTAAATACACTTATTAACTTAAGTCCACAATAAATGATTTCCACTACATGTTGAAAATGTGATACATCACTATGTATAAGATTCAACATTTCTTCGCATATCACCGTTTTACCAGAATGCAGAGTTTTAGTCATTCTGCCCGAGAGGCATGGCTTTGCAAAGTCTCTAGATTAAGCATCTAGGACCCCGATCTTTCATAAAGAACCTGCAATAACCAAAATGACTTAAACTGTAGTGTCTTTTCATTATTAAGCTTTGGATATCTTTTAGCATTCTAATCCTTTATAAATGTTTAAACTATTATCATTAACATAGTGATGAGAATAACTTATTTGTAATCGTAATGTGACCATAAGGTATTGTTCATAAGAATAGTACAAACTGGTTTGTAACTTGTTCATATGAATAATCGTCTCGCCAAAAGCAAGACACACATACAAAGATTAAAAATTTACATTCAAGTCCATTAATCCAAATGATAAACTTTGAGGGAAGAGGTGATGTCAGCCATCAACTGATTTGCTTGCCGTCATCAAGTCACGTTGCCTACAAACCAGCAATTCTCAAGCAGATCATCCTATTTTCACAAAACAGGACAGGTATCAAATACTTTGCAAACTACAACGAGTTTTGCAAGAACCACATTTGTAATTTGTATATCTAACATATACCTTTTCATCCAAGACCTCCATTTGCAATCAAGCCCTTCTAAGAGTTCTTAACTCTAATGAAAGATCGCTAAGTGTTTTTCCAAACATTATGGAGTCGTCGGATTATCTCCTAATGGTTATTATGTCAAGAAGAGAAGATCACCTCTTATGAGGATATCCCTCAGGCGTGGGTATTAATCTATGAAGTTGGACCCTTTTGCTAAGTTCCAAAATAAGCAATATATTCCCATGGTCGCAAAGGACCTCAATGGGATAGGCTAAGATCTACTAAGATATTTTCAAACAGACATCTAGACTAAGTTTATAATAAGAGATCAATTTATAATTGGTCTCCACTAAAATGGTCATCCCCTGGACGATTTTAGTGATCGCATGATCCCTATCCTCTACACCTCCCCCGTGTTACACAGCCATCAGTGCATTATCAAAGGTAGACATTCAACAATGCCAATCACATCATCCATGTGACTCATGCTCGATCTTTCGATCTCTTGTGTTTCGAGGCCACGCTTTTGTGGCGTGCTAGGCTCGCCAAATCTAACTTGTATGTATTCATCGTGCAACATGGCTTACACCCACTGTATGCGAATGTAGATATGTCTGACACCTAGGCCTGTAACCCTGGATCGCCTCATACCGAAGAACTTTCTTGGTGGTGCACACACAAGGGGAACACGGAATGTTGGAATTAAATAGGGATTATCTAATTTGCTATCTTTGAGTATCTAAATACAAGCACACAATAAGATGTAAAACTGGTATCAACATCATATGTATAATGTGATATGATATGGTCTTTCTTGCGCCTTGATCTCCATCGAGCGCTCCGGCACGATCTCCATCTTGCCCTTGGTTTGACGCCAAGTCCACGACGCCTCCACCAGGTCGTTCATCGGAACAATGACTATCACTATACTACTTAGCAACAGAAAAGTAAACTACTTTACCTTTGTAACGACCAATGCCATATCATAATCGCATGCCCCCCTACAAAATAAAGTTAGACGCCTCTACTTTATCTATTGCAAGTTTTACGTGGTTGTTAGGGCTTTCGCACTAGAACCATTTCTAAACTACGAACTTTCCAACCACAACATGGATCTGGCAGTTGTCTCTATTACACCCCTTTCGGGGCCCTCCGTTGTAAATACTATATCAACTATCGAATGAGAGACAGGCACCCACTAGCCACTTATATGGTACAAGCTGTATGTTGAGAGTGGCACAAGTCTCGCGTACGAATACGCGTAAGGTCGGTCCGGGCCGCTTCATCAAACAATACCGCGATATAAACAAGTACACGTTAGAGGGTAACAACTAAGGGATCAATGCCCGCACAATACTTGTGCGTACTGGTCGTACAGTACTCCTACGCATAGATGGGCTCTGATACCACTGTTGGGGATCGGTGCGGAAAACAAAAAAATTCCTACGATGGAACCCCAGAAACTGCCTAGGATCTATCTATGTAGTAGTGCGGTAACGGCCGGAGCGTATAGAATACAAACCCTTGTAGACTGTACACAGTTAACGTTTCGCAGGGAACGTGGTTGATGTAGTCGTACTCGAAGCCGACCTCAAGGTCGTGAAGCTCCTCGTAGGTCACCCCTTGCTCCTTCTTGATCTTCATCATCTTCATCGTGCAACAGCTCCGGCTAACGTCATTCTAGCACCCCAAGTGTTGCGCCTCATGTCTTCGTACACATCCGGTGCACGATGAGACCTCCGGCGCCCCGATCCCGCCGGGAGTGCGGAAGTTCATATCCGGCTAGGAATCCCTGCAGCGCAACATCGTACTGCAGGTGTGCCTCGATCACACAGCCCAGACTTGGGGCCATGGTCACAAGGTATAGAGAGAGGGAGGAGGAGAAAGTCAACCAAAGGACTTCTCCAATTTTTGTGTTTAATTCCACCCATGGGCACCCCTTTATATAGGCGGAGGGGGTTTGCCCTCCACATTGGGTTAGCCATGTGGGACTAATACTAAAGGAAAAAGTCAGCAGATTTTTGGACTGCCAAATGGGCCAAAAGTACTCAGCCCAAATAGCAAACAGAAAAACAACTAATAAAAGAAAAAGGGGGCAGCAGGCGGGTGGGCCAGCCAGCCCCACCGCGGCCCAGAGCAGCTGGCAGTGGCCAGCGCTGCAGCGGACGGGTGGGCCGGCGCCCACCCCCGCGGCCTAGCACCCCGCCCAGCAGCAGCACTAACCGGCGCCCCCGCCTGGGCCGGTGTGCGCCCTCGTGGCCTGCCTGGCAACCCGGGTGGGTGATACATTGCAAATGTATCTATAATTTTTGATGTTCCATGCTTGATTTTATCCACTTTCTTGTGTTTTGTTCCAACTTTGGAGTACTTTTATTATGATTTCTTGGACTAACCTATTAACAAGATGCCACAGTGTCGGTTGCCTGTTTTCTGCTGTTTTTGGTTCCAGGAAAGTCAGAAAATCAATATTCTCGGAATTGGACGGGACAAAAGCCAAAGTTCCTATTTTACCGAAAGACTGACGGAGCCAGAATACGAGACGGAGGAGGGCCAGGGCCTGGCCACACCCCCCCCCTCCCAGGCATGGGCTAGCCTTACCCGCGCCACCAGGTGGTGTGGGGCCCCTGGCACTCCACCGACCTTGCCCTCTGGCCTATAAGAAGCCTCCCGAAGCCAAAACCCTAAATCATCAAGCCTCCAGCCACGAAAAGTTCCGCAGCGCCGCTGCCACCGAAGGGGTGATTCGGGGGACAGAAAGTCTCTGTTCCGGCACCCTGCCGGGATGGGGAAGTGCCCCCGGAGCCATCTCCATCGATCTCCACCACCATCTCCATCACCATTACTGATTCCCATGATGAGGAGGGAGTAGTTCTCTCTCAAGGCTAAGGGTTCTACCGGTAGCTATTGTTGGAGATGAACCCATCAGCTATGTGTTCATCTCTCTATCCATGCATGATCTTGTTGTGGTCATGAGCTTGTAATCTATAGATCTACCTTGCTACTCAAGTGCTTTAATGAATATCTGCTCTCCCCATGTGTGTGAAAGTGATAGCATGCTCACCATGGTGGCACTTAGGCTAGAGATTACAAATACTTGTTATGAGTTATATTTGGAGTTGGATGTCTTTATGAAATTGTGGTGTTTTTTGGACTCATCTAGTACTCAAGGTGACAGTGTGGGGTTTTCTAGATGGGAAAGGCTTACTTTGAGGAGTGTTGTTATAGCCCGACCAACGATTAGAGTGTCCAACCGGAGAGTAGTTCAGCGTAGTATCATGAAGAGAATATATCTATATGAGAGTGTTCACTAGTGAAAGTATGATCCCTAGGTCTTGTTTCTAAGCATTGATACTTCGTTTGCTACTAGATATGTTACATGTTTGCTTGCTTCCATCTTTATTTCAGTTTGCCTTTAGTCTTTTCCACGCCATCAAGTTATCTTCTATCACCGTTACCACTTATAATTATCCATACCACTTGTATTTCACTATCTCTTCGCCGAACTAGTGCACCTATACACCTGACAAGTGTATTGGGTGTGTTGGGGATACAGGAGACTTCTTGTATCTTGATTGCAGGGTTGCTTGAGAGGGAATACCTTTGACCACTTCCTCCCTGAGTTCGATAAACCTTGGGTGATCCACTTAAGGGAAAACTTGCTACTGTTCTACAAACCTCTACACTTGGAGGCCTAACAACTGTCTACAAGAATAGAAGTGCGTAGACATCAAGCTATTTTCTAGCGCCGTTGCCGGGGAGGTAAGGTAAAAGGTACTCACATCCTCCGGTGTGAGTGCTCGAAGTTATTTCCTTTAGATTCTGCAATTTTGTCTTTTTGTTTCTTGTTTTCACTAGTTAGGCTTAATGGAAAACAACAACAAAATTAGAGAGCTTTATAGTATTTATCTTGAGTTAGGACATTAAGTGTTTGAAGAGATAATTAAAAAACCTATGGAACTTTATTTGCATGCTAATAGCAATGTTGTTAGTATGAACTCTTTGGACACCATTATTGCTAATGCTATGGAAAAGTCTAAGCTTGGGGAAGCTTGTTTTTATGAAGATGACCTTTTTAGTCTCCCAAGCACGGAGGAGAAAATTTACTTTGATGATACCAAAACTCCAATATGATGATTATAATGATGAATATAATATTTTAAGTCCACCTACTATTGGGTAGGAAATTAATTATGATTACAATATGCCTCATATATTTGATGATTATGGTGATGAAAATAATAATGATAGCTATTTTGTTGAATTTGCTCCCACTACAATCAATAAGAATGACTATGTTTATGTGGGCAGTATTAATTCTTTTATGCATGTGGCTCATGATAAGAATGTTTCTTGTGATAGTTATATTGTTACTTTTATTCATGATGCTACGGAAAGTTATTATGAGAGAGGGAAACATGGTTCTATGCATCTCAATAATATTAAGTTTCCCCTCTTTATGTTGAAAATTTTCAAGTTGCACTTGTCTTGCTTTCCTATGCTTGTTACTTTGTGCTTTCATGACTTGTTTCTTTACAAGATTCCTAAGCATAGGAAGTGGGTTAGACTTAAATGTGTTTTGAATTTGTTTCTTGATGTTCTCTTTTACTTCAATTCATATTTCTTATGTGAGCATCTTCTCAAACTATCATGCCTAACTTAAAGGCGTTAAAGAAAAGTACTTGTTGGGGGATAACCCAAGAGTTTTAGATGAGTCTTGGAAGTTATTACTTCAGTAATAACCGCTCTTTATCCTTTTTATTTGCTTTTTATGCCAAGAGTAACCTCTAATGAGAGTGAAGTAATGATTGGGAAAGTTGCTGTCCCGAAACAGATTTCTGTGCTTCACCATAAAAATTCCTGAGAGATCTCTGTATGTCGGATTGAGCTGTAATTTTGTGTGCTTCTGCCCCAGGTTATTATCGAACTTTCGTTAGTTCAGCACTTTTTGATTTGAGCAACAGAAGGTCTTCGAAAAAATTCGTCTTTACCTGCTGGTCTGTTTTGACAGATTTCTGCCATTTTCTGCATTTGCTTCTTTGTGGTTCCTTCTCAGTTCTTTTGGGAAATTGAGCTTTTTGAGCGAAGTACTACAGTAGCTAGTGTTCTAATGGAAGTTTATTTGGTGTTAGAACTGAACCTTAAGACTTATTTATCTTAAGTGCACTAATGTTGCTAATAAAGATTGTGTGAAGTTTTGTATGAAGGAAAAATTTCAGGTGTATGGAAGGAATGAGTAATGAGATGAAGGATAGACTAAAGCTCAATCTTGTGGATGCCACGCGTGTCACCCCAAGAAATATTCAAGAAGTACAAGCGTCAAAGCTTGGGGATGCCCAAGGCATCCCCATCTTCATCAATAAAAATCTCAGGTTTCTTCCAAACGCTTCATTTTTATTGTTTCATGCACAGTTGTGTTGTTCTTGGAGCATCTTATTTTTCGTTTTTTGTTTTGGTTTTTCATTTGCTTTTGTTTTCTTAGTGTTCTGAATAAATTGGTTGTACCCCCTCGTTCATACATTAGTTTGCAAATAGTTTGGTTTGGTTTGGAAAAGAGTAGGAAAGTTCATGCTTATGTGGTAAAAAGAGCTTGTTTTTGACGGTGGCCTATGTTTTTTTCATGCCATGCTTGATATTGTTTTGGATTTATGCTTAGTATTATTTGCTTTAGCATGACTTGTTATAAACAATTGAGATTGCTTAATGTGCCTTGGATGAATCATGCGTTGTTTTAGCATATTAAAGCATAGTATAGTGGTATTCTCCTTTGATGCTTTATTTGGGTTGACTTGGCGCATGCTCACACCATGTTATGACTATCCAAAGTCACCATAGCCTTTATGATCCTTTAGTTTTTAACTTGAAGTATCACTTTATGCTTTGATCAATGATGTTTTGTCGCTCTGCATGATTATGGCCATTATTGCTCTCTTAGTTTGTCGCTCCCAATCTTTTGCTAGCCTCCACAACAAAGTATGAGTTCTACTCATGCATCCAACTCCATAAACCAAGTTATTCCAAAGAGTCCACCATACCTACCTACTAGCTTATGCTATTCCAAGTACATTCATGCTTTTGTTTACCTTCCACTTCTTATGAGAAAACTAGTGATTAAAGCTCTCACGAACTTGATGGCACACTTTACTTTATTGCCTCTAATAAACTTGAACCATTGGGTCCTTCTTTGTTGCGTATATGCTTGCGCTTTATAAGTTGAAATTAGCAGAACCATGTTTCATGGGGAACGCTTTCAACATTGCACTTGTACTTTGTACCCCGTTGATATCATGTTCTTTTGCTTACGGATCCCGGCGGTGTGAAATA
Source organism: Avena eriantha (assembly GCA_910589775.1). NCBI lineage: Eukaryota > Viridiplantae > Streptophyta > Magnoliopsida > Poales > Poaceae > Avena > Avena eriantha. The sequence continues at coordinate 34,314,223 of OU342742.1, forward strand.
AATGTGGAACTTGTAAGATCATGGAGTTTGTATATGTGTTAGAGAAACGCCTGGGCTACTAGCCTAAGCCATGCCTAATCATGGTGGAAACTTGCAGCATCACCATAATGAGCACTCTATGAAGCATCCTCAATAAAAACCTATGCAAATAGCAAATAAAAAGATCGCTGAGATGCTCATTGTCTGCTTGCCTTGTCATTTTGGTTACGGGAAAGCTCCCGTATCATGTGCAAGGGGTACCCCGTTGTCGGTTCTTTATGATACACATGTACTTACAATGACAAGAGCTTACTCGTGACTGAAGTTGAGTAGCATGCGGATCGGTCTTCGTAAGTAAGGGGCATGAGATTTCGGCTTATAACTTGTCAAGCATATCCTCTTAGTTGTGTCACTTTAACCTTAATCACCTTCAAGATGCTTATGATAGGGGAAATGAGAGATGAAAGCTATAAGTACCATAATTTTTGGAAGCTCTTTATGAGACTTGAATCCCTACTTCCTTTTACAAAGGCTTTTCTTCCACCATTACATTGAGTCTCCACCTTCTATCTTTATGCACCTACTTTGAGAGCATAGTGGCCATTCTTAGTTCTATGTGCATTGTTCCAAGACTAGTTGATTGATGCATAACTTGTTATTGCTTGTTTGAAACTATTGTATCTAGTCACTCTTATGAACTTTGAAGGTGTCCTATGCATTTATATTTGCTACTCTATTGAGGGACAAGCTGAATACTATTATGCTATGTTTTCTTTATGTGAAACAAACACAAAGCATGTTATTCATGAATCTTTTGTTTGTGCCTTTTCATGTTGTATCATAGTTTCTCTGCTTATTGCTAGAACTTTGTCTTTCATGTTATGATTGAAGTACTATGATCCTAGCTTTGAGTTTTGCAAATACTTTGATCAAGTTTTGATGGTGCATGTCACCTCAAAAATTATTTTTTTATCACTTACCTACTCGAGGACGAGCAAGAGTTAAGCTTGGGGATGTTGATACATTGCAAATGTATCTATAATTTTTGATGTTCCATGCTTGGTTTTATCCACTTTCTTGTGTTTTGTTCCAACTTTGGAGTACTTTTATTATGATTTCTTGGACTAACCTATTAACAAGATGCCACAGTGCCAGTTGCCTGTTTTCTGCTGTTTTTGGTTCCAGGAAAGTCAGAAAATCAATATTCTCGGAATTGGACGGGACAAAATCCAAAGTTCCTATTTTACCGGAAGACTGACAGAGCCAGAATACGAGAAGGAGGAGGGCTAGGGCCTGGCCACACCCCCCAGGCGCGGGCTAGCCTTACCCGCGCCACCAGGTGGTGTGGGGCCCCTGGCACTCCACCGACCTTGTCCTCTGGCCTATAAGAAGCCTCCCGAAGCCAAAACCCTAAATCATCAAGCCCCCAGCCACGAAAAGTACCGCTGCGCCGCCGCCACCGAAGGGGAGATTTGGGGGACAGAAAGTCTCTGTTCCGGCACCCTGCCGGGACGGGGAAGTGCCCCCGGAGCCATCTCCATCGATCTCCACCACCATCTCCATCACCATTACTGATTCCCATGATGAGGAGGGAGTAGTTCTCTCTCAAGGCTAAGGGTTCTACCGGTAGCTATTGTTGGAGATGAACCCATCAGCTATGTGTTCATCTCTCTATCCATGCATGATCTTGTTGTGGTCATGAGCTTGTAATCTATAGATCTACCTTGCTACTCAAGTGCTTTAATGAATATCTGCTCTCCCCATGTGTGTGAAAGTGACAGCATGCTCACCATGGTGGCACTTAGGCTAGAGATTACAAATACTTGTTATGAGTTATATTTGGAGTTGGATGTCTTTATGAAATTGTGGTGTTTTTTGGACTCATCTAGTACTCAAGGTGACAGTGTGGGGTTTTCTAGATGGGAAAGGCTTACTTTGAGGAGTGTTGTTATAGCCCGACCAACGATTAGAGTGTCCAACCGGAGAGTAGTTCAGCGTAGTATCATGAAGAGAATATATCTATATGAGAGTGTTCACTAGTGAAAGTATGATCCCTAGGTCTTGTTTCTAAGCATTGATACTTCGTTTGCTACTAGATATGTTACATGTTTGCTTGCTTCCATCTTTATTTCAGTTTGCCTTTAGTCTTTTCCACGCCATCAAGTTATCTTCTATCACCGTTACCACTTATAATTATCCATACCACTTGTATTTCACTATCTCTTCGCCGAACTAGTGCACCTATACACCTGACAAGTGTATTGGGTGTGTTGGGGATACAGGAGACTTCTTGTATCTTGATTGCAGGGTTGCTTGAGAGGGAATACCTTTGACCACTTCCTCCCTGAGTTCGATAAACCTTGGGTGATCCACTTAAGGGAAAACTTGCTACTGTTCTACAAACCTCTACACTTGGAGGCCTAACAACTGTCTACAAGAATAGAAGTGCGTAGACATCAAGCTATTTTCTAGCGCCGTTGCCGGGGAGGTAAGGTAAAAGGTACTCACATCCTCCGGTGTGAGTGCTCGAAGTTATTTCCTTTAGATTCTGCAATTTTGTCTTTTTGTTTCTTGTTTTCACTAGTTAGGCTTAATGGAAAACAACAACAAAATTAGAGAGCTTTATAGTATTTATCTTGAGTTAGGACATTAAGTGTTTGAAGAGATAATTAAAAAACCTATGGAACTTTATTTGCATGCTAATAGCAATGTTGTTAGTATGAACTCTTTGGACACCATTATTGCTAATGCTATGGAAAAGTCTAAGCTTGGGGAAGCTTGTTTTTATGAAGATGACCTTTTTAGTCTCCCAAGCACGGAGGAGAAAATTTACTTTGATGATACCAAAACTCCAATATGATGATTATAATGATGAATATAATATTTTAAGTCCACCTACTATTGGGTAGGAAATTAATTATGATTACAATATGCCTCATATATTTGATGATTATGGTGATGAAAATAATAATGATAGCTATTTTGTTGAATTTGCTCCCACTACAATCAATAAGAATGACTATGTTTATGTGGGCAGTATTAATTCTTTTATGCATGTGGCTCATGATAAGAATGTTTCTTGTGATAGTTATATTGTTACTTTTATTCATGATGCTACGGAAAGTTATTATGAGAGAGGGAAACATGGTTCTATGCATCTCAATAATATTAAGTTTCCCCTCTTTATGTTGAAAATTTTCAAGTTGCACTTGTCTTGCTTTCCTATGCTTGTTACTTTGTGCTTTCATGACTTGTTTCTTTACAAGATTCCTAAGCATAGGAAGTGGGTTAGACTTAAATGTGTTTTGAATTTGTTTCTTGATGTTCTCTTTTACTTCAATTCATATTTCTTATGTGAGCATCTTCTCAAACTATCATGCCTAACTTAAAGGCGTTAAAGAAAAGTACTTGTTGGGGGATAACCCAAGAGTTTTAGATGAGTCTTAGAAGTTATTACTTCAGTAATAACCGCTCTTTATCCTTTTTATTTGCTTTTTATGCCAAGAGTAACCTCTAATGAGAGTGAAGTAATGATTGGGAAAGTTGCTGTCCCGAAACAGATTTCTGTGCTTCACCATAAAAATTCCTGAGAGAGCTCTGTACGTCGGATTGAGCTGTAATTTTGTGTGCTTCTGCCCCAGGTTATTATCGAACTTTCGTTAGTTCAGCACTTTTTGATTTGAGCAACAGAAGGTCTTCGAAAAAATTCGTCTTTACCTGCTGGTCTGTTTTGACAGATTTCTGCCATTTTCTGCATTTGCTTCTTTGTGGTTCCTTCTCAGTTCTTTTGGGAAATTGAGCTTTTTGAGCGAAGTACTACAGTAGCTAGTGTTCTAATGGAAGTTTATTTGGTGTTAGAACTGAACCTTAAGACTTATTTATCTTAAGTGCACTAATGTTGCTAATAAAGATTGTGTGAAGTTTTGTATGAAGGAAAAATTTCAGGTGTATGGAAGGAATGAGTAATGAGATGAAGGATAGACTAAAGCTCAATCTTGTGGATGCCACGCGTGTCACCCCAAGAAATATTCAAGAAGTACAAGCGTCAAAGCTTGGGGATGCCCAAGGCATCCCCATCTTCATCAATAAAAATCTCAGGTTTCTTCCAAACGCTTCATTTTTTCAATTCCAATATCTTCATCAATAAAAATCTCAGGTTTCTTCCAAAATCAATAAAAACCTTGGGTGATCCACTTAAGGGAAAACTTGCTGCTGTTCTACAAACCTCTGCACTTGGAGGCCCAACAACTTTGTACAAGAATAGAAGTGCGTAGACATCAGTGGGCCGGCTCGCCCGCGCGGCCCAGCACGCCTGCTGGTGGTGGCAGCGAACGCCCAACCCCGGGTGGGCTGCCCATCCTGCACTCGGCCCGCTAGAGGCCAGTGGCAGCGGCGTCTGCCCGCCAGCGCTTGTGCGGCGCACAGTAAACTGTCTCCCTATGCGGTGGCGATTATCCACCGCCCACAGGGCTGGCTGTTTTGCCTTTTTTTTCATTTTTTCTGCACTTTTATGTCTAGGCCTTTTCCCTCTAGGATTTGGCCTAATATAAAAGTTGACTTTATAAATCTTAATCTAAATACTACTTATAATATATTAATTCATAATTAATATATATTTAAATTCCTATTTATCCGAAAACACTTTTCGGGGCTTTTCCTTTATTCTTTCTCTGAACCACTTCGGATATCTCTGTGGAATGATTCCGGCTTTCTCTCTTTCTCTACTGTTATTCCGTCTTACGAATGATCGCTCTCATCGTACCCTTAAGTGTATCATCTCACAGCTCGGGAATGCTCTAGACATGATCTGTATCAATGATCAACAGAGGGACCAGGGATATCCATGTGACCCCTATGCATTCCTGATGATAATATCGTTTGAACCGTCTAAATGTAGCATCCTCTTCCTTTTGTTTCTTGATACAACTTGTCCGAGATCCGATCATTGGTATCCCATACCTTATTCAATCTCGTTCACAACAAGTTATGTTTTCTTGTTACCGTGATATTACATCCCCGTGACCTAGTCACATATTGCAATATTTATAGATGTAACCTCACCAAGTCAGCCATATGTATCTTTACCCGTTATATGGGTGAACAAATCCTGGTCTTGCAGTCACATGTCATCTATTATTCCTTCGGAATACCCAACATACACCTTTATGGTCACCGCATTACCAGATGACGGTTGATGCAGTCTAAGCAACCTAGGGAATCAGTGAGCAATATGAGCTCACGGTCTAAGGAGAAGGAGTCTACGTATAGCTGTTGCAACAATGAACTAGATGACTTGATCGTGTTGCAATCCTTCGAGGAATGTCCAATCACATCATTCTCCATTGATATGATCTCGTTGTTAGTTGGCATAAATGCCCATGATCTTGAAACCTAGATCATCTTAGTGACCAACGAACTAGTATGAATATAGGCTACTAGGGACTTGGTTGTTTCATACCACACCTATACCAATGTTTCTACTTGGCACAGTTCTAGCACAATATGAAACTATTAAAAACTAATTGAGATATGACAATAAAAACCTATTTATTATTTGCCTCTAGGGCATATCTCCTTCAGTTCCTTCATGAACAATGTATTACTGCTGGATAATAAATGATTCCTATTACATCGACTTAGGAAAAATATTGATTTTCCCATTGGGATTGTTGGTGGTTTTACCTAGTGGATTTGGTTGCCTTTGATATCCACTAAAGTGAAGTTTTCCTGGAAGTATGTATTCCTCTATATTCGAACGTGTTACTCTGTTAACTAGCTGTGCTATGATCATATATGAGATACACTTGGTGAACTGAACATATGGTTCAGTGATAATTTGAAATATTTTCGGGATAGTTTACTTTTGAAACTAGGTGATTCCTAGATAACTAAACTAGGAAGATGTTTTCAAGAAAGATGATATGAATTCATTTTGTGTGCTATGCAGGTATATCTTGCTTTGTTTACTTATATTGTCAATCATTACTTTAAAAAATGATTCCTAGATAAATGGACTAGGAAATTGATTAATATAGACCATCTGCTTGTTTGCAAAGAACCCCAAGGTCTTGGTATTGTAATAAGACAATTATGTGATTGAACATATGATTCCTAGTATGAGTGTCTAGGAAGTTGATTTAATTATTGTGCATGTGCTTGTTGCAAACACTCAGTAGTTGTTGTTCTGATGGATGTTTACTACTGTGATGCCTCTCAGTGAGAGCGTACACAACAGTGAACTCTTGACAGCATGATATGCTATTTTGAACCTGTGATTTGTTGGCTTAACTGAATTTTATTCAGTTCCAATATCTGGAATAAGCTTTTAGTGATGATTCTTAACATGTACTGTAGTTAATATGCTAGAAACAATATGATTCCTAGAAGGAAGAATCTAGGAAAATGATTTGCCAAAATTTAAGGTGGCTTAAAGATGGAATGATGTGCCATATATGGTTTGCCTATATGGTAATAATTCTTAGGATCCCTGAATCTATAATCAGGAAGATGATTAGTGGCTGGATAAACTGTCTTAGTAGCTTCTCTTGCTTTGGCTATTTTTGTGGTGCCTCCATGCAGGAGTGTGCACAATATATCCTTAGGTAGGATGATCTGCTGTTTATACAGCTAAGCAAAATTATTTAAACCTGAATGCTTGTGATGCTGGTCTGAAGCATAGGTTTATGTTTAAAATAAATATTTCCCTTTACTACTTAGCCCTGCCTAGGATGCAAAGGCTGAGGCCTTGATGATGTTTGGATACAACAGTTATTTCTTGCTCATGAAAACTATCCAGTGATGATCTAGTACTCCATTTGAGTATAGATCTGAGGATTTTCTATTGTCCCTATCCATTTCTAAGATGCAATGGTAAGAACAGATACTTCAGCATAATCTTAGATGGATAACCTGTTGTTGTAGCTGATTTCTGGTGCTGGCAATTTGGTTGGGATAAGATCTGTTGTTATTGGCCTTGATTATTGATTCTTGTGGTGAGTTGCTCCTTCTACTACAACAACTATCACTTGGCCTTCTTCACCTTGTCCTTGCCCTTGGATGGCTCCTCGAAGCAACCATGGTTAGATATATGGTGTTCACCTACATGAGTGATCTTGTGGTGATGAGCAAGAACAGGTGATACATTGCAAATGTATCTATAATTTTTGATGCTCCATGCTTGGTTTTATCCACTTTCTTGTGTTTTGTCCACACTTTGGAGTACTTTTCATATGATTTCTTGGACTAACCTATTAACAAGAGACACAGTGCCAGTTGCCTGTTTTCTGCTGTTTTTGGTTCCAGGAAAGTTAGAAAATGAATATTCTCGGAATTGGACGGGACAAAAGCCAAAGTGCCTATTTTTCTAGAAGACTCTAGGAGCCAGAATACGAGACGGAGGAGGGCCAGGGGCTGGCCACACCACCCCCAGGCGCGGGCTGGGCCTGGCCGCGCTAGGGCATGGTGTGGTGGCCCCAGGCACCCCCTCGGTCTCCCTCTTCGCCTATAAGAAGCCTTCTAACCTAAAAACTTCGGGGGGTTCGACGTTTTTCCACAAAAAGTACCGCTGCGCCGCCGCCACCGAAGGGGAGATTCGGGGGACAGAAAGTCTCTGTTCCGGCACCCTGCCGAGACAGGGAAGTGCCCCCGGAGCCATCTCCATCGATCTCGACCATCATCTCCATCGACCATCCATGTTTCCCCCATCTATGAGTGAGTAATCCCCCGCTGTAGGCTATGGGGATGGTAGGGATTGGATGAGATCGTTCATGTAATGGCATCAGATTGTTAGGGCATGGTGCCTAGTATCTTTTATTAGTGCTTTATGACTTTGTTGCAACTTGTTGTGCTTAATGCTTGTCACTAGGGCCCCGAGTGCCATGATTTCAGATCTGAACATGTTATTGATTCATTATGATAGTATTGTTTCTGGTCTTATCTACAAGTTGTATACACACGTTATTGTCCGGAACCTATGGCCCCGAAGTGACAGAAATCGGGATAACCGGAAGGGAAAGGCTATGATGTGAGGATCACATGTGTTCACGGAGTGTTAATGCTTTGCTCCGGTGCTTTATTAAAAGGAGCACCTTAATTGCCAGTAGTTCCCTAGAGGCCCCGCTGCAAACGGGCTGGCAGGACAAAAGATGTTATGCAAGTTCTCATTGCGAGCACGTATGACTATATATGGAACACATGCCTAGGATTGTCTAGTACTTGGGTGCTTTATCTTATTTATCTGCAATTGACCTATGTTCTGATTGCTATGTGAATTGTCTTGTCCATGCAATGCCCGTCCATCCATCCCTATGCCTACCACACTCGAATCCCACTGTTTACTGCTTTTGTTACTATTGTCTTTGCTTTACTACTGTTGTTACTTTACTATTCCTACTACAAAACTGTTGCTACTGATAAACTGCTGTGAGCGAGATTGTTTCCAGGTGCAGCTGAATTGACAACTCAGTTGTTAAGGCTTATAAATATTCTTTGGCTCTCCTTGTGTCTAATCAATAAATTGGGTTTCATTTCCCTCGAAAATACTGCGATACACCCCCTATACTTGTGGGTCATCAAGACTATTTTCTGGCGCCGTTGCCGGGGAGCATAGCTTTATTTATCAAGTTCTCTTGGAATCACTATTGTTCAAGCTAAGTTTATATTTCTCCTTGTTTGCTTGTTTCTTTATCAAAAATACAAAAAAATAGTTCCTACTCTAGTTGTTGTTTTCGTTGGTCTGTTATTGTCTTGTTTTATCATGCTTGATGTCAATGGTTGGTTTCTTTGAAACTGAATCTTATTGGCAAGGTGGGTGCACGGAAGCTCAAAAAGATTGTTATAAGGAACACCGCTTGTCACAAAAAGGGAAACACTTATGGGAACAAATTGATAGATTGTATACCATTGCTAGAAACGTGTGCTCTACTTATAATGTTACTTATTTCTTTGATAAATCTTGTTGCTGCAGGAGGTACAAACACCTCCCTTTTCAATGTGAGTATAATGATGATGTTACCATATCTTCTTATGTTAAGGGAAATTGTGACTTTTATGATGTGGAACAAATTGAGGAATTTATTGCTTGGAAGGGTGCTTTTGAACTTGCTAGTTTGCTTGAAAATATTGATGATTCACCTTATAAGTATGAGTTTTATGGTATACTTAAATTTTGCTTTGATAATTACAAGGAAGAAAACAGTTATATTCTTGAACATATGAATAGATGCTTTCCACAAATGGAAGAGACTACTGCCTTGCAGGATCCTATGGAAGAAGAAATTGATGAACCTGAAATCTCATTAGATGAAAAAGAGGAGGAGAGTGATGAACAAAACGAGGAAGAATGGATTAGCAACCCATGCCTACCTTCCAATGAGAGTAACTCTTTATCTCTTACATTATTTGATTGTCCTCCATGCTTACCAAAGGAGGATGAATGTTATGTTCCTGAGGATTCTTTTGAAAGTGTTTATAATAAATCTCTATTGCTTGTAGATCATGAAAAGCATGCTTTATGTGATAGTTATATTGTTGAGTTTATTCATGAGGCTACTGAAAATTATTATGAGAGAGGAAAATATGGTTGTAGAAGTTTTCATGGTATTGAAACACCTCTCTATGTGCTGAAAGTTTTGAAATTACTCTTATTTTATCTTCCTATGCTTGTCACTTTGTTCTTTGTGAATTTATTTGCATACACGATTCCTATGCATAGGAAGTGGGTTAGACTTAAAGGTGTTTTGAATTTGCTTCTTGATGCTCTCTTTCACTTTACTTCATATTTCTTATGAGAGCATCCTCTCAAACTTTTATGCCTGAAGATGATAATATGTCTATTATTCTTGGGAGACCTTTTCCTAATACCGCAGGAGCTATTATTAATTGTAATCAAGGGAAGGTGACCTTCAAATGTTAATGACAAGGAACATACTGTCTATTTCCCCAAGAAGATTGAAAGAACTTATGGTTTAAAATTCAATTGAACATGTTGAAGGCATTCAAGTTGGAGAAATATATTGTCACATACCAAGAGAAAAATTTGAAACTATTATGATTGGGACCATTGCTATCAAGGTTGAGGTAACATAATCATAAGTGGAATACAAAGTTTTGTCTCATATGAAATTGTTTTGCAAGCAAGACCTGATCAACCTTGTTAACAAAAGGATTTCATTGAACAAAACAATGTTTTCACCATGATTATCTCCGCTTACTTCTATTCTATCCATTTTAGTTTTTGCTTATGCCTAACTTAAAGGCATTAAAGAAAAGTACTTATTGGGAGATAACCCAAAAAAATTAGATGAGTCTTGGAAGTTATTACCTCAGTAATAACCGCTCCTTATCCTTTTTATTTTGCTTTTTGTGCCAAGAGTAACCTCTAATGAGAGTGAAGTAATGATTGGGAAAGTTGCTGTCCCGAAACAGATTTCTGTGCTTCACCGTAAAATTTCGTGAGAGAGCTCTGTATGTCGTATTGAGCTGTAATTTTTTGTGCTTATGCCCCAGGTTGTTATATAAGTTTATTTAGTTCAACACTTTTTGATTTGATCAACAGAGAGTCTTCGAGAAAATTCTCCTTTACCTGCTGGTCTGTTTTGACAGATTTCTGCCATTTTCTGCATTTGCTTCTTTGTGGTTCCTTCTCAGTTCTTTTGGGAAATTGAGCTTTTTGAGCGAAGTACTACAGTAGCTAGTGTTCTAATGGAAGTTTATTTGGTGTTAGAACTGAACCTTAAGACTTATTTATCTTAAGTGCACTAATGTTGCTAATAAAGATTGTGTGAAGTTTTGTATGAAGGAAAAATTTCAGGTGTATGGAAGGAACGGGTAATGAGATGAAGGATGGACAAAAGCTCAAGCTTGGAGATGCCACGCGTGTCACCCCAAGAAATATCCAAGAAGTACAAGCGTCAAAGCTTGGGGATGCCCAAGGCATCCCCTTCTTCATCAATAAAAATTCCAGGTTTCTTCCAAACGCTTCATTTTTATTGTTTTATGCACTGTTGTGTTGTTCTTGGAGCGTTTTCTTTTTTGTTTTCGTTTTGGTTTTTAGTTTGCGTGGTTTGCTTAGTTTTCTGAATAAATTGGTTGGACCCCCTCTTTCATACATTGGTGTTCAAATAGTTTGGTTTGGTTTGGAAAAGAGTAGGAAAGCTCATGCTTAAGTGGTAAAGAGAGCTTGTTTTTGACTGTGGACTATGCTTTGTTATGACATGCTTGATATTTTTTTGGCTTTATTCTTAGTATTCTTTGTTGTAGCATGACTTGTTATAAACAATTGAGATTGCTTAATGTGCCTTTGATGAATCATGCATTGTTTTAGCATATTAAAGCATAGTATAGTGGTATTCTCCTTTGATGCTTTGTTTGGGTTGACTTGGCACATGCTCACACCATGTTATGACTATCCAAAGTCACCATAGCCTTCATGATCCTTTAGTTTTCAACTTGTAGTATCACTTTATGCTTTGATCAATGATGTTTTGTCGCTCTGCATGATTATGGCCATTATTGCTCTCCTAACTTGTCGCTCCCAGTCTTTTGCTAGCCTCCACAACCAAGTATGAGTTCCACTCATGCATCCAACTCCCTAAACCAAGTTATTCCAAAGAGTCCACCATACCTACCTACTAGCTTATGCTATTCCAAGTATATTCATGCTTTTGTTTACCTTCCTCTTGTTATGAGAAAACTAGTGATTAAAGCTCTCATGAACTTGATGGCACACTTTACCTTCTTGCCCTTAATAAACTTGAACCATTATGTCTTCTATGTTGTATATTCTTGCACTTATTTGTCAGGAATTAGCAGAACCATGCTTTCATGGGGAACGCTTTCAACATTGCACTTGGTACTTGTACCTAGTTGATATCATGCTCTTTTGTATATGGATGTCGTCGGTGTGAGATGAAAGGGGAGCTTGTAAGTCCATGGAGTTATGTATATGTGTTAGAGAAACGCCTGGGCCGCTGGTCTAATCCATGCTGACATGGTGGAAACCTGCAACATAACCATAATGAGCTGTCTATGAAGCATTCTTCTTATAAAAAATGAGTCCTATCTTGAGAAAAAAAAAGAGATACTATGAAAAGAGGAAAGAGAGAAAAAAGCACCATATTCCCATGGTAAATAAGAAGAATGTTGAGATGTTCGTTGTCTGCTTGCCTTGTCATTTTGATATGGGGATTCTTCCGTATCACCGGGCAAGGGGTACCCCGTTGGTGGTTCTCAATGATACACATGTACTCATGATGACAAGAACTTACCGGTGACTAAACTTGAGTAGCATTCGGAGCGGCCCTCGTATACAAGGGACATGAGATTTCTGACTTATACTTCGTCAAGCATGTACACCATAGTTTGTTCACTTTAACCTTAATCACTTCAAGATGCTTATGATAGGGGCAATGAGAGCTGAAAGCTATAAGTACCATACTTTTTGGAAGCTCTTTATGAGACTTGAATCCCTACTTCCTTTTACAAAAGGCCTTTCTTCCACTATTATATTGAGTCTCCACCTTCTATCTTTATGCACCTACTTTGAGAGCATAGTGGCCATTCTTAGTTCTATGTGCATTGTCCCAAGACTAGTTGATTGATGCATAACTTGTTATTGCTTGTTTTAAACTATTGTATCTAGTCACTCCTATGAACTTTGAAGGTGTCCTATGCATTTATATTTGCTACTCTATTGAGGGACAAGCTGAATACTACTATGCTATGTTTTCTTTATGTGAAACAAACAAACTTCTTGCAAAGCATTGTTATTCATGAATCTTTTGTTTGTGCATTTTCATGTTGCATCATAGTTTCTTTGTCTTATTGCTAGAACTTTGTCTTTCATGTTATGATTGAAGTACTATGATCCCAGCTTTGAATGTTTTGCAAATACTTTGATCAAGTATTTGATGGTGCATGTCACCTCAAAAATTATTTCTTTTTATCACTTACCTACTCGAGGACGAGCAGGAGTTAAGCTTGGGGATGTTGATACATTGCAAATGTATCTATAATTTTTGATGCTCCATGCTTGGTTTTATCCACTTTCTTGTGTTTTGTCCACACTTTGGAATACTTTTCATATGATTTCTTGGACTAACCTATTAACAAGAGCCACAGTGCCAGCTGCCTGTTTTCTGCTGTTTTTGGTTCCAGGAAAGTCAGAAACTGAATATTCTCAGAATTGGACGGGACAAAAGCCAAAGTGCCTATTTTTTCAGAAGACTCCAAGAGCCAGAATATGAGACGGAGGAGGGCTAGGGGCTGGCCACACCACCCCCAGGCGCGGGATGGGCCTGGCCGCGCCAGGGCATGGTGTGGTGGCCCCAGGCACCCCCTCGGTCTCCCTCTTCATCTATAAGAAGCCTTCTGACCTAAAAACCTCGGGGGGTTCGACGTTTTTCCACGAAAAGTTCCAATGCGCCGCCGCCACCAAAGGGGAGATTCGGGGGACAGAAAGTCTCTGTTCCGACACCCTGCCGGGACGGGGAAGTGCCCCCGGAGCCATCTGCATCGATCTCCACCATCATCTCCATCGACCATCCATGTTCCCCCCATCTATGAGTGAATAATCCCCCGATGTAGGCTATGGGGATGGTAGGGATTGGATGAGATCGTTCATGTAATGGCATCAGATTGTTAGGGCATGGTGCCTAGTATCTTTTATTAGTGCTTTATGACTTTGTTGCAACTTGTTGTGCTTAATGCTTGCCACTAGGGCCTGAGTGCCATGATTTCAGATCTGAACATACTATTGATTCATTATGATAGTATTGTTTCTGGTCTTATCTACAAGTTGTATACACACGTTGTTGTCCGGAACCTATGGCCCCGAAGTGACAGAAATCGGGATAACCGGAAGGGAAAGGCTTTGATGTGAGGATCACATGTGTTCACGGAGTGTTAATGCTTTGCTTCGGTGCTTTATTAAAAGGAGCACCTTAATTGCCAGTAGTTCCCTAGAGGCCCCGCTGCAAATGGGCTGGCAGGACAAAGGATGTTGTGCAAGTTCTCATTGCGAGCACGTATGACTATATATGGAACACATGCCTAGGATTGTCTAGTACTTGGGTACTTTATCTTATTTATCTGCAATTGCCCTATGTTCTGATTGCTATGTGAATTGTCTTGTCCATGCAACGCCCGTCCATCCATCCCTATGCTTACAGCACTCGAATCCCACTGTTTACTGCTTTTGTTACTACTGTCTTTGCTTTACTACTGCTATTACTTTACTATTCCTACTACAAAACTGTTGCTACTGATAAACTGCTGTGAGCGAGATTGTTTCCAGGTGCAGCTGAATTAACAACTCAGTTGTTAAGGCTTATAAATATTCTTTGGCTCCCCTTGTGTCGAATCAATAAATTGGGTTTCACTTCCCTCGAAAATACTGTGATACACCCCCTATACTTGTGGGTCATCAACAGGTGTTGTTCTTGGTGATGAGCTGGGAAGAACTGGTGGTTGGTGAGGATAATGAAGTGGCTAGTGTGTGCGTGGCTTCTTGCTAGCTACGGCTGGTGCTCTCTCTCTATTTGATGTTCTCGGGTGGTGTTGACAGCACACCAATTGCATGTGATGACTGTGCTGCTTGCTTGCCTGTTGCTTGATATGGATCAGATCAAGTACACCCTGATATTTCTTGGGGGTTTTACCTGTTGCCTTTTACTATTCTAGGAAACTTGCCCCATGCATGTGATGCACTAGTCTGAGGCAATTCTTAAAATAGGAACATATACTACTCTTTGGCCCCTCCTTTTTAACTTACTCAATGATGACAACAAGGCAGCAACAATTCTCTGCCAAGTCTGAGAGTGGTATTAACCCAACTACTTCTCTTTGGTTTTGCTTTGTTTTACAAGAATGAAGAATAAGAAAAGAAATGAAAAGATCCGATAGAAACTTTAGTTTAGGTTTTTCCTTTATACTTTTGTAATCTTTCTTTTCTATTTGGGACAATCATAAATACATTATAATATTTGTTTTGATTAATAGAGTTAATATTTTCCTTCAATTCTGATTTGTACATTGTTGTTTATTCCTTTACTATAAAGGACGATGTAATGTTGAATTTCTTTTTAATTTGAGACTTGTAAATGTTGTATCTTATTCATAAATAAGAATTCAATTCTTTTCTCCTTGTTACAATTTGATTACTATTTATCATTCCATTTGCACATTCTTTTATAATTATAATATATCAACTCAATATTCAAATCTGAATTGTCTTCCCCCCTGACATGGGTATACCCTACAGGTACTCGAGCTTGTATATACGGTCTAAATACGTACAGGCCCACGGTGTCACCAAGGCCCAGATGAAAGGAGTCGAGTAACCTGCGGCCTCTCGATTGCTTGAGGGACAAGAAGAAGCTAAAGATAGAAAGTTTGAAGGGGAAAACCCTAACTTGTAACCGACTCGACCTGCTACCCGAGACCTAACCTATCTATATAAAGGCTAGGAGGGGGCGGCGAGAAGGACACACGCAACCCTAGTTTCCACAACCCTCGGCAGATTGCATCTGCGCACCATTGTAACTTTCGACTCCTTCGATAAT
Source organism: Avena eriantha (assembly GCA_910589775.1). Lineage (NCBI taxonomy): Eukaryota > Viridiplantae > Streptophyta > Magnoliopsida > Poales > Poaceae > Avena > Avena eriantha. The sequence goes on from OU342742.1 coordinate 34,329,762, forward strand.
TCCACAAGCAGACAAGCAGGAGTAGGGACCTCTACAAGGCCTGAACCTGGGTAAATCCTTTGTCCCCTGTGTGCTTGTCTGCTAGCCGATAGATGTCTCCAGCGCTCCCTCCTTCTCCAAAACCCAAGTCCATAACCATGGGCATTGATGAGTTAAACCCTCGTCAATTGGCGCCGTCTGTGGGAATTGGGAGTGCTGATGTTGTGGCTTCTTCGGCTCCATCGACTGTGATCTACAACTCCATAACAGCGGAGATTCATCAGCTCTTCGGCGCGTTCGACTTCACCGTCCACACGCCCGCCACTCGCGCATCTTTCGAATCCGTGGGCGACGGAATCAGCCTGGCGATTGGGAGCTTCCGCTTCCAAGTTGGCCAGATGGGCACGCTTCACATGCCCGATCAGCTGACAGCACCGGAGATTGCCCCGGCATCGTGGTTCCCTCCATCAATCGGCACCCTCAGCGAGCTCAACGCTCCGGTGGCAGTCGAGAACACGATTAGTGACAGCAGTCGCGATTCCGATCTGAGCGGTCTGGCCACTGAAGATGGAACTTACGGTTCCGGATCTGAAAGTTGTGGAAGCAACAGCTTCCCCAACCACTTCATGTGCGCCGTTATCAACGCAGGCGACACCTCCGCCAATCGCGGCAATGGTGGTAACACTGGCAATGGCACCGATCCGCCCAACGGTGGCAACGGCGGTAACGGCGCCAACGGATGAGCAGTCAAACCTCCCAGCATGATCAACGAGCAAACCGGCGAACACGTCGTAATCAAGCTCAACGAGCAAGAGTGGGATCGCTGCCGCGAAGCCCTACGAGGTGCACCTCTACCCTTCGGGTCCCCGCAGGAACTACTGATGGCCTACCACTGGCTCCTAAAAGAGGAATTCAAGCGCCAAAAACAAGCAATCGCGTAACTTGAGGCACGTAAAAAGGCGGCGGACGAGTCGAGCCTTCATCGCGCTGGGCTCTCCTCCTACGGAGGATCCTCCTCACGAGGCAACGAGTACCTCGCCAAGAAGAGGCAGTCACGAATGGCTCACCTCACCAAACAAGAGCGCATAGACGCCGCGAAAGTCCTCGACTTCGGCTCTATGATAGTCGACATGAGAGGCAATGTGGTTCCTAGGACGCCGCAGGCTGCGGTGACAGCAGCCACCATGTACCTCCTCAGCAACTAGCCACCGGCTGGAGATCCCCGAACTGCCATGCACCGATCTACGATCGCGGGTTTGGGGTTAATCGAGGCCGCCCTCGACAAGGAGCCGGTACCAGACCCAAAAAAGGGTAAAGCGCTAGCAAAGCGCTACTCCTCACCCTCATCTAGCGATGACAGTCACGACCTGTCTCGACGCCGTCGCTCACGGTGACACGATCGCGACTACGATGCGCGCAACAAACTCACGCAATGCAAGATCGACAAGTCAAGGGCACGACGTGCTCGGTCGACTGACTCGGAAGAGGAAGATGGGGAGCTCTGCGGCGCCAGATGCTTCAGCAGATCCATCAAGCAAAAGCGAATGCCTAAAGGGTTTAAACTCCCATCAGAGAACCCGAAATTTGACGGTCTACAAGACCCTAAGATCTGGCTAGAAGACCACATCTCCTCCGTCAGGCTACACGAGGGCAGTCGAAGTACTGTCATGCAATGCCTACAGCTACAGCTGCAGGGCGCCGCTCGAGCATGGCTCAATAACCTCCCACGCGGATCCATTCATAGTTGGGATGAGCTGGTCTATAGCTTCGTGCGCAACTTTAAGGGCACGTACAAACGACCCGCCTCAATCGAAGAATTGAGATGCTGCCAGCAAAGATCTGGCGAATCGCTGCGCTCCTACATCCAAAGGTGGTCCATCATCAAGAACTCCGTGGAGAACATCTCGGAAGACCGCGCAATTGATGCATTCAACGGTGGCGTCCGCTGCATGGAACTCAGGGAGGAGCTAGGCCGCTCAAAGCCCCAAACCATCGACCACCTGATGGAGATCGCGAATCGGTGGGCCGATGGAGAAGATTCGGTGAAGAATCGCGCTCACTCCGACGAGGAGGCAGAACTCGAACGCAGACGCGACCGCCGAGGCAAACGCCGCATGCGCATCTACGACGACCGTGACGACGTCAACATGGTCGCAGCCGGCTACGCCGATAGATGCGACGAAAACCGCAACAGCGGATACCGCAACGGCGGATACCGCGACTCCGGGAAAACCACGCAAGTGTGGCAACACCGCACTCACGACGAGGCACCCGCGACCTCCATCGAGGACAAACTGTCCGGGCCATGCACGGTACACTTCTACATCGACAAGCATGACGACAAGAGAAAGTCCAGCCACCTCCTCAAGGACTGCCGCGAGTTCCTCAAGCTACACGAGGGATTGGTTCGGATGAACCGCAACGCAGTCGAAAGAGGCTACGGAGCCGCTCCAGGCGCCGTGGCACATGGCGCACGCCACCACCACCTGGGCCACCCCCGAACGGAGCTGCACCGGACCAGCACCACGGAGGAGAACTGTACCCACGGGCCATGGGTACCATGATGATCTAAAAGGGGCGCCGCTCCAACAGGGTGCAGAAAGCCATCACTCGCCAAGTCAACTTGGCCATGCACTCACCACCATCCACCACTGAGTACCTCAGTGGCAGTGAGTCGTGCATTACCTTCGATAAACGCGACCACCCTCCTCAAGTACCTCGCCTAGGTCATTGCCCCCTCGTACTCGAGGTGCAAATTGGAGGCTTCGACATGAGTCGCGTCTTCATGGATGGCGGAAGCGGCATCAACCTCATATTTGCGAGTACCTTGCGAGCAATGAGGATCCCTCTAACCTGCTTGGAGGCATCGGACAGAACATTCCACGGCATCGTCCCAGGGAAAGGCGTATACCCCTGGGCAAAATCAACCTCGACGTCATATTCGGCACGCCAAAGAACTTCCGGCGCGAGCGCATCGACTTTGAGGTCGTCGACTGGCCCTCACAATACCACTGCATCCTCGGACGCGTCGCGTTCGCTAGGTTCATGGCAGTACCCCACTACGCCTACCTGCAGATGAAAATGCTAGGTCCCAACAGCGTCATCATGATCAACGGGAGCTTTGAGCGATCTGATAGTTGCGACAGGGAATTCAATAGAATCTCCCAGTCCTTCGGCATGTAGGAGGAGCTCACGCGATTGAAGGAAACGACAGACAACAGTCTGCCTCCCCTGAGTAGGCCAAGCTCACCTGATCTCTCCTTTGACTCATCTATGCACACAAAGAAGGTGCAGGTCCATCCATCAGATCCTGCCAAAATAGCCCTCATCGCCAACAACTTGAGTCCCGCATAGGAACTCGCGCTCGTCGAATTCCTCCGTGAGCACTGGGAAATTTTTGCCTGGTGTCCTGCGGACATGCCAGGAGTTCCCAGGGAATTCGCCGAGCACGCACTCAACGTCAACCCCGACGCAAGGCTAGTCAAGCAAACAATCAGGCGACTGTCTGAGCCACGAGCACAGGCAGTCGGAATGGAGATCAACAGACTCCTCGAGGCCAAATTCATACGCGAGATCAAGGAAAGCACTTGGCTCGCCAATACGGTGCTGGTGCCAAAAAAGGATATAGATATCCTACGGATGTGCGTGGACTTAACTTCTTTAAACAAGCACTACCCAAAAGATCACTTCCCGCTACCACGGATCGATCAAATCATCGACTCCACCGCTGGATGCGAGCGCCTCTGCTTTCTCGATGCCTACTCAGGCTCTAACCAAATTCGAATGAAGGAGGAAGACCAGGAGAAGACCGCGTTTACAACGCCCTTCGGTGTGTTCTGCTACATAACAATGCCCTTCGGGCTAAAAAACGCGAGAGCCACCTACCAGCGGTGCATGCAGGCTTGCCTCAAGGAGCAACTGGGTCGCAACATCCAAGTCTATGCCGACAACATAGTAATCAAAACCAAGGAGGAAGCCTCTCTAATCGACGACTTGCGCGAAACCTTCACCAATCTCGACCATTACCGGATTAAGCTCAATCCGGACAAATGCACCTTCGGTGTACCATCTAGGCAGCTGCTCGGGTATCTCATCTCCACGAGAGGGATTGAGGCAAACCCGAAAAAGATAAAGGCCTTACTGGCAATGGAGAAGCCAAAGAACATAAGAGGCCTCCAGCAACTAGCCGGACGAATCGCGGCCCTCAGTCGATTTATCAGTCGAATGGGAGAAAAGGCACTGCCCTTCTATCAACTCCTCCGCAAAGCTGACAAATTCGAGTGGACCAATGAAGCGCAAGAAGCATTTGAAGATCTCAAGCGCCTGCTATCCACCTCGCCAGTACTAGTGACTCCACGAGAAAGGGAACCACTACTGCTGTACATCTCCGCTACCAACCAAGTGGTTAGTACAGTGCTCGTCGTCGAGCGGGCCGAGGAAAACAAGGTCCATGGCGTACAACGCCCGGTATACTACCTCAGCGAGGTCCTCACGCCAACAAAACAACGGTACCCGCACTACCAGAAGCTGGCGTACGGCGTCTTCATGACCGCCCGGCGACTGTGCCATTACTTCCAGGAACACCCAATCGTGGTAGTCAACGACGCCCCATTGGGACATATCCTCAATAACCCCGACGCCACGGGACGAGTCACGCTTTGGGGAATCGAACTGTCTCCACGAGACATCACATACGAAAAGCGCGACGCAATCAAGTCGCAAGTTCTCCCTGACTTCCTCGTGCATTGTATGGAAAACCAACTCCCGAACAAGCCAGATATGTCCTACCTCTGGACAATGCACTTCGATCTATCCAAGCGGAAAGATGGAGCAGGAGCTGGTGTCATACTGACATCACCTCAAGGGGACAAGCTGAAATACGTCATGCGAGTGCAGTTCACAGCCTCAAACAACGAGGCTGAATACAAGGCCCTGTTGCACGGGATGAGGATGGCAAAATCCTACGGCGCAAAGAGGCTCATCATATATGGCGACTCCAAGATGGTCGTCAACCAAACAATGCACGAGTGCGACCAACTGAATGACAACATGATCGCATACCGCGACCTCTACGATACACTCGAGGGAGACTTCAATGGTTGCGAGTTGCGACATGTAGGTCGCGAAAGCAACGAGGAGGCAGACGCACTCGCCAACATAGGCTCTACCTGCGCCCCCATACCACCTGGGGTATTTCTCGAGCGCATCTGCGAACGCTCCATCAAGCCAAAGGCCGCAGAGAAGAAATCAAGCGCAGCAACGGACTCGGGGGCTATGCCACCCAATGAGCCAATGGCACTCGATGACTTGGAGCTAGACACAGGATTCGAGGGCCAATGAGCGTCATGATGATCGAACAATCCTGGACACAGCCATACATTACGTACCTCCTCAGTAAGTGCCTACCGGACGACCCGAGAGACGAACGGCACATCACGCGACGCTCCAAGGCATTCGCCATTATCAACGGCGAATTGTATAAACGCAGCATCACAGGCGTGTTACAACGATGCGTCTCCTTGGCCGATGGAAGAGCAGTCCTCCTCGACATCCATGAAGGGACCTGCGGGCACCACGCCGGCAGTCGCGCCCTCGTCGCCAAAGCTCTACGGCTGGATTTTACTGGCCCACGGCCATGCGCGACGCCAAGGACATAGTCCAAAAGTGCAACGCTTGTCAGCGATTCGTGGACAAGCCACATGCACTAGGCGCAGAACTACGGCCTATTCCATTGGCCTGGCCCTTCGCACAATGGGGGCTCGACATGGTGGGCAAGCTCCCAAGGTCCTCGCAAGGAGGCTACGTCTACCTCTTGGTCGCAGTCGACAAGTTCACCAAGTGGATTGAGGCCATGCCAGTGACCAAGCAATCAGGGCACAACACAGTCAAGTTCTTCGAGTCCATCGGCTACCGCTTCGGCGTGCCGCACAGCATCATCACTGACAAAGGGACGAACTTCACATCCAAAGAGTTCCAAGAATTCTGCGGAAACCTGGGGATCAACATCAGTTACGCCTCAGTCGCACATCCATAGACCAACGGTCAGGTGGAAAAAGCAAACGGGCTCGTCTGCAGCGGCATCAAGAAGTGACTCCTTCGACCACTCGAGCAAGCCACGGGTTGCTGGCCAGATGAGCTCCAATCCGTACTCTAGAGCCTACGAACAACTCCAAATAGCGCCACGGGCTACACGCCATTCTTTATGGTGCACGGAGCAGAAGCAGTACTACCCGCCGAAGTTCGGTACAAGGCGTCGCGCGTAGTCGCTTACAGCGAACAAGAGTCATCTCTTGCACTCGAAGACTCCGTCGACCTCCTCGATGAGGCAAGAGAAATCGCCGCAGAAAGATCCACAATCTACCAGCAGAACCTGCGCAACTACCACAGTAGAAGGCTTCACCCCAGATCCTTCGTCGAAGGTGACCTGGTCTTGCGACTAAAGCAGCAGGGGCATCTCAAGCTCGAGTCCCCCTGGGAAGGACCGTACGTGATTACAAAAGTAATCCCAGGTGGCGCCTATCGCCTTCAAGATTTAGAGACAGGAGTCGCATACTCCAACCCTTGGAACGTCGCACAACTACGACGCTTCTACCCCTAGCTGTTTTTACTTTTACATCACAAATAAGGCTACTCAGCCAAGGCTACTTAGCCACACATTGTACCTCGTACTGTTCTTCAAATAAATAAAAGCTAAGTGCCCCAAAACTCTGTGTTCTTTCTTTTCACTTCTGTCAATTTTATACTCGGGGGCTACGCCACCCTACATACATCTGTTCTTCGAATCAATAAACGCGATATCCTGAGTAGCTGGCACATCAGTCAAACCCCTTAACGCAAACTCAACCCAGCTGCAACGCGCCTGGCAGGTTGACAAAGGGATGGCCAGGCTAACGAAAAGGACTCGCATAGTGCAACGCACCTCACGCTAACAAAGTTGTTTATACACATTCAACAATAAAATATCTACAACCTATACATGAACTTTACAACACAAATACACTTATGTGCAGGATACAAATCTGGCTACTGATGCAACAGAAGAACATTGGTTTGTTCCTCGAAGAAGTCGACAATCTCCTCTGCTGGACGGTCCACCGCCTGATAGTGCGGCACCATATTCCAAGCAGATCTGGCTGGCGGCGCTGGCGGACCGGAAGCAATGGCGGCGACATCCACGCCAGGCCTGTGCAATCGCACCATCGAGAGGGCAGCCTTGGCACCAGCCACCAACTGCTGCTTCACGCACTCACGAACCACGGACATATCTTGAAATTTGGCCAGAAGAGCCAACAGGCTTGATGGAGTGTCATTCAACAGGAACATCGCCCGATAGATGTTCTTCAAACACGACTGCGACTTCTTCAGGAAGAGCAGCACTCGCGAAGAGCGATCCTGCAGGGTCGCCAATGCAGTCGCACGATCATGATCTACCCAGAAGTATCCACTCCCTTGAAGTTGCTCCTGGGTGAGATCATGAAGGCGGATGGCAATCCTATCTCTCTCCTCTTGCGGATGGCGTGCGCTAACAACTACACGAAGCAGCACCAACAGCATGAGTACAACGTACCATTGTGACTAACTACAAAGAAAAATATGAGGACGAGCAAACTAACACTTAAACTGGTCGCCCAGCTGCGTCACCTCGCCAAGCAGATATTGCTCGCGGGCGGCGGATTTTTCCGCCTTCGACTTCCACACGTCTGCGTTACCACGGATCAGGGGCAACTCGCGATTCAGCTCCTTCACGCGATCACGAACTCGCGACAGCAAGGACAACTCCTCTACCCTGAAGCGCGGCGGTGCCACTGTCTCATCAAGACATTGCGAATCCTGGTTTCCCCCCACAGGACCACTCGATGCACCCTACCACAAGTCAAGACAAAGGCAATTAAGGCGACCAAATTAACACAAAGGCAAGGGGAACAGATGCATTCAAGATAAGCATAAATGTTTACAAACACACTCGCCAGCAGGCACGTCCTCAGGCTAAAAAGGCAACTAATCAATTATTACAACAAGCTAACTACAGAGCAATTGGCTTCTTCGACTTCAACGGCTTCGGGGGCTTCATCAAGTCCGTGGCAGTATCAGATGTCACTGACTTTCTGTCGTCCCCTGAGGCCGAAGCTTTCGCCGCCTTCTTCGCATGTTGGAGCTCCTCCGAATACTTGGCAACAGTATTTATCAAGGAATGGCCATATTTGGCACAAGCAGTCGCAAAGGGAGCAAAGACTACCTGCTGACCATCCGCGCCAACAGGCATCGCCTACGACACCGCAGAGGGATCTATCTCGACTCCGTGGGCTTGCACCATGGCGAGTGACATCGTCGCACCAGCCGCCCGGAGGGAGTTCTTGTAGGTAGCAGGCACACCCCCGGCGAGTGACTCCACCAGCTTGTCCATATTATTGACCAGCTCCGCCTTCGGCATCAACTCCTCTCGGAGGCGACTAAGGACGACCTTGGCCTTGGACAATGTATCCTGGATGGCGGCGCTTCGGTCCACGACCGCAGATACCACGCCGGCCAGAGCATCATCACGACGAAGGGCCTGCGGGTCAAAATTCAAGTCGCCAGCATCTACACCGAAAATACACACATGGATCAAACTTCTAGTGCCACCGGCAAAACTCTAGATGCAGATAGGAACATCAATAAAATATCTACCAGTAAAGGTACCTGAGAGGGCCTTGGCGACTGAGAGCAGTTGCTCTTCGAACAACTTTTCCTTGGCCGCAAAGGAGGTGCGCAGATCCTCTTCACGCTTTTGGGCATCATCACGAGCCGCGATTGCCTCGTCGCGCCCCTTCACAGCTACGGCTAATGTCTTCTCCAACGTGGCGACGTTGCGCAGTAAAGCATTATGCTCAGCTACATGGCAGTCAATAATTGGCTATTAGTCGATTACACCGAAACAGAGAGAAGACGAAAAGATAAAGTGTAGAAGCACTCACTTTCAACCACGCGGTGACGGGTCTCCAGCATTGCATGCTGGCGACCCATCGCCATCACCTGCTCCGCCACTTGCGCAACTTCCTTTACAAGGAGCTGTCAAACAAAACAAGGAGTCAGAAGAGGGCAACAGAAGGCGTTGACTGCCACACTAAAAAAGAAGGAAAGATATACTTACATGGTCCTCTAGCGACTCCGAAGAAGTTTGCTGAACCATCATCCGAGCAACTATTTGATGCTCCCCTACGTGAGGAGAGCTCGAAGAATTGTGCCCAGAGTGGGCCGCCGCCGGAGGAGAAGGAGCGCGCTCGACCTCTAATTTGGCCCTTGAGGTTGCGACTCCAGATTCCTTCACAAACTCGACGTCGCCAGAAGATGACGACGCCTCTTGGCTACAAGACCAAATTCACATTGAGAAAGGAAAACTTCAGGGCAAAGCCAACAAGAATAAAACAGAAAAGAACTAGTGAACTCGCAAATTTACCAGTCAAAGTTGTCAAGATTAAACGTGGCCTCCGCCGACTCTGATGAAGACTCCTTCGGCAATCGCATCTTCTTACGAGAAGATGGTGCCACAGCCCTCACAGGAACGGCGGGAATTGGTGACTCCGTGCCAGCAGTTGTGCCTTCTAGAGTCGAAGGAGTCAACACATCGGAGTCCTCGCTGCGCGAACGCTTGCGAGTATCCGGGCTCTCGGACTCGGGGGCTTCCTCTTCCACATCAGAAGGGACAGTCGACTCAGACTCGTCCTCTTCCAAAGCTTCACGAGGAATAATACCCTCAGGAAGAGGAGGCATACAAGGCGACACCGCCCAATCCTGCATACAGACAGTGAAGATCAGCAAACAGAACAGGTAAGCAACAGAAAAAGCAATCGCGAAAGTAAGCTATTGTGTAGCACAACTATACCTCAGGAGGAGGATTCGAAGCATCGAAAGGAGGAACGACTGGCTCATTCGGAAGCACACCCTTGAAGGTGTACTTCGTGACCAGTTGCGCCCTCTTATCTACCTCACTCGCGGACATGCCATCAGCAGACACGCGAGTGGCATCATCAGCGCCACCCCATTGAAACATGGGATGGACTCTGGCCTGGAGAGGCTGGACGCGACGACGCAGCCAAGTCCTGACAAGGGCGCAGCCTCCCTCTTCTGCGCCTATGCGACTCTCGAGGTCGCAGACGCGTTGATATAGCACGTCTGTCTCCGCGAGTTCGGAAGGCATGATCACGTTCTTCCAAGAACGCATCTTCTTGCAGGGAGTCGCGGGATCGAAAGGCGCGAGTCCAAAGTGCTCGTCCTTGGCCTTCTGGTCACGAACATAGAACCATTTGTCCCTCCATCCCTGGACGGACTTGGCGAGCTTGATGTCGAAGTAGGTGGCGGACGGGTCGACATGGATTCCACAGCCACCTACGTCGTAAAATAGAGAGCCAGATGCGGATTGACGCTTCAGTTCAAATAAGCGTTTGAAAAGGCAAAAGTGCGGCTCGATTCCGAGCCAGCACTCGCAAAGAGTGATGAAACAGGAGATGTGAAGAATCGAGTTTGGGGACAGCTGATGGAGCTGGAGCCCGTAGAAACAAAGGAGACCCCTAAGAAAGGGGTGGAGAGGCAAAGAAAGGCCGCGAATGACGAATGCAAAAAACATCACTCGAAAACCGGCAGGAGGCACAGGAATGGTCTCACCGCTGGGGACGCGCGCATCGGCGACTGCTGCAGAAATAACTCCGTCTTGGCAAAGAAGACGGAGATCTGATGCCTTGATGATAGAGGGGCGCCACGCGCCATTGGTCACGCGGGTGCCCGCGACCTTCTTTTTCCTGCCGGCGGCGGCACTGGTGCCCACAGCAGCGGGCCACCCTTCTTCTTCGTCGCAGCGACGGTGGCCGCGAATTCAGCGGCAGCGCCTCCTTTCTTCTTTCCCATTGCGCAGCGGCGATGAGAACGCAGAAAATAACTTGGAAATAAGCGGAGGTGGTCCAGAGTTGAGGAGGAGATGAGCACAGGGAAAAGCAGATGAGCAGCAGCAATGGCGATGGCAGCGAGGAAGAAAAGAGTGCACATAGAAAATTACCACCGTAGCGCTGCTACTTAACCCCTAGGAGATGCAATCCAACGGCTCACAAAAACCCTACTGGGCGCGTGGCACGCATCGCGTTCGACACGTGGAGAAGAGGAAGCGCGAACCGTCCCTCCACTGCTCCCATTACACACGGAAATCGAGGAGGCACAGTTAATAATAAGATTACGCACGCCCAGTCAAATCAAAGTCAGAAAGTGGGACCCACCGCTCGTCACCTCCCGTCAAAATCGCTCACGCAGGCAACTGAGGTCATGCAAGTGTCAGCACTGACATCATCAATAGCTATGCAGCGGAAAACTTCGACTACTTTAGTCCTTGCTGGAGTCTTCGACTCCACCAAGCACTCGGGGGCTACTCCCATAGGGAGCGTTGGCCGCGCACCCTACGATTTTTTCTTTTCTTATTGCAAGGATATAGGCAATCAAAGTCAAACCCAACCACTCGAAACACGGTTCGACTACGAACATGGGTTACTCTCATAGGGAGCGTCGGAAACAATTTCTACTGAAACAAGCAAGCACAAGACGACAGCAGTCGCAAGTGTGTTTTATTCTCTGCTTGAGTCATCGACTGAAACAAGCAAGCAGAAGACGACAACAGTCGCAAATGTGTTTTAGTCTCTGCCTGAGTCTTCGACTCAACCAGGCACTCGGGGGCTACTCCCATAGGGAGCGCTGGCCGCGCACCCTATGATTATTTGCACAAAAACTGTGTGTTGATAACATCCGCACTCGCAGATCATGGCGACACCGCCTTTTAATTTTCCCTACAAAGAGATTACGTCTCCTGGGTTGCCCGAATCGTCTCCGCGATGATAAAATTCGGATGTCGCGCTTACAGCGTGAAGGTAAGACCTGAATAAGGTCTGGCAACGCATTTAACTGCGCACTACTAGAAAAATATCCGTGCCTGCAGGCACGATGAACATGCCTTGACGGACGCGTCAAGTGCTCACACCCATATAACTGGAATTCGACTCCTGTAAGACCTCCGCGGCCTGAGTCGAATTACGCTAGCACTTTTCCGGATTCGAGTCCGGGGACTCGAGTTCGAGTAGATTGCGTTGTTTCACCCTAAGGTGGTTAACTGATACCGATACTTCGGCTATATCAGGCACGTATATCAACAATCCCTATGACATAAATGAAAGCAGTCGAAAATATACTCATCCAGGCACTCGAAGACTTCAAAAAGTACCCAGTCGAATCTGCGATTCTACTGGATACTCGGGGGCTACTGACATGGGTATACCCTACGGGTACTCGGGCTTGGTATATACGGTCTAAATACGTATAGGCCCACGGTGTCGCCAAGGCCCAGATGAAAGGACTCGAGTAACCTGCGGACTCTCGATTTCTTGAGGGACAAGAAGAAGCTAAAGATAAAAAGTTTGAAGGGGAAAACCCTAACTTGTAACCGACTCGACCTGCTACCCGTGACCTAGCCTATCTATATAAAGGCTAGGAGGGGGCGACGAGAAGGACACACGCAACCCTAGTTTCCACAACCCTCGTCAGATTGCATCTACGCACCATTGTAACTTTCGACTCCTTCGATAATTCCACGAGCAGACAAGCAAGAGTAGGGACCTCTACGAGGCCTGAACCTGGGTAAATCCTTTGTCCCATGTGTGCTTGTTTGCTAGCCGATAGATGTCTCCAGCGCTCCCTCCTTCTCCAAAACCCAAGTCCATAACCATGGGCATTGATGAGTTAAACCCTCGTCACCCCCAAACCCAAAAATACAATAGAGGTCATGTCGAATTCCATAGCACTTGCGTCGATGTTTCCATCAGAACAAGAGAGATTTCGATCACTCTATAGCCTCTTTAGTTCTGCGTGAAAATTCCCCAGATTTTCTTATGCATGAATACAATGCACAAACATGTGTCCTATCTATTTCGAGGTGCTAATCCTAGGATGTTACAGGCTGGCTGCCGTATCATCGCGGTCACAATCTGTTTTTTCGTTCTAGGTGTAATCTCCGATCAACAAAATCTCCATGTCCCCTACCACTAGGGGTACCCCCATGAATCCCTCGACCCCTTCCAAAAGGATTGTGATCTCACCCACCTCCCCATGCGCCTCAGCTAGCTATAGCTCCCCTGCCCTGAGAGGGAGGCTTGACATAAATCCAATCTCTAAACTTCAACTCTTTCTCTTCATAAGTTCCTAGCCCACATTTCTTCGAACCATGGCGAAGGATACCACTGACATAGAAAACTTGACCTAGTTTCTCATAGTTGACGACATACAAAGACCTCACCCCCGCTCTAGGATAGACACAAAACAGGTGGGCGATAGGAGAACATCATGAACAACACGTACCCGGATGAATTCGCCTTTGAAGTTGCCCGCGGGATTTATCTCCACAACCTCTACTTTGCATGCAACTCGTCCCACCAATTGCTTTACCAACCTATAAGCCTCGGTAGTTTGTGGACATGAAGCCACATGGGCAAGAAGTTGAGATCTACGTCATGAGCATTTGATAGACCATCATAGGGAGCAATTGCTGCCACCCTCTCCCGAAAAAGCTAGGGTCCCTTCTCAGTAACCTTCTCGTAATCTCCGAAGCAGAAGCACTGAACCGCAAAACGGTTCTCTCCAATTGCCCCGATCTTGATCCGTACAACAGAGTTTCAAGCAAAGTGCATATGCTAAAAGAGTGCTCGTTGTTGAATTTCTTGGGGCATAATACCCTTGCAACCACCAACCACCTCGTCCTCTCCTTGATCACCACATCATCCTCCGACAAGACGAAATCATCAATATCCTCATCTCGAATGTCCAGATGTTCAATCATCGAACCTATGTCACAAGATCGGGAGGGTTCTGTCTCTCTAACTCCACCTCCACCGCTATCCATCGCTGTTAGATTATGCTTGCTTGTCGACGACCTTGATCAAACATGGCGATCCAGGGTTTATAGGCGGAACTATAGGAAACCCTTCTCTCGACCTAGCCAGGAAACACACCTGCATAGGTAGAAACGAGCCTTATCAATCTCACGTCATCTCGAGCCAATTAGAAAACAAACCAGAGAGAACTCCTCTCCGGTGGGGATTGGAACTCGCCGCTGATGGGTTCGTAGCATGGAAAATAAAAAAATTCTACCGCAAGAACGAACAAAACCCAGATCTAATCTAGATAAAAGCCAAGATCTAATCTATTAGACATGTGCAACGAGATAGATAGGAACTAACCCTCGTAGATCCGAAAGCGTTAACGAGATTAGATCTCGTGGTTGATGTAGTCGATCACTTGCCGATCTCAAGATCGTGTGGACGATCCTTCCGGCGTCGCGTTCTGGCAGCGCTTCCGCAGTCGGTCAAGTGGACGATCCTTCCGGCGCCGCGTTTCGGCAGCGCTTCCGCAGTCGGTCACACGTGCGGAGTCGAAGCAGACCTTCCTCTCCTCGTTCCAGCGAGCAGCGGAGGTAGTAGATCTTCTCCACGGAATCCCAGCAGCACGATGGCGTGGTGATGGTGGTGGAGTAGAGAATTCTGCAGGGCTTCGCCTATGCCTGTGCAGAAGAAAGGAGGAGGAGAGAGGCGGCAGAGATTGGGTGTTGTGTAGGAGGTGCAAGGGTGGCTCCTCCCCCTTCTATTTAAAGGAGGGAGGGCGCCTAGGGAGGGGGAGTCCTACTAGGACTCCCCACCTCCTAGGGCCGGCGGATTGGGGAGGGGGGAGGAGTCCTCCTCCCCCACGACTCCTTGTCTTGATCCACCAGGAATCCTTGATCCCTATCTTGATTTTCAAGCAAACTCCAAAATATCTTCTAGAACCTTCCGGAACATTCCGAAACCTTCTAGAATCCTCATACAAATACTCCGGAACATTTCCTAACTCAGAAAATGATCCCCAATATATGAATCTTATTCTCCGGACAATTCCGGATCTCCTCGTGATGTCCCGGATCCATTCCGACACTCCGAACAACATTCGGTCTCCAACGCACATTCCATATCTACTTAAAACAACTTCGAACCTTAAGTGTGTCACCCTACGGTTCGTGAATATGCAGACATGACAGAGACACATCTCCTATCAATAACCATCAGCGGGACCTGGAGATCCATAATGGCTCCCACATACTCAACGATGACTTCGTGATCGATTGAACCATTTACACACGAAACCAATTCCCTTTGTCACGCGATACTATACTTATCCGAGGTTTGATCGTCGGTATCTCCATACCTAGTTCTACCTCGTTACTGATAAGTACTCTTTACTCGTTCCATGTTATGTCATCCCTTGTGACCCAGTCACATACTTGCAAGCTAACTAGATGACATTCCACCGAGAGGGCCCAGAGCATATCTATCCGTCATATGGATGGACAAATCCCAATCTTGGTCCATGCGCTTCAACACATACTTTCAGAATACCCAATGACACCTTTATGACCACCCAGTTACGAAGCGGTGTTTGATGTCATCAAAGTACCCATCCGGTGATGGTGATTAACACAACCTCATGGTCGAAGGATTAGGTTACTATGCATTTAAAAGCTTACAGCATTACGAACTTAATGACTTGATCTTATGCTACACTTACTATGGGTGTGTGTCCATCACATCATTCTCCCAATGACATAACCTTGTTATTAATCACATCCTTATGTCCATGATCATCAATTAATCAACAAGCTAGTTCAACAAGAGGCTTACTAGGGACTCTTATATGTTTATAAAACACACATGTATTAGTGTTTCCTAATAATACAATTATAGCATGGGATGTAAACATTCATCGTAAACACAAAGATATAATAATAATCACTTTTATTATTGCCTCTTGGGCATATCTCCAACAGCCGCCAGTCACGTGTCAGGAGTACGGAAACCTAGGGGTATAAAGAAAAGACATTTCAGGATGGAGGCCTTCTGGGTGCTGCGCATCGGGCTTCCCCAGTTCTTTCCTGCCAAGTGGTTCCTCCCCGGCGGGATCGAGATGGCCGATGGCGCAAGCACATCGTCGGTGGAGGGTTTCAAGGACCTGATTGCGTTTCCAAGGAATTTTTTAGGGCCCACCTTGCTTATTCGCAGGACTGTTCTGCAATTTTATGTTTGTAGCGGACATGCTTGTTATTTGTACCCACCGACTGGATATTAATGGCAGCTTCGGGTCCTGATCCCTCTTCTGTTTAAAAAAAACTAAGAAATATGTAATACTGCTCCGTTTACAAATAGTCCGCGTTCTGGGTTTAGTCAAAGTCAAACTTGTTTAGAAAAAAATATCAACATTTATAATATAAAACTATATAGTATTGAAATCTTCATAAAGTATATTTTCATATTATATGTATTTGCAATGATGAATTTTTAATATATTTTTTATAATATTTTTGTTAAACTTGATAAAGTATGACTTTTCTAAACACAGAACGCGAAGTAAATAAAACCGGATGGAGTACTAGTACATATACATGTGTATCATGTGCACATGTTGGTGGGCGATCGATGACGGCTTAAAAGCTGACAAGTACGTATAGCTAGGCCCATGAGATTTCCTTCCGAGATTGCGTGACACAAATACCAAGACTAGACGCAGTCACGTGAAAAACATGGTTGCGTACGTACGCAACGCAACGATCTTCGGCCGGATCGGTGTCACGTACGTCAGTCGCCATGTCACTACGTTGCCTGTTCTCTATTTCTTGACTGACCCGAAACTAGAAAAAAGTGTCGTGCATACGCAGTTAGTAGTAGCGTTCGGTCGGACTTTCGGGCGTTTTTTGCTGCAAAAATTTGCATCTGACTTTTCGTACTAGTAGTAATTCTGCACTCACATATATATACTTAATTAATTAATAATAATAATGACGTAATTTGCAAGCGGTGGGCGGCGTTTGCGGTGCGCCGCCGGTGGATTCGCGAATCCAGACCGGACGTCGCGATAATCCCCTCCCTTTTCCCGGGACGTGGACCCTCCGCGACCTGGCAGCCGTTCAACTCGCCATCGGACGCCCACCGCGTAGCGTCCCGCTGCCAGGTGGGACACCGCGCCAGCGCGTCAGCAGGCAGACGCCAGCTCAGAGCGGCGGGGGGGCCCGCGAGCCACTGCAGCCGTCGATCTGGATCGGACGGTTCCGCGAGGTGCGAACGGCCCTCACTCGCTGGGTGCGGGTGCGGGCTTGCCCTTTTGTGCCCCACCACCGGCAGAGCGAGCGATCCCCTCCTCCGCTTCCAGTCCGCCCCGTGGGAAGGGAAGGCTAGGGAACAGCAGCGAGCCGCCGCGCCGCGCCGCACCGCACCACACGTTGCTCCCGATCCGATCGCCCGCCGGCGCGGCAATATTTGGAACCATCTCCGCCGATCGCCCCATGCCAAGCCACCACTGACCCATCCCGCCGCCGCCATCGCCATCGCTATCCCCGTCGCCGTCACGTCATCTATCTCTATTCCTCCACCCGCCCGATCGGATAGAAGATAGATCATGGCTTCCGTCGCTGAGCCGCACGCGGGGTCGCCGCCCCCGTCCCTTAGCCCCGTCGCCGCCAGGAGAGCCTGGAAGCGCCCGGAGAACGGGCCGGCGCCGGTTCTGGCGGCGCCCGGAAACCCCATCATGGACGCCGAATCATGGCCGGCTCTACCCGGGCAGCTCTCTCCCGCGCCCCCGCCGACGCCGCCCCGGGCGTCGCCTGAGGCCGCCGCTCCTCCCCCTTCCGCGGTGCGTTCCTTCGTTTCAGTGTTCGATTCAGTTAGTTTTATTATACTACTACTAGTACTTAGGTTTCGTCTCATCAGTGGTAGATTCATTTTGTATTTGTTTATTGGGATGTGGATTTCGTCTCAGTGTTTGGATCCATTATCATTTGGTACACCCATCTAAGTTTGATCTCGTGCACTCTGACGAGATTCTGCTTTTCTTTTGTGGGGATTAATGGTCACAGGAGGCAGTGATCGCGCCGGTCTCTTTGGGAAATTCCAGCGTCAAGGATGGTGAAGAAGCACAGGTGCGCAGTCCACCGGTCCGGCGTGCCCTAGTGATGCCTGCGGGCGATGTTGGGCTGGTGACGCCTGCGGGCGATGTTGGGCTGGTGACGCACGCCCCTGTTCCCGAGCTATCCCCAGTGTACTCGCCTAATGCTCGGAGCAATGGCAGTGGTGATCATAATCAGAATGGCCGTTTCGGTTCCCATCCCCATGGCCGAAATGGCAGCTACGGTGGGGGGAACAGAAGGGGTGGTAATGGTGGAGGAGGTGGTCGACATGGACACGACCACCATAGCGGGTTCGATGGGCAACGGCGTGGCGGTGGCCGCAGGGATGGACATGGACCAGGGCACCAGCAGCGTGGTCACCAGCCATCCTACATTAGGGCTCCTCCTCCTCCTATGGCTGTTATGGCGACAACACCTCCTCCGCCACCATTTGTTGGCTCTGCTACTCCACAGACACAGACGTATGGTGCGCCTATGGGCTTCCCTGGTATGTCATGCTAGTGGTTTAAGAGAAAATGTCACTATTCTATTGTTATTATGTTTCCTTAACCTTGCTCTATTTAAAATAGCAGATATGGCACCTCATGTTTACTATTTTGCTGTGCCCACCTCGGATGGCCTTCCAGCCCTTCCTTTTGCGCCTCCTCCGCCAACCCCTCCAGCCATGTTGATTTCTCCATTGGAACAACTTCAAAGGGAGCTGCTCGTGCAGATAGACTACTACTTTAGGTAGCTACTTGTCTATATCTATGAGGAACACTTTGGTGACCACTGAGCCACTTGTTCAATTTTTGCAGCGATGAAAATTTATGCAAGGACATATACTTGCGGCAACATATGGATGACCAGGGCTGGGTGCCAGTATCCTTAATTGCTGGGTTTAACCAGGTCAGTTTGCAGGTTCTACATGTTGCTTCGTTTCTATAATCAGCAGTCTATTAAGAGCTTTTTCGACGGCCAAATAAGAAATTCTTCAATAACTACTAATGTTGTCGTCACTTTCTTCAGTTATTTCATTACCTCTTGGATAAGACAGAGAGTTGGTATATAGCAGTTTTGATCCATTTAAACTGAAGTGCACGATAGTCATTTTTTCAGTTAATTGAATGTGAATATGTGATGCACCAAGGTTTTTGAGTTGCCGAGTCATACCTGCGACTATGATTAGTCGACGAAAGTTGCTGTATAGTTGCCATAAGTAGCTGTTAAGTCATGAGTCCCATGGTTTTGAGAAAACGAGGCGATTATACAGTGACTAATCAGCGACTCAAAAACCTTGGGATGCACAGTACTGATGTGGTGGATATAACTTACTTTACACAGCTTAGATTAGATATATTGTTTCAAGTTACATTTATGTTACTATCTTCCTTTGTAAGTTGTAACCTGAGTGGTGTAAGTTTTTGGTTTATGAGACAAGACATACTCTTTAGATGTGCAAGGATGATACTGTCTGTTATAAATTTGTAAGTACTCCCCCCGTCCCAAAATAAAGGACACAGTTTTCTTCTAGATATGCATGTATCTAGACAATAAAATGCGTCTAGATACATGTGAATCTAGACAAAGCTATGTCACTTATTTTGGGATGGAGGGAGTATATAAATCAACACGGCTGAGAATTTATATCCTGTGTAATTTTGCTGTTCATGGGGCATCAGCCGTACACAGCAAGTTGCATTGATACTTCTAAGTAACAAGAAATAAAGAACCCAATCTACGCACTTAACTTTGTGCACATTGTGCTGTAATGCTTGTTTTATCCAAAGCAAACACTGTACTTTTGTGGTTCTTTCATTTGCTTTCAGCAAATCACTTCCTACCGCTGCCCCCCTTTTGTTCAGTTATTAAAGCCCATTCAGAAGTCAAAACTATTCGTCGTCTTAGGATGTGTGAAGTCAACATGTTAAATCTTGGTCCACTTGCTTGTGGGGAACAATAGGGATCTTGGCCCTTTCACCTCTTGTTCTAAGAGTGGAGCATCTGATGCTTGCTATAAGCGGACCACTCTGAAAGTGACTCGCACATCTTTATTGGAGAGCTAAGAAAGGTTCCTTCATAATTTTGCAATGGAGCATGTCTCAATATTATATCAAAGGTTACTGCTAACTTTCTGAGTAAATGTGGTGTCTATTCTAAGCATTACAATGCAAGACAACTTTACTATGAATACTCAACACTATATTGCTCTCATTTTTAGGACTAAGACAGATGGCTCACCTACATTATTTTGTGCAGGTCCAAAAGCTCCTATATCGTATTGGGCAATTACAAAATCTGACTAATAATTTACAGTTTATCTTGGATACAGTCTTGCTATCTACTGTGTTGGAAGTACAGGTAATCGACTTTTGACTTTATTTACCGTTGACCTGACTTCAACTAAAAATTCCCAGATATGTTTACCACATGAACATGCTATAAAATGTAAACGATAGACTAAACACAATATATAAAAATTATTTGCTAGATCTTTTAGAGGGTTAAACCGGCATCTTCATATCAGAGTGTCTATGTTTTTATGGGAGGGATGTTCCAACTTCCAAGGATAAGGTCTTCTGTTTCCAAACTCACCATGGTCTATAATCTTGGCATCTTAGATACTCTGATTTAGATTCAAAATTTCCATTCCAAAGTTTGTATATCCTCCTTTGATTACAACCTACTTCCTCCTGTAAATGTATGCATGACTTCCCAGAAAGCGTCCAGTCAAACTTTTGTAATTTGGACTAACTATTATATACAACAAATATTTAGATTGGTAAGGTGAAAATAATACTCCCTCCGACCCATATTAGTTGACTCGAATTTGTCTAGATTCGAATGTATTTAGACGTGTTTTAGTACTAGATACATCCAAATCTAGATAAATCCAAGTCAACTAATATGACTCGGAGGGAGTAACAAACATTTCCCTTGCGTGCCTATTAGCAAAATATTATTTCATAAATATTAGGCATATAATTTTGGGGATCTTTTTGAAGAATATGATCCTTGCACATAAAATTTTGTTGTCGTTTTCTCCTTTTGCTCTCAGTTATCTCCTCTCTCTTACTTCAACGTTTATGATCATTCATCAACAGTTATCTCTTTTGTTAACAGGACAGTATTATCATGGATAGCATAGTTATTTTCTCTACTATTCTCAGTGTCTTCGCTTTTGTAATCTAGACATTGAACCTTAAGGTTGGATTTTTTTAAGTGATCATTAGAACGGGAAGGAACATAGTAAAGCAGGGATATATTTGATTAGGATCAAGTGTTGGAGATTTGAACTTTTGGATCATCATAAAAATCGTCCTAGATATGAAGAACTAGCTGTACAAGAGCCTCCATCTCCCTCTTTGAAACCCTATCATATCACATAACACCACATTTGTCACTAAAGTACATGGATTGATACATTCTCCATGAAGTATTGATGGTTAATCACACAAATTGATCATAGCATTCTTACTACCCTAGAGGGTCTCCTATTTCAGTAAGCTGCTTTTTATTTCTTGACACCTGAATGAAGCACCATGGCTCCACTTGCAAAGTTCCTTTGTTTAGCTAGAAAATGTTGATTACAACTAGTAAAATGTATTACTGTTGATCATTAGAGGCCTAATCTTCCTAATACCATCCAAATCATCCCTAATTAAACCCCCCTAATTTTCCATGGACAAAATTTAAGGTGCCATTTGGCACGTCAGCTTGGGCATTACAGTAATGGTAGCTTAGTATTACAAATTTCATGAAAATAGATGGAGTACAATGAAATTCGCTGCTTTCTCAGTCATACATCATGAATAAAACATAGTACTCCCTTTTTCTTTGCATCGTAGTTATTACATATATATGGAAGAAACGTAGAATATGACTACTTTCTCGGATATACAACTTGGCTATTTAAGTATTTTTGACTCATACTAACAATCAATGCACGCTTCTCACAAAGGCTTAACCTGTTTTATGTTTGGTCAGGGTAACAAATTACGGAGGCGTGCAAGATGGGAGATTTGGCTGCTTCGGAGATCAAATTATTCTGCTGGAAATTCTTCTGGCTCGCTGTCCCCTATGACATCCAACATTGATTCATTGGCATCTCAGTTTCAGTCTATTGGACTTGAGGGGACAACATACCATCCTAGTATGCAAGGAATGCCTGGTGGAGCTCTCCTTACTAGGTCAACAACTTCAGCTAGTATAGGCTATCAAGCACCTACCTTCCAAGGACTTCACAGCAACGGGAGTGGACCCATTTTTGGGCAGAACACCTCAAGAAGTTTACTTCGGAGCGATACCTTTTGAGATTATGCCCCAGAGAGTACAGTGGCATGCCGAGTTTTCACTGGTTACGGCACACTTGCCTCTTCACCTGGGATGAGGAATGAAGATAATGTTTGTTTGAAAGAAAAGAATTTGAAAAAAAAATATAAAAACCTCAAAAAGACAGAGAGTGGAGATAGTAGTACTCAAAAAACTAAAAAAATAAAAAACTGAAAACCACAAAAAAAAAGTAGTTAGTGATATGTGGGACTTCTGAATTTTAATTGTTGAGCTTTTGCCTTTTCGGTTGTGTTATATATGTCATCTATCTGCTTGAATGGTGAACAGTTTATTGTCGCTTTGTGTAAACTGAGTTATCCTATGCACTGTGGACATTCAAGACACCAAATTATATAAAAATGACATTACCTGTACAGATTTTGTTTTTGTTCTGTAATTTTATTCTTCTCGTAGTGTTTATGCTGATTTCAATTGCTCAGATCCTGAAAGAATTCCAATGACTGTCTTGCTATATTATGTTAGTTGTAGATATTGCGTTCTTGTGATTCTGGTTATTTGAGAGACCATTCTCCACAATTGTCCCACTATTTTCGTTCCTGCATTTCTGTGCAACTTAACCGCGTGGTTCTTAGCAGTAAGCCAATCAGCCGAGCCTACTTTTGAAATTGAGGCATTCTTTAACTGGAGCTAGCCCAATCGTTTTCTTACATCAGTCAGAGACACTGTTCTCAAATAGAAAAACACTGCAATGATCTATAGTTTGCAGTACAAAAATCGTAAGTGGGAAAGGCTTTGGAACGACGACGAGCAGCTGTGGACCCAGAAGGACTTGTGATGCTTCTTGCTGTAGGCCCCCAGCACGACGTCTATATACACAAATTGTAATGAAGATTATCAGGAAGAACGATTGCTCTAAGTGTAAACAGAGCAGGGATAAAAGTAATGGGCTGAAGTGCATTTGAATGAAAAGGAAGATAGTAGTATGAGGTTAACATTAGGATCTACATGGCTGACCCAATAACAAAAACGTGGAAACTTGAACTACCCCTAGGAATAGCCCAGATCTTCACATATCTAGTTTTCGCTGAAAGCAGTACAAACAAAATTGAAACCTGCAAATGGGAAGAGACACGGTTAATTTATGGAGAGCCTACTGCAGCCAAATGGGAATTGTCCATGACTTCTTAAGTAATATGGAAATTTGTTCTCAATAGGAGCTTCACTTGTAACATGCATCTTTATGTCAAAATATTGTGAAGTGGTACTAACTTCACTAATATAAAGTGACAACTATTTTAGCTACCTTTTTGGTTATTTGACATGAGCATTGACACATAAAAGAGGATTCAGAAACAATAACTTTTTTTTTACAAAGAGCATATGTTAATATCGCGGAAAAACCAATTACACCCAGCTTCTACAACAACGCATGTCCTAACGGTCTTACGGATGCACACAACCTACAAAAAAAGAATTACAAAAAAGAAGTCTCGCTACGGCAATCAATTCATTGTAGCAATGACACTAACACCGTCAACACAACACCAGAAGTCCAACATCTCCAATAGCAGCGCCTTCAAGAAGGAAACAGTGCACAAGCACCGTCGCCGCCCGATCAAAGATCATAGGTTTCAACCTGGAGAAAGTCCTCGCTCACAAAGCCATGCTTTCAACAAGGCCATTGCCAGACACAACCAATTAAGACCAAACCTTGGATTTCCACTCTGCAAGGTAAGATTGTAAACTCCTCCTGTGTTGTCACCCCCACATACAGTCGTTTATGCGAGTCACCGATCACAAAGCCGTTTATCTAACCCTCTTGTTCTTGCTTTCATGACTTTCTCCACTTCTGACTTCACCATGGATCGTCGAAGACATGAAACATGATGGTAATAGATAGCTAAGCTTTGCAACGCTCTCTCTGAAACAAAACAGTTAGAGAAAAACGCGGGCGTGCAGGACCAATTCCTTCTGATCTAGCCATATCCAAGCATGATACGCCCATGGGGGTTCGACGGCGGAGCCTTCCAGAACACGCCAGTCCATGCCAGAACAAGAGGACAAGCACCAGCAGATCTTCGTCTTGACGCGGGAGAAACCCTAGGACCACCTCCTTTCTTCGCGAGACTCGCAGACCCCACGTCACCAATCAACATCCAGTAGGAAAGGCAAATCAAAGCCCCAAATGCCTAGATCATGGTCCAGATTGGCGCCTCCAGCGCGCGCGCGTCGTGTGGCCAGAACGACCACACTAGCGACGCACATATGTCTCCCCGTCATCGATCCGCAGGTACCGGCTGTCCCGGCCACGCCGTCCTTGTTAGGGTTTGGGGAGGGGGAGCCTCTAGAGCCGCCAGGGAGGAGAGCGACTCGGGAGGAGGGTTTTTTTCGTGATATAGTGTTAACTGGAATCACAAGCTGAACTGATTGGTCTCAGAGACAATAACTGAGGGCGCCATGTTTGAATATGAACAATAGATATATTATGAGATGTCATGTTAACTAAAAATAAGGGGAAAATAATATGCTTATGTGAAAAAAATAGCCATATGCTACTTCGTATGAGCAGGATCTGGATGATATCATTGTCAATCAAAATGACTAGATAGAGGATATCATGTACCTAATGGATGCTTGCTACCAAGAGTACTGAAGAGCATTTGAACTATTTCAATAAACTGTAACCAAAATATAATGACATTACATAATAAACCTGCAATTACTTGATGCGTAGTTGTTACTAACTGAAGTGCTTAGTTACGAACAAATTTCTGCATACATCATAGCTCAATGCAAAGTATGAACTTTTAGTATTTTTGGATAATGCAAGCCAGTCAGAAACATGCATTAGGGTGTACTCCTCCTTCCTAAAATAGGATGCATTTTTTTTTGCCAAAGTCAAACTTTTCAAAATTTGACCAATTATATTGAAAAATTATAAACATCTATAATACTAAATGCACAAAATATGAAAATGTATTTCATTTCTAACAATACTGATTTGTCATTATAAATGTTGACACTTTTTTCTGTATAGTTGGTCAAAATTTTAAATGTTTGAATTTGACCAAAAACTCTATCCATCCTATTTTTGGAGGAGAGAGTATTTGGCGGTTTCACCAAATATGGGGAGTCTCGGGCTCTCAGCTTTTCTCCACATACATGCAAATTTCTAACAATATATTCTTCTATTCAGTTTGAGAATATTTTGCACTACTCGGTTTAGAATGTATAAGAATATTAACCAATGGAAGGAACAGAAGTAACATGAAGAGTGCCAACTCACATCTAGGTAACCATTTGAGTAAATTAGATTTAGAGGTGCGCCTTGGCGCACGATCCTGCTGAATTCGCATAGATTTACGTTTGGTATGATGGCGATAAAAATCTGACGGCAAGTGATAATATGTTTTTCTAGACAAATGCTTATATAGAATCAAGAAAATAGGTGGATACATTACAATAAGTAATACATAAAATAAGTACAATAAGTAATATTGTATGGCTCCGTTCAAAGTAGAAAGTAGCAAAAATAAGGATGGAACAACAAAATAAATGTGGTGCTTTGCCTCATAGTTGTAGATACACTTATTGTGGGTAATGTGTATTTAAGGGTGCACCTTGGTAGATAACCCTCGGGCTCTCGCACTGGCATCCATTTTGTATAACGATAAGAAAAACTGGTGGGAAAACGATGATATGTTGATGAGTTGTATTTTTTTGTTTTCACAAAATGAAAGCCACCACACTGAACACCGGTAATAAGCAGTTTATACATTAAGCATTTGTAAAAATTCAATAATAAGCAGCACTTGCACATAGTTAGTATAGACTATAGAGCAGTCCATAAAACACATAAGTTATATACTGAAGAAATTACGGACTGATTGAAACTGAAGGTAGTATATACACAACAATTTAGTATGTCTCGGTAAAAGAGAATTGCACTATATATATTTTACTGGTTGTTGATAGAATGACAAAAGAAAGAACATAATGCGCACAAATCAACATTGCATAATCAGGACCTCAGAACTGTTTTATGGTATTAAAGAAATACACTGACCGAACTCAAACAATACAGGGTCACACGCACACCACACACATAACTTATCTCCTGTCTATATGGATCTTTGGCCCAGTCTGTGCCTCGTATCTTGCTTTCTCCTCTTGATTCCCTTTTCATCCCCACATCGATGGTCAGGTGTCTCCTGGTTCGTCACAATTTCCTTCACAAATTGATGAGGTCGGGTGCTCTATCGCCCTTTCACCCAACCAAATCAATGATCTCCATTGTTGCTCTGTATGCACGGTCTAGAGATATGGCGTTGTGGCTATCCGTCGGTGGTGGATCCTTGCATGATGGTCTTGACATTGGTGTCAGTTCTTTTGCTACCAGCAACCAAAGGCCGAGCACCTAGGCAACATCAGCGCTGGTTGAGGCGCTTAATGGCGCCAGCGGAACACTCATCGGCGTGAAGACGGATGTTGGAGTCAGCACCGAGCTAGCTTCAGGCAAGAGTGTATTGGTCACAAGGTGCTCTCTCTGTTGCGTGGTCCTCCTGCAGGCTGCAACTACCTCCCTCCCTCCATCACATAGCGCCTTGACCGTAGCAACACTGGGTCTCTGACGACGCTGGTTGAGGGCTTTCGACCTCGCCAGTGTGATTTTGTACCAGGTCGCTGTATCAATCAGGTGTATCCTTTTTATTCCCCTCGGATCTCCCTCGGTTTTGCTTAGCTTAAGGAAATTGTTAAATCAAATTTGCATGTACTTCCTGAGCATATGAACAATGTACCTATGCATACAAATACTGTTGTGAGAAATTATAGACAGTACATCATTCAGATGGTTTAATCTAAAAAAAATCGAAGGAACAAAGTGCAACATAGGACATAGATGCTAATCTGTCATCGCTCCATATCTTCAATGCAAGCTATTTAGTTTGAAAATTTTCAATATGTATCCCTCTGAACGGCCTCATGTACCACATAGACCCTCTTGTTAACCACAATATTCAGGAACTTGCACGACATGACATATTTTTTTAGCAACCTATGTCACTCCATTCTGTTGTCCTTGGTACATCTTGAATATACAATCCCCAAAATCAGGAGAATTTGGATCTGTAGAATTGACATTAGATATCTAGATTTGAAATCACGGTTAAAAAGTAAGAACACTATAAGTACTAAATGCAAGAAAATTAAAAGTAGATCAACTCTATTATTTACATGATTTCAGAGAATAGTATTATAGTAGCAAACAAAAAAGGAAGCATTCATGTGTGAATTGTAGTGAGGCCACCCTCAATTAAGGAACTGTCCAATGAATTCGTATACATAGGTGCAATGGTTGATGATGGGTACAGAACAGGTAGTATTTTATACCTGGCAGAGCCAACTTGTAAACGCATTGTCAGACAGAAACCAAACAATTCGTCTATTTTTTCACAAGCCATAGTTAAATTCAATTGATAAACTGCACTTTCTATTCACTTATCTGTACTTTGCATACTCGAGAATTCATAACATCATTGCCTTTTTGTACAAAATGGATTTGTGAGGTAGTACTTTGCGACAATTTGCAATGGTCAAAACTAAGGCTCCGTTCTTTATGCTGCACAATACCAAATCTTATTTCCCCTCCTGGTCGGAAATGTCATTGCGGCTCTAGGTACCAATTTGTCACAATATAAATGCAATTACATCCACGGTAGAGCTAGATGGAAAATACGAAATCCACTTTCGTGATCTGTGGTTCATACTTTAGTAATAAAATAGAATCTAATAGGAAACCACCTCGCATAATATGTGGCTCAACTCCTAGAAATTAGAATATGAACTATCAACATTAATTAGGATTTGTTTCTTTATTTGTGGCTCAACTTGCATGAACTGAATCTGATATTTCAAAACAAAGTTGAACTGCCAAACACACAATAGGAGAAATTTAATAGCATGAGTGTATGTGCAAGGATAATAGATTTTCTATGCTACGCCCCCAAAATATTAAAGAACATTTGCAACCAGATAAGAAGTAGCAGAGTAGACGTATCTAACATACAAAATTATTCACAAGAATTACCTTGGAGAATAAATTGACAACAGGAGGAGAAAAATAGAAACTGCGTCTTCTCTCCTCTCTTTTTAAGTTACTTCCATTCGTGGTATTTCTTTGATTTAACAGTTAACTGCAATGAGAGCATAAAGCGGACCAGAATTATAGACCAAGTAATAAGGAACCAAAACAATTCTCTGCAATAGCTTCATAGTGATAAATCAAATTAAATTAGTCAACAAATTATTGAAGTAAAAAATCTGTTATCATTTCAACTTAAAATGTGTTCAGAAGCCCGATTGATTACCGATGGTAAGCCCTGAAAGAAATGTTGTGCAATGGAACCGAACGCAATGAAGTCCACGTAATACCAATGAAAGACAGATTATGCCAAAAGGGTACCTTGAAGCAGATATTGGACCACTGCTGCTTGGTTGAAGTTGAACCAGTTTAAGAAGCATGCCCATGTAGTGTCCCTGTCTATTAGTTATATAAATCAGATGGAAAATACCGGTTTGCCTGTAGAATAGCAGATATGATTGATTAACGATATTCTTTGTTGATTTAGCTGGAAGGAACGACGCATGGACAATATTATTTCGCCTACAGATCATTGATCAACTGGCTAGAAAATCCCAGCAAATGAGTTTCTTTAGTTGCAACTGGATCCAAAGAAACTAATGGGAGACATAGACCCATACACATTGTGAGAACAAAGATAAAATTGCACGCGAGCACAGGCAATTTACCAGGCAGTCTGGCACTACCTCCATAATTACTAATAATTTTCTTTTCCACATGACACATATTATGAAGTCGTTGAGCTGACATGCTAAATGGATGGAACATGATAGTTTATTTAGATATTTCATTCAGATTGTTTTGAAGCGGCAACATACCATCAGGTTTTAGGATTTAAGCAAATGTTGTTTTAGGATTTAAGCAAAGGTACTTCATGGAATGAATAATTGTTAGCATTAGGACAGGTTTGTCGTGCCTTTTTAGTGACTGGATATTCCAGCGGAAACCGGCAGTGATAACTTGAAATAGCGATATAGCATATAGATATGCAGATAATTGCTAAGGGTATGATGGGACCTGTGCCCATGTTCACTTAACCATAAAACAGCATGGTGTCAAGAAAAATATTAGATACCACTAATGCTGGAAGACAAATTGCTAAATTTCAATTACAACCTCATGCAAAGCAATCTGGAAGGAAAACATATTTAAATACAGAGCTCAATCAAGAAAATCCAACCCCTTGAAGAGATCAACATACTGAACATAGCAGGTAAATCTAGACTTCAGTATACAAGAAGCTAGGTTGTACATAATAAATATATTAAGCAACAGTTATAGAAACCTAGGAACAAACCTACAGAGACACCAGACAAGAAAACTACAGAAATATGTGTATGCAAATGCAACAAAGGAAAATCAAGGAGCCTGATCACCAAACCTGCCTCACCTGTGCGATCAGTTGCCATGACACAAAGGAAGCACCTGCATATGAAAGCACAAATTCAATATTTCTGTGCTCTGAATATGCACAACCTAAGCACCTATATCACCTATTCAATATTTTTGCATTCCTCATT
The DNA here is from genome assembly GCA_910589775.1 of Avena eriantha. Classification (NCBI taxonomy): domain Eukaryota; kingdom Viridiplantae; phylum Streptophyta; class Magnoliopsida; order Poales; family Poaceae; genus Avena; species Avena eriantha. The sequence goes on from OU342742.1 coordinate 34,359,664, forward strand.
GATACATTTTGCTTCCCTTGAGGAGTTCGATGGCCTGATAGAGGAACACGACAATGAACTTAAAAGAGTCAATCAGATATTGCAGTAGGAGAATCCTTTGCTAGGGAACCATGTCATATATGCATTTTTGTGTGGAAATAACTAAACCGAATAAACATGTAGCAGGAGAATATGTGACATGGGAAGTACTCCAGGGTCGATAACAGTAAAATCGAGCTCGTACGAATTTCTGTGTACGCGGAAGCAGATACGTCCATGTAACACGAGGATTCCGCACCTGCAACATGCACGCACACAGAGAGCATATCAGTAAGCAAAGGACATGCAAGCCTCTGCAAGAGAGCACACCGAGGCATAACACTGATGAGACCTACTTGAAAGAAGAGTAGACTACGTAGAAAGAGACTCAATCAACGGCAAGTATATATTCTGTGTAAATTTTTCAGAACAGAACAAGGCTAGATAAGTAATTGACAACTGGATGGCAAAGAATCAGTAAAATCCAATTAAATATTTTGTGTAAATGGTGGCCGTCTATGTTTGGAGGCAGTGATGCAGTATTGTATTGGCTACTATGATGGGACACGGTTGATGATCTTAAAAAAAGCAAACTGAATATATACTGGGTGCAAGCATACGGACAATAATCTGGAACCTACCATGGACACCAAGCACAAGATTATATTACCAAACTACTACTTGTTAACATGTATACTGCATAAATTAGCAATACTGAGAAACATAGAAGGCAGAACAATACCCCTCCCACCTTGTTAAAATCTGTAGCAAATAAATTAGCATTATCAAGAAACATATAAAAGGGAGGAGAAGACTACTGGGATGTGGGCACTGACCTGCTCTCCCTCTTGGCCGTGGATGGCTGCTGCTGCTTGGCCTGCCTGCAGCCTCCAATCTGACCGAAGTCAACCAGCTCCAGGAGCCGCAGAGATGAAGACACCTCTTTGTTCTCCTCGCGCTGTCGTTTCCTTCACCCCGACAAATGGCTCCTGTAATCCCTAACCACAACGACAGAGCCCAACTTCCCATTCTCACGGTCGGAAGAAAAAATAAACGGAGCTGCCATGGGAGAAAATAAGACATGGGAGGGAGAGGGAAGGGAAGATGTGTGAGTCCATGGATTACCTTATCACGACAGAATGGAAATGAGAAGCATCATGTCAGGCCGCCGAGCTTGGTGACGTCCGGGCGCATCTGTCAGTGCCGTGGTACACGAAGCCATCTCCGTCCTCATTGCGTCCAGCGGTGCGGGGTGTGAGACGGGAGTGACGGGGAGGCTGCTACACATAAGTTTTGAATCATGTGACTAAGAAGAAATTAAGCTGTGCTAGTACAGTGAACATGAATACCTATCCTACTTACCATTTCCACCTAATTCCCATGGAATGTCTCCTCTCCAAACACAAGATTTTCCCTTCTCCTACCGCATCAGGGATTTTAATCTTGGATACCAAGGTGCAGGGATGCTTTGTTCTAAAGGAATTTCCCCAGGCTACAAAAAAGAGATGGGGAATTATGGGTTTCTGCACAAGCAAGCGGAGTGACCAAATTGAAGATACCAAACAAAAATTGCTGCAACAGGAACCAATCTTTTTAGGAGTTGATTACCAAATAGAACTAAAATTATCATTCTTGCAGAAGAACTGGTTAAAACCTAGACCAAATTACTCAAGAAAATCAATTTAGGTGAGCTCAGATGTAGATGGGGGAGAAGTAATTTTGTACCTTGCGGGAAGAGCTGGAAATCTGTGGCGGGCTTGACATGACGACCAGGGACATGGGTCTCCCTGGAAGAACTCCACCAACCTCGGACGGCGCCTACACCTTTGCCTACCAGGTTCTTTTACTTACCAATTAAGATATAAGAACTGCACAGCTCTACTCAAGCCTTAGCGTGGAGTCCTGAACCGTGATTGTGCAGTCCTTCCACCAGGTAGCAAGGGGAAGCACAATTAAGGCAATACAGCAGTCTGTAACTTAAAACTGAGCACAATTAAGGCAATACAGGGAACTGAATACAACAACCAATATTTATACAAAAGCCCAATTACAGTAAACATTTTAAACGGCTCATGACAGCGCTTTAGAAACTAACGAGACAACAATGATTCCTTTTTCTGCAAGTAGAAAGATGGAGTTCGATTGAAAAAAAAATATTAAAGTTGCATTTGTGAAGAATGGTACTTCTACCTCACTGGCAAAGCAAAACCATATATAACTAACTTGTGCATTTGTTTATAGTTCTTGGGTTCTTGCAGCATGCTAATTAACAAAATAAAATGATTGTCTTGGCTGACATCGAAATGTTACAGGGCATAGAAATGCTTCCTTATTTCATAAACACATGGATCAGAACAAATAATATCAGTTGGACTACAAATTTACATTGAAGGGGGAGAAGGTGGGTCCACAAACCCAAGTAATCGTCCATGGTGGGGATGGGGGCAGCCAGATAAGGGAGGCCAGAGAGGGACATGTACTCCAGCATGGCCATACATAACCATTTGATTAATATTCATCACAAACACTAGCAAAATCAATTTATCAAAAAGAATCAGAACTGTTATTTTGAGATCCCATGAACTGATTTTTGGGGATATCCACCAAACAAGTTTCCACTAACATTTCTCAAAAGGGGATAAAATAGAACAAAAAAACTAGGCATAGATGGACACTTGACCATATTGGACTTCTGGAATAGCTAAACTTGCAGGAAAGTTCTGAATTCATAACTCATTCAAAGCAGCGTCGTAAACCTTAGTTCAGGAAATTCGATAACATTAGTCTATGCAGCCTGGATCACTCCTTGGCATCAGAGTGTCTGGCATGAGACTATTTACGGTAATCTATAAACATCAAAATGTCTGCTAAGAGCATATTTACTGTGATGGCAGGTTGCTGCTGCCACTTCCCAATCCCGCTTTCTGTCCCAATTCCGCGAGTTGCTGAATAAACTCCATCCCGTTGAGAATCTCCGTTGCTCCATATATGACATTCTTGGAAGGCTGTGAGCGCTGCCCTAGCTCGATTAAGCTCCTGTACTCAATGTAATTTCCACCACCAATCATGAAAACAATTGCTTCTCTGAAGGGTCCTCTAAACTGCCCACCAGTGCTTGACCTAGGGGCCCGTGGATCAAACAAAAGGTAGTTATCCACCTCTGGGTTTGGTTTCCCTTCCATCAGGGCTTCAACTGTCCTAGTCAGAGCCATCTGCCTCCCATCCGATAAGAGATTCTTCATACCTGACGTGACAGCATTAAGGGAGTGCCCGTAAATCTTCTCCGCCCAATCAACAATGTTGCTCCTGCTTGCTGTGCTTGATGCAGCAGCAAACTGCGTGTTCAACGACTTTATCCTCTTCACATACAGGAATGCAGACATATCTACTTGCGACTCCCGCAGCGCGGCCTCAACCTGCTCAAGTTCAGATGCCGGTGGCGCCTCAAATGAAAGCAGGTAGGTCACAGCAAGCCGGAGCTTATCCTCCTTAGTGCCCTTCCCACTGAGGAGGCCCAGCAGCATTTTCCAATCCACAGTACCACTCACAAGCATATCATTCTCACATTCATAGTATGTATCGAGAGAGCTCTCCTTGATCCGCGCAAGCAAAGCAGTCGCAATATTTGTGTGTTTATCGATCATCTTCTTGCGCTCTGTGAGCTCTGGGAGCGAGTTGACCGCATTCATCAGGTGCTTGGTGTTGCCAATAAGATCTGTCCCATCAAACTCAACCCCATCCCTACCACCACCCGTGCGCTGGTTCACCTCATCTACATCCTGCTTGTACTTGGCGAGCTGTGCCTCAATTTCAGTGGCCACTTGAGGGAATAGCAACCAGCTGTTTGCCACCCAAAATGGGTCAGAGTCATCCAAATCATACTTCTCCGTTGGCAACTTCAACTTGTTGAGCTTCAAGCTAAGCACGTCATGGACCAATGGGCGGTAGCTCCAATCGTGCTGTATCCCCACGGACAACTCAAAATTCCTGTCAAACAGGCATAGGACCGGGCGCTGGAACGATGAGGCGGCAGCGCTGGACGCGGCCTCGGTAAAAAGATTTGGCTTGGCTAGGAGGTGATCCCGGAGACGGGCATCCAGAGCAGCAGCGACCATCTCAGCAGGCCCACCCCGGGCGCACCTGATAATGGGCACGACGCCTAGTGTGGAGGCGACACAGAAGAGGCCGAGCGTAATGGCATCGACGAGTGCAGCGATGTCCGCATCAGCGGAAGCAGGGTCGTTGAGGGCGACGTAGGCGCGCGGCTGGGCGAGTGAGAAGAGGCCGTTCTCGAGGCAGACGAAGTCGAGGTACTGGTCCGCGACACGCGCCACCCGGTGAGCCGAGCGCGACGAGGCGGTGGCGGAGGCGAGGCGCTCGAGGATGGGCCGGGGGACGGATGTCGAGAAGTTGATGTGAAACGAGGCGTAGAGCCCCGCGGCAGCGTCGGCGGCGATGCGGTCCGCATTGGCGGGCGTGGGCCGGACGAGGTACACCGCGGGCGCGTCAGCAACCTGCTGCCGTGCCTTGTCGATGTTGAGGTGGAGGGTAACGCCGTGCTTGCGGAGGTCACCAACGCGGAGCACCGGCGAGAGGAGTGAGATGCAGGGACCGTCCATCACCAGGATCTTGTAGGCCTCCTCCTCCCCCTCGGCGCCGCCGTCCGGCGACGACTGCTGCTTGTTCAGGTGAAGCATCCGCGTGATCAAATCTGGATCAGAAACTAGAATTGTTACAGGGGAGAAACACATAGAGATCGACAGGGAGAAGTAAGGCGTGATGGATTCGAGCTTACCGAGCTGCTTCTTGCGGAGGCTGAGCGCCATGGCGGTACGTACTCTGGCGACCGTCGGGGGCGGGGGCGCCGATCTGGGAAGGGATGGGAGGGGGGACGAAGAGGAAGTCGGGAACAGAGAAGAGAAGAAAGAAGTATAGATACCCCCAGAACTATCAACTTTGGGACGGAGCACCAAACCACCCAGACTATTATCTGGACTAGTACTACTTAGCCCCCTAAACTAAGCAAAACCGGGTAAACTACTACCCCCTAATCCTATGTGAGACTGTTTTTAGCGGCGGTATTAGGTACTACTCCCTCCGTTTCAATGTTTCGAGATACACTTAACCCAGACACTAAAAAGTCGAGATACACTTTATTCACAAAGCTAAAACATCTTAGACCTCATTTGGATCAAAGGATTTTTACAGGATTTTCATGGAATTTGATTCCTCGGGATTGATTCCTATGGAATGTGTTTGGATCACGGGATTGAGTCACTGAAATTCCAGAGGATTGTGTTCCCATGGTACGGATTCCAGAGGATTTTACACATGAGCTCGGACCTCTCGGAAAAAATCCTGGCGCGAAATGAGTGGGTTCGCTCCGAAACAGCACGGAAGAAACACCACGAGCCTCTTTAATGCACGCAATTCCTGTACTATTCCTATGGTGCAGTCAAAGACTCTCCCGTTGTCAATTCCTGTTGTTTGATGTTCCACAGGATTGGACATGCCATGCACCTGCATCCTCTATTTTTCCTATCCCTTTGGTTTGAGAATCCTATGATCCAAAGAGGGCCTTATATTTTAAAACGAAGGGAGTAGTAGGTACGTGGCATTCAGGTGGTTAGGACGAGCTGGTCCGGTCAAGACACGGTGGATGGCTCAGGTCCACCCCGACCTTACCTTACCCGATCGAACCAGACGAGACGCTTGGCTGTTCCTCGACCAGCAACTCCGCTGCTCTGCTCCTCTCGCGACGGCGACAACCGAAGGCCGCCCGCCCGCTCCGCCCATCTCCATGCTCGGTGCTATCGCACTGACCGATTCCACGCCGCGCACGCTTCGGCTGCAACACCAATAGAGGCAACCCTCTCCGGCACTCTGCCGCCAACATGTCATGTACTCCCCGCCGTCCGTCTCCCATGCCGCCGGGCGGCCGTTCTCGCTCCACCTTGAGACTGTGACGCTGTCGTGGTCGCTACAGTACGGAAATCAGCTAGGGATTTTGTTGATTTTTTTCGTTTTGGTTGACCATTACACTTGTTCAGGCTATGGTGGTCTGCAATATTCACTTCTGTCTCGGTTCAGTCTCAGTTTTGAGCAGTAGAAATAGTACGTACAGTACGTACAAATGGTGATGGTGATGTACCACTATAGGCAGATGAAGAAACACAATTGTACAAGCACAAGAAATACTGGAATGTACCAGTAAAGGCAATGTCATCAAATATCAAACGTATGATGTACTACCAGTGCAATGTTAATAATGCCAAATGTTGCTAGAATATACCAGTACAGTGGCATGTAAGTTGAATTGGAATGTACCAGTACTACTAAATAAAGTAGTACTATGTTCTTTGGATGGTGGTGAATTTGAGTTTTTTACACAATATTGACAGTATTTTTGGAATTTGGCACTATTTTAGAGCAATACAAGTGCAAGGTCTATAAGTTTAACTTCAGTGCAACAGAAGCACTTAAACAAACATGATCAACATCTGATCATACACTAAAATTTGGACGTAAACTATTGGACTAAATTGTTCTCATTCCCATAAATCCACCATCTAAGCCTCCCTTCTGTTGGGATTGTCATGGACCTGGCAACTTGCTGGTTGGTAGTTTGCTCGGAACTTGTAGGCTGAGAGCCTGAGACAAAGGAGCACCAGTAACTGGAGCTTGTTGATAGCTAGTACTTGCACCTGGAGTTGGCTTTCTGTTTTGCTTTTTCTTTGATGGTTGCTGATGAGGAGCGGTACTTGCAGATTCATGTACAAAATATTAATACAAGTTGAGATACTTTTCACACAATCCAAATATGCAATACAAACATATAAATCTGTTATTGCATTTCAGCATGGAAATAAATACTATTACTTGTTGCGATTGTTGAGCAGTAGTTGATGGTTGCTCAACATGAACAGTACTTGCATCTTTATCTTGTTTTTTCATGCTTCGCTTGGCTGCTCTAGTGTAGTTTCCATATTCTTTAACACCAGCAGTTGGGTTTCCTGTACATTTTCTTTTATTATGGTTTAATCCTCCACATGTAGAACACTTGATTATTATTCCTTTCCTTGACAACTTAGTTCCCTTTGGCTTCTCCCCCTCTTCCCGTCTTCTCTCTGTCTTTGGCCTCCCTGGCATTTTCATTTTAATTGGTGAATGAGGCTTTGGGTTGTTTGCAATCGACCAATTTTCTTTGCCTTCTACAGGCTGAAGCACATGGCCATATATCTTGTTGTACTCTAAAATCCTATAGCAAGGTGCAATGAAGTCCTCCAAGTGTTCTCCCATAGAGTAGATGGCACTAATGGCGTGACTACATGGCAATCCTGCAAGTTCCTAATATCTACAAGAACATTTAAGATTGTCCAAGTTAACAGTATATCTTCTCCGATCTCCTTCTTGCACTTCCATGCCATCTTTTCCATTCCATAGAACCTGGCAAATGTTTGACCTTTTTATGTTCAACTTTAACTTCTTGTAAATATTTGGGCATATTGTGCCATTCCAATTCTGTGACTTTGCTCTATTTTCTGCAATTCTGGCAGTTATATTTCTCCTAATAATCTCCATCTGTGAAATAATGGGATAAAACCTGGCTCTCATGATTGCGTTATTAAATGACTCACATAAATTATTTTCTACCGAATCACAATTGGAACTAAGTTTGAAAAATGCCCTACTCCAATGTTCAGGAGTTGTCCTCATCATATCCTTAGCACTTTGCTCTGTTTTCAGTGCTAGCTTGGCCCTATTATAGTTGAACTGAGTCCTATCTATTGATTTAGCACATGCCTAGAACATCTTTTGGAAAATTTTGTCCCTATGTTGTTTTCTCCAATTTGCATATATATGCCGTGCACACATCCGGTGCTTAGCATCGGGGATAATTTCATTGACAGCCTTGATTAAACTCTTTTGCTGATCTGAAATTATGACCCACCCATCTCCATGATTATTTATGTGAATATCCTTTTGAAGTAATGAAAGGAACCAATACCAATTGTCATAGCTCTCCACTTCAACTTATGCAAATTCCCACCTAAAGAACACACATTGCTAAAATATAACAGACTAACAGATCAATCATCAACTGAAGACAACATACAGAACGACAACAGTTGGAAACCTTCTGTGTCAGGGTGGCAATGAAGCAACATACAACGACAATATGGATGAAACAATATAAATACTACCTAATATGAACTGAAACATAGTAAATGAATGAAATTATGGAAATATAAAAGGAATCATATAACCAACGAAAATTGGATAGTGCTACATGCAGATTTAGCACTAAGAGAACACAGCATACAGTTACTTGTTATATAAAGAGCAAAAAAGATTAGAAAGCAAGAACAAGCATATGCATTTATACATATCTTGATAACACTCCAGACAAAGGACTTGCACAAGCATCTCCTAATACCCAACTGTTAAAGATTTGTAGTAGTCTCCAAGTGTAAAGTTTTGTTGAAGAGGGAACAGGAAAAGAAATGCCATAAAATTCAGGAAAGTAAGAATTTAGGAGGCACCAAATTCATCAAACGTATGACCACCAGAGAGTAAGAATTTCTATGCCCTGGTGAAAGAACATAAGAGAGCATCACCAATATAAAAACACTACTGTTTCTTTTTACTCATTCTTTGATCTTCAACATCTAAGTATGATCAGCCAAGATACATTAACTCATGACAGCAAAGGTAGTTCTAGCTTGTACTCCCTAGTCCCTGCACATAGTGGTCTTGTAAAATATACTGTTGACTGATCAATTAAATGGGTGAAATGGCAAACGTATCAATAAATCACAATGGAGTCTTCCGTTCATAGCCTCATTTACTAAACAACACATCAAACTGGTAAAAAAGAAATTGTATCTCACCATGGATAACAAGTAATAAGAAATAATATCTCACCATGGAAAACTTCTCTTCAAAGTTGAGACTTGAACAGGTTATAAGTCCTTGTGCTCTTCACGTAGTGATTCTTAACCAGATTACCAGGTTCTTTTACTTACCAATTAAGATATAAGAACTGCATAGCTCTACTCAAGCCTTAGCGTGGAGTCCTGAACCGTGATTGTGCAGTCCTTCCACCAGGTAGCAAGGGGAAGCACAATTAAGGCAATACAGCAGTCTGTAACTTAAAACTGAGCACAATTAAGGCAATACAGGGAACTGAATACAACAACCAATATTTATACAAAAGCCCAATTACAGTAAACATTTTAAACGGCTCATGACAGCGCTTTAGAAACTAACGAGACAACAATGATTCCTTTTTCTGCAAGTAGAAAGATGGAGTTCGATTGAAAAAAAAATATTAAAGTTGCATTTGTGAAGAATGGTACTTCTACCTCACTGGCAAAGCAAAACCATATATAACTAACTTGTGCATTTGTTTATAGTTCTTGGGTTCTTGCAGCATGCTAATTAACAAAATAAAATGATTGTCTTGGCTGACATCGAAATGTTACAGGGCATAGAAATGCTTCCTTATTTCATAAACACATGGATCAGAACAAATAATATCAGTTGGACTACAAATTTACATTGAAGGGGGAGAAGGTGGGTCCACAAACCCAAGTAATCGTCCATGGTGGGGATGGGGGCAGCCAGATAAGGGAGGCCAGAGAGGGACATGTACTCCAGCATGGCCATACATAACCATTTGATTAATATTCATCACAAACACTAGCAAAATCAATTTATCAAAAAGAATCAGAACTGTTATTTTGAGATCCCATGAACTGATTTTTGGGGATATCCGCCAAACAAGTTTCCACTAACATTTCTCAAAAGGGGATAAAATAGAACAAAAAAACTAGGCATAGATGGACACTTGACCATATTGGACTTCTGGAATAGCTAAACTTGCAGGAAAGTTCTGAATTCATAACTCATTCAAAGCAGCGTCGTAAACCTTAGTTCAGGAAATTCGATAACATTAGTCTATGCAGCCTGGATCACTCCTTGGCATCAGAGTGTCTGGCATGAGACTATTTACGGTAATCTATAAACATCAAAATGTCTGCTAAGAGCATATTTACTGTGATGGCAGGTTGCTGCTGCCACTTCCCAATCCCGCTTTCTGTCCCAATTCCGCGAGTTGCTGAATAAACTCCATCCCGTTGAGAATCTCCGTTGCTCCATATATGACATTCTTGGAAGGCTGTGAGCGCTGCCCTAGCTCGATTAAGCTCCTGTACTCAATGTAATTTCCACCACCAATCATGAAAACAATTGCTTCTCTGAAGGGTCCTCTAAACTGCCCACCAGTGCTTGACCTAGGGGCCCGTGGATCAAACAAAAGGTAGTTATCCACCTCTGGGTTTGGTTTCCCTTCCATCAGGGCTTCAACTGTCCTAGTCAGAGCCATCTGCCTCCCATCCGATAAGAGATTCTTCATACCTGACGTGACAGCATTAAGGGAGTGCCCGTAAATCTCCTCCGCCCAATCAACAATGTTGCTCCTGCTTGCTGTGCTTGATGCAGCAGCAAACTGCGTGTTCAACGACTTTATCCTCTTCACATACAGGAATACAGACATATCTACTTGCGACTCCCGCAGCGCGGCCTCAACCTGCTCAAGTTCAGATGCCGGTGGCGCCTCAAATGAAAGCAGGTAGGTCACAGCAAGCCGGAGCTTATCCTCCTTAGTGCCCTTCCCACTGAGGAGGCCCAGCAGCATTTTCCAATCCACAGTACCACTCACAAGCATATCATTCTCACATTCATAGTATGTATCGAGAGAGCTCTCCTTGATCCGCGCAAGCAAAGCAGTCGCAATATTTGTGTGTTTATCGATCATCTTCTTGCGCTCTGTGAGCTCTGGGAGCGAGTTGACCGCATTCATCAGGTGCTTGGTGTTGCCAATAAGATCTGTCCCATCAAACTCAACCCCATCCCTACCACCACCCGTGCGCTGGTTCACCTCATCTACATCCTGCTTGTACTTGGCGAGCTGTGCCTCAATTTCAGTGGCCACTTGAGGGAATAGCAACCAGCTATTTGCCACCCAAAATGGGACAGAGTCATCCAAATCATACTTCTCCGTTGGCAACTTCAACTTGTTGAGCGTTAAGCTAAGCACGCCATGGACCAATGGGCGGTAGCTCCAATCATGTTGTATCCCCACGGACAACTCAAAATTCCTGTCAAACAGGCATAGGATCGGGCGTTGGAACGATGAGGCAGGTTTGGACGCGGCCTCTGTGAAAAGATTTGGCTTGGCTAGGAGGTGATCCCTGAGACGGGTATCCAGAGCAGCAACAACCATCTCAACAGGCCTGCCCTGGTCAGCGAGGCATAGTGAGGATACTCGAAAAGTATATCCCCAATAGTGGGTGTTACCCGATGAACTCTTGGTCAGCTCTTGCACTGCGTCGGCCTGGCAGTGGCCACTGGACGAGCATTATAGTACCTCGAGGTATGAGATGAGCCTGTGCAGTGACCCAACATACCACTGCATGTGTAGTACACTATAGTCATTGATATGACATTCGAAGAACACCGTTTCGTAAATATCACATCCTTCAAAGTGGTACAATAGAAATACTGTGGGTCCATATTACAAACATACACACTTCATTATTACAAACCAAGAGTTCTCAAACTTCAAGCATTATGAAATTACAACCCAAACTTAAGTAGTTTTAGCGGAAGATATAAAATCCAAACTCATACTTCGAATTGAGCTCAACAACTTATTCTATATATTTCCTGCTGCTCGGCTCAATTGGTTTACTAATAACTAAGGCAACTACTCAGACTCGTTGCCCTCCACTCCATAGCGTATCTCGTAGTCCACCACTTCAACTCCTCTAGACAGGTCTGGTTCTTCGTAGCAGACATCCTCTTGTCCATCAGCTACGTACATCGAAGTGTCTTCTGGATTCTCAGAGTCTAAGCAGGGGTTCAAAGGAAAGAGTGAGTAACAGTGTTACCCAGCAAGTTCATTATATGCAAGGTGGGAAGTTTGATGCTCTATCTACCACCTCGGACAACATGTCCTTGGTACTATGCAATTTTTTATAAACATTTCTTCAAAGATTGATTTTATTATCAAAAACTATGCCCATCAGCCTTCACAGGTTGACCAGAAGTTCATGGAGTTCCTTTCCTACCGTGTTCGTAGCTCCTTTCCGGAACAGGGAGTAACCTGTCACAATTCTTACACTCTGCAGAGGTGCGTTGCTTTACCCGTGAGAGACCAACTCCTTGTTGCACAACCGGACGTACTTTCCCATCCACAATTCCATGATGTGGGGCCTAGTAGGTGATCCAAGCCAATCACTGCCCTCTCCACGACCCCATATGTCTGCATGATCCTCTGGGGCTGACTACACCTCTGTTAAGCCTCCAACTAGGGCAAGCTATAACCCTTGTGAGTTCCTGAAGACTCTATGAGTTGGTGATGCCCCTGGCAAGCTCCCTAAAAGGTCTAACTATACCTCTGGTAGCCATTCATAAATAATCTAGATACCAAAATCGTGGGGCCTAAGGGTGCCCACACATATGTTGGATCCATACCAGGAATCCCAATGTCACGATAAGGTCATCTTGCCTCCATATGAAAGGAAGAAGATACAACTAACTTCTCTGTCCCATTCCAAATCTCATGGTTAACGCATATTATACGGCGCTAGAATCACTGATGTCATGGGTTGTTAAGCCTATGTGACTTATGTAATTGGAACCCTAAGTTCCATTGCTGATCTTTATCATCACTTAGGATGATAACTACATCTTATTTATTAGAGAAGATAACATTTTCTTTCTCTAGATCATAGATGATAACACACAATTTGCAATATCTTTTATAAAGAATCTTCAAAGGACATGAGCAAGTGATGAACTTGCCTTGTGACTGCAAGGTAGTGAAGTCGGATGCTTCCACTTGACCTTGAGCTCCGTTTTCTACAAAGAACCATTATTGCCCAATAAGGTCAATATTTAAAGAAACAATATGCAATGCATAGTAATGTCATGTAATGATTTATTAATTACGTCTTTGCATGTTTTACCCTCTTAGTAAAAGTTTACTATTTTTTAATATCATTCTAAGAGTAAAAAATATAAATTTATTTAAATTTTATTACTCTTTTAAATATTTTATGAAATTTCTTTAAGAAAATAAGATTTATTTTTATCACACCAAATTTACTTTTCAAAAATAAATATTAGTATTTTTTCCATAGTAACATATTCATTTAGGATCTTAAAAATGAATTTTATTCAATTTTAAGTGTTTCATCTATTTTTATAAAATTCAAAAATAATTGGCAAAAGTTAATAATGGGCCTTTTTTTAGTTACCAAAAATTCTATTGATTATTTGTACTCAATAGAGAATATTTTTGTGAGTTCATAGATATATTATTCACATTTTTAAGATTTTTATTTTATTTCTTAGAACCATTTAATTTCTAGGGGTGTTTTGGTCATTTGTTAATTTAATTAGATGTTTCCTTTTTTAAATTGGACCCAGCCCATTGGCCTGGCTCAGCCCTGACTTGGCCCATTTGGGTTGGTCAAACCCCACTGCCACGAGCGGCCCAATACCACGCGAATCCTCACTTCTCTCTCTGGTGCCCCTCCTGCCTCGCCCCCACGGAGCCGCCGCGCTGCTGATGCGGTCGCCGCCCGATTCCGGCCATCCTGGCCTACCCGGCCGCCATCGTGGTATGTGACGAGGTAGTCGACGCCGCTCCACCAACTGGTCATGCTCGATTCGTCTGCAAGCCCCTCTCCCGTCTAGGCTGACTCCACCCCGAACCCTAGGGTTTGGGGTTGCCGGCGATGTGGAGCTCCGCCGCTATGGTGGCTCTATGCTGGGCTCTAGGCGGTCCTGTGGTGCCTCCGCTGCTGCCGGTGTGACTGTGGCCACCGTGCCACGGCTTGGCACGGGTTGTAGCGCCCTCGGGTGCTCCCTGTGCCGCCGTGTGTGCTCGCCGTTGACTCTGCTTCCTCTTCTAATTACAGCGAGGACCACGGGTGAGTTTCACTTCTCTCCCTCTCTGAATCTCTTACTTACCTTGATACTCTCTGAGTGCTAGCTAGGTATGAACCTTAATTACATCTGTTCACTACACTAGGGTTCATCCCTCTGTGTTAGGGTTCATCCCTTGATGCCATGTTTATCTAAGGCAGTTTCTTGCTGGATCTAGCTGTGTAGAACTCACTGTTATATTGTGATGTTCATTGTTGACAGTTGTTTCTGTCAGTAGTCTGTTAACTGAACTTTACTTACTATCCTGTATGATAGCTATGATCTGATTGAGATTAGCTCTCTGGTTCTTGTTGATATACTTTGGTATGAAAGAATTGTAGTTGGATGTTTAATCCAATTACTCTTTGATACTTGCCTATTACAAGATTCAGATATATTAATTATGATTCCTAATTGTTATGTTAGTAAAATGATTAGATGTTCTATTGCAATATTGGATTATGGAATCCCTGGCAAAGCCACTTGGTTAAGATAAGCTCTTGTGATACCCTCAATGGAGTGGCACACAGGCTTTATCTCAGAACTGGGCTGTTCTTATTCATGTTCTATTGTACCTGAGAGTTGCAAATCCTTCTATTAAATAAGTTAGCATGTGATGCTAGTCTGAGGCAAAACTACAGAAAAGTAGCCATATTTACCTGCTGCTTTACTTCTTTGATGATCTGTGATGGATAGGCTGTTATAAGAAGATTAAGGTGGATCCTTACTATTTAAGATAAGGCCTTTAAGATGTGTCATTTCTGAGGTGCTACCATCCATAGGATGTGCCCAGAAATGTTTATCCAAAGATGCCTGGGTATCTTGTTATGAAACTAGAGATTTCTCTCCAAGATTTCCCTCCTAGGCCTTATTTCTAAGCATTGAAACACCATTTACAATCAGTTCTGTTACATGTTTGTTTGCTACAACTCTTATTTCAGATTGCAATTACCACTTATAATCATCCATATTACTTGTATTTCACTATCTCTTCACCGAACTAGTGCACCTATACATCTGATAAGTGTATTGGGTGTGTTGGAGACACAAGAGACTTCTTGTATATTGATTGCAGGGTTGCTTGAGAGGGATACCTTTGACCACTCCCTCCCTGAGTTCGATAACCTTGGGTGATCCACTTAAGGGAAACTTGTTGTTGTTCTACAAACCTCTACACTTGGAGGCCCAACACTGTCTACAAGAACAGAAGCGTGCGTAGACATCACCTCTGCCTCCTTCTTCCTCCAGCAGTGCAACGCTCCCCTCTTCCTTTCCTCTCCAAAACTCCACAGCGCCGCCCATCCTAGGTCACCGGAGCTATCTAAATGGCCGAGGGTTCTTCATCCGGGACGGCGGCGACGACAGCAATGGCAACGGAAAAGGAGAACTTCCGTGGCATCTAGATCTCATGCCTCCTTGATGATGAGAAGCTGCGCGGCATTGAGAAGGAAGGTCTTCTCCTCGCCGGTGAATGGCAAAGTGGCTTCAATGAGATCGTCCCCGCTCCCCGCGACGACGAGCTGGTCCATTTTGGTACGCATCTTGATTGAGGCCTTAGCTTTCCTTCCTCCCGGCTACTTCTTGCTGATCCGGCTATCATGCGATAGCTGGCCTGGCCTGCCTTGTCCAGCTGCACCTACCAGCCGGATGCTATCCGACTGCTCAGTTTCTTGTCCTGTTGGGGTACCTGGGGATCACCCCCTGACACTAGCCCCTGAGCGCGTGTGGATTCCGCCCTTAGGCGAAATGTGCGTGCACTCCCTCCTGATTTTGAATTTGTGTCTGGCTATGCTTGGCGGTTGCGCTACCCGTGACGTCAACGCTGACGCCGGCCACGCGCGCACGCGCCATCATTGCACTACGGCAGGCAGCGTAACGTCCCGTCGCACGTCGCCTCGGGAAGCCGCTGTCCGGCGCTTCGGTTCCTGCTCCGGGATCTTCCGCGCATTCTGCTTCGGCACACGGGATCTGGGCGGCGGTTGGGGTGAGGGTCGTCCGGATGCGCGCCATGTGGCTCTGTTGACGGTTGCCCTTCCAGCCCTTTAAAGGGACGCCGCGGGGGAGGCAGTTCCCTTCCTTTGCTCCCTCGCTGCAGTTTCCTCTTCCCCAGTGCGCTCCTGCCTTTTGCGCTCCCTCCTTCCTTTGATGTAGCCCGCTGCGCCGCCCGCTCGTCGTCGTCGACGCTACAGGCCACCGCCACTCTTCCGTCGCCGCTCCCCCTATCAGCCGGAGATGGCCGCCGACCGCGGGGCTTGGTGCGGCTCCTCCGTCACCGAAGACCAGATCGAGAAGTACCACGCCACCCGCGTTCTCCCGTTGTCGGAGGAGGTGGCGGTGTGGTTGGCGCTGGAGGGGGAGGTGTCGCCGCACCCGGCGGTGGGGGAGCGCGTCATCTTCCTCTCACACCTGTCGCGCGGGTTCGCGCTGCAGGTGCACCCTTTCTTCCTCACCTGCCACGCGTTCTTCGACCTCCGCCTCCACCACCTCGGCGCCAACGCGATTGGCACGCTGGCGCACTTCGTGGCGTTTTGTGAGAGCTACCTCAGGATCCAGCCAGATCTCGGGCTATTCTGCCGGCTCTTCCGCATCCGGCCACAGGTGCAGTTCACGCAGGGGCCGCTAGTCGTCTGCGGTGGCGCCTCCATCTACTCCTGCTCGTAGACCGGCTACCCCAAATTTCTTCTGCATGACACGGTACGATTGTGGCAGCAGTCGTACTTCTACGTGAAGAACCTCACCAACATCGACCGGATCAACCTTCCGGCCCTCCAGGATGTCGAGTCCAGCTGGCAGAACTGGCACTTGAAGTTCCACGGCGAGAAGGGGGAGTCGGATGAGATGTTGAAGCGCATGTGATACATTGCAAATGTATCTATAATTTTTAATGTTCCATGCTTGGTTTTATCCACTTTCTTGTGTTTTGTTCCAACTTTGGAGTACTTTTATTATGATTTCTTGGACTAACCTATTAACAAGAGCCATAGTGCCAGCTGCCTGTTTTCTGTTGTTTTTGGTTCCAGAAAGTCAGAAAATGAATATTCTCATAATTGGACGGGACAAAAGCCAAAGTGCCTATTTTTCCGAAAGGGATCAAGTGCCAGAATACGAGACGGAGAAGGGCTGGGGCCCGGCCACACCACCTGGCCCCGCGGCCAGGCCTGACCTGTGCCAGGGGATGGTCTGGCCGACCCCAGCAACCCCCCAGCCTCTCCTTCCGCCTATAAGTTGCCCTCGGGACGAAAACCCTAGGTACCCGATCAAAAATCCACGAAAGAGTCTGTAGCCGCCGTCGTCTCTGTCCCTAGATCAGGGGGGATCTGAAGCTCTTCCCAGAACCCTGCCGGAGAGGGGAATTCACCCTGGAAGCCTTCTTCATCACCATGCAAGCCTCCGGTGTGATGCGTGAGTAGTTCATCCTTGGACTACGGATCCATGTAGTAGCTAGATGGCTGGTTTCTCCTCCTTTGTGCTTTCATGTTTAGATCTTGTGAGCTCCGTTCATGATCAAGATCATCTATTTGTAATTCTTACATGTTGTGTTTGCGGGGATCCAATGGATATTGAGATGCTATTTCAGATTGATTATTGATTCTATCATGTCTTTATTATTTGAGATCTTGCATGCTTTCCGTTGTTAGTAGCTATCTTGGCCAAGTAGATGCTAGCAACTCCAAGAGTTAGTATTTATGCTCGATAGTGGGTTCATGCCTCTGGTAATCTGGGGAAGTGACAGAAATCTCTAAGGTACTAGATGTGCTGTTGCTACTAGGGAGAAAACAACAATCTTTTGTTCATAGAACAATCGTATTGTTTACTTTACACACATTTTGTAAAGCAATAATTTGTTGCTTGCAACTTAATACTGGAGGGGGTTCGGATGATAACCTGAAGGTGGATTATTAGTCATAGATGCAGTTGGATGGCGGTCTATGTATTATGTTGTAATGCCCAATCAAGTCTCAAAGGAGTCAAGATGATTAGTATATGCATGTATTGCTTTCTCGGTGTTTGTCAATTGCCCCGCTGTAATTTGTTCACCCAGCATGTTATCTATCTAAGGAGAGCCATCTCTAGTGAACTATGGATCCCGGTCGTTTACTTTACATACAATCTACAATCTTTTACTGCTTTGTGTTTACTTTCTACAAACTTTTACTTCTTTCCATTTGGTATATTTAATCCTTAGTTTTCAGCAAAACCGGTGAGATTGACAACCTCATCGCAAGTTGGGGGCAGAGTAGGAGCAAGGTTATCAAGGCTATGATGAGCACAGTAGTAAGTTTCCCTCAGTTATGAAACCAAGGTTATCAATCCAGTAGGAGCAAGGAAACACCCCAAAGGTGTTGCTAGCTGAGCCTTGGCCGGGCGCACTACCGGTGCTAGTAGCAACGTGGAGACCTGCACAGCACAACCATAGAACTCTTCCCCCAACTTGCGATGAGGTTGTCAATCTCACCGGTTTTGCTGAAAACTAAGGATTAAACATACCGAATGGAAAGAAGTAAAAGTTTGTAGAAAGTAAACACAAAGCAGTAAAAGATTGTAGATTGTATGTAAAGTAAACGACCGGGATCCATAGTTCACTAGAGGTAGCTCTCCTTAGATAGATAACATGTTGGGTGAACAAATTACAGCGGGGCAATTGACAAACACCGAGAAAGCAATACATGCATATACTAATCATCTTGACTCCTTTGAGACTTGATTGGGCATTACAACATAATACATAGACCGCCATCCAACTGCATCTATGACTAATAATCCACCTTCAGGTTATCATCCGAACCCCCTCCAGTATTAAGTTGCAAGCAACAGATTATTGCTTTACGAAATGCGTGTAAAGTAAACAATACGATTGTTCTATGAACAAAAGATTGTTGTTTTCTCCCTAGTAGCAACATCACATCTAGTACCTTAGAGATTTATGTCACTTCCCCAGATTACCAGAGGCATGAACCCACTATCGAGCATAAATACTAACTCTTGGAGTTGCTAGCATCTACTTGGCCAAGATAGCTACTAACAACGGAAAGCATGCAAGATCACAAATAACAAAGACATGATAGAATCAATAATCAATCTGAAATAGCATCTCAATATCCATCGGATCCCCGCAAACACAACATGCAGAATTACAAATAGATGATCTTGATCATGAATGGATCTCACAAGATCTAGACAAGAAAGCACAAAGGAGGAGAACCAGCCATCTAGCTACTACATGGACCCGTAGTCTAGAGATGAACTACTCACGCATCACACCGGAGGCTTGGATGATGATGAAGAAGGCCTCCAGGGTGAATTCCCCTCTCTGGAAGGGTGCCGGGAAGAGCTTCAGATCCCTCTCGATCTAGGGATGGAGATGACAACGGCTACAGACTCTTTCGTGGATTTTTGATCGGGTACTTAGGGTTTTGGTCCCGGGGGCAATATATAGGCAGAAGGAGAGGCCGAGGGGGTGCTCGGGTCGGCCAGACCACCCCCTGGCACGGGCCAGGCCTGGCCGCGCGGCCAGGTGGTGTGGCCGGGCCCCAGCCCTTCTCCGTCTCGTATTCTGGCTTCAGATGTCTTCCGTAAAAATAGGCACTTTGGCTTTTGTCCCGTCCAATTTCGAGAATATTTATTTTCTGACTTTCCTGGAACCAAAAACAGCAGAAAATAGGCAGCTAGCATTGTGGCTCTTGTTAATAGGTTAGTCCAAGAATTCATATGAAACGTACTCCAAAGTGTGGACAAAACACAAGAAAGTAGATAAAACCAAGCATGGAACATCAAAAATTATAGATACATTTGTAATATATCAGCGCTATATCATCCACATATGCATGTACGTTGCGTCCAATTTGATCGTGGAGGCAACGCTGCATAGTGCGCTGCTATGTAGCTCCTGTGTTTTTGAACCCAAAAGGCATCGTAACAAAATAGAAGATTACGAAGGGGGTAATGAATGAAGTTTTCAGTTTGTCTGATTTTTTCATCCGGATTTGGTGATAACCGGAATATGCATCGAGAAAGCATAGGAGTTCCGAGCCTGCCGTAGAATCAATTGCTTGATCGATTCTAGGCAGAGCGTATGGATATTTGGGACAAGCCTTGTTCAAGGCCTTATAATCGATACACATCCTTAAATCAATGGTGTCCTTTTTGGGACCATTATAGGATTGGCCGACCACTCAGTGTGGATGACCTCTTCTATGAATCCGGCTAACTCGAGTTGAGCTAACTCTTTAGCTATTGCTTTTCGCTTTTCATCGCCAAAACATCATAAGGACTATTTGACGAGTTTAGCATTTGGGTGTACATTTAGAGAGTTCTCGGCAAGTTCCCTAGGTACTCCAGTCATGTCAGATTGTTGCCATGCGAAGATATCTTTATTAGGTTTGAGGAACTCGACGAGCGCACTTTCCTATGCGCGATCTCAACCTACAACTATCTATGTCACCTTTGAGGGATCTCCTTCATGTAATGGCGTCGTCTTCGTCTCTTTTGATGCTTTGAATTTTGGAGTTGGCTTTGTCACCTCCTTCTTTGTTGCGGGCATGTCGGACGGGTCGATGTTCTTGATCTTCTGGTATTCCTAGGCGTGCAGTACGGCTTCAGCAAAGGCGACAGCTCTGTATTTGCATTCTCGTGCTTTCTTCAGGTTTCCCCTGATGGCGATCATGCCTCTAGGACCTGGAATTTTCATCATATTATAAATGTAACACGGACGTGCCATAAAGGCCCAGTAAGCTGGTCGTCCGAATATAGCGTGGTACGAGCTCTTGAACGGAACCACTTCAAAAGATAGTGGTTATGTCCGATAATTGTTGGGTGTCCCGAAGGTAACGTCCAAAGTGATCTCTCCCAGAGAATTTGCTTGTCTTCCGGGGACAACTCCATGGAAAACCACAATGCTATGGTTCAGCTGTGTTTCCGATACCTTCATGCGGTGCAGTGTTTTGACGTAGAGGATATTGATGCTACTGCCACCATCCATGAGAGTCTTTGAAAACCCATAGCCATCAATCAGTGGATTGACGACCAGAGCGTATTTTCCGCGTCTATGTGGCTTGACTGGATGACCATTTCGGTCAAAGGTGATTGTTACTTCCGACCAGTCCAGAAACTGAGGAACAGCCAGCACAGTTGCATTGAGCTCATGCATCACCGCCTTTTTGACCTTAGCTGGCTGAGATCCGAGGAAGCAGACGTATGTGTCTTTCTTTGCCGGAAAGGTCTTCTTCCCGTCCGACTTGGGATTTATCGGCTCTGTGGCCTCCTCCATGTTGGAGTCTTCCTTGGTCTCTTTCTCCTTGTCCAAGTTTTTCTTCCCTTTTCTTCACTTGGCCCTGTAGCTAGCTGATTTGTCTTTCTTTATGTCGTCATTAAAACGACATTCGGCATTTGTGTAGGAAGAGCCTCCATTAGCATCTAAGTGATGCACACATGGATTGTTGGCAATGTCGGCCCAAGAGTAGGTTTTGCCAGTTTGCTGGTCTCCTCTACCTTGGACTCTTGATGTTCCTCGACCACGTCCGTGGCCACCTCCGTGGCCACCTCCGCACCCTCCTCGTCCTCCAGACCCGAAAGTAGCGTTGACTACTGCTGCTTCCGCGGTGGGCTTTTCTTCCGAGGTGTTCTTGCGCTTCTGGTTCTGCTATTTTGGCTGTTTTGCCGACTGTGGCATAGCTAGTGCATTCAGCAAACCCTCTGAATCATCGCCGGCATCCGTGTATTTGCTTGCCGTCTCTATAATTTCTCCCAAATCAGTAACTTTATCGCACTTTAAGCGATGATGTAGTAAACCAATTGGGATTCCCACGATGAAGGCTTCGATCGTAGTTTGGTCGTTTACTCCTTCACAGGAGTTCTTAGTGTCGATCCATCATCCTAGATAGTCCTGGCAAGTTTCTCCGATTTTCTGGGTGCAACGCTGTAGGTGTCCTACCGTACAGGGCCTCCGATAAGTGCCTTCGAAATTCCGAAAGAACGCGCTTTGCATGTCATACTAGTTGTGGATGGTGTTTTCTGGAAGCTCATTAAGCCATGATCGCGCCGTCTTCCTCAGCATAAGTGGGAGATACCAGGTAGCGACCAAGCTGTTTCCTCCTTTGGCAATGTAGCAAGCCTGGAAAAATCCTGGAGCCAAGTGTCTGGCTGAGCCACACCATCGTAGGGCTGGATATGCCTTGAGATTGCAAATCCTTCCGGAAAATTTGTTTGTCGTATGCGCGGTCTGAAGCATTTTGGACCCACATAGATATTGCCTGACTCGTAGCACCGTGCCTCTATGTTAGAGTTTATTTAGTGTATTGCATCATTAGGTGACAGAGAATGCTGATGTGGTTGTTCGATGTGGCTATGGTGCCTTGGAGCCAGACTTCCGCTTCTTCTGTTGCCTCCTCCACCACGTCGCCCTCCCTGGCTCCCTCGAGAGCCGTTGTGATGGCTGCTTGGCGGAGAAGGTGGAGCAGATGGATTGTTTACGGTTGATCGCCGGCCTCTGTCTGGAGCGTCGTTGTTCCGATTCCGGGAAGGGTCTTCATTATGACGAGCCCCCTGCCGGCTTGACTCAGCACGATGTTCGCCGTTCCTTCGTACGGTTCTGTCGTCATGGTGACGTGGCTCAGCTGGACGGCTGGCGAGCCGAGGAGGTGGCATTCTTTGTTGGTCCTCCTCCCGACTTCGCTCTTCTTCATCCTCCCTACGATTATTCGACTATCACCGGTGGGGTTGTCTCGGAACTAGGGCTGCAACGGCGTCTCGCTCCGCAGCTGGAGCAACATTGGACCAGCCACGTGTGGCTCTGTGCTGCTGCTCCAAAGATCCGGTTCTTGAATGGTTGTCTTCCTGATGGTCGGATCGATAATATGTCGGATCACGTTGGGGCCTTATGTCCTACCACACGTCCTCTGTTCGACATTGGTCAGATTTGGAGACCACTTTCCCGCTACCAGATTTTGTGGCCTTCTGCTGCTCCAGACCCTTGGTCAGTAGCTTCACTCCTAACCGGATTGGTCCGGGCTTGGATTATTCGCCGGTATCTCTCAAGCCGTAGCGGTATTTTTGATAGGTGTGCCATACACCAAATCTCCCTTGCTATTAGGCTGAGGTTCTCTTCTGACTTCTCCTTCCTCAAAAAGGGTTTTATGGACCTCCGGATTTTTGTTAGCCCGCACGGGGCCATTCCGGGTCTTCTGGTGCTGCAGGGAATTAAACTGTCCCGCAGATGCAATGCGCTTTTTCCCCTCAAGGATGTTATTGGCTTCATCAAGGAGTACTTGGCGCTGCGCTTCTAGGGCTTGGGCTCTATCCTCCAACTCTTCAGGTGTAAGTTCTGCAGCTGTTGGGATTGGTGTGGTGAGTGCTTCTCCGAGGATCTTACGGGCACCTGGGGTAATCACATGCCCATCCACCGGAGTGCTCTTTGGCTCGTCTGGGATTAGGGCTCCATCCGAGTCTTCTTCATATTCTACAATGAGATATTTGAAACTACATAATTCACCATTTCATTTAATTCACGCTATCTAATCTATTTGTATCGCCAAAGACAAAAGAAGAGAAATACTTCCATGATTCATATAGCATGGGCATGATATGTCCAGCAGCAAAGCAAGGAAAGGATTCGGTCTCCACGGCAATGACTCATTTCGAGTTTGGTGTGTCTAAAGGAGTCATTGTCATGGACCCAAAATCCTTTCCTTGGCTTGCCGCTAAACATATTATGTCTTATGTATATGAATCTCGAAAATATCTGTCCTCTTTCGACTTTGGGGCTACAAGATGAAATGGTTTATCATTTCATCATATCGCCAAAGACGAAAGGAAAGAAATCATTCCACGATTCATATAACAATGTCGCCAGTGCTATACGAATAGTGAAGCAATGTCTTTCCTTTCGACTTTGGGGCTACAATGAGATATTTGAAACTAAATATTTCACCATTTCATTTAATTCACGATATCTAATCTATTCGTATCGCCAAAGACAAAAGAAGAGAAATACTTCCACGATGCATATAGCATGGGCATGTTATGTCTAGTGGTAAAGCAAGGAAAGGATTCAGTCTCCACGGCAACGACTCATTTCGAGTTTGGTGTGTCGAAAGGAGTCGTTACCGTGGACCCAGAATCCTTTCCTTGGCTTACCATTAGACATATTATGTCTTATGTATATGAATCTCGAAAATATTTGTCCTCTTTTGACTTTGGGGCTACGAAATGAAATAGCTTATCATTTCATTGTATCACCAAAGACGAAAGGAAAGAAATCATTCCACGATTCATATAACAATGTCGCCAATGCTATAAAAAGAGTGAAGTAATGTATTTCCTTTTGACTTTGGGGCTACAGTGAGATATTTGAAATACAGAAAAAGCAAACCAAGAAGTAGGGCGGCAATAACGAATGAGAAGCAACATATGACCAAGCACTAAAATAATTCATAACACAAATAACTAGCGTCGCTCACAATCAAGTTCAACGGTTTACGAAACATACTCTCGAGGTTGCTAGGCAAGTTAACATAGGGACGATAAAGTTTACAAAACAAGTTCGGAACTAACAGCTAGCTAGGCAAACATCAAGACTTCTTTGGATGATGAGTCGGCACGGGGATATTCACGAAGCCCCGTTTAGCTCCTTTTGCTAACGTCATGAACGTCCTGCCGTCACCCTTCTTCACTACGTGTTCATCTATGTCCTTGTTGTGTGTTGGAGTGCCGTCGTACAAGAGCCCCCCAGATTCTATGACTTGTTGGTGCACGATTGTCCAGATCTCCTCCGAGATATCAAAGAAATCCATCCTGAGATTGCGATACTGTATACGTTGAAGATCTTTAACCCACCTTCGGATGTCAGATGGCAGCGCGCCGTTATGTTGGTCGTGTATGAATGCCTTCATGTGGTGTAGGGCGTAGAAGGCATCCTTCCCGCTGTCAGGCGCCTGCTTGACGCAGGGGAACTCCGTTGTGTGGCCGAACACGTGCATGTCGTGCCTCTTAACTATCCTACTAGGGACGACGCCTCCCGCTGTGATGTATCCGTTGAGAGCCTCATCAAGAACTCTCTTGATAGTGGAGTAGTCTTTCCTCGTCGAACTACCCAAGTCGAGATACAAGGCGTTTGAGTGTTGCACATTCAAGGATATGAGCACGCTGCCTTGGTGACCATTCTCCAACTCTGGATGGTAGGGAATGAGAATCACATCCTTTCTCGCGTTTGTTTGCATGAAGTATGAGAGGTAGTCGGCCGCCATTTGTACACCCTCATGTGTTCTCAAGAAGGCGTCACACGTGAGGTAGGGATCCACTATCGCGATGCCCAGGGTCCCGTCTCTAATGATCTGCATGGCCATATTGAATGAGAACAGTTGGACCAGGGTATCGTGTAGTCGGAATCCTTGCAACATGTCGAAGAGGTAAGTATGCCGCACATAGAAAATATCCCCGGGGGCTACTGTGATGAAGCCCGGAACATTTGGCACCTTAGCCTTGTAAACCAGGCACGACTGATCACCCTCTTGAATGCGGCGCTCCTCAACAAACAGACAACCATGATGAATACTACGCATATGCGAGCCTGCAACTGTGAGCATCGATTCATTGAGCATTGGTGTACTTGCCTCGTGGACCAGCTTCCTAGGATTTTCTGCAGGGCCATCATGAGCCCGGACAGCAGGCTTTAGTTTCTAGCTCGCACCCTTAGGCTTCCTTTTGTGACCCTTCCTGCCCTTTATGGCTTTAGTATAGGCCGTCGCTATCACCTCACCGACCGCCCTATGGAGGGTGTTGGGGCTGATCATAGGACGAGCTGGCAGTTGAGGCTCGGTGAATGCGGTGGGTGGCGGCGTCTCCTGACTAGATGGGAAGAGAAGCAGTTGGAAAGTGGGTTTCGCTGAGGGTCCATGTGCTGGTTAGGGCTCATCAACTGTCTGCGTGAACACCTGGCCTCCCTGTTGCTTATCCTCATCACCAAACCTTGTGTTCAAGAATAGGTCGCCAAAGTTTTCATCAAATTCATCATCGTCGGTGGCGGGATTCTGTGCCATCTCGATGTCTTCATGATGTGCTAGTTGTGCTGCCTCTAGGGTGGTGCCCTGGCCCTCCGTCCCAGACAGATCTGGCTCTTTGGCCATAGGAACATGTAGCCAAAGCTGGTACTGAGGACTTCCGGCTCGTCACTATCCCATCCATGAGGTTGAGAGGGAGGTTCCAAGCCCTCGTAGCCCAGAAGCACCATACTGTATTTGACCCTAAGCATGTCGGGTGCCATTGGTTTGCTGTGGAAGATGCGGTTCGCCGGTTGAACGATAGAACCCTTGGCAACATCCTTCAACTCGCCATTCACCCAGTGCATTAGAGTGCAAGGAGTGTCTTCCTGCAAAAGACATGTATAGGTCGGTCGTCAGTAAACTAGGGAGAGAAGGGAGATGAAGTCATCAGTTGAGCCTCCCAACTTTCGCTTTAATTAGTTACCTTGAGGGCGTCGAGCTTGGCCAATGTCGAGGCATCACCGCCGACGATGAGCGCGCAAGTGGCGGATTGGCTACTTGCTGGAAAGGTGCAGGCCGGCGCCTTCGCCGCACCAGAAAAGGTAAGCTCTAGACCTTCGGGCCCTGTCGGAGGAGTCACCAACACCTCCGGCACCACGTTGTCAGATTGGGCGCTGATGATGTTGGGAACCAGGCGCGGCCCCTGTTTACCACTCTTCTTCCACTTGGCGTACTGTTCAAAGTAGGCAGGAAGGATGGTGTTGAGCTTCTCGGTCACGTGTGTCTGGACTTCTGTCTAGACTGTCATCACAGCCTCCTTCAATGTATCTTGGAGCAGCTGCGGAAACTTCTCCACTTGTTCCCTTAGGTGTTTTACCTCGGCGCTCTCGGCTTGCTTCCTGCCCTTCTGCGGCGAAGTTCCATAGTATTCTGACCATGTAATACCTCCAAAGCCGGGCACACGGCCAGCCGACATCGGTGGCGCCTTGGGCTCGGCCTTCTTGACCCAGTTCAGCGCCCTGTTAAAAGTGGTGTCCCACTTGGCAACCGGCGCCGGCCCCCGGGATGAGGAGCTCCTACATTCCTCGTCCTGCGCATAAGGAACGTGAAGCATTTGAGAAGTTGGAATTCATTGATTAATTGTGAATGCAATTAATCGATTTGCATGCAAATTACTTACATATTTATTGATGAAGTCTATCACCTTCGGAGCAAACGGGCCGCAGGGTTCCGAGGAATATTCAGAACTCTCTTTCGGCTTGCGAAACTGGCCCTGACAAAGTACTTTTCCTATAGTTCGGTGATATTAGAAAAGAGAGGTATCTCCCCCTTCTCACGAGTTATGGAGTCCTCCTTCTACCATTTGGGAATTATAGCTCTATAACTGCCGGAGCCGAGATGGTGGGTACCAATGTTCATCTTGTACAACTCCTTGAAGTACTTACTCTTGGCCTTGCCCGTGGCGGATTCACATCTGGCCTTGAACACCTTGAAGGCTTCTTCCATGATTAGAGGCTCCTTCTTGGCGACCTCCTTGTAAGTTAGATTTTTCTTGTAAATGAGCCTCTTCACCTGCGCCTTCCAATTCGACAAGGCCTTGGTCATCGTCTTGAGGGCGAACTTGTTTACCAGATTCCCATTGAGATTGTCATTGTTGTATTTGTTGTCCTCATCACCCGGGAACACGTACCTTGCGTGCAGCTTCCAGAAGAGCTGATGGCGGTAACGCTCGTTCTCACGGGCCTTTAGGTTCTCGGTGTTGATCGTGACGGTTGATGACCCACAAGTATAGGGGGTGTATTGTAGTATTTTCGATAAGTAAGAGTGTCAAACCCAACGAGGAGCAGAAGGTGCTGGCTAGTGGTATGGATCAGGAATTCTCTGCAAATACTTAGCAAACGGATTTTTAGGGGTTTTCGATAAAGCAAGTAAACAAAGTACGAGTAAATAAAAGACAGTAAGAATGAATGCAGCAAGTGGCCCAATCCTTTATGCAGCAAAGGACAAGCCGGTTGTATTTCTATAGATGCCCAAACGTTCTCGAGGACACATGGGAAGACTGTCAAGTGCTTTCGCTTCATATAGTCGATTAATCTTCTTTACCTTGCTAAGTGTTGTGTGGGTGAACCTGTGCTAATGTACCGCCCCATCCAAGACTAAATACATACTTGTGATTAAACCCCCTTGCAAACATCTATAAGTACAAGAAAGTAATTAAGGTAGAAACCTAACCACAACTTTAAACTCTAAGACCCTTACGTCCCTTGTGCAATGGTTTCCTAACGGGGGTTCGGGTTTCTGTCACTCCGGCAACCCCTACGATTAGTAGCCAAATACACAATGCATTCCCCTAGGCCCATATAGGTGAAGTGTCATGTAGTCGACGTTCACATGACACCACTAGAAGAAGTACACCACAACTTAAATAACAATCTATTGAATCTTTCTCAACGCAACTCCACTACTAACAACAAGACTTCTCCCATGTCCTCAAGAACAAAACGAACTACTCACAAGACATCATATGGATCATGATCAGAGATGGAATAATGATGTATAACAATCTGAACATAAACAATAATTCAATGGTTCACTCAATAGCATCAACTACAAAGAGTAATCAACACCGGGAAAGTTTCCCCTATAAACTATGCAAGATTCAACCAATTGTTACAGCAATATGGAGATGGTGATGAGGGTGTTGATGGTGATGATGGTGGTGATGATGATGATGAAGTCCAGCTTGATGGTGGTGTTGATGGCGACGATCTCCCCTCTCCGGGAAGGAATTCCCTCGGCAGAAATCTGTCTGCCGGAGAGATCTTTCTCTCTCGGTGTTTTCCGCCCCGCAGAGGCGGCGGACTTTCTGTGGTCGCTCCCCGAGTCTTAGGGTTTCGGGAGGTTGATATACGCTAGAGGGGAGAGGCTGGAGTGGGCCAGGGTGGCCACACCACTCCCTGGCACGTCCTAGGCCTGCCCGCGCCATGGGGTTGTGTGGGCCCCTTGTGGCCCACCTCCACTCCATCTTCTGGCATCCTGAGTCTTCTGGAAAAATAGAATTTTTCGTATATTTTCCCAGATTTTCTGATCTTCGCGAATTTTGCCTCCAAACAGCACCTTTTCCATCAGAATCCTAACTACAGTGGTCCATACTCCAAAAGTCATCAACCATGCAAAAATAGATGAAATAACATAAGTATCACCTCTCAATACGAAATATATCAATGAATAATAGTGAATTAAGACATAGAATAGTGATGCAAAATGGACGTATCAACTCCCCCAAGCTTAGACTTCGCTTGTCCCCAAGCGAAACTGAGCTCAATAAACATGAACTTAGGTTTATGGAGTGAAGAGTCGATAAAAGAATACGAACAAGAAGCATCACATCCATCAAATACATAGATCATAATAGAAGACAACTCACTATTATATAACTCAACTTGTAATGAGTAAAGGAAACACAATAAAGATACATAAAGTGAATCATAATTGGTAATGGAAAATTTAGCTCTTGGTCGAAGAATAGTTGATAATTTGCTGGAGTTCACAAATAGCTGGTTTTTCAAGAAAGCTTTCAAAGTAGTAAACATCAAGATAAGAGCAATGTGCAAAACAAGGAACATAAGAGACATGAATGAATAAATCATCATATGAATGAATGAAACACATCAACTCAAAATACTTGCTGAGATAGAAGGGAGTAGGTTTACTGACTCAACTACAAAGTAAAAGAAAGGCCCTTCAAAGAGGGAAGTAGGGATTGCAAGTCTCATAAAGAGCTCCCAAAAATTATGATACTTACTAGCTTTCAGCTCTCATTGCCCCTATCATAGGCATCTTTAGGTGATTAAGGTTAAAGTGATCAAAAATGAGGATATGCATTGACAAGTTGTAAGTTGAGAATCTCATGTCCCTTGAATACGAGGGCCGCTCCTCATGCTACTCAAGTTTAGTCACCGGTAAGTTCTTGTCATCGTAAGCATATGTGTATCATAGAGAACCGGCAACGGGGTACCCCTTGCCCGACGATACGGAAGAATCCCCATATGAAAATGACAAGGCAAGCAGACAACAAGTATCTCAGCAATCTTCTTATTTACCATGGGAATATGGTGCTTTTTTCTCTCTTTCCTCTTTTCATAATATCTCTTTTTTTTCTTTTTTCTCAATCTCTATCTTTTTTTATAAGAAGAATGCTTCATAGATACTCGTTATGGTTACGCTGCAGGTTTCCACCATGTCAGCATGGATTAGACCAGCGGCCCAGGCGTTTCTCTAACACACATGCATAACTCCATGGACTTACAAGCTCCCCTTTCATTTCACACCGACGACATCCATAGACAAAAGAACATGATATCAACTTCGTACAAAGTACCAGTGCAATGTTGAAAGCGTTCCCCATGACAGCATGGTTCTGCTAATTCACAACTTACAAAGCGCAAGCATATACGCAACATAGGTGAGCACAATGGTTCAGGTTTATTAAGTGCAGGAAATAAAGTGTGCCATCAAGTTCGTGAGAGCTTTAATCACTAATTTTCGCATAACAAGTTTAATTTGGGAGGTAGACAAAACATGAATTTACTTGGAATAGCAACAATGCTACTAGGTAGGTATGGTGGACACAAATGGCAAAGGTTTTGGTTTCAAGGAGTGGATGCACGAGAAGAATACCCTCTCAGTACAGGTTTTTGGCTAACAAGGCTGGGTAGCAAGTATAAGAATTGAAGGGAACAACCAAACATACAGGTGATAAAGACAAACATGCAATCTTCCTTGGAAGCACAAAAGATCTTAACTAGAGAATACTAGACTTATGAGAAAATCAAGAAAGAAAGATGATGAAATTATTTTTCTCTAGAGTACTTCTATGTTTTTCTTTTCAACTCTCAAAAAGGTGTTGCTACTGAACGAGCCAGGTTTGCCAAAACCAACTGTTACCTCTTTGAACACGGACTCTGCAGGTCTCTGAATTTGGTATTTAGTGGATCCTTCCGGAGTCACCACTTGAATAACATCAATATCTTCATCTTCATACACTTATTACTTGAGTCATAAAACCCTTCTCTTCCTTATTACACCATTATCTCCTCTTCCTGGAAATTTCTTTCACACAAAACTTCACACAGTTCTCATTAGCAACATTAATATAAGTGAAGTGATAAAACCTTTTGAGTCCAACTTCAACTGAAAACCATCAAAACAAAAGCTACTGTAGCAACTCCTTCCGAAAACCCAAAAAGAATTCAAAAAGGAAATCGAATAAAGAAGCAAATGCAAGATTGGCAAAATCTGTCAAAACAGACCAGCAGGTAAAGATCAATTTTTTCGAAAATCTTCTATTGCTCAAATCAAAAAGTGCAAAACTAACGAAAGTTAAATAACAACCTGGGGCAGAAGCACAAAACATTATAGCTCAATCCGATATACAGAGATCTCTCATGAATTTTTACGGTGAAGCACAAAAATCTGTTTCGGGACAGCAACTTCCCCAAATCTTACTTCTCTCTCATTAGAGGTTAATCTTGACACAAAAAACCAAACAAAAAGGATAAGGAGCGGTTATTACTGAAGTAATAACTTCCAAGACTCAAAGAAACAAAAACAAACTGAAAGCAAAAACAAATTGGGTTATCTCCCATAAAGCTCTTTCTTTATAGCCATTAAGATGGGCATGATAATTTTGAAGAAGCTCTCATAGGGATATGAATTGAAGTGAAAGAGAGCATTAAGAAGCAAAAACACACACACATTTAAGTCTAACCCATTTCCTATGCAAGGGGATTTTGTAAACAAACAAGTTATTGAAACCAAAGGCAACTTGCATAAGAAGGCAAAAGAAGTGCAACATAAAAACTTTCAGCATAAAACGAGGAAACTTGATATTATTGAGATACACAAGAACACTTTTTCCTCTCTCATAATAACTTTCAGTATCATGCATAAACTTGACAATATAGCGATCACAAGGAATATCATCGCAATGATCACTTATTCTAACAGAAAACACAAGAATACTTGCTCTCATAACACTACTATGTGGAACAATATTAGAGGTATCCTTGCAAAGGATAGTGTGTCCCTCTTTTTCATATTTAGTGACAAAGTCTTTCACATTTGCTATCATGGGTTCATCAAACATTTGTTTATCAGGTTCAACAGCCTTATTCATACTTTCATTAACCATACTAACTATCATAGAATGTTCCTTTACCTTAACTAGGAAAGGCATTTTCTCAATATAAGGTTTAGGTAAGACATGATTATCAGTATAAACTTCAGTACTTCTTGCAAGAACACTCTTAGCAATATCTTTGTAAGGTTCATGATACTTATTCCACTTCTTTTTAGGCACTTCGATATAAGAAGCAAAAGCCTTAAAATAAGAAGCAATAGCTTGAGAGTCTAGACCATAAGCATTTTTAATATTTTGAAAGTCATCAGTTCCTATAAAAGATTCTATGCATTCATAATCATAATTTATACCTGACTTTCTACCTTTGTCATTCTCCCAAGCTTCAGTATTGTCTTGAATACGATCTAGCAGGTCCCATTTAGCTTCTTCTTCCATACGAGTGAATGATCCAGCACAAGAAGAATCTAATAAATCTTTATCATGTAGAGGGAGCCTTGCATAAAAGTTGTTGATAATAATATTGTTGGGGAGCTCATGAATGGGACATTTGAGCATTAGTAACTTCAATCTCCCCCAAGCTTGAGCTGTACTCTCTCCATCAAGAGGCCAAAAGTTGTATATTTGATTCCGATCGTTATGAATCTCACTAGGAGGATAAAACTTTGAATAAAAGAGAGGCACTATTTCCTCCCATTCCAGAGTTTGACCATTCTTCAGCAGCTTATACCATTCCTCAGCTCTTCCTTTCAGTGATAATGAGAATAACTTCTTCTTAGCTTGATCTGTAGTAATACCTGCACACTTGAACAACCCGCATAATTCGTGTATAAAGAGTAAATGATCACCAGGATGGACAGTTCCATCGCCAACATAGTAGTTATCCATAACACGATCAATAATTCTTGTAGGTCTTTTGAAAACATCTTTCTCAGCAGGTGGTGGCTTATCTACTACCTTAGCAGTTGTAGTAGCATTACCAAATAACAAACTCAGCGAATTATCCATAACAAAAATAAAGCAACTAGCAGAAGTAAACAATACTCATAGTAGAAGTTTCCTTTACCAGTTCCACTCTCCACTAGTGCTTCACTCCCCGGCAGCGGCGCCAGAAAATAGTCTTGATGACCCACAAGTATAGGGGGTGTATCGCAGTATTTTCAATAAGTAAGAGTGTCGAACCCAACGAGGAGCAGAAGGTGTTGGCTAGTGGTATGGATCAGGAATTCTCTACAAATACTTAGCAAACAGATTTTTAGGGGTTTTTGATAAAGCAAGTAAAACAAAGTACGAGTAAATAAAAGACAGTAAGAATGAATGCATCAAGTGGCCCAATCCTTTATGCAGCAAAGGACAAGCCGGTTGTATTTCTATAGATGCCCAAATGTTCTCGAGGACACATTGGAAGACTGTCAAGTGCTTTCGCTTCATATAGTCGATTAATCTTCTTTAGCTTGCTAAGTGTTGTGTGGGTGAACCTGTGCTAATGTACCGCCCCATCCAAGACTAAATACATACTTGTGATTAAACCCCCTTGCAAACATCCGTAAGTACAAGAAAGTAATTAAGGTAGAAACCTAACCACGGCTTTAAACTCTAAGACTCTTACGTCCCTTGTGCAATGGTTTCCTAACAGGGGTTCAGGTTTCTGTCACTCTGGCAACCCCTACGATTAGTAGCCAAATACACAGTGCATTCCCCTAGGCCCATATAGGTGAAGTGTCATGTAGTCGACGTTCACATGACACCACTAGAAGAAGTACACCACAACTTAAATAACAATCTATTGAATCTTTCTCAATGCAACTCCACTACTAACAACAAGACTTCTCCCATGTCCTCAAGAACAAAACGAACTACTCACAAGACATCATATGGATCATGATCAGAGATGGAATAATGATGTATAACAATTTGAACATAAACAATAATTCAATGGTTCACTCAATAGCATCAACTACAAAGAGTAATCAACACCGGGAAAGTTTCCCCTATGAACTATGCAAGATTCAACCAATTGTTACAGCAATATGGAGATGGTGATGAGGGTGCTAATGGTGATGATGGTGGTGATGATGATGATCCCGATTAAGTCCAGCTTGATGGTGGTGTTGATGGAGACGATCTCCCCTCTCCGGGAAGGAATTCCCCCGGCAGAAATCTGTCTGCCGGAGAGATCTTTCTCTCTCGGTGTTTTCCGCCCCGCAGAGGCGGCGGAATCTTTCTGTGGTTGCTCCCCGGGTCTTAGGGTTTCGGGAGGTTGATATACGCTAGAGGGGAGAGGCTGGAGTGGGCCAGGGTGGCCACACCACTCCCTGGCGCGACCTAGGCCTGCCCGCGCCATGGGGTGGTGTGGGCCCCCTGTGGCCCACCTCCACTCCATCTTCTGGCATCCCGAGTCTTTTGGAAAAATAGAATTTTCCGTATATTTTCCCGGATTTTCTGATCTTCGCGAATTTTGCCTCCAAACAGCACCTTTTCCATCAGAATCCTGACTACAGCGGTCCATGCTCCAAAACTCATCAACCATGCAAAAATAGATGAAATAACATAAGTATCACCTCTCAATACGTAATATATCAATGAATAATAGTGAATTAAGACATAGAATAGTGATGCAAAATGGACGTATCAGCAGTGTTCTAGAGGATTGTAGAGAGCTGTAGTGAGTACGACACGACAAATTCCTCCGGCTCCAAAGGCACCCCTTTAGTGTTGATGCTTGTGAAGATGGACCTTTTGAGGCCGACCGTGATCGGGGACCGGTCCTTCAGGGGCTTCTTCGGTTGGCGGCTACCGTCTGTGGCTTCACCACCGCCATCAGCGGTAGTGGCATCCTCGCCATCGGCATCATCCCCCATCTCCTCATCGGACGATGTATCCTCGTCCTCCATCTCCTCATCCTCCCGTGGCATGAATTTCGGGTCCGCTTGTAATTCTATCTCATCCAAATGCTCCCAATAGGCCTTCTTTCTAGAAGTGCCCGCCTCGGCGTCGTGTTGTCCACTACCCGACATATCTAAACACGAAAAGAAATGAAACTAATAAACACCAGAGTTCAAAAAAAACTGGGCATGACCTTTGCTAAGTTTATAGACCTAGGTGTGCCAGAAATTTGCCGGAACGGAAATGAATCAACATTCCGACGAAACATTGGCATCTCAAAAACAAAAACCTCCTAAATAGGCACAAAGACAACCAGCAACTTGTTGCCAGCATACACAACAACATTCACAATATGAAGATGTACATATTATATGAAGCTAGCAGTTCAAGAAGAAGATGTACAGATTATACAAAGCTAGCAGTACAAGAAGATGTACATATTATATGAAGTTGTACAGCAGTAGAAAGTTTAACACTACCACAGCCCAGTAGATGTACAAATTATAAAATAGTTGCTCACTAGCTTCAGTGAAATCTGGGAGCTAACGGTTTTAAACCAAACATACGCACACTCCCAAGGAAAAAGATGCATACATAGTGAACCAAACAAGACCTATAACCATGTACTCCTTAACACTGTTACTGACACTGTCACTGCTTAACACTAACATTGCCTCCTTAACACTGTCATTGCCTGCATCACTGACAGTGTTTCCTTCACTGAAACTACACTAATAAGACTCAATGGAATTTTAACCATGTCAAATTGAAATAGAAGATTAATCACTATCATATTTGAGCTTATAATCTGCTTATTATCCCATGTGTTATAAAAAGCTTATGATTTGCTTTGCACCCTGTGGCTTGGTGGCTGGACAATATCTGAATAAGGCTAGGAATAATGACACTTTACCTTCAGAAAGATCAACCCAATTATCTCCATTGGCACCGACATTTTAACCATGCTAAATTGGGGATTTTAACCATGTTTAACACTATCACTACCATTGAACTAACACAATGTCACTGCCTGCATCAATGCATATGAAGGGGGAGGGGGATAGGGAGGGGGAGGGGGACGGCGGTGATCACCATCAAAGGGGGAGGGGAGGGGGGCGACAGCGTCCTGGCTCCAGAATAAGACCGGTGGTGGCGGTGCTCCTGGCTCCGAGAAGAAGACCGGTGGACAGCGCTCCTAGCTCCTGTACGGCACTCCTGGACGCGAGGTCGTCGATTAGATGGGGCAGGGAAAGAGGAGAGAGGAAAGGGGAAAGGGGGAGGGGAGGAAGAGGGGTGGCTCACCTGCGGACTCGACGACATGGACGATAAGAAGACCGATGGACGGTGCTCCTGGCTCCTGGATGGCGCTCTTGGACGTGAGGTCATCGATTAGATGGGGCAGGGAAAGAGGAGAGAGGAAAGGGGAAAGGGGAGGAAGAGGGGTGGCTCACCTGCGGACTCGACGAAGTGGACGACGGACGACGGCAACGGAGGGGACTGACGAGCGGCGCGGGAGGGGAACGAAGGGGAAGTGTCTTTGATGAACTGAATGTGTCTGACAAACTAAATGTGATCGGCAGCTCCACTTTAGCTAGAGATTATGCGAGACACATCCTGGCAATATGCGACTCGTATAACTTATGCGAGTCGCATATTGCCAGGATGCACCTCCTATAATCATGCACCTATATTCAAAAGGAAGATAGTGCCTTTTGTTTCCCAAAATACTTCTTAGCCCGGTGGCTACACACTTGACCCTTTCTTCCTTGGCATCCTAGGTTCGATTCCTTGGAGCCACCTTTTTTTGGAACTAAAAAAAAAAAAAATATGAATAATTTAAAATAGTCTAAAATTAATATGAACTATTAAAAATAGTGTAAATATTTTAAATATCCAAAAAATTGACTAACTGGAAAAAAACTGAATGTCTGAATCGAGAGAGAGCTCTCTCTAGTATAGTCTTATGTGAATCGCATTTCAAAGAAACATGCGCCTCTAGCACAATTTTATATGAGGCGCATTTCGGAACGATGCGTCTCCCATAATATTTTCCACTACTCAAAAGAAGCGCCACACGAATGTTGACACAAAACAGTTATTAGCCTAGTGGCTAGCCACCTAGTCTAATTCCCTCCGTACTCTGGCCATCCATGTTCGAATCTTGTGGTGTCCATATTTTTTTGTCTTTTTTAAAAAGACATTTTGATTGTTAAATCATTTTCCAACATTAATATAAACTATAAAATATATTTTAGTACTTTAAATATCAAATTACCATGTAAATTATATATAATTGTGTCGATACATAATATTCCATCTAGCAATTAGCATACAAAAGAGATAACTAATAATAATGTGTCTATACATATATAATAATGCCCTTCTTCGTCAGAGCTAGTTATTAGCGTTTCTTGTTGACAATTATCTTCTTGCCCTTCTTTGTCGCAGTTGAATATGTTAGGTCCGGAATGTCTTCACTTTTTCTTTTGAACGGGAGTCCTTTCTTAGGTAGGCTTGTGGTGTATGGTGCTTGGTCGCCGTATCCGTCTTCCATCTTCGGGTTGTCCTACTGGTCAAAGTCTTGCTCGTTGGCGACTCTATCCATTCCGATGATGTTCCTTTTGCCTCTCCTGATGACAACCCGGCTAGGCTTTGACGGGTCGGTAATGTAGAAGCATTGGTCAACTTTACTAGCCAAAACCCATGGCTCATTTCTCGCGGGTATGTTTGCGTCGGTGGTCTTTGACTTTGGAGGTATAACCATGGTGGTGAAATACCGGTCTTCTTTTTCGACGCTCTTGGCCCACCTAACACGGAACATCAGCATCTTCTCCATAACATAGTCCAGCTCCCATATCTCCTCAATCCTTCTGTAGTATCTTTCCGGGACATCGTCGGTGTAGAATATCCCCATTACCCCTGAGTTCTGGTAATCGCAGTTATTGTCCTTGTCCTCGGTGTAGAACGTGTATACGTTGATATCGTATGCCTGATAGGTCATCAGGTTGTGTCCTGGCCCTGTGACAATGAGAATATGAGTTTATCGTCCTCCAAAGACCCGCCCTGCGGTGGACTATCGAGAACCTTCTTCCTAAACCACTGCGTGAAATCGGAGTTGTGCTCTTTGATTACATCTTCCTCCATCCTCACCAGGACGCGATCAGCGTACTTCTTCTTGATAAATTCTTTGTGCTCATGTATATATGGATCAACCACCTGCAGGTGTTGTAGCGCGACTAGGTTTGCTCTTTCAAAGTCCTTGGTTCGCTCCTCGAAGTCGACATCCTTTTCGCTCTGACCCCCGTGGTGACCCCATTCAGCGAGCCTCCCAAGATGCTTGTTGAATGGCAGACCGATAGGGGTCTTGGTTTGTAGAAAGTCCGAGCAGAAAGAGATGCACTATTCGGCCAGGAAGCCGTTTGCTATGCTTCCATCTGGACAGGACCTATTACGAACGTATCCCTTGATGTGTCCATTCATCCTTTCGAAAGGCATCATGCTTCGCAGAAACGGAGGCCCGAGTTGGACGATATCCTCCACGACATGGAGCAGCAGATGAAGCATGACATCGAAAAATGCGGGAGGGAAGTAGATCTCGAGCTCACATATTATCACCATGATCTCCTCCTGTAGCCTTGTGAGCTGCTTAATGCCTATCGACTTCCGAGAGATAACGTCGAAAAAGTTGCAGAGGCCAAACAGCGTTTCACGAACGTGCTTGTCCATTATCCCTCGGATCGCAACCGGAAGTACCTGCATCATTAGCACGGCGACGTCGTGAGACTTCATCCCGCTGAAGCACTGCTTCGCCTCATCTAGCCATCTGCTTATCTTCCCCGCGTAGCCGTTCAGAAATTTGACTCCGAGGAGGCACTTCATAAACTGTGTGACCTCTGCCTTGCTTAGAGTGAAGCATGCGTCCTTGAGCTTAACTTCGGCCTTCTTGACCTTTTTTCCCTTGCAACAACGACTATTCTACGTTTCCGTCTCCTCCTCCTCTGACTGATCATCGGCTTCATCGCCACTAGGTGGTGGTTGAAGGTCTTTCCTGATGCCCATATGCTTCAAGTCATTCCTTGCCTTCGGCCCATCTTTGGTCTTGTTGGTGTTAAGGATGGTGGCAAGCAGCTCTCCCCCACGTTCTTCGTGATATGCATGAGATCAAGGCTATGAGGCACGCGGAGGAGCTTCTAGTATGGCAAGTCCCAAAAAACAGACCTCGCCTTCCAAACCCTCAACAGCGGCCCTAGCTTCTTTTGGTTCTTTCCTGGCGCAGGGCACTCATTCCAGTTTTTCAAGAGTTCATCGATTTCTGCACCGCTCCTCTGGTATGGCATTCCTCGGAGCTCGATTGTCCCATCGAACAGATGGGACAACTTTCTCCAAGCGTGATTCTTTGGAAGCTACCTTCGAGACCCCTGGTACAAGGTTTTCCCAGAACCAAGATCTTTCTGTAGCTGGCGATACGTTGTATTATCCTTGCACCTAATGCACGCAAATAATTCTTGGACCGCCTACCCCGTGAAGTATATGTAACCAGGATAGTCTTACACCGTCGTGATCACCGTCGCTCTCATATCGAAATATTCTTGTGCAGCGGCGTCCCACGTACGGGCTCCGTCTTCCCATAGCATGGCCAACTCCTCTTTCAACAACGTGAGATACAGATTGATGTTTGTACTGGGCTGTTTTGGCCCTTGAACTAGCATACTCATGGTTACGTACTTCTTCTTCATGCACAACCAGGGGGAGGTTGTAGATCCATACAAACACGAGCCAGGTGCTATATGTGCTGCTCTGGCTTCCGAATGGATTGAGTCCATCGGTGCTCACGCCCAGCCTGAGGTTCCTTAACTCTTTCCCGATCCGTTGGTAATATTCGAGGTCCAACGCCTTCCACTGGCTAGCATCCGAAGGGTGGCTCAGCATTTCCTCCCTTTCTAGATCTTTGTCTTCTAGCCTCTTTCTTTCCGCATGCCAGCGCATCAGCTGTGCTTCCTTAGGGTCCGCGAAATACCGCTGCAGACGAGGAGTTAGAGGAAAGTACCACACCACTTTTCTAGGAGCTTTCTTGGTCCCTCTCTTATATCGAGAGGTCTTGCACACCGGACACATGGTCTTCTCCACGTCCTCGCCCACAGCAATACTAGTCGAACATGTGTTCCCCTTGGGAACACGATCATGCCATAATTCCATATTGTCGTTGAAACATTCATCGGTCATTTTGTGGTTCGCCTTCATCTCTAGAGCCCTGAGCGTTACATTCAAACATGTATCCCCGTCGTTGCATCCGTCAAACAGTGGAGTAACCGCGTCATTCTCCATTGGCTCTAGCTTAGCTTTCTCTCTAGCGGCGGCTCTGGCGTTACTCGTCTCCCTGAGAAGCAGCTCTTGGTAATGAGGGTCTCGCAACCAGCTTGAATCATGCCCGACACCTTGATCTTCATGTTCCTGCCTGGCGCCACCTTGATTATCTTCATGTTCATGCCCAGCGCCATCTGCTTGATCTTCATCATGTTCATGCCCGGCGCCACCTTGTTCTTCACGATTACCTGCCCTGCCGGCATCTTGATCTTCGTCTTCACCATTATTGACATCCTCGTCATCATCACGTATCCACCGAGTGTAGCCATCCATGAAACCTCACCAGAGTAGGTGTGACTCCAGCATTCCGCAATCATGCTTTATCAAATACAT
Source organism: Avena eriantha (assembly GCA_910589775.1). Taxonomy (NCBI): domain Eukaryota; kingdom Viridiplantae; phylum Streptophyta; class Magnoliopsida; order Poales; family Poaceae; genus Avena; species Avena eriantha. The sequence goes on from OU342742.1 coordinate 34,400,377, forward strand.
CAGTTTGCAGCCGCGACACAGATATCTTATCTCCGTCATGTTTGTCCGTGCCATGTCGGCCCTCGCGCATCTCATCCACCTATCCACGAGGGGTGTGCTCAGTGGTCGGATCATGGTCGCCTGCGCGGTATACAAAGAGCAAAAGAATAATTAGAGCATGGACAGCGAGATTGCCTGAAAAAATCGGCATGACCTCCCCTAAAAAGAGGACATCCGTCAGGTGCCAGAAATTTGCCGGAACAGAAATGAATCGACATTCCGGTGAAACATTGGCAACCCAAAATGAAATCCCTGCACAAAACAAAGGAACCACACAACACAATCTAGTCGGTGTCGCCGACAACACGCGTACATGCAACAAACGCCTTCACGCTTCCTCCAACGACGACTAGGAGTACGAGAGCGAGAGGAGAAGTAAAGTGAGATCTTGTAGATCTAGAAGTGCAAGATCTTTCACTTACATATGTGTGTCAACCAGTAGAGGTTTGACAAAGCTTCTATGGTGAAACAATGAAGAAAATAAGGTGGGGAGGAGGAGGGGGTGACCAGATCTATCTTTGTGTGGAGGAGAAAACAACAAGTGAGAGAGAGAAGTGAGTGGGGTGCATGTGCATGCATATGGCAAAAAAGGTGGCGAGATTACTCGAGTCGCATCCTAGAAAGTATGCGCCTTGTATACATAGAATACCTGAGGCGCATATACCATATGCGCCTCGAGTGTCTGGCGCCTGCCACGCTCCGGGCCCACATCACTTACTTGAGGCGCATCTCACAGTAATGCGCCTCCACTACTGAGAACTACTAGAGGCGCATATTGTCTGGTAATGCGCCTCCACTACTGAGAACTACTAGAGGCGCATATTGTCTGGTGCGACTCCTATATTGTCGTACCTACCACCACTGGGCCCGCCCACTTTACTCGAGGTGCATCTGCCCCGTCTTGAGACGCCTCGAGTAAGGGGGGCCAGCCAGATCTGGTCTATACATACAATATATGAGACGCATCATTTAGTAATGCGCCTCAAGTATTAGATTACTGGAGTCGCACCGATTAGGCATGCGCCTTGTATATATAGTGGAGGCACGTATTTTAGGGATGCGCCTCCTATAAGCATGTCTCCTATAGACTTTTCCCTAGTAGTGCCTTTGGTATATCAAGAACGCTTGTGTCATCATGCATAACATGATTATAGAGGACCATCGAGGCAAAGATGTAGATCACACCCATTGTGACTTGACGGGGTTCCAATGCAAGCGAGGAAGCAAGCACATAGGGTGACACGTTTTATTCCCCGTATCATTCGATTCGATCCAATGAGACACATGATGAGTTTCAAAAAGATCTGATCGAGGAGTGTCAAAAATGGAATGGACAACAATAGTGATCACTTTAATTTGTATGTTTGTTGTATTGTTGGAAAACAATTTCTTGTATTGTTGATCAACAACTTGTTGTACTTGTTAATGACAATTTGTTGTACTTGTTGTATTGACCCATGTACTATTTGTTTGTGTTGTAATAATAAATTAGACAATTTATTGTTGATTTTTTGAGTTTATTTGATCTTAGAGGTACGTAAAAGCTGTTTGCGCCGGCGCCGCGCGCTAGGTGTTTTTGGCTTTTGGCTCCTACGCGTGCTCTGCAAAATACAGCATCCGCACAGCATCCGGTGGAGGCCGCGCGGTGCGCTCTTTCTAGTTACAGCGCGATCCAAACTGGATATACAACGCCAGATCATAGCGCAGCTGAAAAGGTGCTCGAAAAAAATACTTGGTTTAATTTTGTAAGCACTTCTCAAATATATTGCATTGTAGATGCTCTCATAAGCTATCTCATTGTCAGAAATGGAGATTCCACCTCAGGTGTATCGTTGAGAGCTCTTTCTTTCGGTTTGGATCAAAACCCTATAGCACCCTCAAAACTTCCAAAAATAACAGGACATTTATTTCCCCAGAAGCAGAGTTAACCATAGTATAAGTTTTGCAGTCTGAAAGATAGTAACCAAATCAATCACTGATATGAGCTCAACTGCCGATATAAGGATAAAAATAATAATCAAGACAATCTTGCCAAGTTACAAGAAAGTAGGACATCAATCAATATAGGGTGAACCCAAAAAACTGCCCAACTAGAAGAGCTAAGCCCATGCATACAGCTACAAGGGAAGCGGCCCAGGTCAGCTTCTCCGTTATCTTAGGAACCCTATCTTTAAGTGCCTCGCTACAAGAACCTACGAAAGCCGTGTAACTACCCATCGAAAATACAGTCCCGACCAAAAACATACCAAGATACGCTGCACCGGCAAAGCGCGAAGGTAGAGCCAGAGCGGGGAGCACCATCAGCAGAGCATCTGGCTGGAGACCATGGACAACTCCTGTGGCAAATGTCGTGAAACCAACTTTCTTCTTCCTGGGGGCAGCAGGGGCCTGCTGCAAAGGCTCACCGCCACTCATGTTGCTGTCCACACCCTCCAGAACTAGCCCTGTCTCTTGGACCTCTGAAGCTTCCCGGATGCCCGTAGCGCCTATCAGAAGAAGGGTCAGGCCTACAACCCTTGTTCCCCATATACGGAGAACCTCAATGTGCAGGCGATCCTTGAGCAACAAGAAGAGCAGGCCGAAAATGATTTGTCCAGCATCATGACCACAGCCCCAAAGCGCACCGACTAGTCCACTCTCCAGCCTTGATCTCCCAATAGATAGTGGCGCCAGTGCAACAAGATGGTCAGGCCCGGATAAGGTATGTAAGCACCCCGCGAAGAAACCAGCCCAGCCACTGCTTAGTAACTCTAGTGAGAGGAATCCACCAGATTTGATTGCTGGTTGCGCAGATGCATAGGCAGGATGAGGAACACTGGAGTGGAAGGCACTTGTAACAAGCGTCATAAGTAGGAAAATGGCAGCAGTAGAAGCCTGTGGAACAGAAAATATTGGTTATATCTGAACAGAACTGCCAAAGAATCACCAAGAAAAAAAAACGATGGCATGAACTCTTATGGAGTACATGCTAAAATTCATGTGCACAAACACAAACAAAATAGGATGGAAAGCAAGGTTAGTTGATTGAGATGAACGATCATGTATTCAGATTTAATAATTTCACAACACCATCCTAAATTTCTGTATATCTCAAGTCTGCACACATAAAAAATAATCTAGCATAACAATACAGAAGAAGCCTTGACCCTCTTCATGAATATATATGCGTCATACATTCTAAACTTTACTCCCTGTTTTCTCTAGTAATATGGAAGAGCATGTGGGTGTGCTTCTTAAAATTTCAAGGTCAGACAGTACTGTGTTTTTTTACATGTGCCTAACAAGAGATTACCAAGTACCATAGCACATGTCAATGAAACAAGTGAAAGAAACAGACAAACAGTTACTACTTGATTCTGAATAGTTGAAGGCCATAGTTGCTCATAGGTTGGCTGAAACTTTAATGAGCTGGATCAGTTGATTAGGAAAAGAAAAAGGAGTTGGATCGTCCTGATAATACGCCAAACTTTATTAGCTGGTCATCTTCCTTTTTCAAATGTGTTAGGGTGATCAGGCTTTTCGAGTGTGCCTAGGTTCCTGTGGAAACTTGTAAATTCCATGGAACCTAATTTATTTGATTAATATATTTCACAAGAAGACTCCGCTACTATTGCTAAAAACATTCACACTAGCTGACATGATTCATGTATTTAGCCAATAATCATCACGAGAACATTGGGAGAGGTAATAGTTTGAACATAAATAACTAAAGCTAACATTCAGTCACCCAGAGTCTAAGATCACATCACGCGCCTAGACTCACAGTATGACTAATCATTCTAACGAGATGTGCCGACTTGGAAGCTTAGCCATCGCAACATCATATCTCATTGCAAGTTTCCTGTTGGGTCATGCCATATACATGTTCCACGGATGTAATTATAGTTGCTATTTCCTTTCCTTCAGGCTACAGGACCTTTAAAACGAGTAACATTTAGACAGTGCAAGACATGGATCGAGGACAGAATTCACAAGCCATTCCTCCAGTTTTTTCTAGTGCATTGACTTCACATACCGCTTCGATAGGTAAATTTTTATTTTCGAACCTATACAGGAACAAGCTTGTTCTGAAGAAGCTAGGTTACAAGGCGTGGTATATTTGATCGGCAGAATTAACTGCTCCAAGCCGCAAGGATCTGAGGGGTGGATTTCAGAACAACTTCGCTGTTATTTCTGGATTTTTCGTGTACAGGCGAATGATAATAACTAGAGCTAAATTACGCTACGGCGGAGGCAGGGGACCCATCGTAGCGCATATCGTATCTCTGAGAATCGAACATTGCTGTCAGGATAAGGAGAAGTGAATTTTGAAATTTCGTCTCACCTTGGGGAGCAGGCTCCCGAGCAGCTTCCAGGGAGGACCAACTCCTCCCGCCGCCGCCACCTCGTCCACGGGCGCCGCGGCCGAGAGAGCGTCATGCCGCACCTGCGAGGCAGCGGCGACGAGACGTGGCGACTGCGCGCGCACCGCGGTCCACGGCGCGGCGCTGGCGCCTCCGCCACCCGCGGGGGAGGCGGTGCGGCGGGCGGGGAGGGAGGGGGATCTGCCGGGCACGTGGATCCGGGGGGAGACCGTCGTCCTGGAGATGAGCCGCTCCATGGCCGTGGTTGGGGGGCGGAGAACTGGGAGAGAGAGTCCAAGGGGGTAGGGAGATCCTGCCAACTTTCGGGACGGGGAGGTTGGGGTCTGCGGAGTTCGGGGTTGGTGCGCAGCGCGGCCACGGCACGGCACGGCGAGGCGGCTGCTGCGTGCGCTTTGAGTGCGAGGGTAGTTGGGGAGCTGGGTCGCGGGGGAGGTGGTGGTGGTACGACGCGCACGTTCTCGGCTGTTTAGTCGCTCGTGACAAGCTGTCACGATATATGTTATCCTAGGGTTTAGCTCCATTGAGATGTCAACATGCGGGGTCAAATATTTCGGTCAGCAGTGCTTGCCATGCACGATAGGTTCAGAAGTAGCCACGTCCCCTCCTCTCCCTCCGTCTAGAAAAAGTGATTTGGATTTGTCCAGATTCACATATATCTACAGTAGATATTTTAGTGTATATATACATCTGAATCTAAATAAACTCAAGTCACTTATTTATGGACAAAAGGTCTATGCCATGACATATTATTAGTGGTCTAAATTCTTAGGCATTTTTGAAAGAAAGATCCACCATATCTTGAGTTCATAAGAAGAAGAAATCACTCAAACCGTAACGAAAAATTACATCGAGATAGTTGAACCACGATCACTACCGCCGCCCGTATGGCGCGCCTCCTGTCATTGAAACGGTAAACAGAGAAGGCGGGGTCCATCAATTATCGGTCGGAGGCGGGGCATATGTCGGCGACTAGAGTGGAACCCTAGGTCACCGCCTCTTGCACGGGAGAAGTTAGCCATTGTTATTTGTTAGTATATAAGTTAAAGGTGCCACCTACAATAGTAAAAACATCTTTCTACCCTAGGTTGACGGACTTACAAACTAACTATTTAGAGCAAGTCTAGGAGGCACCCTACAACCTCCCCGATAGCAAACATAGGGGAGAGAGACGAGAAAACGACCTACAACAACGCCCCTACAAGCTCCCCTACAGGTCAGGGTCCCTGACCCAACCCCTCTCTCTCCCCTCAATATCAGGGCAGTGGTTGTCTCCCCTATATCAGCCATGTCAGCAGGAGCAGTGGCCGCCAAGAGCAAGGGGTGGGGGTGTAGCTAGGGCCGGCGGCCGGAATCGACGGACGGCGGGAGGAATCGACGGCCCGCGGCCGAAATCGATGGCCCGCGACCGGAATCGATGGCCCGCGACCGGAATCGACGGCTGGCTGCAGCGGTGGTGGCGGTGGCCCTCCGCAACATTCTCGATTTGGGGATTTTATCCCTTTCGAAGGGATGAATGAGGTATCAGGCTAGGAAAAAATTACAAAGTGGGCCCAACCCTATTAAAATATCTGTGATAATGATTTTGGGGAGATAATTTACGGTACCTGCTGAAGAAAAGCAAAATTTATGGGAGAATAATTTTATGGGAAGCCCCTACATGAACACATAGGGGAGAAAAAATTGGGGCGCTGCTGGACTTGCTCTTATCTCTCTCCAATTTCCTCCACATGGTAAAATTCCCGTTACATAGTGATGTAGAACTATTGTGCGTACCCTAAGATGGTCATCGACATCCTTGCATCCCTCTCTAAAAATAAAGGGCGTCGAGATCACACACTCGCGGGGTTCGTTGTGTTGATGCCTAGGTGAAAGGATAGAGATGTCGCCTAGAGGGAGAGGGTGAATAGGCAATTTTAAAACTATTACGGTTTTGGCTTGATAGAATGCGGAATTAAACTAACGTTTATTTTACAAGCACAAAACCTAAATACACTAGGCTCAACTAAGTGCACCAACAACAAAATAAGCTAAGCAAGATAGCACAAGATAAATATGCCACAAGTGATAAGCAAGATATAAGTACTTCAAGCTCGATGGCTATCACAAGGAAAGTAAGCTCGGGTATAGAGATAACCGAGACACGCGGAGACGAAGATGTATTCCCGTGTTCCCTTACAAGTAAGGTACGTCACGTTGGAGAGGTGTGAGATTTCACGAAGGATTTCCCAACACCACGAAGGCTCACCTTCTTCTTCGAGTCTATCCCACGAAGGAATAGGCCCTTTCCTTATGGCTAGCTTTTCCTCCACTCCGGAGATGGCAAGCTCCACAACCACTTCACAAGCTCCACGAAGGAGGATCCCGGGTCCCTTCACAATCTTCCACGAAGAGGACACCGTGGCACCAACCGCCAAGCCAACTAGGAGGCCACCCTCCAAGAGCAACAAGCTCACGGTCTCTCACCCGAACAAATTGTAATGGAGAGCTCAACATTTATGCAAGAATGCAAAGCAAGAACACCAAGGATGTTCAAATCCCTAACTCTTAAATCCCACCAAAGCAACAAGTGCTAGGGAGAAATTAGAGAGGAAGAACAATGGTAGAAGTCAACCAATGACTCCTAGATCTAGATCCAAAGGGTTCCCCTCACTTAGAGGAGGAATTGGTTGGTGGGGATTGTAGATCTAGATCTTCTCTTCCAAAGCCCTCAAAAAGATGCAAGAATCATAAGAGGGGAGGGAGAGGAGGCAAGCTCAAGAGGGTCAACAATGGAGGTCACTTTCGAGCTCAAGAACACCCAAAAACGTTGGGGGAAGAACCCCTTTTATAGGGGAAAGCAAATATGGCCGTTGGGAGGAAATCTGTGAAAACTCGGTTTAAAAGTTGGTTGGACCGGCCCTAGAACCGGGAAACTCGGTCCCCAGGCCGGAGGACCGAACTACAAACCGAAAAACCTCTGTTTGCCAACTCGGAGTAGACTCGGTCGCGAAAACCGGAAAATCCGGTCTGATATCCGGTCTACCGGCACTGGCACCGGACCGTCCGGTGTGGGGCTTGGTTGAACCGGATCCACAACCGGGATGAAACAGACTTCACGAAAAATGCAATAACTTTTGCATCCAGACTCTGATTTCGATGATCTTGGGCTTGTTTTGACGAGGACAACAAGCTCTACAATATGGTGCATGAAAACATCATGGTCCAACAAAGGAAGATAGAACCAAATAAGGAAAGGTATGGAGCCTCCCTATAAGAAGAATCGGTAAAACCTTCAAACTTGAAAACGCCATATAAGATGCATACGAATTCCGTTTTCGATGAACTTGGGTTTGTTGAAGAGCTAGCAACAATATCAAGAACCTCACATAGAGAAAATACCAAGAAGCAACAAAATAGAAAGATGAAAAGTATGCAAAGGATTGAGCTCTCTAAGACAATGTGATCAAGTTACCCAACCGAAAGTCCCTCTTGATAGTGCGGCTATCTATCCTATAACCCGGACTCCCAACAACCACCCTGAGACCGGTAAAAGGAAAACCTAGCAAGGCCATAGCTTTGCCTTGCGCATCCCGCTTGATCTTGATGACAACGCTTCAAGCTCCATCCAAGCCGGAATGCATCACTTGATCATTGTTGCTTCGTGAAGACTCGTAATTTGCTCCCCATACACCACTATGGGATAGCTTCATTAAGACACAACTTCACATGTACATTATCACCAATATGGATGGCAAGCTTCAATCAAATGATCTTCTCGAGTTGCTTATCTTGAACTTGCCCTTCTCAAACTTTGATGACGATCACCACTTGATGTCATCCTCTCATGGGCTATATGAGATCTTCACTTTTGAAGCATTCCCATGGAAAGATACCTATCCCATATAAAAAATGCAAAGGCACATATATAATGGGTTAGTTTATGATGCATAAATGACAAGGCTTACCATACCACAAGATCCATGTGGTACATTCTTTATGCTTCATGTGTTGACCAACTTGAAATCACTCTTCACTCTTTGTATTGGTCAACCAAGTATCTTCTCATGCTCCATCTCAATATCTTGAGGTACATAAAGAATTCTTCATTTGATTACATGCTCTAAATCTTAGTCAACCATAGCTCAACTAATGAGGCTATCATGACACCGACTTAGAGCCATATCTTGAATTCTTCTATTGAGACCACACTCTCAAGATCTTGAACATATCATATTCTTCTCTTCAATTTGATGATCTTGATGCCAAAACTCAAGGTATATCTTTATCTTCATGGCATCCATACTTGAATCCAACATATAGACTATAAGCATGACCTATGGAATATTCCTTCGTATTAAACTCAATGAAAACATTAGTCCATAGAGATTGTCATTAATCACCAAAACCACACATAGGGGCAATTACCCTTTCACTAGGAGCATCTCTAACCCATCCCCTTTTGGCCGTTAGAGGACTTTATTTTCTCCTCTAACGAATGGAACACTCCCTAACCAAAGCCGCAACCGGCTTAGAGGAGATTTTTTTTAGGAATAGGCCTCCGCGGCTCCCAAATATACGAGTTGCGGGTCTCGACGCGCATCATTATTCTCCTCCACATCGTTGTTGCTGCCTCGACGCTCCGCCACACCATTCTCGTCGGTGTTGCCGTCGCCAGCCACTAGGCCCCTCCGTCGATAGCCTGAAACACCGCCGCCCTATTCCCCCCTACGCCCCTAGTAGTTGGTGTCAGCTGTCGTAGGAATCTCCCCCGAAAGCTGCCAGCCCGCCTATGGTCGGAACCAATAGAAAACTTGTTTCCGGTCGTGGCGAGGTCGACATAGGAGGAGATGGAGGTGGTGTAGATCGACCACAGGCGATCGGTTTGTGGCCAGAACCGAGCGTTGTGGCCATATTCCGACGAACTCTTTGCCGCTGGTTCGTCATTGCCCGGTCGTCGCGCTACCGCAAGGAGGGCATAACTCGGCCACGACCTTGTCGTTCGGTCATCGTGTAGCCCCTGCGGTCATCGAGCACCCTTTTGGATCTGCACCTCCGCCACGCACAAGGTATTCGACCAAATTTCCATAGGACTTTTTTGTTTGTTTTTCGCCTTTGTTCGTGGAGCTTGACCGAGAGCACATTCGTCTATAGATGAAGAGGTTGAGAGAGATAATTTTCGACGATTCTTCGTCCGAGGAGGAAGATGAAGATTTGGAAATGGCTATGATCATGATTTTTAACGAATATTTTCGGACACCGAGGAGAGGATCTCAGTTCGGCCATGCTTGGATCAACCGAAACAAAGCCGATGGCATGACAAGATCATGAGGGATTATTTAAACCTTGATGCAACCTACACAGACAAGCAATTCTGGCGCCGGTTTCTGGTGACTTCAGATACATCTCAAATGGAGACCCTGTTGTGCCTGAGCATGATCTAAACATGATCTACCAGTTCCTTGCAATGCAACGAAGCATCGAAAATAAGGAGCCACATAATCAGCTACATGTAGATCTTGTTGAGCATCTCTAGCGTCTCCACGACAATTAATTGTGTTTGTTTTTATTAATTTTCTTTTGAACAATTCGATTTATTACATTCAATTATGTTCGTAATATTGAACAATTTGTCTATTACATTTATTTGGATTTGGAATAATGAATAATTTGATTTATTACACTTAATTCGGTTTGTAATATTCATACTTTGGTTCAAAAGTTTTGATTTGCAAAAAACAAAAAAATTGTACTCTAAGTTATTGGACATCGATTGTACGGCGCTAAGTTTAGAGGAACAAATATATGAAGTTAAGTTTACTATGACCTTTTAGCCCTCTAAAGAATAGGGGATAGGTTAGAGAAACTCGTTGGCCGTTCTCAGGCCGAAATCCGGACCTAAATAGCATCAGATGGACGAAGGTTTCGGTCTGGGAATGACCAATTTCCCACTCGCGTTTCCAGGCCGAGTTCTCAGGTCGGCGTATTTTCGCCCAAATTGGCTCAAATTCGTCCAGTTTTCGGCATATTTCGGCATAATATGAATACAGAGCAATGTTCAGCATAGTTCTGGACGAAATCAACCACAGTTCGGCAGAGGCTAGTCGTTGGCAGCAAATTAGCAAACTTCATATTGAGAAGATATATGTTAAAGGCTTAACGCACTCAATCAGCTGCTTTGTCTCATGGGATGTTTTGTTGTGCACCTATATTTTCTCTAGTAGCTATGTTGTGTTATAGTTTGTTCGCAATACCAAAGTTCACAACCGCCTTATGGCAATAATTGATTAATCTCACGGGTGTGTTGATAAAGATTAAGTCTGTATATTTTTCCGAAGTGGAGAACTTAGCCCGGCTGATTAAGTTTGCATATATAAATATCGTGGATCTTTACTTAACAGCTTGAATTGTTACAAGAAAATAGTAATTTTGCAAGCCCAAAAAAGAATCAAATAGTGCTATAGAATGCATTCTGGCATTTTAAAAGCAAATTGAACCGATAGCATGTATTTCCTCCGTCTCAAAATAAGAATCACATACTCATTAGGGATATTATAACTGAGTCAATTAGGAGCTCTCTCACCAACTCTCACGGTCTGGTCAATTTTAACCGTTGGATTGCTCATCGTTGTTGTTCCTGTCCGTTTGATCTCCCTCACACGCGCACTAGGCCGGACGTCCCTAGGAAAGCTACTCTCCGGGTAAAATCCGTGCACTCTGGTTGATTGGGCCTATGCAGTACGGCCCAATTAGCCGATGTGTATATGTGTCGCTGCGTCTCCTCTGCTCCATCTCGCCCTATAAAAAAAGGAAAAAATCTCCCGCAACATGTCGCATCTTCTTCTTTGCTGCAATCGAACGCGATCTTGGGCGACAAAACCCCTCCCCCGATGTTCCCCCACCACCCCAGCCGATCTCGATCTTGAGAAGAGGTGCCTCTTCCCCGATCTCGACCTTGAGTGGCGGCACCCCTTCCACGATCTCGACCACTACCGGATCGCCTAGCTGCTACATGTCTGCTTTACCCGGCGGCATCGGCGGTACCACGAGCATCGACATCCGCAGATGCGTGGCCATCCGCCTCTCCCTCATCGCCGTAGCATCAAATACGGAGCAGCCAGAGCCTTCCCTGTCTATCTCATATCGCCCACCGAGCTCCGTTTCCTAGGTGACCCCTCCTTCGTTCTTCTCCTTTTTCGCTCATCGTGCTTCTCTCTGGCTCCAAGCCACCTATAATGATGATTTGGACATTCATGGTTCCCTGCCGTTGTAGAAGGGATATTGATTTGGAGGAGGCGTGAATTGGGGATGGAAATGTTTTGTTGAATTTGAAGAATTAAGTTTGTTGGTACAATGGGGCAAATTCTTCAGGTACTATTGGTTGTGCTGGTTTTTCTGTTACTGCATATGATATGTATTAGCGTGGTTTTTCTGTTACTGCATATGATATGTATTAGCGTTGTTCTTTAGATTGTCACATAATATTTCTGATCAGCTTGAGAGGAGATAAGACTATAGGATGCACCTTGTTTTTCTATTTCTGCCAATGGTATGTATTGGCGTTGCCCTTTAGATTGTCGGATAAACATAAATTATTTCTGATCAGCTTGAGAGGATATAATAATATTAGGTAGGGAATTATAACCGAGTCAATTAGAAGCTACCATCTTGACAAGGGATACTGACGTTGTTAAAATTTCTGCTAAAACTAAAAGTAGGATGATGAGGAGGTGCGACCCACCTCTACCAGATTCCCCAACCGTGGCGGCGCCCCATCCGAGATAGTTATTGGGCTTTCGCAGCTTCAGCGCTCTCTCAAAGGCCTTCCTCGGGCGAGCTTAGTTCTAAGCGGATGTGGAGCCACAACTCCTCTTCAACTTAGTTCTCCATGGGGGGTTTATGCTGGTAGTGCCATGACGCCCCTCTCCATCAGAACATAACATCTGTTTCTTTTTAGCGCTTCATGCATAGGCATGCTCTCTGATCTGATAACAATTATTTTTCATCTTAATAGTACTACAAGTAGGCTCCCTTGGTGATTAATCAATAAACATGGACAACAAAGCAGCGCAATGTTGTAGTTTTGGACGAATCGTCTAGACTATAACTATATGCAATTTACTATGGTTAGATGACAATTGAATTAGAAGCTTATGTATACAAACTCGACAATACCGTGTGTAGTTGATTATTTTCGCATTGATAGATATATTCTTAACTGCATGTTGGATGTAATGTTGAAAACCATTTGTTAAGTTCTAGAGTTGATTATTTTCGCATGGATAGATATATTCTTGACTGCCTGTTAGATGTAATATTGAAGACCATTTATTAAGTTCCAGAGGAAAACTCTGCTGCTAGCTTCCTAGATTTCCCTCGGCTCCATCCTCCGATAAAATTTACAATTGCTTTGGCATAAAGTGTAATGTAAAAGTTGTGTGCTCACATGTAGACCTTTATATCTACATTTACTATGCATGCGTCCTTATGTTCAGCCTCAACTTTAAGTGGTATCACTTGTCATATTGTTCTGGTCAGGACAGCATATGCTAAATGAGAAGTTGATGCATTATGTGGACCATGATTTGCATAATGTATAGTGGCATAATTTTAGGCTAACATGCGATCTTTAAATTTCACTCATCGGATTTTTATTTGTCATTAAATTTAATAGCATTCGTCTGGGATGCTGAAAGCGCTTTGACAAAGTTAGCACTTCTAATGGTGATATATAACAGAGGATGAAAACTATCATTCGAAATGTTGTTGAAAAATTATCATTCTCGCAAAGCTTATGATGTACTTATTGATAAAGAAAACATATGGAACATAGCAAGGATTAAGTCAATAATGTTTTATTTTCTACGATTGTTTTTGTATTATTACTATTAGAGTCGGATGTCCAGAACAAAATATTTTGTATGTTTGCCAAATTAGTTGCTTACTTTAGTTCTCTAATTATATGCACTTGCCAAAATCCCGATTGGTTTGAAATTAATAAATCAGTAGAGTTGGTCCATTGACTGCCTTCCCTATGATCATCTAAACTGTTGTATGAATCTTTTGCATGTTTGTGTTCCTAGGATAAACATAACATAGCATCCCATGTAAGCTTAGAGATGGTAGACCATCTATTTGGAGGATATGTATATGCCTTCTTCACTAGAACCTTAGCATATTTGTTCCTACCAATTCATCATCAAAACCGACGGACGCGGCAATGCGCGCCAACATGATCTAGTTTAGTTTAGGACGGACGGAGTAACTAATTTGTGCACGACGTTGAAGTATGGAACTCTTTATAATGACAAAAAAATTCTACAAAAAGGCTAATCAAATAGGTAGATTATAATAATAATTGTACACTGAAAAAACTACTAACTCTCAATAGAGTGTCATATGGCTCCCCAACTAAAGCGGGCCCAATAGTTTCAAAAAAATCGGAAAGTATATTTAAATGTTTTGAAAATACTGTATGATGTTGCTGGAGAAGCCGTAGGACAGTTCCCGGTGCCGATCCCTGATCACGTCTACGGCCTTACTCAGGACGCCGCCAACATGACAATCACGCTCCAAGGCGCGGGCGGCACCGTCAGCTGGGTCGACCCCTGCCCTCTAGAGCGGTATTCTGCTCTGCGACGTACTCTACGACGACCCCACACTCCGAGCCTGTCCGCGGCTTGTTGGTGCCACCTCTCATTCCTGAGAGGCTGTTACACCCGAGTAAATTGCAAAAACCCACCATAATTACAAAAAAGTTATCAACTCTTCAAAAAAAACACCAAAAACATGCATTATGGTGGGTGTTTTGTTAGATTTATATGGGCTGCGCCCATGTAGGAAGCCCATCTAGTCTAATAAATCCTGAAATCTCAAGGCCCATCTACTATGGCAGCTTGGGAGCTGTATGGGAGCAAAGTTTAGTCCCACATTGTTAGTTGGGAGAGAGTTGGACCAGCTTATAAGGTGAGCTGTTTCACTCCCACTAAGTGAGTGAGAAGAGAAGGAGTCCACGCGCACTCCTCCTCCGCCGCCGCCCGCCTCACCTCGCCCGCACGCGCGTCGCGTTTCGTGAATCGAGTTCGAGTTAGAAACTCATTTTGTGGAAGACTAAATTTTTGCTTGGTGCACTAGCTATTGGGTACGTGTCAATATTCGTGTGCATGTTTGACGCATGTCCTTGTCTTCCAACGCGTGGCGACTTGGTCGGCTCACCTCCCAGGCTCTATAGAGCGAGAGACAGACAGATCTAGAGGGATCTGTTCTCTCTCAGTCTCTCTCGTTGCGTGGTCCTCTTGCTACGCTGCTCTCTAGGCTTCCCCATCCCGGCGGTTGCGTGCACTGCTGTCCGGTAGAGCAGGCCTCCGAAACCCCGTCTGTTGAGATCCTGCACCGGGAGACGGGCGATAAGGTTTTTGGGGAGCGTCTCGGCGCGACTGCTCGCCTCCGTTCGTGTGTTCTTCTTCAGCAACCGACGACCTCATCAGCACCATGGGCGACAACAACAATGACCAAGGTGCTACTGCGGTGACGACCTTCCCGGTCAACCTGTACGTGATATTCTTCTCTTTGTATGCACTAGTTCTTGCTAGATTTTCAGATCTACTATATGTGGTTGTTTGGCTGCATGTGTTTAGATCTGCTAGTGCTTACATAATGTTAATTTCGATAATTAATCTCATGAGGAATTGCCTAATCTTCCAACAATCCAAAAACCTTATTTATTTAGGCAATTTTCGTCATCTGCCTTTGCTGCGTCGCTGAAACCGACCCCTTTTATGAGTGCTAGTTTTAAGAGATGGCAAGGGAAAACCCTCTTGTGGCTCACTTCAATGGGCATAGAAAAAGTTGCAGCTGACACTCCCAGAGGTCTGCTTACTCTCAAGGAAGAGAGAGCGTTCAAGGAGGCCACTGTACTTTTTGTTGGCTCTGTACTCAGTGTGCTTGGAGACAAGCTGGTTGATGCATATTTGCATATCCGTGATGCCAAGGAACTGTGGGATGCGCTGGACATTAAGTTCGGTGCTGCCAATGCCGGTGGTGAACTGTATGCTATGGAGCAGTTCAATGACTACAAGATGGTTGAAAACCGATCTGTAGTAGAACAGGCTCATGAGCTACAGATCATGGCAAAGGAACTCGAACTCCTCAAGTGTGTGCTTCCAGACAAGTTTGTCGCGAGATGCATTGTCGCTAAGCTTCCTCCTTCATGGAGAAACTTTGCCACTTCTTTGAAACATCAGAGGCATGAGCTGTCTGTTGAGTATCTTATTGGTTCTCTGGATGTTGAAGAGAAGGCGAGGGCAAAAGACAAACACACTAGTGGAACCGAGGGACATTCTGCTGCCAATATGGTGCAGAAAAATGCCCACAAGACCAAGGGAAATAACAAAGTCTGCCAGACTACCAACTTCAAGAAGAAGAAGGGGCAGAACAAGGAAAAGAAAGAACCTTGTTGGGTGTGTGGCAAGATTGGCAATTGGGCTCATTGTTGTCAACAGAAGAAAGGCAAGAAGGGTCAGGCTGGACAGAGTTCTAAATCTGTCAACATGGTCATTGGCAATACTGATGCAGGAACTTCAGGTTCTGGGTACGGTAATTTATTACCTACTGTTTTTTCAGTATTTCAACCCACAGAATGGTGGGTTGATACAGATGCCAATGTTCATGTATGTGCTGACATTTCCATGTTCACCTATTATCAGACTCGAGATTCCTCAGTCATGATGGGGAATGGGTTACATGCTACTGTTCTTGGTGCTGGCACTATAGATCTGAAGTTTACTTCGGGCAAGATCGTGCAATTGAAGAACGTGTGACATGTCCCTTTTATAAAGAAGAATCTCGTTAGTGGTTTCCGTCTTCTGAAAGATGGTTTAAGTTGGTCTTTGAGTCCAATAAAGTTGTACTATCTAAGTATGAAACCTTTGTTGGAAAAGGCTATGAATGCGGAGGCATGTTCCGTTTTTCATTGGTAGACTTCTGTGATGATGTAGTGAACCATATTTGCACTACTAGTAATGAAACTAATGTTTGGCATTCACGACTTTGTCATATTAATTTCGGTTGTATGTCGCGGCTTGCTGGTATGAGTTTAATTCCGAAATTTACTATTGTCAAAGGCTCTAAGTGTCATGCTTGTGTGCAAGCAAAGCAGCCTCGCAAGTCTCACAAGCCTGCAGAGGAGAGAAACTTGGCACCTCTAGAGCTCATACATTCAGATCTATGTGAGATGAATGGTGTGTTGACAATTAGTGGAAATAAATATTTCATGACTTTGATTGATGATTCTACTAGGTACTATTATGTATATCTCTTGAAAACAAAAGATGAGGCCTTAGATTTCTTTAAAATCTATAAGGCAGAAGTTGAAAATCAACTTGAGAGAAAGATCAAAAGAATTCGATCTGATCATGGTGGAGAGTACTTTTCTAATGAGTTCAATTTTTTCTGTTCGGAACACGGTATTATACATGACAGGATGCCTCCCAATTCTCCTCAATCGAATGGGATTGCTGAGAGGAAAAACCGAACTCTAATAGATTTGGTTAACGCCATGTTAGACACTGCCGGTTTATCCAAGGAATGGTGGGGGGAGGCTATATTGACTTCATGTCATGTCCTAAACCGTGTTCCAACTAAGAATAAAGAGATTACACCATCTGAAGAATGGGAAAAGAAAAGGTTGACACTCTCATACTTACGAACTTGGGGTTGTTTGGCAAAGGTCAACGTGCCAATCAACAAGAAGCGTAAGCTTGGACCAAAAACTATGGACTGTGTCTTTTTGGGCTATGCTTCTCACAGCATTGCTTACAGATTTCTTGTGGTGAAATCTGAAGTGGACGACATGAGTGTCGGTACCATTTTTGAATCAAGAGATGCTACATTCTTTGAGGATATATTTCCTATGAGAGATATGCCTAGCATATCTAATAAGGAATATGATCCAGTTTCTGAACCTGAAACTCCCATAGAGACTGATGAACAATCAGATGATGAGAGTTCAGATTCGGATGAGGGTGATAATGAAGCTCCCACAAGGAGAAAGAGACAAAGGACCGCAAGGTCTTTTGGTAATGATTTCATTGTGTACCTAGTGGATGACACTCCTACTACCATTTCAGAAGCTTTTGCATCTCCGGATGCAGACTACTGGAAGGAAGCGGTTCAAAGCGAGATGGATTCCATCTTGGGTAATGGAACGTGGGAGATATCTAAACGTCTGTATGGGTGCAAACTTGTAGGATGTAAATGGGTATTTAAGAAGAAGCTTAGGGCTGATGGTACTATTGAAAAGTACAAAGCTCGGCTTGTGGCTAAAGGCTATACCCAAAAAGAAGGCGAAGATTTCTTTGATACTTACTCACCTGTGGCGACATTGACCACAATTCGAGTACTACTATCACTGGCTGCCTCTCACGGTCTTCTCGTTCATCAAATGGATGTTAAGACGGCTTTCCTAAATGGAGAGTTGGACGAGGAAATTTACATGGAACAGCCTGATGGTTTTGTACTAGAAGGTCAAGAGAGAAATGTGTGTAAATTAAAGAAATCTTTGTATGGCCTCAAACAAGCTTCCAAGCAATGGCATGAGAAGTTTGAAATAACTTTCACATCTGTGGGCTTTGTTGTAAATGAAGCCGACAAATGTGTGTACTATCGCCATGGTGGGGGTGAGGGAGTTGTCCTATGTCTGTATGTAGATGACATACTAATTTTTGGGACAAGTCTCAAAGTGATTAATGAGGTCAAAACCTTCTTGTCTCAATGTTTTGAGATGAAGGATCTTGGAGAAGCTGATGTTATCCTAAACATCAAGCTACTGAGAGATGAGAATAATGGGATTACACTTGTGCAATCACATTATGTGGAGAAGGTGTTGAGAAGATTTGGATATGATGATTGCAAATCCTCTCCCACACCTTATGATCCTAGTTTTCTGCTTCGAAAGAATCAAAAGGCAGCTAGAGATCAGTTGAGATACTCTCAGATTATTGACTCACTTATGTATTTAGATTGCGCTACAAGGCCTGACATCTCATTTGCTGTGAGCAAACTCAGCCGGTTTGTGGCCAACCCGGGAGATGATCATTGGCATGCTCTTGAGAGAGTAATGCGCTATCTAAAGGGAACCGTGAGCTATGGAATACATTATACCTGGTATCCAAGAGTACTTGAAGGGTATAGTGATTCAAATTGGATATCAGATGCTGATGAGATAAAGGCCACAAGTGGATATATATTCACTTTTGGTGGTGACGCTGTTTCATGGAAGTCTTGCAAGCAGACCATCTTAACGAGGTCAACTATGGAAGCAGAACTCACATCATTAGATACTGCGACTGTCGATGCAGAATGGCTTCGTGAACTCTTAACAAATTTGCCTATGGTTGGAAAACCAATACCAACAATCCTTATGAACTGTGACAACCAAACTGTGATTGTCAAAGTGAACAGTTCTAAGGACAATATGAAGAGTTCAAGACATGTTAAGAGAAGACTGAAGTCTGTCAGAAAGCTGAGAAACTCCAG
The DNA here is from genome assembly GCA_910589775.1 of Avena eriantha. NCBI lineage: Eukaryota > Viridiplantae > Streptophyta > Magnoliopsida > Poales > Poaceae > Avena > Avena eriantha. Next base: position 34,419,291 of record OU342742.1, read on the forward strand.
AGTTATAGCATTGGATTATGTCCAAATGGCTAAGAATCTGGCAGATCCTTTTACGAGAGGACTATCAAGAAATTTGATAGAAAATGCATCAAGGGAGATGGGTTTGAGACCCACGTGAGTTGTCAAAGGGGTAACCCAACCTATGTGATCGGAGATCCCGTGAATTAGGACATGGGAAAACAAACCGAGACAACTGAGTTGAGAGAAACTTTCAGAACTCCCACTCCGCTGCAGATGCAATTCTCTCATGGTATTCTGTAAGGAAGGTTGATTATATCTTAATGTGTTCTGTCTGTCTCCTTGGGAGCAAAGACGCTGTCCTACAGAGCGATCTTGAAAAAACACACATATATGAGCTACACTGTTGGTCACAGTGTATGAGATTTGGGTGAATCTCTAGGAAGCTCATGAAAGGCCGAGAAGTGTGACTTATAAGCTCCACCCGAGGGGTAGCCTATGGCAGCCAAGTACCGTTAACGACATTGAGTGAAACTTGCTGCGCAAGACTGGCAATTCAAGGCATAGTCCATTGTTCAGTTGTAGTAAGCGTATCTCTTTGTCTGGGTGGAAGTTCAACTTAACAGTCTCCACTAAACTGCAGGTATATTAAACAGTGATTGGAACAGATGTGCCATATAATGTGCCTCTGAGATCTGGTGGAGGATTGTTAGATTTATTTGGGCTGCAGCCCATGTAGGCAGCCCATCTAGTCTAATAAATCCTGAAATCTCAAGGCCCGTCTACTATGGCAGCTTGGGAGCTGTATGGGAGCAAAGTTTAGTCCCACATTGTTAGTTGGGAGAGAGTTGGACCAGCTTATAAGGTGAGCTATTTCACTCCCACTAAGTGAGTGAGAAGAGAAGGAGTCCACACGCACTCCTTCTCCTCCGTTGCCCGCCTCGCCTCGCCCGCACGCGCGTCGCGTTTCGTGAATCGAGTTCGAGTTAGAAACTCGTTTTGTGGAAGAGTAAATTTTTGCTTGGTGCACTAGCTGTTTGGTACGTGTCAACATTCGTGTGCATGTTTGACGCATGTCCTTGTCTTCCAACGCATGGCGACTTGCTCGGCTCACCTCCCAGGCTCTATAGAGCGAGAGACAGACAGATCTAGAGGGATCTGTTCTCTCTCAGTCTCTCTCGTTGTGTGGTCCTCTTGCTACGCTGCTCTCTAGGCTTCCCCATCCCGGCGGTTGCGTGCGCTGCTGTCCGGTAGAGCAGGCCTCCGAAACCCTGTCCGTTGAGATCCTGCACCGAGAGACGGGCGATAAGGTTTTTGGGAACGTCTCGGCGCGACTGCTCGCCTCCGTTCGTGTGTTCTTCTTCAGCAACCGACGACCTCATCAGCACCATGGGCGAAAACAACAATGACCAAGGTGCTGCTGCGGTGACGACCTTTCCGGTCAACCTGTACGTCCTATTCTTCTCTTTGTATGCACTGGTTCTTGCTCGATTTTCAGATCTATTAGATGTGGTTGTTTGGCTGCATGTGTTTAGATCTGCTAGTGCTTATATAATGTTGATTTCGGTAATTAATCTTGTGAGGAAATTGCCTAATCTTCCAACATGTTTGATGACTTTGCCCCAATTATGGTGAGTTTTTGCAATTCACTCGTCACACCCGGAATAACTCCAATGTTGCCTAAATCCCTGAACCTCTACCGCGGCATTGTCGTCGTCAGTAACTGCCTCAAGGTGGTCCAGTTTGAGGCGATCGGCTCCCCGAGAATGACCCTGAAACCGAGGGCCCAGACATCAGGATCCATGACCATGATTGAACGCTCACCACGTACACACCAACAACAAGATCGCCAGTGGACACGACCGGGAAATCGACTGCACCACCAAGATTTTAGACATCATCATCGACGAGGCAGCGCCTTCTCAGCACTACTGGCTGTGGATTGCTGCATGGACCACAGAACGAACGGCGAGCCAGATGTAGCAGAGCGGAAGTTGCAGAACCTGTGCGCTTGTCAGCCAGTTTCCGGCTTTGAAGATAGAGGTGTTGCTTACTTGATCGTCAGGACCAAATTCATACATCGAAAGGGAGGGGTTATCGCTGTCGACACGAGGAACAAGAGGTTTGAAGCCATGGCTACAATTCCAACTGAAAGAAGCTTTGGACCCGTTCCTTGCATACTGTCCTAGTTGGGTCTGTAGTTGTGTGAATAGCCCTATGCCAAAATCAGGTCTATAGATTTGAGTGAAACTCTCGATCGAGTTCAAAATCGATCTTCTCCATACTCCGGCCTAGTTCGTTTAATCCATGGAGGCCGGAATTGACTTGGATTGTGGCCAGATTCCGGTTTTCCAGCCCAGCGAGGCAAATTATCTAACCCAGAAAATTTTAGGTCTTCGGTTAGGCCCTGACGAAATTCTAACCCAGCGTATCCAGTCCATCTATCACACAATTGGTCTGGAGAAAATTATGCTCACCAGACCTTATGGAATTATTTTCCAAGACATGAAAGAGAAAGAGCGCGAGCGACGCATATTCGGCAGCGACATGCAGATTTTCACCGAACGGCTGGAGACATGCAAGGAAGTAGGGGGAGAGATTAAACGAGGTTATTGGGGTTTGGGTGATAGGTTGAAATTAACCCAATCCATGCCTGGTTGGATTCCATGTCTAGATCCAATCCAAACAAAACCAAGGAGGGTGTCAACAATCTCGACAGATCGAACACAGGGGCAAGTTACATCCGGGAAAAAAAGGATCGGAGATCGCATCTGCTCCGCACTACCCGTAGCCGCCGGTCCCTGCCTCCTGGGTCGGCCGCTCCAGCGACAGGAGGGGGTGGTGACCCGGCCTCCGGCCTGTAGTTAGGGTTGGCCTAATTTTTTCTCGAGACATGGCTTACATGGAGGAGACTGCGTCGTGTCGGAATAATTTGTCCCTCGGCGTCGCTCCAATCGGTCACGTCGGGCACATGTGGCCCAGTCTTCTCGCCGGTCTCTGGATCCGGTGAGATTTGTTTCTGGTGGTCAATGTTCGTTACTCACGCGGGTGACGGGTGCGTTAGCTGCTGCAGTAGTGTTTGGTGTTTTGCAGGTACGTGCGTGGAAGATGGTAGGTGGCGGTGTTTCTCTTCTTCGACTGCGTCGGATGAAGACACCGGAGTCAGGATCTAATGACCACGAGGAAGATCCCCGGCCAACGTGCCACAAAGTCTCAGACTCGACTCGGTTCATCGGCTCGAAAAGCATCCTTGTATGCGATGACGGTTGTTCGCATCTTTTTCTGGCACTACCATGGTGGCGGCGGAGGACGATGGGCAACGGCTTGGCGAGGCACAAGTTTCTCTAATGGTGGAATTGTAGTTTTATTTGCGGTGTTTTTTTTTGTTGCAAAATTGCTTGACAAACATATTTGTCTTAGACGTTAACCTGGATTGTCTAATGAAATACTATATGGTTTACTTTAAAAAAACAAGGAGGCCTCATTTAGGAATTGTAGACATGCAAGGAGTAGTAGCTAGTAGTCCTACTAGTTCTTTCGCAACAAACCAAACTGACAAATTCTATGTACTCCAGTATTAAAAGACGGGTCTCGTAAAACCCGTATCACTGCGTTACAAGACGCATCTCTGTGTGTCGCTCTTGTTCAGCAGCAGTTGAGTGACACGTACGGATCCTGGGGAGGGGCCTGAGTGACCGGCGGTGCACCGAACCACACCGTCCACACCGTCGTGCGTGCCGCCAGGCCGCCACAGGAGAGGACCTGGACGCACGGACTGGGGCCGGCAGTTGATTTGGCCGGGAGTGGCATACAGCAGAGTCGAGGGCCGATCGTCGACGGCAACGGCAACGGCAACGGCGGCGCGACACGCACGTCCACGGCATCAGCACCTGGCCTCCGGCGGCCCAGGCGCGTGCAAAGTGCGTGGTCGTGCACGCCGGCCCCAGCGCAGTGGCGCACCAACGCACATTACGCACCCGGCGACAAAAATCGCCAGTGCGGCTCGGCTGCCACGGGCGTTCCAACAGCACCAAACACGGGCCGAACAACAATGGAACATACCAACAACCGTCGGTCCGTCCACCACCAGCTCGCCTCGCCTCGCCTCACGGGCGCTTTGGCCGGTCCTGCACACAGCACACGCTAACTCGGTCATCATGTTTTAATTCGGAACTTTAATTCCAACCGAAAACCGACTAGTAGTAGTACTACTCTGCACACTAGCACAACCCTACAAGAAGGGACAGACCTGTCCCCATCTGTCAGCGACGACGAGTCGAGCAGTGAGTGTGAGCCCAGCAGCCGCGCACAAGCTCCCAGGAATTTACTAACCCCTTTGTCCCTGCCCCATCCCACGGCGTGGGAACCGGAGGAGGAGGAGGAGGAGACCTCCCCCCGCCGCACCACACACGGGCACGTCTCACGGTAACCCAGAACTGGCGGCCGCACCGCACCGCACGGGTAGCAGTAAAGTCGCCAGTTAACGCGAGCGCGGACTCTGACACGCCGGTGGAAAACCCATTGCACTAGCAGACTGGAGTGGAGTTAACGAGCGAGCGAGCGAGTCCAAAACAAACCAGCACGACTCTCTCTCTCTCTCCACCGGGGCAGCAGCGGAGAGACAGCCACGCTGCCCTGCCTTCCGCTCGCCTCCTCATCCTCCCCGCCGCTTCCACTTGCGCCAGCCACTGCCTCCGCTCTCACTCCACTCCTCCCCCCTTCCCTCCTCCTCTCTTCCCGGTCGCGCGGCCGAGGGGAGACAGAGTAGCGTGCAGCTCTTCTCCCTCCCCGCCAATTGCTTCACAAGCTGAATCCTACCAGGCAATCCAGGAGCTTTCCGGGTTCTCCTGCCCGCATTTTGCCGTTTCCGTCGGAAATCCTTCGCCCAAAGCGGCGACCTCCTGACCTCGATTTCCCTTCTTCCTTGCAGCAGCCGCCGGCAGGAAAGGAAGAAGGGGAACGGCCATGTCAAGGCGAATGCTGCCGCCCGTGTGACTGGTCTCGCAGATCTGCCAGTGCTGCCGGAATCTCGAGCCGGGGAAGGTTCTTGCCGCAGATGGGCGGTAGAAGCGGCCAGGTCTCCGTGATCTTCTAGCCGAGAAAAACCCGAGCGATTTTGTCGAGGTTGAAAGCCGAAGCCGGAGGACGGATCGACAGACCGACAGGCAGCAATGTCCTCCTGGGAGAACCTGGGCGACGCGGCCAACGTGGCCCAACTCACAGGCCTGGACGCCGTGCGCCTCATCGCGCTGATCGTCAAGGCGGCATCCACGGCGCGGATGCACAAGCGCAACTGCCGCCGCTTCGCGCAGCACCTCAAGCTCATCGGGGGCCTGCTGGAGCAGCTCAGGGTCTCCGAGCTCAAGCGGTACCCGGAGACGCGGGAGCCGCTGGAGCAGCTCGAGGACGCGCTGCGCAGAGGGTACCTGCTCGTCAGCTCCTGCCAGGACCGGTCCTTCCTCTACCTCCTCGCCATGGGCTGGAACATCGTGTACCGCTTCCGCACCGCGCAGAGCGAGATCGACAACTACCTACGCCTCGTGCCGCTCATCACGCTCGTCGACAACGCACGCGTCAGGGTCCGTAATCGAATCCTCTGCATTGATTTGCTTAGTAGTTCTCCTGTTGATTCCGTTCTGGCTACTGCACAATGTTCAGAGACCGACACCTAGGTTCGTTGGTTGGGTAGGCTTTCTAGAGATGTCGATTTGTTTTATTCATTCTTTCTGCTGGGATATACTGGTCTAGAGAAAAGGTGACGTGCATTCCACTTAGCTTATGAAGTAGTAGTAGGTTGGTTGTTGCATATGGAATCTCTGCTTTTTTCAGAGTTGGTGGAAGATAATCGAACTGAATTAGTGGTTTTCCTCTGTGCTCGCATGTGTCTTGTTTCCTGTCGGTTGTTTATGAAATTAGCACGAACCAAAATTATCTATGGCACTAGAACTTTCCATTCCCTCATTTGAGTGAAAACGTACAACTTTTTGCCGACCCGTCATTTCTATCTACACAAACAAACTTGTGTCTTGTTTCCTGACGGTTGTCTGTGGTATGAACCAAAGATTCTATCACAATTTTCATCTCTCGTTTCAGTATAGAATATACAGCTTTTTGGGGTGATCACCAATTCCATTGTTTAGGTATGCCCACAAACTTCTAGATTGCTGCTAGGAAGCCAAGCCATGGGCGCAGTCACCATTTTTAGATTGCTACTAGGAAGCTTAGCCATGAGACTAAACATGTCTCTTTGGATTGGTTCCCTGTTATCCTCTTTTGTTGCTCCTATCCACATTCTCTTTGGCTTTAAGGCATATTCTTGATCATCCTTTTTCTGTATCTCAGGAGCGGATCGAGTACATCGAAAGGGATCAGTGTGAATATTCTCTTGATGAGGAAGACAAGGAGGTCCAAGATGCTCTGTTAAACCCTGACCCTGACACAAATCCTTCGATTGTGCTCAAGAAGACCCTGTCATGCTCTTATCCAAACTTGCCATTTAATGAAGCTCTTCGTAAGGAAAGCGAGAAGCTCCAGGTGGAGCTTCAGAGATCACAAAGCAACATGGATATGAGCCAATGTGAGGTCATTCATCACCTGCTTGGAGTAACTAGAACGGTGGCAAGTTCTATTCCAGAAGAAAGTACAGGTGCAAAGGCTACCAAAGATGCAAAGGTTACCAAGAAAACAGATTCAAATTGCACAAAAGCTAATGAAGATGGTGCAAAATCATATGATGACGACTCTCCAAAGAAGCAAAAAGATGCCTACAATGCACCACGGTTAGTAAAACTTACATGTGCCTGTTTATGTATGGTGGGAATTCATAGAACATGATGAGCGGAACTGGGTTCTTGTATGGTAGACCAATTTATGTGATCCAATATAAGGGAACTGGGTTCTTGTATGTACCTATGCTAATGTTTTGAACTTGAACTGGATATTAGGTTTCCCTCTACAAAATGGACTTCCGTACTATCTGATAGTTTTCATTCAATGCAGGAGTTCTACACCTGTACCATACAACCATGATATGGTCTCGAGTACAGGATCACACAGTGATGAGTGGCATGCAGATTTACTTGGTTGCTGTTCAGAGCCATCTTTGTGTATGTCTATTTGTCTTCTCAGTGTGCTATGGAAAATTAATAATTACGCTCACTTTTGCACCGATGGGTTCTATAATTTCTCTGTAGCTTTGTATGCTATTTCAAGCACAGATGTTCACTTTGGGCTAGCATATCACTCTAACCTAGCAATAACAACACGGTTTATGCCTGACGGCATAGTTCAGCAGTCTGTGTCTAGGTAGTATAAACAGAACACAATATTAAAATCCATGTACTGTAATGCATCTTAAACTGAAAGAATAACATGAATGGGTCTAGGACTTTGCTGTTTTAAAATACTTTTATGTTTGGATATGCCCTGAGTATGTTGATCGCAATGATTCTTACATATTATGCTTGCTGTTTGTCTGCGTGTGATAACACAGGTCTAAAGACATTCTTTTTCCCCTGTGGAACCTTCTCAAGGATTGCTTCGATCGCCAAGAACAGACCCATGTGTAAGAATATTCTCTAAAAATAGTCATTATATTAACTGTGCAGATTTATTTTTCTTTTCTAGTTATTCCTTCATATCAAACGTACATCATTTTCTGCTTGTTCGATTGTTTTACTGCCAATTCCTCTGATGAATAGAAAATTCCCATTCATCCTTTTTTACCAGTCTTATACAAAATCTTTTGATGTACTGGGCATCATGTAAATAAAAAATTTCAGTGCAGAAAGGTTGTAGTCAAACAGATCATGTCTACTTTAAAATTAAAAGCAGTCACACTTTATGTGAACCTAGCTACCCCTGTAAAACTAAAAGTCCGAGTTATATATTTACTCTGTTGTTCTCAGCTTCGGCAGAAGCCTGCAATGATATTATGGCGTACTCCCTGATATTGTCTTGTTGCTGTTACACTTGTTGTGTAAGGAGAAAGCTTCGTCAAAGGTTAAATATCGCGGTAAATATTCCTGCCCTTTTATATGGCTTGGTACCAATATTTTTTTGCCCTGACCTCTGGGATTGTCCATGTTCTACACCCTTCATTGACTGCAACCTAGACTATCATAGGGAAATTTAATAATGTATCTTTTTGTCCAGTGCTAGTGTTGATGTCTGACAAAATATCCGTGACACCTCCCTGCTAGAGTGTCCGTAGTATATACTAGGGAACTCACAACCTTGTATAGTACCTAAAGTTGTGATTTTCTTATGCTGCTGACAGGGAGGATGCTGTGACGATTTCCTTTCACATGTGATGTGCTGTTGCTGTGCGCTTGTACAAGAATGGCGGGAAGTAAAGATTCGTGGTGCATATGGTGAGTTTCCTATTTCCATCCCTGCAAGTGAACCATGGTTAGGAATTAGGCATGATGCAACATTGTTCAGACCATGCCCTTGACAAAGAAATGAGAGACAATTATAGTAGATTGATCAGAGTACAATACCTAAGCCTCATCATTTATAGCGTATTTAGGATAAGAACACTTCAAATTGCCTCCTTTACACAAACATATCGTCTTGATTGTGAGTTGTTGGCTTACAACGCATGTAGTGATTTAAATGGGTTTTGATACTGGCATACTCCCTCGAATCAAGTGTTGGTTTCTTTGTGCCTCATTTCTTGCAGGTGAGACGACAAAGGTAACCCCGCCAGCATGCCAATACATGGAACACTGACCCGCAACGCGAGAGGCCCGGACTCCTGTAAATTATACCTATTGATTGACCTAAAATTGTCAGAAACCGTACCACCATGGTAGTGATACAGGTGCAGTTGTTGCTGTATGTGTTGTATTTACGCTTACTGTCCGTCGTCCTTGTTGGTATTATGGATCTTAGAATTTAATTTGTAAAGAGTAACTAAACTCATGGGTTACAGGCCAGTTAGAGCCAAGAGGGTTAACATCTTCATTGCTGTCTGTATTTCAAAGAGATCCTTTGATTTTGTTCTCATAGAATCATTATTTTCATGGCTCAAACTTCATTTCATGCCGTATATGTTTTGGCCGTCAAAAGTCAGCGAATACAACAAGATTCCACTACGCGTTGGTTGAAACCATCAAATCCGGTAACTGGGGAAGTTCTCGATGCTAGCTTCAGATTACAACGGTTTTGCCATCTATCAGACGAACATCACTGCTCGTATAAGTATACAAAATAATTGAGAAAAATATTGATCGATCGTCTACCAATGTTGATCGATCGAGCGATAACTATCTCTGAATCTAATTTTGGATGCAGATCATGATGCCAAATTATCACCAAACCAAGGAGCTTTATTCATAATATTTTAAAAATAAAATATACAGAGTATGAAGGTATAATACTAGGATTGAAGAAAAGAATGTTCGACGGAATCAAGACATAGCAGTAGCCATCCAGTCCAAAGCTGCAAGCAACCATGTATCTACTGCATCATCGCCGCCGCGAGAAGGGACATCAGCGCCGAGAACACCACGGCCATCGTGGACACGCTGCTGGCGGCGTCGCCGGCGTCAGGCGCCGGCGCTGGGGCCGAGGAAGGCGCCATGAAATCCTGCGCAGAGGCGGAGGCAAATAAGACGGAGGCGGCCGCCACGGCGAGGAGCAGCACGGCGATGCGTGGAGCCATCAAGACCTTGTGGTGCTGTATAGCTTGCGAGTAGATCGGGGAAGAATCGGCGAGTAGGAAGTAATTTGATGGCGGTCAGGTGGAATGATGCTGGACCCTCGGACTCTGGTCAGGTGTTTATATAGGATAGGAGGCTTGTAGGTCGTAGGTTCAGTGTTCGCGTTCTTGCGGGGAAGACGCGCGCCGCACGGACGCGGACGTGAGCCGCAGGACGTATTAGGTCGCGTGGCGTGGGAATCGCACGGTCTGGTTCGGCGTGGCTGGTGCCCACAGGCTACAGCGAGCGCACACGGTAGGCGACGCAGTGCCGGCCGACCAGCCATTGCGCGTTGGCCCGACCGCAACGTGGCTTCAAGCTAGCGAGAGCGGTGACCTGCCGAAGGCCGATGTTTAGTTATGTCGACCGAGTTACTCCCTACGACGTCCCTTTTTTTTTTTAAATTCATCCGATCTATTAATAATCATCAACAGGAGTATAAAGAGACTTAAAAGTAATAAAAATTATAAATAGTTCATTGGACCACCTAGCGACGACTGCAAACACTAGCTCGAGCCGAAGACGCGCCGCCGTCCTCGCTCCTCCATCACCGGAGCCTTTTATCAAAATCAAACTTTACAATGTTTGACCAAATAGTTTGATAGAAACATGAGCCTATATAATGCTAAATTAATATTATTAGAATTGTTTTAAAATATATTTTCATATTATATGTATTTCATATCATTATTTTACATATTATTGTTCAAACTTTAAGCGCAACATATTATGAGATAGAGAGTACCTAAAATTGATACGGTCACTCATCATTTGTGAATACATAATATACGGAATCTAAATACGATTTGATGTTCATCTAGGTCACTAGCTCAGTGTAGATTAATGTATTCGTTGATGTGGAACTATGTTGACAAGCCTTTAGCTTTGATTTTTTTTACAAAAATGCCCATTGAAAAAAAACTTGTAAATAGGCTCTTGTCCTCTTCCTCGGGATAGACATGCAGTTACCTATCACCTGTTGTCCGTCGATCCCACCGCCGGAGATCCTTGACATAGCTCCTGGACGCGAGGATAGGGGCACCGAAACCCTTCCCTCTTTCCCAGACTTCCTATCCCTTTTCTTCGCTCCCCCGCGCTCTCCATCGTTGCCACAATCGAGCTCCCGAAAATGTAATAATGGTGCCCGCGTAGCATCGCCATTGCAACCTCTCCACGATCGTCCGAGCAAACCTCCATCACCGACACCTTGTCAGCGTCCTCCTTGCCGACTCACGGAAGTAGGGACGACCAGAATCGATCGAATTGATACCTCCTTCTCTGCCCTAGACATTGTCTGTTGTTGTCGTACCCGACCCTTCCCGCTGTCACCGATCACTTCTGCTCCGGTGCTCCGCCCCTGGCTCTGGTTGTGAAAAAGAATCGACGCGGACGGTCGAGATTAGTTGATACCTTTTCATAACCGGTGGCAAAATTGTAATATGTTGGGTTTGGGAAGATACGTAGAGCCCGTATAGGCCCGTACATGCCCGCGGCTATTTGTACCAGGGAGTGTACGCGTATTTTGTACGGGTGGGTGTGACGGGCGCGGGTGACGTCAGCTGAAACGAAATGACGCGACGTATAAGAGCTCCCTTGGCCGCTTCGCCTGGCCTCATCCCCACCATTTGCCCCATTTTGCCTCACCAGATACGGAAAGAAGAGCGCGGGAGAAAACTCTAGCTCTCCCCATCGTCTCCTCCGCCCGAGGCCTTCGAGCTCTCCCGTACCAGATTTTAAACTTGCTACATGTAGAAATTTGAAAATACTAAATCACCTCCAGATCAAATTTGAATTTTGAGCAAGTTAACTTTTAAATTTTGGTAACATATTTCATATGTTGTTAACATGCAGGTAGAGCATGTAGTTTGGATATTGGTAGAACTTTGAAAGAGAGCTTGCACATCTTTATGCATTTTATTTGTTCGACGCGATTTTGACCAAACTTTGACAGGTCACTACAAATTCAAAAAAAATCAAAAAAATATAAAACTTTGTCCATGTGTTTTACATTATACCCTAGTTTACATGAAAAAATAAACCTTGAGTTTGTTGAATGAAAGTTGAGGTTGCTCTCTCACACTTGGTTTCAAGTGTGAGTCTCATGGGTAAGTACCCAAATTACCTAGGAGAGGGCCAACTCTATGACATACTTTCTCAGAATGGGCTTAGATTTGGTAGGTAGGTGTATCTTGGCATAGCACACATTTCATCTTTTGGGGTTTTTTGGCCAACTATGATTTCACATACCATTTTCCATTTTAATAATTCAAATTCAAACACATTTTGTGAAGGTAGTTCAAAATTTTGAATAAAAATTGTCTTTGACCAACATGGTATGGATTTTGGGGTCATTTAGTTGGAATGTGACCACTTTGTTCATTGTGAAATGCTTGTTTGCTCAAATTTTACCTCAAGTCAAACTTTGGTCAATCTGGTCAAAACATTGAAATATTGTACTACATCTTGTCTGAATTGCATGAGGTTTTCACCATTGTTTCAAGGAATGTAGGGGCCATATTATTCATTTGTAGTGTTTTTTCAGATTCAAAACTTGCTGCATGTAGAAATTTTAAAATCCAGTTAAACACAACAAATAGGTGGTTATGACATGAATTTCCAGAAAAATCCAGATTTGGATTTCGGGAGCTGTGTTTGTCTGAATTGCATGAGGTTTTCACCATTGTTTGAAGCAATGTAGGGGTCACATTATTCATTTGTAGAGTTTTTTCAGATTCAAAACTTGCTGCATGTAGAAATTTGAAAATACTAAATCACCTCCAAATCAAATTTGAATTTTGAGCAAGTTAACTTTTAAATTTTGATACCAAATTTTTATATGTTGTAAATATGGAGGTATAGCATGCCGTTTGTACATTGCTAGAACTTTGAAAGAGAGCTTGCACATTATAATGCATTATATTTGTTCGAATGTCTTAGATTATTTGACCTAAATTTGAGCGGGGCAATAGAAATTTAAAGAAAAATCAAAAAATGTAAAACCTTGCCCATGTCTCTTAGATTGGTTGTGTCACCATGTGTAAAAAATATTAGAAAATTTAATGAAGGTCGAAAAAATCACATGCTTAGAAAAGATGGTTCAAGTTAGACGAAACGACTTGTTTCTAAGTTGTCAAATTTTCCGACCTTCTATAATTTATTTCAAACTTTGTATACATGTTACATGTCAAGCACTGATGTCAAATATATAGTTATTTTCCTAGAATTGAAAGTTCTAAATTTAAGCATTTTGTGAAATTCATATCGAAAAAGATAACAAAAAACTTCGGTCCGACGAAAAAAACTTCGCCAGGCCCTTGATATAGCGCAGGACCCGTTTCATGTAATATCTCGGACGGGATGAGTCCAGCGGCCTTTATTGGCCCAAGAAGGACCGACCAAGTGGAAATATATTAAACCCCACGATCGCTTTCTTCTGCTAACCCTAAACGCCGTCATAGTCCGCTAGTCGACTCAGCCCCTTTGACCTCGTCTGCACCTAATTCCTCGGCGCAGCTTCGATGGCCGCTATCCTCCACAGTGGTCGTTCCTCCTCTACAGAGGTCGTTTAGGTAAACCTCTGATCCAACGCATCAGTAGTTTTATTTTAGGCACATCTTCCTCTAATCCTCGAAAGTGGTAGGCTAGTCGGTTCATGACTTAGAACACTAAGATCCGATACTACTTTTCCTTACATTTATGTTTAATAGTATCCTTGTGTGGTTGTAGTGATTTTTCGTTTTCAAATTCTGTTGAATCGCGCGGAAATTCTGTCCATTGTTGTTTGTCCCTTAAATTCTGTCTAATGATAGGGCAGACGCTTGCCGGTCAAGACACAAGCCAACTAGGACGACTGATATCAATATTATTAGTCCCTCTAGATCCACTAGTTCATTTAGATATTACCAGACATGTTTATAGGAAGTAGTATCGTCATTTTATGTGTGTAGTGAGTTACTCATATCGCATGCAGCAATACAGTCTACATATTACTATCGCGCCAATATATTAATTGTGTTTTTTGTTTTTAGGATGGACGATCTTAAGGGGGATATTGGTTGCAACATCGAAAAATGGTGTAACTTAGTGGCGGGTCTTTCCATCGCTCAACGGGCTAGACTAGCCCAAACGAATCTGCGTAGTATGATGATGATGCCATCTACAAAGATGCGCACAACCTTAATAAGGTACTAATGCAAATATTTCTGTTCTACCATTGTACATATGTTTTTTTCCTATATTCTGATTCATGGTAATTATTGTTGAAGGTTCATGCTCGAGGCTTTTGACCCTACAACAGGTACATTCGCCATAGAAGAGACAAATGGGACAATCTCTATTGGGCCCGTCGACGTAGAGTGTATCCTTGGTCTCGAGAATGAAGGTTTTTCAGCAGCGGACATACTTACTGAAGAAGGAGAGGACGTGAAGGATCGCGTCCCCACACACTTTCTGAGCAAATCTACTAGAAACATCGCAATTGATGATTTAATCGCTGACATCATAAAAAATAAAGTTGCCGATGACGACTTTCTGCGAAAGGTGGTGCTAGTGCTACTTGGAACAGTTATTGCGTCTATGTCGACAAAGGTTGTTCCGAAGCAGTACTATGCATTAGTTGATGATGTTAACAGAATGTCCAAGATTAATTGGAATGCTTTAACGAGGAGGGTTCTAATGGACAGCATCAGGATTGGGAGAAAAGGAGAAATAATCCGGCAATGGCCGAAAGGAAATCTTGGACTATTTCAGGTTTTATTTTCGTACTCATTTGTTTTTGCATGTATACTCTATGATGTTTGTGCTATAGCTAATTTACTTATATTTCTTAAAATGTAGTACTTGTACTGGGAGAAAGTGCTGCCTCAGGAAGGCGAATGTGCATTTAATCCTAAAATGCCCATACGCCCCCTCATGAGGAATTGGAACGAAGCCGCTGCCACAAAGAGAGACAATTTCGACTACGAGAATGGGCGTGGTCATGGTAACGTCAAGGTAATATTTTTTTTGGCTTCCCTCGTATATTTCCTTTTTAGATTATGACTCATGTAAATAAAGTACGCAGGACTTACAGCTTGTATCATTTGTACCATCATGCAGATAGAAGATAATATCATTGAAGAATATCGTATGCAAGAGCCATTGATGGCAGATCCTATGCTCGCTCGTAAGCAAAAGGCCAAGCCGGTTAGTGTTTCGCATAAGAAGATCAATGGTACACAACAAATTGGTAATGATCAGATGAAGCTTTTGTTCAAGTGGGTGACAGATCACTTGGACACACAGTTACAAAAATGTTGACTCCTATAGCTGATTTATATGCTCAGGTGAGATACTAAACTACATAGTTAAGGTCATTGTAGATGAACATTTAGTTGTGCTATTACATTTCCATCTTGTAGAGAACATTGGAACTGTTCAACAAGGAAGGCGTGACGTACAAACCTATGGATGCAGTGGCTTCAGCAGAAATGGAAGAGGAAGAAGATGCTAGTTCTTTTCAGAATGGACCTCATGAAAAAAAAGAATTCGTCTACAAGAAAGATAGCAATTCCGAAGAAGAGGTCGAGTGCATTGGTGCGACCGCGCCTTCCGAAGTTGCTGACCATGCCACACATGAGAAGGCGCCTGCACAGAATGGCGTAAATGGCCATACACCACTTAGCAAGGCAAATGGTGTGAATGATCGTATACCGGACAAGAGGATTGGTGTACTTGGTAGCACACCGGATAACCCTTTTATTATTAATAATGCAGAACCAGTAAAAGAAGAATCTGATATTGATATTTCTGCTGTTTCTATTAATAAGTTTATGTCTATGGCACAATTAAATAAAGGTGTATCAAATGACTGTCAAGCAGCTGATAGCCGAAAGGAAGATGAGTTAACTGGGAAATGGAAGCGTACAGTCCCAAAAAAGTTTCAGTCTCCTTGTGCTCTTGACAAACCCATCAAGCATTTAGTCCGCGGATCTACTGCAAAAGGTAAAGTTCATATTTGAATTGTTTAATAAAACTTGTAAACATGTCTTGCATTCAAATATACTAATTCAGTTTTTTATTTATATATATGCAGTTCTCGATTTCGATGATAAACCAGGCCCAGATGCAAATTGCAACACTGATTCATGTACTAATTTGACTCCACAACAAATAGATGCTGCCGTCGTATTTTTTGAGCTTTTATCTCAGTTAGATCAGCACAAGAAAAAAAGCTTATACAAGAACTCCCGTGGAGATGAAGTTAGTGCAGAAAGACTACGTGTCGTTCTAGATTGTAAATGGTTGTCTGATAATGTAAGTGATAACTGCACTTATTGGCAATACTTTAATATTATGCCAATACATTAATTTTATGTTTTGTGTGTTGCAAACACTCAATTCAATTATGTATGTTGCAGGTAATAGATGAGTACATTGGACATTTAGCCCTCCGGGTTGGGCATGACCGTTTTTATGTCCAGCATGGAGATCTAAATTTCAAGTAGACCGTGCAATTGCTGGAGACAAAGTAGAAGAGTCCACCATGAATATGGATAATGAGATGCAAAAATCTGGAACAGTTGGTAGAGTGTTGGAAGAATATACAGTTTGTAAAAAGGTATGTTATATTATGTTTGCGATCAATTATTATATGTTATGATTAAACATCTAAAAATCCATCAGATATTTAATAATATGAGTTTTTTGTAGACTTATTTTCCCTTGAATACCGGCAATACACACTGGATGACGGTGGTCATGCACATGCCAAAGCAAGAGTTTCAAGTTCTGTACTCGCTATATCCTCTGGACTTAACTTTGGAGACTGTCGAGGCACTAGTATGTGGAGAATATATTGTCCTTATTTTTTTTCAAAATGTGTTGCACATTTAACCATGATCTTTTTATAGCGTCGCCAAATTGGACAAGACATGCAAGTGGCAAATGCAACTACAGATGGTCGATATCCGGATGTTTCAAAGTGGCCAATTAAAGAGTATGAGATGCCGCAGCAGCGGGATGGGTGAGTAAATGTTACATCATGTTCTCTACGACGGAATGAACATGAGCATTGTATTAATCTTTCTACTCTTATACCTTTACAACAAAAACTCTTGTGGATTATTTGTCATCGAATGCATGGAGCATAGGGATGGTGAACGGATGACAGGAGAATTTTCCCAGGTATGATTACGAACTAAACGGTCCATCCTAACTAAATTTTAACTCACCGCGATTTCTACTAATTTGTAGGCCACGGTTAACGCAAGGAGGAGACGTGTCATTGTAGAAATGATGTTGTCGCCGTTCAACAAATTAGATGCCGTGAAAAAGAAAGTTCACGAGATCGCTTCAAAGATGAACAAGTTATAAAAGCATAGATGATTAGAATTTTCAAGTTAGAGTGGTTAGGTTTCAGTCCCGAAGAAGGTTTCCTAGCCATTATAACTTGTTTTTATCGATCAACTATGTAACATAATGACCTCAACTATTTCGTTTTATTATATGCACTTAAGGCTACTCATATATTGTTATATGACAGATTTATTAATCAGAAGTTCATGTTTTGTACAATGTTTGTACAAATCGAGTTGTACTAATAGTGTGACAAAAAAGACATAGCTGGTATGAAATCCGTCACTTGTTTATTATTAGAGTGTAAAAAACTCCTCTTTTGTAACAACTTGCTACTTTGCATCTTGCCACCTGTACATGATGACTACTAAAAGTCCAAACATTACAACACACAATGTCGCAAGGAAACAAATAATGTTGTCCTTACATTTTAATAGTTTATTTTGTATTTTCAAATGTGTGTTCAGTTTTTTCTCAGCCTCTTCTTTTGCCATCAGTATCTTGTTATTCTTTTCGGCTAGTTGCCCAATCACATATCTTTCTCTTCCTTTCCATTCATCTTCTACCCATTCGACATGTCCGCACTTATGTAATCCCTGAAACAATAAAAAAAGTTATATTTTTTGTGTGATATCTTAATATATTGTCAATGATGTACATAACACAAGGATATAGGGTAAAACCTCATATGAACAACCCAGAAACCGTCTACCAGCATCACAACCATCTTTGCAGACACGACGAGCAGGGAACACCGAGTGGCCGCACCTATTTTTTTTTTGTGCTCAATACCATTGTACGCAGGATCATACTCATATTGCGGCAAAGCATCAACAAAATGGGGCAACATGACCTCATTAACATCCTAAATTGCAAAATATGAGATACTGCGTAAATTGCGTAGAAATGAAACAGAAAGAAAGATTTTCAAGAACTAACCGTCTCATCTAGGGTTGGCGGTGCGCCTTTCTTGATCTTCCCGCTGTCGTAATGGACAACAGATGTAAGCTTCGCCCATCCCTTAGCGTCGTCCGTCGGATCCATCCCAGCCGACGAGTTTGCGCGTGCCTGCATCCGCCGATCAGTCACACGGCGAGACGACATAGCCTAGACGAATCCTAGATGAGACTGAGGGTATGCACATTTATATAGCCTAGACGAATCCTAGACGACATAGGCCCGGCTACTAGGACCGTGACTAGTCCATGGGCCGGGTAGCATTACAGCCCAAATTAACGAGGAAACAATCAACTACTTCGTGGGCCAGCCACGGATAAAAATCGTTGCAATTTTATGCAAACATCTAGATTTTCAGTGTTATTCTTTTTATTTTTTTACATCATAAAACTTTTTACATCGGGTCGAACTTGAAATATATTCATATCATCGTCACAAAATTGACATGGCACACATTTCATCATAAACCAAAATAAACGAAGACGTGGTAAGACAATGACATAGTACAACACAACAACAGCGTAACCAAAATAATTGTGTACGTCAAAACCGTATTACAACTTTAAAAACTGTGCCACCAAATATATAGATTTTCTAACAATATTAACTCAAATATCTCCTCTAGTGATGTTCCTATACCACCTTCCTGCACATGAAAACACAAAATTTCAATAAGTTTGACAACTTCATTATTTATATATTCAATGTAGTTTGGTAACACTTACTTCTGGTTAAGTTTGCAATGCTTGCTGCGTTTGCTGTGTCCTCGTTCCTTGCAAGCGCCGCACTTGATTCTATGTTCGTCAAATGATAATGGTCTCCCATTTTTAGACTTTGGATGATAATCGTATTTCTCATCTTTCGATCTATGCTTCTGTGCACCTTTGCTCGATACTTTCAAAGGATCCTGAACCTTAACAATGTTTCCTTCATGATCCTCTACGTGTTCAACCGCTAACGAGCTTAGACAAATAGGAACAATTGCCAACTCCTCCTTCTGATCGTACTCAATAGCCTTAGATATCACAGACTTCAAACTTTCCTGCAACTAATCCGAAAGGGAGGGGTGTTTGCATGCCGCATGCATAGCTTATAAAGCTAGCACACTTACTTGGCTATATTTCAATCTTTCCCCAGCCCCTGACCATCCTACTTTGAACAAATCACTAGTGCGCCTTGTAGGAAGACCGTGCCTTGCGTATTTTGTCAACCGACGAAGAACACAACAATCTGGAATTTTATATATATGCAATTCGTTCAGAACGTGGAATATATGCTTGCACGGTAGACCTTTTCTAATCATTCTTCTGCAGCTGCACTTTATAGATTCTTTTGGATTTTCCGGTGTATATTCCACGGTGAACTGCCTCTTTCGGTTATCATGCCATGCGACGACAAATATTTCTGATCCAGATCCTAGCTTTTTTCAACAGTCCGTATGCCACCAACTTTCTTCAGATCATCCTGCAACATATAGAAGTTAGCTGGGGTGAACTTGTGCGAAGCAGCTACCTCCAGTTCCCTATATCTAGTTACGGGCACCGGTATAGTCTGTGAGGCCATGTAGTTATCTCGCGCCTCGTTCTCACGGATACGGTTGATGCAATTCTCATAATGCAATAACATATCCACTAAAGTCATCTCTCCATCAAGGTGCAAGTGAAGGCAGGAATTTATACTTTCACTTTGCTGGTTGCTTTTCATACCAAGCCAAAAACCATCAGCCAGATATGTTGCAGCCCACATGCCCCTCTTCCTATACATCCTTCTCAACCAAGTTTTGGTTTTCTCCGACTGCCATGTCCTTAAGAACGCTTGCCATCTCTACTCAAATACGGCTTTCGACGTAGTGTAGTACAACATAGAGTGAAACTCTCTCAAGGACTTACTGCTAAGATGGACCTTCATATTTTTCTCAATATGCCAAGTACATATTCGGTGCCAGACATCTAGAAATACTCTTGGTATTGTCCTAATCATCGCCGAGTCAGCATCCGTGATTACACTCCGAGGCATCTTCTGACACATTGCCTTGAGAAATGTTTGCAATAGCCATACATATGTTTCTTCTGTCTCATCCGAAACTATGGCACAACCAAAAACAGTAGTCCTACGGTGATTGTTCAAACCGACAAAAGGTATAAATGGCATACCATATCGATTCATCTTGTACGTGCTATCAAACACAAGGACATCCCCATAGTCCTCATAGTCCTGTATAGACTGGGAATCACACTGATACGTCCATTTTGCATCACTATTCTATGTCTTAATTTACTATTATTTATTGATATATTTCATATTGAGAGGTGATACTTATGTTATTTCATATATTTTTTGCATGGTTGATGACTTTTGGAGCATGGACCGCTGCAGTCAGGATTCTGATGGAAAAGGTGCTATTTGGAGGCAAAATTCGCGAAGATCAGAAAATCCGGGAAAATATATGGAAAATCCTATTTTTCTAGAAGACTAAGGATGCCAGAAGATGGAGTGGAGGTGGGCCATAGGGGGCCCACACCACCCCATGGTGCGGGCAGGCCTAGGCCGCGCCTGGAGGTGGTGTGGCCGCCCTGGCCCACTCCAGCCTCTCCCCTCTGGTGTATATCATCCTCCCGAAACCCTAAGACTCGAGGAGCGACCACAAAAAGATTCCACCACCTCTGCGGGGCGGAAAACACCGAGAGAGAAAGATCTCTCCGGCAAACAGATTTCTACTAGGGGAATTCCTTCCCAGAGAGGGGAGATCGTCGCCATCAACACCACCATCAAGTTGGACTTCATCGGGATCATCATCACCATCAACACCCTCATCACCATCTCCATATTGCTGTAACAATTGCGTTGAATCTTGCATAGTTCATAGGGGAAACTTTCCCGGTGTTGATTACTCTTTGTAGTTGATGCTATTGAGTGAACCGTTGAATTATTGTTTATGTTCAGATTGTTATACATCATTATTCCATCTCTGATCATGATCCATATGATGTCTTGTGAGTAGTTCGTTTTGTTCTTGAGGACATGGAGAAGTCTTGTTGTAAGTATTGGAGTTGCGTTGAGAAAGATTCAATAGATTGTTATTTAAGTTGTGGTGTACTTCTTCTAGTGGTGTCATGTGAACGTCGACTACATGACACTTCACCTATAAGGGCCTAGGGAAATGCATTGTGTATTTGGCTACTAATCGTAGGGGTTGCCGGAGTGACAGAAACCTGAACCCCCGTTTGGAAACCATTGCACAAGGGACATAAGGGTCTTAGAGTTTAAAGCTATGGTTAGGTTTCTACCTTAATTACTTTCTTGTACTTATTGATGTTTGCAAGGGGTATAATCACAAGTATGTATTAGTCTTGGATGTGGCGGTACATTAGCACAGGTTCACCCACACAACACTTAGCAAACTAAAGAAGATTAATCGACTATATGAAGCGAAAGCACTTGACAGTCTTCCCATGTGTCCTCGAGAACGTTTGGTCATCTTAAGTGATACAACCGGCTTGTCCTTTGCTGCATAAAGGATTGGGCCACTTGCTGCATTTATTTCCACTGTCTTTTGTTTACTCGTACTTTGTTTACTTGCTTTATCGAAAAATCCTAAAAATCCGTTTGCTAAGTATTTGCAGAGAATTCCTGATCCATACCACTAGCCAGCACCTTCTGATCCTCGTTGGGCGACACTCTTACTTATCGAAAATACTGCGATACACCCCCTATACTTGTGGGTCATCACACACCAGAACATTCTTTTCAGCCGTCCTTCTTCATCTAAGTCATAATCAAAATAAAAGCTGGGGTCCCTCTCCTTTCTGCTAACCATAATGCCAATGGTCGTGGCAACATCACCCTTCGCCAGTAGTTTTCTCTTCTCCTTGCTGCAAAGGTTGTACATATCCCTCCTGACGTACCCAACACCGCCGTACCATCCACTTTTGCTGATCATGGAGTCCATTATGATGTGCTTTCTAATTGCTGCGGCTCCCATAGCTAATATCTCAGCCTTCTGGTTCTCTTTTATTTTTCTATGCGACCAAAGAAAAGATACTTCATCCGGTCTTGCTAACACATGACTGTGATTGGGCTCAAAACTTTCAACGTACCATACGCCAAGTTTTGCATTAAGGTTCACTGTCAGGTGAGCCCCATACTTGCATCGGGATAAAGCTCTGAGCCTCCGACTTCGTCCCTCCCCGGTCATCAACCTCTTATCACGCTCACCTATCCTCGAACACAAATAACGTCTGCAAACCAAATGTTTCGTACGCTTCTTGCTATATCTGACCTTGTCCTTTCTGATGCTAAATCCGTTATCTTTAGCGTAGCTGTTGTAGAATACAAAAGCAGCTGCTTCGCAAGGAAAAGTCATCTCCTTTATCTTCATCAACATGTCCATCTTATCCTCAGCCTTGCAAACATCATTGACATTCTAGCTCCCATCATCAACCGGGGCCTACACATGCAGAGAAAAGCAATGAAAACCTATATAATTTTCTATTCATCAGACACTTTGTTTTTCACATTAAATATATCCATAAATCTTACCTCCATAATGTTCACCTTCTTTGACTCCCCAATGATCTGTTCCATCAAAAATATCACTCTCCATGTCCGACTCACCATAGTAGTCGTACATGTTTTGAAGACCAGCTATTTCCTGCACAAAATAATAACACAATTACTCATCCACTAATGGTCATTTACTTCGTTGCTTCACAAATAATTAGTACACTCTATGTATCTCATTAATGTATTCCTCGAACAGAGACTCGGAATTGCTTTCCTCCTTATCATTGTCTATGTCCATCTACATAAATTGGTATCATGAATAATTCTGTAATTTTAACGTTAACATAATTATTTTGCTATCCCTAATAATTGAATCAAATAAAATAACTTACATTAATAACATCTGTGGTCACATGCTCAGAGCTATCACCAACATTTGACTTTGAATCTACAGATAATTCTTCACTAGCTGACATAGATTCATCTACCCAATCGTCAACACCTTCACTAGAATCATCTGACCCATCTGCAGGAAACTCCAACCCAGGTTCCTTCTCTACCTCAAAAATACCTGACCTGGACTCCGCCATTTCCTACAACAATACATTACTTCAGTACATCAACAAAGAATACAAACAAACGATATATTAATCATATTTCTGCCCATGTCATGAACTTAAAGAAGAACGAATCAATATACCACGCTGGTAGATGTGCCGGCGGATGAAGCCCACCCCACCGCACTAGTCGATGCGCCAGATGAAGTGGATGAAGAACCGCCCACGCGCACGTCGGGAGAACCTGACCGTGGCCGGAGCCCCTAACCCTAGGTTGCCCCTCGATACGATCGATCGGTGGGGCGGTGCCCCTAACCCAAGGTCAACACTAGCCTCACAGGGAAGAGAGGGTACCCTCCGTGATTCTGGAAACCTTATGCGGCCACGAACTCACCGGAGATGGCAGAGACGACAGTCGCACGGTCCGTCCGCCGTCCATCCGCCGGTGGCGCGCCGTCGCCTAACCTAATTAGATGCGGGACAAGCGGCGACTAACACCGCATGCACGATGTGGGCCAGCAAGATAGGATCGATCTGGTCATGTGACTTTTTTTTTAATTTTCAAACGCACCGTATAGGTATGTATCTATACATAAGGTATACGCGGGCTGGATATAGGTTTCGGCAGGCCTAAGATAGAAAAAAGGAAAAAAAAGATAATAACCCCTCAACTTCACCAGAGGCGGAGCACCGGAGCAGGACTCGTCACCGATCGCTCCATCGTGCTCAGGGTGCAATCAGTAGACCGCTCGCGTCATGCACTGCCACCCGCCTCTGCTCGGCCTAGTCGGCGTCGCACCGGTGACCGTTAGGTAGAGGCGTCTCCACCAAATAGCTTAGGGCGAAGAGCCACTTCGAACTGGACTAGTCATGTATCCCCGCACTTCGCATCGCCTTTCCAGTGATCGCCAGAGCTAGTAGCCCTACCGGTTGACCCAGGTCAAAGCTGGCTCTCGCCCGCGTGGCTGTGTAGTGTCCCTTGGCCCCACTATCAGCCTGTGCTCACAGAACATCTTATCTCTTAGTCCATTTTTGCAGTTTAGCCCTTTTCATTTTTATCATTGTAAGATAGCCCTATATGTATGTTTGTGGCTGACATGTGGGATGTGCCACTTGCCACTTCGGTGAATACATCACTCTACAGGGGCTAGTGACCTAGAGGAACACTTAGCCTCACACGCTGCGTATTCAGAAGGTGGGTGTCACTATTGATTTTATGTGTCCACTTTAAGTAACGTGGGTGCATTTTACTCTTGATCTTACATAGGTGAGAGTAGCTCAAAGAGGCGAGCGATGCACCTATGGTTACTTCATCAATCTCAAGATCCGCCGAATCAGTCTCTCATACTCAGTCTTTCAAAGGTGCTCATAGGGATAGAATATGTATTCATAGGGCTGAGTGTATGTATGTATTTGTGAGCATATGTACTATGTTTCGCAAAAAAGGTGGGTTACTCTATGTATTGTATTTGCACTTAACTGCGGTCGTTCTTGTTGGTATCATGCAATGAAAAAATAGCGCGCTATTTCGTCGTTATAGCACCGCTATAGCATATTTGGAAGCCAAACACTACGCTATGCAAAATATGCTCGCTATGGCGCTAATCACATATATAGCGCACTAAATCATGCTATATGTTATAACGTTTTAGCACCGCTATAAAATATATGGAAATAGTGGAGTACATCTGTCGATTCAGCCCACGAAGACACTTTATTCTGGACTTTGTAGTTTGTTTATGGATTTATTTAGTGAATTTGTGATATGGAGCCTATCATTTTGAATTTGGTTATTACTGTGATATGGACTATGTCATTCGGGTAAAACTGGTTAATTGGTTATGCATGTATTATTCCGGACAATTTTTTAGGCACTAAAATCTTTAATATACATACTATATCTGTCAATTTTTAAATTCTTTGAAAAACGCTATTTTAAAAATAGCGCGCTATTAGCGTGGTATAACGTGCATAGCGTGTGAAGAAGAGCTAGACTAGACGACTTGGACCGTCCCCTCCCTCTCATCTACAGTACCCGAGGAAGGCGATTTGTGTGACCCCTCCTGCTCCCACCTCGCCGCCGCGTGATTCGGTTGATTCCTCACCTCCAGTGGCCGCTCCGGCGACGGGGAATCACCAGATCCCGGCGTGTATATAGTGTTGGTAGCAGTAGGATGCTAGCCGGCGGTGATGTGGAGTTGGTGGCGTGGTCGGAGTGGCTTTTGCAGGCAGCGGTGCCCTCCTCTGTGGCTGGTGCTCCGGTGGAGTCCGGCGACGGATCTGCTGTCTTTGAGGCATTCGTGCTTCCACGGAGGTGCGCTCCCCGCGCCGAAGACCTGGAGATGGAGGCTTCGGCTTTTGAAGATCTGGATGAGGCTGAAGATTGACCAAGCTGGCGTCGTCCGAAGGCATGCAGGGTGGAGGTGCCTTGGTGCCGAGGAGCGTCGACTCCATGGCCGCTTGGGGGCTCCGTCGTGTCCAAGCAATGAGTGGTGGATCAGCGGTAGGTTTCGCCGGCGTGTCTTCCTCTGCGTCGAAGACGAAGCTGGAGTCCGGGAGGGCCTCGTTGTAATTTTTCTTGTTTCCTAGACTTTTCTGTATGAAACTTGGTTAATGTAAGCAGTTTGATCCTCGCAAAAAAAGGGCTACACTAAATTAAATAACGCGCTATTTTTTTCATTGGTATTATGGTGTTAGAATTTAATTTGTAAAGGGAAACTAAACTCATCGGTTGCAGGCCAGTTAGAGCCATCAGGGGTTTATCATCTTCATTGTAGTCTATAATTCAAATAGCCAATTTGATTCTGTATCCATGGTTTAAACTTGTTTTCATGCCTTATTATGTTTTGGCTGGCAAAGTCAGCAAATACAACAAGATTCCACCACTAGTAGAAACCGGGCAATTTGCCCCGGTTCGTAAGGGCCTTTAGCCCCGGTTTTTGAACCGGGGCTGTGAAAGCGGGACTAAAGGTCCAAGCTTTAGCCTCGGTTCAGTTACGAACCGGGGCTAGAGGTCCAACCACGTGGCCTTCTAGGCGCGCTGGGCGGCAGGACATTTAGCCCCGGGTCGTGTTACGAACCGGGACTAAAGGTTCCCTGCCGCGACAGCATTTTTGGCCATTTGGCTGCCGCGGCAGGGGATGGGGTTTTAGGGTTTTGTGTTTTTCTTTTCATTTTGTGTTTTGTGTTCAATTATTTTTCATTCTGTGTTTTTATTAGAAACAAGTTTTCGTATACATACAGAACGCTACTACACAGTACTTGGCCACATTGACGCAATATATAATATAATTACTCTTACAAGCATATATGGAGTCCCAACAAGGTCCAGAGCATGTCTATTTGATTATATGGAGATCATTACATGGATGCTTTAGGGTCTACTTATACAGTATTCTCCGCGTGGGTCTATGACCTCGTCGAGAAAAAATGCAGCAAATTCTTCTTGCATTGCTATTAGGCGGTCCTCTGGTAGGAGCTTGTCCCGCATCGCGTCCAACTATGTAAAAAGGAGATCGTATGGATTAGACTCAACACGATTTTTTGTAATAAAAATAAAGGGGTGAATATATTGTTTACTTATTCGAACATTTTCCGAGGGCTTCTCAATACTGATGCGAATAAACTCGCACACGTAGAATCCACATAGATTAGTTCCCTGTGGCTGCCTCGCGCACTTTACAAGAATAGAATTCAATCAAATAATAACGCTAGCATGATAAATGCACATAAACTAGAATTAAATAGATGCGCGGACTTAGCTCGTACTACTTACCGAGAGTGATTTAAAAAATAGCTTCTCACGCCATTGACCGCGGACATGTTTCTTGAACTGTGTCCAAACCCACCCGACAAAGAAAATTAGTGTATGAGTTAATAACTACTTGATATCTCAGAAAATGAACGAAAGAAACCGATATAGAGCGATAATGGTTGAAATTACCTCTGGAGCGCATCGATAATGATGCGGTAGTTTTCAATGTCTTTGTTTAGTGAGTCCATGATGTGAACTCTTCCCATGTCAAGTGAAATGCTTATAAGAATCCAGTGGTACCTACGCAAGGTTTACATACGTCAGTAACTCATCATTTACACTGAACATCGAGTAAGCAAAAGTTAATGTGTACAAAAACTCACTGGCCGTCGTGGTAAGAAAATAGTATTTCGTTACAGAAATGCTGTTCCGTGAGAAACCGCAACAAGTTGTGCTCGGTCTCGAGTGGTTTATCCTTTAGTATAGACCCATGAACTCGATGTGGGTCAATGTACCCAAATCCGTTGATAGCCTTTATTTTACAATCGAGTATCTTCATTTTGTATCATTATATATAGCGTACAAAAGAATATAGTGAGTATACTTACCGGCAATGAATTAAAAAGCTGAGATAGAGACCTAATTACATAAATAAAGTAATCACTTACAAACAATACGAACTGAGGATAGTTTTGTCGAGTTGCTTTAGATTGAATAACTGAAATAATTATGTAAATTCAATAGGGACCTCGTCTTCAATGAAGTAATGCGATTTTTGAACTTTCAGTATGAGCCAATTTCGCTGTTCTTTTGATGCTTTCATGTACCATTCATGGAATCGTCGCATTTGTGTTGGCATATCCCGAAGCCTCTCAGAACTGACCAGAGGCTCCCCGTTAACAAATTTGGGTGCTACCTCAGCCTTGGGCATAACGTCGTGAATAATTTCATGAATAGGCATACCACATTGCTCGGCCAATATCCTAGCCGTTTCCGGATCCATAGGTTCTTCCTCATATAGTTGAGGTTTGGGTATGTTCACCTGGAGTGGGGAGAGCGATTGGTTTGCTTGTTTCCCCAGCTGGGGAACATCTCTTTTGGTTTTTCGGCTACCACTCGATTGTTTTGCTTGTCTCCCCAGCTGAGGGACGTCTGTTATGATGCTTCCGCTACCACTCGATTGTTTTGTTTGTTCCCCCTGCTGGGGAACCTCTTTTTTGCTGCTTCCTCTACCGCTTGATCTCTTTTGTTTCAATGTCTTCTGACGACATCGTGTATAGTCATCTGGCGCATTTAACTGAGCTTGGGATGGCTGTGTCAGTAATTTCCTAAAGTGCTCCTTGGTTTCCGGTTTTATTTGGACCTCTGGCTCAGGTTGTTTCTTTTTAAAATGAGCATCCACTTCGGCACGTACGACCGCATCGGTCTCCTCATCGATCAGGTCGTAAGCCCTCTTGGGAGTAACTAGCGGTACTCTTGGGAGGGGCGACAATTGTCGCTTCGGGCGTTGGTTATCGCTCAACGGAGCGGTGGTATTCTTCCACTTTTGCCCCTTAGTGGGTGGAGCCGGCTGCGTAGATTGAGATGGACTCGTGTTGGGGTCATGGATTGGACTATTACTGGGAGGAGGCGGTGCACTTGGAGGTGGACTTGGAGGAGACGGTGCACTGGGAGGAGACGGTTGCCTTGGTGTCGAGCCTAGAAACTTGATGTATTCTTTTTTCCAAAGAATGAAGCCACTCGTGACTTCTCCTAGTGTCGTCTCCCCTTCACCTCCAGGGATGTCAAGCTGTAGTGACTAACACATAGGTAGAATTTCATCCACACCGACACGAGCATAGCCAGCTAGAATCGGATTGCAATGGTAGGTCGCTCCCGGTGCAGAAGGTAAAGCAAAGCCGACCGCCATCCATGGAAGCCACAACTAGTCTTCTCCTTAATTGCATCCACGGGGTACACATCCATCGTTGCATCATTACCGTGGCCATCCATGGAAGCCACACTGCTTTTCCGTTGCAATGGGCCGATCGTACTGTCCGGTGTAAGATCTTGCTGTCGGAGTCCTTTAAGTTCATTAAGCTCTTGGCGATACTCCTGCAGCGCGGCTTCAAACCTCGCGAACCGCTCCGTATCCTCCTCTTTTTGCTGCTTTGTTCTTCTCGATCGGCTTCTGTACGTGTCACGGTGCTCGAGAAACCCGATAACCCATGGATAAGAAGGTCCGAACCCTCTTGTTCGTCTAGACTTTTCAGAATTCCCGAGAGCCTTTGTCAGCTCATCATTGTCTCTATCGGGAACAAACGTTCCTTCTTCAACCTCTTTGATCACTTTAACAAGTTCTTTCTTGGGTGTAGAAATTTCTTCGGCTGCAACAATCTCGCCTGTTTCTGGGTCTAATGATGCCCCATGCCTGAATACCCAATTTCTTGACCTCAAGGGCCAACTAGACGTAGCTGGAGTGACCCCTTTAGCCTCTAGGTGAGCCTCTGCTTTATCCCACTTAGGCATGACACTCCTGTAGCCACCCATGCCCATATGATGGTGATATTTCTTTTTGGCTGCATTTTCCTTATTTTTTGCTGATATTGCCTTAGCTGGTGCTGAGGTCTTGTATTCCACAAATGCGGCCCAGTTATCCTGCTGCAACTCTAGTGGGCCAACGAATGGAGTTGTTTCCTTCAAGACATACTTGTGGTACAATCTTTTTTTCATTCCTTGAATAGTTCGGCCATCTTTTTAAGAGCAAAGTGCTTGACTTTCCTCGTCATTTGCTGTGTGAGCTCATCAGTCTCCAAGACAGGTAGGGTGAAATGTGTCATGAGAGAATTCCACATTGTATATTTCGCTCTGTCATCTACAAAACTAGCCCCAGCTGGATCCTTTTTCTTTCCTGGCTTGTTCCAGTTTCGCGTGGTGATTGAGACTTTGTCTCTAACAATCACTCCGCATTGACTTGCAAATGCATTCGCAGCTTCTTTGGGCTCCAGCGCTTGACCCTGCGGAGAGACTAAGTCAATGCTGAAAAGGACATCAGCGGGCAACTTGTGTGTCAGGCCTCTTGTATTTGTAGAAGATTGGCCGGAAGCGGAGGTCTAAGAGAAGAAACATTCATCAGTACATATATACGAATCAGTTAGTGCATCTATACTAGTGAACCATCGATAGAGGCTTTATATACCTTGACGGAGTTTGTCATTATTATGGTGTCTTCACCATGGTCTCCACGATGGTCAGCACCATCGTCTCCACTATTTGGTCCACTATCGTCTCCTCCAGACAAATTAAGATATTCGGAGCCATCATAATAAGACCCCCCAGTACCCTCATCTATCATGTTGAGAAGGTCCTCTTTATTCTGTCTACCGTCCATAGCTTAACTAATACAAAAAAAGAATATTGCATTAAGTAAAAGAATATTACAACTGCGACAACTCGGATACAGTACTTAGTGATTAAGATAAATTACAATAATATAAGATAAATTACATTATTAATACATCACTGGAGAATAACTCGGGTGCATTATAGGATAAAGTATAAGATAAAGTACATTATTAATACATCACCGGAGAATAGCTCGGGTGCATTATATGATAAAGTATAAGATAAAGTACATTATTAATATATCACCGGGGAATAGCTCGGGTACATTATAGGATAAAGTATAAGATAAAGTACATTATTAAGATAAACTAGCGAACGCGGCTGCCGCGTTCTGTGCTACGGGAGCTCTGCAGTCACAGAAGAGGAACCATCACCGGAGAATAGCTCGGGTGAGATCCGTGAACCTGCCAGATATTGGAGAACCTAGTCTCCAAAAGATACATGTATCGCCGTACATGCTCGTCCTCCTCCCTGATACGACGACGTACCACCTCCTCGGGGGCTGGCTTCGTTTGCACCGCTCCTGGACCTCGTGGACGCCACCAAAGAAGCTCTGGATCGACGATGATACCCGGATTCCTCACCAAGGTACGATTCCTGACAGGTAGCACCTCCCAGTGTCAACCTGGTGGAGCCCAGACTCGGACATCCCCGGCGGAGTCTAGTAGGCTCGGACGAGATGGACGTGGCATAACTAAATAATAGCAATAACTTACAATCATAAAACATAATTAACTAAGTAACCCTAACTAACCCTAGATAATACTAACATATACAATTAACCTAATACTAATACTAAGCTAATACTAATACTAATTAATACTAATACAAAAATACTAATACCAAATACTAATACTAATAGTAATACTAACCTAATTAATACTAACCTAATACTAACCTAATTGCTACTAACCAAAATTAAAACATAATTAAACCTAATACTAATACTAACCTAATTAATACTAACCTAATTACTATTAACCAAAATTAAAACATAATTAACCTAATACTGACGGCGAGGCGGCGATCACCGTACCTGACAGCGAGGCGGTGCGGGCGGCGCGGCCGGAGACGGGACACGGACGACGGCGGGCGGCGCGGGTGGCGCGGAGGTATGGCGCGGGCGGGGCGGCGCAGAGACGCGGCGGCGCGGCGCGGCGCAGGGCGGAGACGGGCGCGGGCGGCGGCGCGGGGCTTCTCACGGGCGTGGGCGACGGTGCGGCGGACGGCGTGGGCGCGGGGAAGAAAAACTGACGAGGATCTCCGGGTTGTGGCTCGACCCGGGGCGGGGGTGGTATACCCCCCTCTAGCCCCGGGTGGTAATACGAACCGGGGCTAAAGGTCCCCCTTTAGCCCCGGTTCGTATTACAACCCGGGGCTAAAGGTGTTTTCGGCCCGCCGCACTTCCTGCGCGCCAAAAAACAAACCGGGGCTAAAGGTTATTTTTGGCGCCAAACCCAAAAATGGTTTATAGTTTTCAGAAAATTATGTATTATATATCAAAAAATTTAGAAAAAAAGATCTATAATTTAAATCTATTATCATACTTTATTATACAACTTAAATGAAATTATCTATTATCTAAAAGTATTATATTTAGTAGAAATGTTCACAGAAAATAATAAAATATAGTTTATTATTTAAAAATGAAAAAATACATATAATATAGCAAAATATTCACAAAAATATAGTAGAAATGTTCTCCCGCCATTTCCCCCGCTTCCCGCCATGTTCTCCCGCAATGTTCTCCCTCCATTTCCCCCGCTTCCCGCCATGTTTCTCCCGCTATTTCCCCCGCTTCCCGCCATGTTCTCCCGCCATGTCCCTCTATATCTAGGCCGACCGCCATTTCCATCGACACATCCACACCTTCTCTCTCACAACAATGGACACCGCTTACTGGGCTTTTCTGACGCTCGAGGAGACTGAGGCGCTGTGCGCCTCCAGCTACCCATGCCCGCCGGGGTACCGGCTGCCCGCTGGCTGGATGCTGAGGGCTGGAGGGGTTCCTGTTCCTCCTATGTCTCAAGGTTCGGCCCGCCAGGCGGCCATCACGAACCACTTATACCTCGAGCTCACGCCGGAGCAGCGGATGGATCCCCATTGGGATCCCGACAACCTCGACACCTAGAATGCCTTCTTCCCAAACCGGCGGGAAAGGGAGCTCGCCAGGTACGAGGGTGACGGCCCGCCCCCAGTGAACCACAACGAGCTTGGTCGCCGCCTGTGGTGGGCGAACCGGACTATCACCGGTGTGATGCGCTACATCGCCATGGGAGACCATCCTCGCCTGAGGTACCCACACTTTCACCAGTAGCATAGCCACAAGAATGGTGGTGGTGGTGAAGGCCTAGGACGTACTGGGGTCGTCATCCGGGAGCCCCCTCCCCCGCGCATCGTGAATCCGAGGCCGGAGGATCCATCCGCGTGCTATGAGGAAGGGCTGAGGATCCATTCGCGTGCTACGAGTGACGACGATGACGATGACGATTCCAAAGACGACCCAGAAGCTGTGTACTACAGGGCTAGATATGATTATGACTAATTTTTACGTTTTAATATTAATAAATGTCTGGCCACAACAAGTTGCAATACTACCTATTGAGATCGAGAAAGTTCATATCCATATACATATAAGAAGATCATTAAAAATAAAGGATTAATAATATTGTACATCACCAACATCCACACATGTTAGGGTTTTCTTCTAATCCGTAACCATGGAGCATCTTCATTATTTAACGGGATGCTTGGGTCATCCTTCACAGCGAAGGGCGGAATTTCATGAAACTTATCATAATCGTCTGACATGTCTGTCTTATCTTCCACCCCCACGATGTTTCTCTTTCCTGAAAGAACTATGTGGCGCTTTGGCTCATCGGATGCTGTATTCTTTTGCTTATCTTTCCTTTTTCTCGGTTTGGTAGACATGTCCTTCACATAAAAAACCTGAGCCACATCATTGGCTAGGACAAATGGTTCATCTCTATACGCAAGGTTGTTGAGATCCACTGTTGTCATTCCGTATTTCTTGTCTACCTCAACCCCGCCTCCTGTCAGCTTGACCCATTTGCACCGAAACAAAGGAACCTTAAAAAAAGGTCCACAGTCAAGTTCCCATATCTCCTCTATGTAACCATAATATGTATCCTTTTGCCCATTCTCGTCTGTTGCATCAAATCGGACACCACTGTTTTGATTGGTGCTTTTTTTATCTTGGGCGATCGTGTAAAATGTATTCCCATTTATCTCGTACCCTTGGAAAGTCAATATAGTTGAAGATGGTGACCTAGCCAACAAATACACCTGCTCTCCAACATTTATGTCATTCATGAGATGTGACTGCAACCAACCGCCGAGAGTCCTCATATGTTCATCTCTAATCCAGGAGCCAGGCTTCCCCGGGTTGTTGGAGTGTACAATATTCTTGTGTTCCTCGATATACGGAGCCACCAAGGTGGAACTTTGCAGAACTGTGTAGTGTGCTTTAGTGAGAGAATGTCCGTCCATATATATCCTTGCTTTCTTTCCTAGCGTGCCTTTTCCACTAATTCTACCCTCATGCCGTGATTCAGGAACACCGATGGGCTTAAGGTCAGGAATAAAGTCAACACAAAACTCAATGACCTCCTATATTCCATATCCCTTTGAGATGCTTCCTTCTGGCCTAGCACGGTTATGAACATATTTCTTTAACACTCCCATGAACCTCTCAAAGGGGAACATATTGTGTAGAAATACAGGACCAAGAATGTTAATCTCATCGACTAGGTGAACTAGGAGGTGAGTCATAATATTGAAGAAGGATGGTGGGAACACTAACTCGAAGCTGACAAGACATTGGACCACATCTTTCTGTAACCTCAGTAGACTATCTAGACTGATTACCTTCTGAGAATTTGCATTGAGAAACGCACATAGCTTCACAATGGGTACTCGAACATTTTCCGGCAGGAGTCCCCTCAATGCAATCGGAAGCAGCTGGGTCATAAGCACGTGGCAGTTATGAGACTTTAGGTTTTGAAATTGTTTCTCTGCCATATTTATTATTCCCTTTATGTTCGACGAGAAACTAGACGGGACCTTGATACTGTAAAGGACTTCAAAAAAGATTTCCTTCTCTTCTTTGGTAAGAGCGTAGCTAGCAGTACCTTCAAACAGCTCTGGATGCGTGCCGTCTCGGTCTTTTATACGTTGTTGGTCCTGCCGTGCTTCAGGTGTATCTTTGCTCTTCCCATACACGCCCAAGAAGCCTAGCAGCGTCACGCAAAGATTCTTCGTCAGGTGCATCACGTCAATTGCAGAGCGGACCTCTAGGACTTTCTAATAGGGTAGCTCCCAAAATATAGATTTCTTTTTCCACATGGGTGCATGTCCGACATCGTCCTTCGGAACAGATTGTCTACCAGGACCCTTTCCAAAGATTACTTTTAAATCCTTCACCATGTCAAATACATCATCACCAGTACGGCGGATAGGCTTACACCGGCTGTCTGTCTCACCAGTGAAATGTTTACCTTTCTTTCTTAGGATGTGCGAGGGTGGAAGAAAACGACGATTCTCCAGTACACATTCTTCTTACATTTATCCAAATATATACTTCCAGTATCGTTTAAACAGTGTGTGCATGCATTGTATCCCTTGTTTGTCTGTCCTGAAATGTTACTAAGAGCAGGCGAATCATTGATTGTTATGAACAACAACGCTCGTAGGTCAAATTCCTCTTGTTTGTTCTCATCCCACACACGTACACCTTGTCCGTGCCACAACTGTAAGAGTTCTTCAACTAATGGCCTTAGGTACACATCAATGTCGTTGCCTGGTTGCTTCGGGCCTTGGATGAGCACTGGCATCATAATAAACTTCCGCTTCATGCCCGAACAAGGAGGAAGGTTATAAATACACAGAGTCACAGGCCAGGTG
This sequence comes from Avena eriantha, assembly GCA_910589775.1. Classification (NCBI taxonomy): domain Eukaryota; kingdom Viridiplantae; phylum Streptophyta; class Magnoliopsida; order Poales; family Poaceae; genus Avena; species Avena eriantha. The sequence goes on from OU342742.1 coordinate 34,454,366, forward strand.
CTATGACTGCAGCTCTGCCCCCCAAAAGGATTCATGCCATCTGTACTTAGACCAAACCATAAGTTCCTCGCATCACCTGCAAAGTTCGGAAACTCTCTCTCGATTTTTCTGCACGGCGACCCATCAGCGGGGTGTCTCAACATCTCGTCTTTCTTACGGTCTTCCATGTGCCATCGCAACAACTTGGCATGCTCTTTGTTCCTGAATAAACGTTTCAACTGTGGTATTATAGGAGCAAACCACATCACCTTGGCAGGAACCCTCTTCATGCGGCGCTCGCCCTCAACATCACCAGGGTCATCTCGTCTTATCTTATACCGCAGTGCAGTGCATACTGGGCATGCATCCAAATTCTCGTACTCGCCGCGGTAGAGGATACAGTCATTAATGCATGCATGTATCTTTTGCACCTCTAATCCTAGAGGGCAGACAACCTTCTTTGCTTCGTAGGTACTGGCGGGCAGTTCGTTATCCTTTGGAAGCAACTTCTTCATTATTCTCAGCAACTTTTCAAATCCTTTGTCAGTCACACCGTTCTCTGCCTTCCATTGCAGCAATTCCAGTGTGCTACCCAGTTTTTTGTGCCCATCTTCACAATTTGGCTACAACAATTTTTTGTGATCCTTTAACATCTTCTTGAACTTCAACCTCTCCCTTTCAGTTACGCATTCTTCCTGGGCATCAGCAATGGCCCGACTAAGATCATCATCGGGTAGATCTGATGCCCGTTCTTCATCTTTTTCTTCATCAGTGTCTTCTATTGTAGTACCATCGTATTCAGGGTAGTCGTTGTCATTCTCTTCTTATTCGTTGTCTTCCATCATAACCCCTCTTTCTCCGTGCTTGGTCCAACAATTGAAGCCGGTCATGAAACCGGACCGAAACAGGTGGCTGTGAAGGACTCTTGAGGAAGAGTATTCTTTATGATTCCGACAGACACCACATGGACAAGACATAAAACCACTCCGCTTGTTTGCCTCGGCCACAAGAAGAAAAGAATGCACGCCTTTAATGAACTCGTTAGAGAGTCGGTCAGCGTACATCCATTGCCGGCTCATCTGCAATATATAATTAATTAAGTACATCAAACATAATCATAATTAATTAGTACTAATCTAAAACCAGCAACCGGGACTAAAGATATGATGAACCTTTAGTCTCGGTTGGAGGCACCAACCAGGACTAAATGTGGATGTGGAGACAACATGTCGACACTATGTCCTCAGTGGGCAGCACTAAGCGAGTAAATTAAATGTCGACACTATTTTGGGTGGGTGGCAGCACTATGCCAGCGTGAGTGTGTCGACATTATGTCATCAGTGCCCGACACTATGTTGTGCTACTTAATCTATAAATAGGTATGCATTCTTGTGAAGAACTGCAAGATGGTGTGTGAGACCAGGGACACCACTACGGCGGAGCTTCTCGAAGATGTCTTAGGACCTCGTCCTCAGACATCTTCGAGGAGCTTGCCGTAGAGGCACTCTCTAATATGTGAAATTAGTTAGCTCCACCAGCATACTGATTTAGGTAGAGAAGATATAAACCGAAAGATGGTGTGGAAGAGCAGGGACACCACTACGGCAGAGCTTCTCGAAGATGTCTGAGGACTTAGGATCCCGTCCTCAGACATCTTCGAGGAGCTCGCCAAAGAGGCACTCCCTAATATGTGAATTGTGATGTCTTCTTATCAAGCTTTTATGAATTAACCCTATCTTTGTTACAAATTTTTCAGTTTGTTGAACGCAGGTAGACGAAGAAGGATATTTTGCCCAGCTAGCTAGTTAGAATGATGAACTCATGCATGTGTGAAAATCAATTTTCGAGACTCTATGTACCAAAACAAGATATATATTGATAGAATAATCCACATATTGTGATATTACCTTAGAGTTTCTTACATTAATACAAGATAGATAGAATCTAAACATTGATATCATACTATCACTGCAAAAATTACTACCAAACTAAATCCATCTATAAGATAGAGCATGAAATGAGCTAATATAGCAATGTGAGTTCAAAGGATGAAGTTGCTCACCTTTTAGAACCTTTGGATAGATGGGGCACCACAAAATCTAGACAAATCTTGAGGAAAAAAAGGACATGAACTCGAGCTTGAAGCAAGAAAGAGAGAGAGAGGAGAGCCACCAGCTTGAATGGTGGCTCGGGCAGGGGAAGAAGAAAATATAGCCAGACCTTTAGCCCCGGTTCGTGTAAAAGTCCACCTTTAGCCCTGGATCGTGTAACAAACCGGGGCTAAAGGGTCTGACGCCCGTCCCGGCCTGCCTGAAACCCTTTAGCCCCGGTTTATTACACGACCCGGTGCTAAAGGTCTCGTTCGAACCGGGGCTAGTGTCTGCCCCTGGGCCAGTTCTAGCCGTTGGACCGGGGCATTAGTCCCGGTTTGTAGCCAAACCGGGGCTAATATCCTGGACCAAAGGTCTGTTTTCTACTAGTGCACTAAATCAATCTGAAATGTGCTCGCTAGTAGTCGCTACCTTCAAATTACAACAGTTTAGCTATCTCTGAATCTACTGACATATATCATCTGCCCAAGCCTTCACGCCATTAAGCTCGTCCCTGACGCAGATCATGATGCCAAATTATCACCAAACCAACGAGCTTTATTCATAATATCTTACAGATATACAAGGTACAATAAATGAAGGTAAGAAAAATAATGTGTGAACAAAAAATCAAGACCTATCAGTAGCATCCTCATCAAACTACCACCGATCTCTCAAAGAAAACCGTTTTGTGTGTACAGCCGACGATCCAGTCCAAAGCTGCAACTGCAAGCAAAAATCTACTGCATCATCGTCGCGGCGAGAAAGGACAGCAGCGCCGAGGACACCACGGCCATCGCGGACACGCTGCCGGCGGCCGCGCCGGCGTCAGGCGCCGGCGCTGGGGCCGAGGAAGGCGCCATGAAGTCCTGCGCCGACGCAGAGGCGACGAGGACGGACGCCACGGCCGCGGCCAGGAACAGCACGGCGATGCGAGGAGCCATTACGACCTTGTAGCGCTGTATAGCTTGCGAGACGCTCCGAGCCGAATGGCACGGGGAAGAACCGGCGAGTAGATCGGGGAAGAACCGGCGAGTAGGAAAGTTGAGTAGAAGATTGAGGGAGGTCAGGTGGAATGCTGCGGGTTACCAGGGTCAGGAGTTTATATAGTAGGTCTGCCGGTCGTCGGTTCAGTGGTCGCGTTCTTGCGAGGAAGACGCGCGGGCGCACGCACGCGGACGTGCGCGGAAGGACGCGTTGGCGTTGGGTCGAGCGGCGTGGGAAGTAGTGGGAACGCACTGTCTGGTTCGGCGCCCACAGAGAGCGCACACGGTAGGTGACGTGGTGCCGGCCGACCAGCCATTCCGCGTTGGCCCCACTGCAACGAGGCTTCAAGCAAGCGAGAGTGGTGACCTGCCGAATAATGTACCACAAAGAAAGTGTGTCATTGGAAAAAAAAACTTTCATTGTACCTCAGGTTTTCTTGATCAAATTGATCTTCATAGTTTTCCTTAAATTACGTGCATGTCTTATAAAACCAAACAAAAAGAGTACATAGTATGATTTTGGGTGGGGCCAGTGATTGGAAACGCTAGGGGCTTCTTTGATTCACAGGATATGAAAAAACCCAGGAATAGCATAGGCATAGGAATATGGAAGGATGTCAGGTGCAAAACTGGCCTTGTTCCTTGTGCAAGCATGAGGCCCGTGTTCATTTTCTTTTCATGTACGTTTTGGTTTGAAACTGAGATTTAAAGGAAAAAGTCCGCTGGTATTCTATTCCACCATTCCTATTAGGGACGTTATAACCGAATAACCTAGGAGCTCTCTCACGCCATCAGCCTCTATGCCTGTCCGATAGCTCGTTCTGAATGATTTTGGTCTAGCGATTAGAAACTCTTTAGGGGCTTCTTTGATTCACAGGATATGAAAATCACAGGAATATCATAGACATAGAATATGAAAATCACAGGAATAGCATAGACATATGAAAATCACAGGAATAGCACAGGTACATAAGTTCATTGCAAAAAAATACTACAATTGCGCGACAAGTTCGAAAAACCACCGGATTACACAAATTTTGCAAAATTCCAGCGAGATTGCGTTGGACGCTCTCAATGTGTGCTGATGAATTAGTTTAATCACGTTAACAACATCTCTGACAGGGGGACCCACTGACAGAGATGACGTGGCAATAAGATAATGATAATGGGACGCAGATCTAAATTCAGGGTTCTTTTTGTAAATTTCTACTCCCTCTCATAAAAAGAAAAAGAAAAAGTTCAGTCGCGACGCCACATCGTCGTGGACTCGCCGCCGGGGACCGCACTGTCGAGGAGGGCCGACCTCGCCACCAGCCGAACCGTCGTGGACTCGCTGACAAGGTCCGCATCATCATGGATTTGCCATCGGGGACCACACCGTCAAGGATCCAGCTGGCGGCATTGATGGATGGGGATCCATCCGGAGGCAGGGCGACACAGACTGTTGGGGACGAAGGTGGCAGTGGGGAGAGATGATGTCGCGGCCGGGACATATGTGGTATTGAAGAGGGGTGGTTCTAGTGTCCGGGACGAAGATGGTGCTTGGGAGGGGCACCGCCGGAGACCTGGACAGAGTCGGTGGTCGGGATGGGATGGGCTGTCTATGGGACTTGCGGCCACGTGCGAGGTAGTGGGGAGGGGCGACGCCAGAGGCCGGGGACGGAGGTGGTGGTGGGGAGGGTGTCGTCGACAGCTGTGAGGATAGTGGTGGTGGGGAGGGACGGCGGCGGGCGGGCCTGTGGTGGTTGTTGGGAGGGGCCGCGCCGATGAAAAAAAGACAAGAAGAAAGTACTAAAATAAATAAGAATGATGGAATTTGATTTTGTGTGAGAGATGAGCTGACATGTGGGGTGCACAGTGATACGTCCATTTTGCATCACTATTCTATGTCTTAATTCACTATTATTCATTGATATATTTCATACTGAGAGGTGATACTTATGTTATTTCATCTATTTTTGCATGGTTGATGACTTTTGGAGCATGGACCGCTGCAGTCAGGATTCTAATGGAAAATGTGCTGTTTGGAGGCAAAATTCACGAAGATCAAAAAATCCGGGAAAATATACGGAAAATCCTATTTTTGCAGAAGACTAAGGATGCCAGAAGATGGAGTGGAGGTGGGCCACAGGGGGCCCACACCACCCCATGGCGCGGGCAGGCCTAGGCCGCGCCAGGGAGTGGTGTGGCCGCCCTGGCCCACTCTAGCCTCTCTCCTCTAGCATATATCATCCCCACGAAACCCTAAGACTCGGGGAGCGACCATAGAAAGCTTTCGCCGCCTCTGCGGGGCGGAAAACACCGAGAGAGAAAGATCTCTCCGGCAGACAGATTTCTGCCGGGAGAATTCCTCCCCGGAGAGGGGAGATCGTCGCCATCAACACCACCATCAAGCTGGACTTCATCGGGACCATCATCACCACCATCAGCACCCTCATCAACATCTCCATATTGCTGTAACAATTAAGTTGAATCTTGCATAGTTCATAGGGGAAACTTTCCCGGTGTTGATTACTCCTTGTAGTTGATGCTATTGAGTGAACTATTGAATTATTGTTTATGTTCAGATTGTTATACATCATTATTTCATCTCTGGTCATGATCCATATGATGTCTTGTGAGTAGTTCATTTTGTTCTTGAGGACATGGGAGAAGTCATGTTGTTAGTAGTGAAGTTATGTTGAGAAAGATTCAATAGTTTGATATTTAAGTTGTGGTGTACTTCTTCTAGTGGTGTCATGTGAACATCGACTACATGACACTTCACCTATATGGGCCTAGGGGAATGCATTGTGTATTTGACTACTAATCGTAGGGGTTGCCGGAGCGACAGAAACCTAAACCCCCGTTAGGAAACCATTGCACAAGGGACGTAAGGGTCTTAGAGTTTAAAGCTGTGGTTAGGTTTCTACCTTAATTACTTCTTGTACTTACGGATGTTTGCAAGGGGGTTTAATCACAAGTATGTATTTAGTCTTGGATGGGGCGGTACATTAGCATAGGTTCACCCACACAACACTTAGCATGCTAAAGAAGATTAATCGACTATATGAAGCGAAAGCACTTGACAGTCTTCCCATGTGTCCTCGAGAATGTTTGGTCATCTACAGAAATACAACCGGCTTGTCCTTTGCTGCATAAAGGATTGGGCCACTTGCTGCATTCATTCTTACTGTCTTTTATTTACTCGTACTTTGTTTACTTGCTTTATCGAAAACCCCTAAAAATCCGTTTGCTAAGTATTTGCAGAGAATTCCTGATCCATACCACTAGCCAGCACCTTCTGCTCCTCGTTGGGTTCGACACTCTTACTTATCGAAAATACTGCGATACACCCCCTATACTTGTGGGTCATCAAGACTATTTTCTGGCGCCGTTGCCGGGGAGTGAAGCGCTATTGGAGAGTGGAACTGATAAAGGAAACTTCTACTGTGAGTATTGTTTACTTCTGCTAGTTGCTTTATTTTTGTTATGGATAATTCGCTGAGTTTCTTATTTGTTAATGCTACTACAACTGCTAAGGTAGTAGATAAGACACCACCTGCTGAGAAAGATGTTTTCAAAATACCTACAAGAATTATTGATCGTGTTATGGATAACTACTATGTTGGGGACGGAACTGTCCATCCCGGTGATCATTTACTCTTTCTACACGAATTATGCGGGTTGTTCAAGTGTGCAGGTATTACTACAGATCAAGTTAAGAAGAAGTTATTCTCATTATCACTGTAGGAAGAGCTGAGGAATGTTATAAGCTGCTGAAGAATGGTCAAGCTCTAGAATGGGAGGAAATAGTGCCTCTCTTTTATTCAAAGTTCTATCCTCCTAGTGAGATTCATAAAGATCGGAATCAAATATACAACTTTTGGCCTCTTGATGGAGAGAGTACAGCTCAAGCTTGGGGGAGATTGAAGTTACTAATGCTCAAATGTCCCATTCATGAGCTCCCCAACGATATTATTATCAACAACTTTTATGCAAGGCTCCCTCTACATGATAAAGATTTATTGGATGCTTCTTATGCTGGATCATTCACTCGTATGGAAGAAGAAGCTAAATGGGACCTTCTAGACCGTATTCAAGACAATGCTGAAGCTTGGGAGAATGACAAAGGTAGAAAGTCAGGTATAAATTATGATTATGAATGCATTGAATCTTTTATGGGAACTGATGACTTTCAAAATATTAAAAATGCTTATGGTTTAGACTCTCAAGCTATTGCTTCTTATTTTAAGGCTTTTGCTTCCTACATTGAAGTGCCTAAAAAGAAGTGGAATAAGTATCATGAACCTTATAAAGAGATTGCTAAGAGTGTTCCTGCAAGAAGTACTGAAGTTTATGCTGCTAATCATGTTTTACTTGAACCTTATATTGAGAAAATGCCTTTTCTAGTTATGGTAAAGGAGCATTCTATGATAGCTAGTATGGTTAATGAAAGTATGAATAAGGCTGTTGAACCTGATAAACAAATGGTTGATGAACCTATAATAGCAAATGTGAAAGACTTTGTCACTAAGTATGAGGAAAAGGGACACACTATCCTTTGTAAGGATACCTCTAATATTGTTTCACATAGTAGTGTTATGAGAGCTAGTATTCCTGTGTTTTCTGTTAGAATAAGTGATCACTGCTATGATGGTCCTTGTGATAGCTATATTGTTAAGTTTATGCATGATACTGAAAGTTATTATGAAAGAGGGAAAAGTGTTCTTATGTATCTCAATAATATCAAGTTTCCTCATTTTATGCTGAAAGTTTTTATGGTGCACTTCTTTTGCCTTCTTATGCAAGTTGTCTGTGGTTTCAATAACTTGTTTGTTTACAAAATCCCCTTGCATAGGAAGTGGGTTAGACTTAAATGTGTGTGTGTTTTTGCTTCTTAATGCTCTCTTTCACTTCAATTCATATCCCTATGAGAGCTTCTTCAAAATTATCATGCCCATCTTAATGGCTATAAAGAAAGAGCTTTATGGGAGACAACCCAATTTGTTTTTGCTTTTTGTTTGTTTTTGTTTCTTTGAGTCTTGGAAGTTATTACTTCGGTAATAACCGCTCCTTATCCGTTTTGTTTGGTTTTTGTGCCAAGATCAGCCTCTAATGAGAGAGAAGTAAGATTTGGGGAAGTTGCTGTCCCGAAACAAATTTTTGTGCTTCACCGTAAAAATTCGTGAGAGATCTCTGTATGTCGGATTGAGCTGTAATTTTTTGTGATTCTGCCCCAGGTTGTTATTTAACTTTGGTTAGTTTTGCACTTTTTGATTTGAGCAACAGAAGATTTGCGAAAAAATTGATCTTTACCTGCTGGTCTGTTTTGACAGATTTTGCCACTCTTGTATTTGCTTCTTTATTCGATTTCCTTTTTGAATTTTTTTTGGGTTTTCGGAAGTAGTTGCTATAGTAGCTTATGTTTTGATGTTTTTCAGTTGAAGTTGGACTCAAAAATGTTTTATCACTTCACTTATACTAATGTTGCTAATAAAAACTGTGTGAAGTTTTGTGTGAAAGAAATTTCCAGGAAGTGGAGATAATGGTGTAATAAGGAAGATAAGGGTATTATGACTCAAGTAATAAGTATATGAAGATGAAGATATTGATGCTATTCAAGTGATGACTTCGGAAGAATCTACTAAATACCAAATTCAGAGACCTACAGAGTCCGTGTTCTAACTAGGTAACAGTTCTAGTAAGAAAAGTTCCATAAAAATACAATCCAACTATATTTTTGCAGTTTTCAGTCAATAAGGAAAACTACAAAGCGAAAAAGGGACGGAAACGGAGCCAGGGTGGCCCACACCACCCCATGGCGCGGGCCCACCCCTGGCCGCGCCACCAGGTGGTGAGTCCACCCAGGACTCCGCCTCCGACTCGTTTTCTCCCAGTACCTTCCTTTTGATATGAAACTTCGTAATATATAACCCCCCGATCCCCCGAGGTCTGTATATCGTGTTTTCGTCGTGTTTTTGTTTCGATCTATTTCTACCAGGACATACTCTTTGAAAGTTTAGAAGCACAACGGTGCCTGCCAAGGATAAAGGGAAGGAGCCCATGGAGGAAGACCTCCAAGACCCCGGGAAGGAGAAGAAGATCGAGAGTGAAGTTGAAGAGGAGCAAGGCCAACATCCGCACACCGGCACTACCATTGCAAGCATTGGAGTGGTGGAAAATCCAGCCATTGGAGGGAAGCCTCCTCATCGCTGTTCAGATCCCTGGTCACTTCCTCCACGCACCAAGAATCCTTTCCATACCCTAATCCATGAGCATCAATACCAGAATATGCCCAAGGGGAAATTACCCTCCAATTGGGATTTGCCTCGTTCTAGCCATGCAGGAAAAGAAGACTTCAAAGAGGAAGAGTGGGGAAAGAATAGCGAGAGCTGGAATTCTCAACACGACATGATCATGGGCCGCATTGAGCAAAACTCACAGCTGATTCGTAATCTCACCTTCGAGATTGAGTACTTGGCGAAACTGATCAAAGAGCTCATCAAGAGGATACCACCACCACCAAAGGAGTAATTCGTCATCAGGTTTGGCATCCCCTTGGTTTGTTCCAAGCTTGGGGGAGTGCCGCGGTATCACATCACTATCTTCTATCTTTTTACCTTATTAGTAGAGTCATATCATGAATAGAGGAGTTATTTTGTAGTATGGTTTGCATTATGGAAGTGTACCCTCTCTCGTTAGATATGTATCCTTTGGTGTGAGTTTCCGTTATGAAATATTAATGAAAAGTTCTATCATCCACTCTTTTGCATAGCTTATGTTAGTTTTCAATTCGTGGTTATATGATTGATCTTGTTGTTAGTATTGGTATCACTTTGGGATCATTGAGGTCATTTAGTTGGTTTTGGCAAACCTGGCTCGGTCAGTAGCAACACCTTTTTGAGAGTTGAAAATAAAAAGATAGAAGTACTCTAGAGGAAAATAATTTCATCATCTTTCTTTCTTGATTTGCTCATAAGTCTAGTATTCTCTAGTTAAGATATTTTGTGCTTCTAAGGAAGATTGCATGTTTGTCTTTATCACTTGTATGTTTTTTTGTTTCCTTCAACTCTTATACTTGCTACCCAGCCTTGCTAGCCAAAAACCTGTACTGAGAGGGTATTCTTCTCATGCATCCACCTCCTTTAAACCAAAACCTTTGCCATTTGTGTCCACCATACCTACCTAGTAGCATTATTGCTATTCCAAGTAAATTCTTCTTTTATCTACCTCCCAAATTAAACTTGTTATGTGAAAATTAGTGATTAAAGCTCTCACAAACTTGATGGCGCACTTTACTTTCTTGCATTTAATAAACTTGAACCACTGGGTCCTTCTTTGTTGCGTATATGCTTGCGCTTTATGAGTTGAAGTTAGCCGAACCATGTATCATGGGGACCGCTTTCAACACCTCATTGGTACTTGTACCTAGTTGATATCATGTTCTTTTGCTTATGGATCCCGGCGGTGTGAAATAAAAGTGGAACTTGTAAGATCATGGAGTTTATATGTGTGTTAGAGAAACGCCTAGGCCGCTAGCCTAAGCCATGCCTAATCATGGTGGAAACTTGCAGCATAACTATAGTGAGCATTCTATGAAGCATTCTCAATAAAAACCTATGGTAATAGCAAATAAAAAGATCACTAAGATGCTCACTGTTTGCTTGCCTTGTCATTTTGATTATGGGATAGCTCCTGTGTCATGTGCAAGGGGTACCCCGTTGGCGGTTCTCAATGATACGCATGTATTTACAATGACAAGAGCTTGCTCGTGAATAAAGTTGAGTAGCATGAGGATCGATACTCATAAGTAAGGGGCATGAGATTTCAACTTATAACTTGTCAAGCATATCCTCTTAATTGTGTCACTTTAACCTTAATCACCTAAAGATGCCTATGATAGGGGCAATGAGAGCTGAAAGCTAGTAAGTATCGTAATTTTTGGGAGCTCTTTATGAGACTTGCAATCCCTGCTTCCCTCTGCGAAGGGCCTTTCTTTTACTTTGTAGTTGAGTCAGTAAACCTACTCCCTTCTATCTCAGCAAGTATTTTGAGTTGATGTGTTTCATGCATTCATATGGTGATTTATTCAATCATGTTTCTTATGTTCCTTATTTTGCACATTGCTCTTATCCTGATGTTTACTACTTTGAAAGCTATCATTGAAAACCAGTTATTTGTGAACTCCAGCAAATTATCAACTATTTTTCGACCAAGAGCTAAGTTTGCCATTACCAATTATGATTCACTTTATGTATCTTTATTGTGTTTCCTTTACTCATTGCAAGTTGAGTTATATAATAGTGAGTTGTCTTCTATTATGATCTATGCTTTTGATGAATGTGATGCTTCTTGTCCGTATTCTTTTATCGACTTTTCACTCCATAAACCTGAGGTCATGTTTATTGAGCTCAGTTTCACTTGGGGACAAGCGAAGTCTAAGCTTGGGGGGAGTTGATATGTCCATTTTGCATCACTATTATATGTCTTAATTCACTCTTATTCATTGATATATTTCGTATTGAGAGGTGATACTTATGTTATTTCAACTATTTTTGCATGGTTGATGACTTTTGGAGCATGGACCGCTGCAGTCAGGATTCTGATGGAAAAGGTGCTGTTTGGAGGCAAAATTCACGAAGATCAGAAAATCCGGGAAAATATACGGAAAATCCTATTTTTCCAGAAGACTAAGGATGCCAGAAGATGGAGTGGAGGTGGGCCACACTACCCCATGGCGCGGGCAGGCCTAGGCCCCGCCAGGGAGCGGTGTGGCCGCCCTGGCCCACTCCAGCCTCTCTCCTCTGGCGTATATCATCCCCACGAAACCCTAAGACTCGGGGAGTGACCACCGAAAGATTCCGCCGCCTCTGTGGGGCGGAAAACACCGAGAGAGAAAGATATCTTCGGCAGACAAATTTCTGCCGGGGGAATTCCTTCCCGGAGAGGGGAGATCGTCGCCATCAACACCACCATCAAGCTAGACTTCATCGGGATCATCATCACCACCATCAGCACCCTCATCACCATCTCCATATTGCTGTAACAATTGAGTTGAATCTTGCATAGTTCATAGGGGAAACTTTCCCGGCGTTGATTAGTCCTTGTAGTTGATGCTATTGAGTGAACCATTGAATTATTGTTTATGTTCAGATTGTTATACATCATTATTTCATCTCTAATCATGATCCATATGATGTCTTGTGAGTAGTTCGTTTTGTTCTTGAGGACATGGGAGAAGTCATGTTGTTAGTACTGGAGTTATGTTGAGAAAGATTCAATAGTTTGATATTTAAGTTATGGTGTACTTCTTCTAGTGGTGTCATGTGAACGTCGACTACACGACACTTTACCTATATGGGCCTAGGGGAATGTATTGTGTATTTGGCTACTAATCGTAGGGGTTGCCGGAGTGACAGAAACCTGAACCCCCGTTAGAAAACCATTGCACAAGGGACGTAAGGGTCTTAGAGTTTAAAGTTGTGGTTAGATTCTACCTTAATTACTTTCTTGTACTTACGGATGTTTGCAAGGGGGTTTAATCACAAGTATGTATTTAGTCTTGGATGAGGCGGTACATTAGGGCAGGTTCACCCACATAACACTTAGCAAACTAAAGAAGATTAATCGACTATATAAAGTGAAAGCACTTGACAGTCTTCCCATGTGTCCTCGAGAATGTTTGGTCATCTATAGAAATACAACCGGCTTGTCCTTTGCTGCATAAAGTATTGAGTCACTTGCTGCATTCATTCTTACTGTCTTTTATTTACTCGTACTTTGTTTACTTGCTTTATCGAAACCCTAAAAATCCGTTTGCGAAGTACTCGCAGAGAATTCCTGATCCATACCACTAGCCAGCACCTTCTGCTCCTCGTTGGGTTCGACACTCTTACTTATCGAAAATACTGCGATACGCCCCCTATACTTGTGGGTCATCACACAGAAAAATTGCGAAAACCACCTATTTTAATGGTCTTAGTTTTGTTACCTCAGACATAATCAGTGTGCCACGTCACCCCCTTAAAGTGGGCTCCACTAGCCAGAATCGTATTATTGTAGCGAAATCGCAACATCATCGCACATTGAGAGCGTCCAGCGCAATCCCGGTGAAATTTTTGAAAATTTGTGTGAGAGCATATCTTACTCATCCCCAAAACACTTATGGAGGAGTATATTTACTCCTCTAACGGCCGAAACCGCACCGAACCGAACCCCTATCACCGTTTAGAGGAGAATAAATATAGGAGTTGCCGTTTTCAACTCCTATATTTAGGCGGCTACAACCTCGACTCGTTTATTTTTTCTCCCCCACCCACCCGTCCGCCATCAGCCAGCTGCCCTCCCCACTGCCCTTCGCCGGATCTGTCCTCCATCGATGACCAGCTACCCTCTGTGCTTCTTCGGGTAGCCTACGACGCCGAAATCGGCCGCCACGAGCTATTTTCTCTGGCCACAAATATGTCGCTGAGCTTCACCGGATTCAACACACCGTCGCCGGGATTCGCCAGGATATGGCTGAATCCTCGAGGCCAAGCACCTTCCAGCATGACTACCCGCTGTTGCAACTCCCTGGCCGAGCTCGTAGGAGCGTCACCGCGGGCACTTGCTCCGGCACTCGTACCCGCACCGGCACCGGCGCTAGTCCTTGGACCCGCACCGGCACCATCCCATACTGGTGCCGCCGGAACAAGGTGAGGAAGAGATAAGCTCCATGGTTCTTCGTAGCATTTTTGTTTAAAACTCCTCAATTTTCTAATGTAGATGATTCTTCGTAGCAAGGTGAAGAAGAGAGAAGCTCCATGGTCGGAGGATGACGACAATAATTTGTACTTTGCTTGGTATCATCAAACAATTGTTGGAGCCGACCAACCTTTCCAGCAATTTTGGAAAGAAATAGATGCCAATTTCAATCAAAAACTAGTGGAGATGTAAGGTCATTAATATCGATTATCAATAGGTGGACTTTGCTAGTAATGCGCTCAAATGCAGGAACTCTATGAATAAATGGAGCTTGCTAGTATGAATAATGGTGTATGAACATTGAGCTTCTCTCTTATTCATCTTGTTAAACATTACTTGACGTGAGATTTTAGCAAATTAGGATGATGCTATCACTATGTATGACTAATTTATCGATATATATGAACCATGAATCTTTATGTGATATGTTTCCATGTGCTCAAATTTTTAAACTTTGTTCAAAAACAATTTACTCCTCAAAATTATTGGAGATCGGTCCCACGACGCTAGAGGAGTATATTTTCTCATCTAAAGGATAGGGAGCCTTTTTCTCCTCTAAATTTTTAGGGATGGGTTAGAGATGCTCTAAGAGAATCTCTAACCGATGTACAAAAACCGGTTTGAGGAATAAAAGATGCCTTTTTACTCTTCTAACCGATATAACCGAAACCTAAAATGCTTTAGTAGAGTAAAAAATTTACTCATCGGCTCTGCCGACTCCTATATTTACTCATCCGAGCGGCTGATGAGTAAAAGATTCCTTCATTGATTCTGTGTTCACACCTACTCTGCCCCGCCCTCTTCTCCACCTCCGACGACCACCGTCACCCTAGCCACCACCAGAGACCACCGAAGGCCGGATCCTCTCGTCGGACATCCCCGCCACCCATCCCCAGCACGTGCTGCCGACGTAGCCCCCTGCCGTAGCCCTGCGTCGCTCCCACTCCCCGCCCCCAATCCCCTCTCCGATTGGCACCCCCCAAAATGACGGCGGCAGCCCCGGCGCTCCGCCGGCACCCTCGACCTGCCGGTGCTGCCGACGTCGGTCTACCGTGGCGTGCGGTAGCGGTCGTGGTGGGGGGGGGGGGGCGTGGGTCGCCGAAATCACCGACCGCAACACCCACCGTAAGGTCTGAATCAGAAGCTTCCAGTCGCGGCGCTGGTGTATGACGTGAAGAACGTCGAGCTCCAAGACTGCGACTACGGCGAGCTCAACTTTCCGCTAGGGTGCTGCACGGTCCCGGACTTGGAGCCGACCGGCCTCCAAATCATCTGCGACCGCGAGCGGCGGGAGGACATGGAGGCCCGCGAGCGCCTCAAGGTGGAGGGCTGCGCCGTGGCGATGGTGGCAACGCTCGCTAGGCTCAACCCGGAGCTCGTCGAGGAGGAGTGGCAGCGGCTCGAAGAATTCGCCGAGACCAAGCGGAAGGCGGACACGTCGAAGAAGAAGGGGGTCGCCAATGTTGTGGGGCAGTCGACAGCTCTGGCGCCGGCCAGGGTGAGGGGGAGGACGATGTCGGCAGCTCCGCGGGCCCGTCGACAACGACGACGGTCATCGACCTCGACGACGGTCCTCCTCCTTCAAGTGGGACGAGGATTAAGTTAGGTTTAGTTGAAATCTGGTCGAATTTGACCGACTTTTGGCGGTACTATGTATATATTATGTTAAATAGATGTGTTGGTTTCAAATTCGGTTTGAATTCGATCGAATTTGATCGGATTTGGAGGTGATCATTTGATTTACTCCGCTAACTTTAGGAGATCGGTTAGAAACTGCTATCGGTTAGAGGAGTATTTTTACTCCTCTAACCGATTTTGAGCAGTATACTCCTCTAACCGATTGGGGATCGGTTAAATATGCCCTAACCCTGTGGTTTTTCAAACTTGTCGCGCAATCGTGGTGGTTTTTTGCAATTAACTCTAGGCACAAAGATAGTTGTTTAGTCAACTAATACAACAAGATTCCACTATGCTTGAAAATTTGAAATCCATCTTTAACATACAACCAAAGGCGGTAACCGAAGAAGTCCTCATCGCTACCTTCAAATTACAACTATCTCTGAATCTACTGACATGAATAGACAGAACACCTGCCATCTTCTCAAAAAGTTAAAATGACCTTCACATCATTAAGCTCCTTCCGAACTAACATCACGATGCCAAATTATCACCAAACCAACGAGCTTTATTCATAATATCTTACAGATACTCAATGTACAAGTATGAAGGTATAATACTACTAGTATGATTTAAGAAAAAGAATGTGTGAAAAAAAAATCAAGACCACCGATCTCTGAAAGAATACCGTTTTGTGTGTACAGCCGGCCATCCAGTCCAAAGGTGCAAGCAACCATCTACTGCATCATTGTGGCCGCGAGAAGGGACAGCAGCGCCGAGGACACCAAGGCCATCGCAGACACGCTGCCGGCGGCCGCGCCGGCGTCAGGCGCCGGTGCTGGGGCAGAGGAAGGCGCCATGAAGTCCTGCGCCGACGCGGAGGCAACGAGGACGGACGCCACGGCCACGGCCAGGAACAGCACGGCGATGCGGGGAGCCATATGGCGAGCTTGTAGTACCGTGGAGTACTTTGCGAGAGGCTCCGAGCCGAATGGCACCAGATACGAGCTTGTAGTAGATCGGGCAAGAACGGGCGAGTAGGAAAGTCGAGTAATTTGAGGGCGGTCAGGTGTAGTGCGGCGGGATACACTCGGGTCAGGTGTTTATATAGTAGGCCTGCCGGTAGTCGGTTCAGTGGTCGCGTTCTTGCGCGGAAGCCCCGCGCCGCACGACGCGGACGTACGTGCGCGGCAGGACGCGTTGGGTCGCGCGGCGTGGGAACTGGGAACGCACGGTCTAGTTCGGCGTGGCTGGCCGACGCTCAGAGTCACAGACCACAGCGAGCGGCGCGCACACGGTAGGTGACGCGGTGCCGGCCGACCTGCCATTGCGCGTTGGCCCGACTGCGACAGCGCCACGAGGCTTCAAGCTAGCGAGAGTGGTGACGTGCCGAATACCGATGTTTTCATGTGTTGACATAGTTGGGCTGATTTTACAAAGGCCAGACTGTAAGGGCGTGTTTGGTTTGCTTCCCCAAGGCCAAGTAGCCCCGTCAAAAAATTGGCTGCCCATCCAATTTTGGTCAGTTTTTGGTTTGTAGCCAAAATTTTGGCTGGCAATGGATGTTCACCTTTTTTCACTCAGATTCATGCTAAATATTTGGCCAAATGTGGGCTGAGGATTTCTTGACCAAAAAATTGCCAGCCAATTCTGGCCAAATATTTGGTCGGGGCTAGGTGTTGGCACCAACCAAACACACATTAAGTCCAAAAACAGCCAACTTCTCTCCCTTTTTTTTTCAAAATTTCACCGATTTATTAGAAAGTTCAAGAACGGTACAAAAGGATTAAAAAGATCACATAGCGACAACTACAAACGCAAGCGTGAGTCGAAGGTGTGCTATCGTGCCCGTCCCTCCATCATCGGAGCCACGCAAAAACTTGTCGTAGTAGAGCTTCTTGTAACATACAAACGTGAAATCATCGAGCTAAGGCACAAAGTACTGGCGTACCAGAGCAGCAACCATCACCAATAATGACAACCGCAGATCGAAAGTGACTGACCTGAAATCAACACGAAAAACGACTGGAACCCGAGAGATATACGGACACACGACTCCACGTGTCATCAACCGGCGTTTGAAGCATCACCGGAGTGCGGAGAAACTTATTCTGACTTTAGAACGTGGTATCCGTCCCCTCTATATGCCTAGAAAGACAAAGAAAAACATGCTAAACAAAGAATAGAAAATCTCACCAACGGTACATATACAGGATTACAAGAGGTTACAGGGAAAGAGACTGTCTACAAGCTCCGATTACTGCGGCAATCGCCCATCTTCAATTCTATAGACGGAGGTCTTCACTCTCCTTCACCTCTTTCTTCCACATAGTACTCTCTCCGGTCTAGTTTTTTTTTGCGAAATTCCACCGATCTATTAATAATCATCAACAATAGTACAAAGAGTCCCAAAAGTAATAAAAGTTACAAATAGGTCTAGACCACCTACAACGATTACAAACACTAGCACGAGCCGAAGGCGCGCCGTCGTCCTCGCCTCTCCATCATCGGAGCCGGCAAAGCTTATCATAGTACAACTTGTTGTAGTAGACGGACGAGAACTCATCGTGCTAAGGCCCAAAAGACCAGCGCACCGGAGCAACAATCATCGCCGAAGATAAATAATATAGATCGGAAGAGTCTGACCTCAAAACATACCAACGAATACGAAAAATGACCGGACCCCAAGGAATTCGTCGGACACATGACTCTACGCGCCTTCCGCTGATGATAGACGCACCACCAGATTGAGGATAGGGCATGAAGAATCTTATTCTGATCTCAGGAAGTAACCGCCGCCTCACGAAGACACTGAAAATAATCTAAACAAAACACTAAAACCTCCCGCCTGCGAGAGGCCGTGGTCCGCCACGCCTCCAAGGCCCTAAGGCCGCCGGAGACGTGACGAACCGGTGTCGTCGCCGACGGAGGGAAGGAACCCTAGATGGGTTTGCCGCCTTCTCTGGATAGCCTCTTCTCTTCTCTTCTCTTATACGTGTACCGGTTCCTCTCTCCGGTCCAGTTTGTTAGACACGCATATAGTTTAAGAAAATCTTTGACCAATAAAATATGCTATATACGTTCTAAAAATATACCATCAAAAACTACTTTTGAGAATGAATCCGATGATATAATTATTATGACAGGTTATGTAAAGTTTATTGATCAAAATTAATGGTTAAATTTGTTCTTAAATTACGTGGGTGCCTAGAGCGAGTATAAATTTCCTAGGTGGCCAGTTTTACAGACAGCTGATGTCATCTATCGTACATACCCTTATCAGGTAATGCTACTTAGTTACAGCCTTACAGGCAACATGTCAACGTGACAGAAAACATGTGTGTTCAACAGGGCCAACGCGCAATGGTAGGTCCTCCCGCACCGCGTCACCTACCGTGTGCGCGCTCTCTGTGGGCGTCGGCCAGTCACGCCGAACCGGACAGTGCGTTCCCACGCCGCGCGACCCAACGCGTCCTGCCTCGCACGTCCGCGTCTGCGTGCGCGCGTCTCTTCCGCGCAAGAACGCGACCACTACCGGCGGGCCTATATAAACACCGGACCCCAGAGTATCCACTATTCCCCCAGCATTCCACCTGACAGCCCTCAATCTACACAAATTTCCTACTCGCCGATTCTTCCCCGATCTACTCGCGAGCCCGTGTCTGGCGTCATTCGGCTGGGAGCGTCTCGCAAGCTATACAGCACCACCAAGGTCGTGATGGCTCCACGTATCGCCGTGCTGCTCCTCGCCGTGGCGGCCGCCTCCGTCTTATTCGCCTCCGCGTCGGCGCAGGACTTCGTGGCGCCTTCCTCCGCCCCAGCGCCGGCGCCTGACTCCGGCGCGGCCGCCGGCAGCGTATCTGCGATGGCCTTGGTGTCCTCGGCGCTGCTGTCGCTTCTCGCGGCGACCATGGTGCAGCAGTAGATAGATACTCATATGGTTGCTTGCAGCTTTGGACTGGATGGTCGATCGGTTGTACACACTAGTTGTTTTTTCTGTGGGAGATCATCGGTGGTCACATCTGATGAGGATGCTACCGCTAGGTCTTGATTCTTTCGAACATTCTTTTTTCTTAAATCGTATTATTATACGATCATACTTTGAGGGAGAGATATTGTGAATAAAGCTCCTTGGTTTGCTCATAATTTGGCGTCATGATCTGCATCCAAAATTAGCTTAATTACTGCTGTCAAAGCCATTGATGACTTTTGAGTGAATTATTTTTCTGAGGGGAAATGGCAGGTGTTCTATCTATAGGTTTCAGTAAATTCGGATATGGTTATCGCTCGATCAACATTGGTAGACGATCAATCAATATTTTTCTGAATTATTTTGTACTTATACGGGCAGTGATGTTCGTCTGACAGATAACAAAACTGTTGTGATCTGAAGCTAGTGTTGAGAAGTTCCTCAGTTAGAGCATCTCCACTCGCGTTCCCACGAAGACGTTTCCAGCGCCAATTTTTCGTCTGAACGGCGAAATTTTGCCCAGTCGCATTCTCAGGACGCCGGTTTCGTCCGAATTTGACCCAAAATTGGTCCGGTGTTCCCAGGCCGAACTCGAGGCGCCAGGAACGGCCTGGGAACGCCGGATGGAGAAAAAATGAGGGTGTGCCACCCTGTCGGCGAGAGGAGGCCGAGTTCCCGCCCTTTTCTTCTTCCCCTCCCGCCTTCCCTCCACAATCCCCCACATCTCCCGCCAGTTCACCGAGCTCCCATCCGCCATGCCGTCCAAGGCTTTCGCCAAACCCCGATCCGCCGCCAGCGAACCAAAGGAGAAAAAGGTGAGGAAGCCGAGAGCGCCCGCGTCGAGACCTCAGGGCATGAGCGCGCCCGCCTGGTTGGCCCTATCCACGAAGAGGAAGTTCGATACGGAGAGCCGTAGGGACAGGAAGGCGAGGGCCAAGCAGGCGCAGGAGCTCGCTGATACATTGCAAATGTATCTATAATTTTTGATGTTCCATGCTTGGTTTTATCCACTTTCTTGTGTTTTGTCTACACTTTGGAGTACTTATCATATGATTTCTTGGACTAACCTATTAACAAGAGCCACAGTGCCAGCTACCTGTTTTCTGCTGTTTTTGGTTCCAGGAAAGTCAGAAAATGAATATTCTCGGAATTGGACGGGACAAAAGCCAAAGTGCCTATTTTACCGGAAGTCATCTGGAGCCAGAATATGAGACGGAGAGGAGCAAGGGGGCCACCACACCACCTGGCCGCGCCGGGGGTGGTGTGGCCAGCCCAAGCACCCCCTCGGTCTCCCTCTTCGCCTATAAGTTGCCTTCTGACCTAAAAACTCAGGGAGGTTCGACGTTTTTCCAGAAGGAGTTCCGCTCCGCTGCCATCACCAGATTCCACAAAACAGCACCAGAAACTCCGTTCTGACACCCTGCCGGGACGGGGAATTGGAGGAGATCATCGCTATCATCATCACCATCGCTTCTCCATCGATCATCCATGTTTCCCCCATCTATGAGTGAGTAATCCCCTGCTGTAGGCTATGGGGATGGTAGGGATTGGATGAGATCGTTCATGTAATGGCATCAGATTGTTAGGGCATGGTGCCTAGTATCTTCTATTAGTGCTTTATGACTTTGTTGCGACTTGTTATGCTTAATGCTTGTCACTAGGGCCCGAGTGCCATGATTTCAGATCTGAACATGTTATTGATTCATTATGATAGTATTGTTTATGGTCTTATCTGCAAGTTGTATACACACGTTGTTGTCCATAACCAATGGCCCCGAAGTGACAGAAATTAGGATAAACGGAGGGAATGGCTTTGATATGAGGATCACATATGTTCACGGAGTGTTAATGCTTTGCTCCGGTGCTCTATTAAAAGGAGCACCTTAATTGCCAGTAGTTCCCTTGAGGCCCCGCTACAAACGGGCTGGCAGGACAAAAGATGTTGTGCAAGTTCTCATTGCGAGCACGTATGACTATATATGGAACACATGCCTAGGATTATCTAGTACTTGGATGCTTTATCTTATTTATCTGCAATTGCCCTATGTTCTGATTGCTATGTGAATTGTCTTGTCCATGCAACGCCCGTCCATCCATCCCTATGCCTATCGTACTCGAATCCCACTGTTTACTGCTATTGTTACTGCTGTCTTTACTTTACTACTGCTGTTACTTTGTTATTCCTACTACAAAACTATTGCTTATAGATATTCTTTGGCTCCCCTTGTGTCGAATCAATAAATTGGGTTTAACTTCCCTCGAAAATACTGCGATACACCCCCTATACTTGTGGGTCATCAAGATTATTTTCTGGCGCCGTTGCCGGGGAGCATAGCTTTATTTATCAAGTTCACTTGGATTCTCTATTGTTCGCTGCTATCCATCCATCATGGATAAGTCTCGTGATGGAAAGTTTCCTATTTTACCATCCACTACAAGAAGAGGTACGATTCTGAACACCTCTGATGCTCTTGATTCACCATCCATTATAAGTAAGCTCGTTACACCACCACATACACATGCTACACACACTGCTACTACTGCTGAATCTGAAACTTCTAATGCTTATGCTGCTGCTCCTACTGTGCTTGATAAGAGTGGTTCATTAGGTCCTTTCCTAGATGCTACGATTGTTAGAACTATAGCTGGAAATACCGAAACTCCTAATGAAGACACTACCACACCTGTTAGTTCACCTGAGTCTAGTGAAAGTTATGATATTGAAGATGGTTATGTTGAGATGACCGATGAATTTATTAAAGAATGTAAAAACACCCATGATAGGAGCGCTGCTAAGAGTCTCCTTGAGAGGCGTACTATTAGACCCAAATTGTCTCCTATTGCTAAGTTTTGCTGCTTCTCCCATAAACATTATAGATAAAGATTATGATTTCTCTCTCGATCTATCTTACATAGCTATTGTTGAGAAAGAACCTTTTTGTGGGACTAA
The DNA here is from genome assembly GCA_910589775.1 of Avena eriantha. Lineage (NCBI taxonomy): Eukaryota > Viridiplantae > Streptophyta > Magnoliopsida > Poales > Poaceae > Avena > Avena eriantha. The sequence continues at coordinate 34,476,683 of OU342742.1, forward strand.
GAATGAAAGTGCGGTAGCAGATATGAATGAACTTTCTACCATGAGTGGCTTGTTTTCTGATGATATTAAGATGCGTACTTACTTTGTTGCTAAGATTTTCCCCTTTTCACTGAAAGGAGAAGCTAACACTTGGTTTAGTAATTTACCTCCTGGATCTATTGATAGCCTGATTGCTTGATTAGTACTTTCTTGTAGAAATATTTTCCTCCTAGTGCTAGACATGCTATTTTGCAGGAACTTCTTGATTTTAAACAGGGAGAAAAAGAGATATTGCCCGAATCTTGGGCAAGGTTTTGTGCATTGATTCATGCACAAGCTGGAAGTCCATTACCTAAGAATGAGCTTCTTGATATATTTTATAATGGACTAACTGAAGAATCTAGGACATACCTAGATAGTTGTGCTGATTGTGTTTTCAGGAATAGGACTCCTAAGGAAGCTGCGGAATTAATGGCTAAAATAAGCAAGAACTATGAAGATTGGACTCCTCCTGAACAAGCTATACCTGAAGTAATTGTACCTGAACCTATTATACCTGTGCCTATTCCATCACCTAAGAAGAGGGGAATTATTGAATTGAATGATGAAGTAATGAAGGAAGCTAAGAAATGTCTTAAGGAGAAGGGAATTAAAGCTGCAGATGTCAAGAATTTACCTCCTATAGAAGAATTATGTAAGCCTATTCCCTACTCACCCACTATAGAGGTACACTCTCTCCAACACTTTGATGAAGGTGATATCCCTTACTCTAAACCTCCTGATCAATGCTTAGAAGAATTTGATATCTTTATTGTTAAGCAAGATAATTTTTTAAAAAAGGGTGCAAAATCATCTAATGGAAAACACTAGAGCTATTGTTGAGTTGAAGGATATTGTGGAAAGAACCGCTAATGATGTTAAAATGATTGTTAAACACTTTCAAATGGTTCAAACTCAAATAGATCAACCCATTAAAGTGCAAAAAGACTTGCTAGTTAATGCTGCTAAAGAAAAACATGCCTATGAAATTAGAACTAGAAGTGGTGCTGCTACCCAGGATCCTCTATATCCTGAGGGGCATCCCAAAAGAATTGAGCAGGATTCTCAACAAGCTGAAAATAGTGGTTCTACTCGTAAGAAAAGGAAAAAGAAACATAAAACTGTTGTAGAACCCTCTAAACCTGCTATAGACCCTAATAGTATATCTATCTCTGATGCTAAAACTGAAAGTGGTAATGAGGAAAATGAAGTTCCTAATGAAGAAAAAGTTGAAGAAGATCCTGAAAACCACACTAAGAATACTAAATACACTAAAGAAGAATTTGTTGCTAAGAAACATGGTAGTGAAAGAGAGCCTTGGGTCCAAAAACCTATGCCTTTCCCTGATAAGAAACACAAGTCAAAGGAAGATGAACACTATAATAAGTTTTGTGAGTGGATGAAACCTTTATTCCTGCAAATTCCTTTGACTGATGCTATTAAATTTCCTTCTTACTCAAAGTATATGAAGGATATTGTCTCGAATAAAAGGAAGATCCCTAATGAAGAAATTTCTACCTTGCTTGCTAATTATTCCTTTAATGGTAAGGTTCCAAAGAAACTTGGAGACCCAGGGATTCCAACTATCCCTTTCTCTATTAAGAATAGTTATGTTAGAACTGCTTTGTGTGATTTGGGAGCTGGAGTTAGTGTTATGCCTTTTTCTCTCTATAAGAGGCTTCAACTAGAAAAATTAATACCAATTGATATATCTTTGCAAATGGCTGATAAATCCACCACTATTCCTGTGGGTATACGTGAGGATGTACCTGTTCAAGTGACTCATAATTGCTTGATATTAACTGATTTTGTTGTTCTTAAAATGCCTGAAGATGATAATATGTCTATTATTCTTGGGAGACCTTTTCTACTATAGGAGTTGTTATTAATTGTAATCAAGGAAAGGTGACTTTCAATGTTAATGACAAGGAACATAATGTCTATTTCCCCAAGAAGATTAAAAGAACTTATGGTTTGAATTCAATTGAACATGTTGAGGGCATTCAAGTTGGAGAAATATATTGTCCCATACCAAGAGAAAAATTTGAAACTATTATGATTGGGATCATTGCTATCAAGGTTGAGGTAACATAATCATTAGTGGAATGCAAAGTTTTGTCTCATATGAAATTGTTTTGGTAACGAGACCTGATCAACCTTGTTAACAAAAGGATTTGAACAAAACAATGTTTTCACTATGATTATCTCCGTTTACTTAAAGGCGTTAAAGAAAAGTACTTATTGGGAGATAACCCAAAAGTTTTAGTTGAGTCTTGGAAGTTATTACCTCAGTAATAACCGATCCTTATCCTTTTTATTTGATTTTTGTGCCAAGAGTAACCTCTAATGAGAGAGAAGTAATGGTTGGGAAAGTTGCTGCTCCGAAACAGATTTATGTGCTTCACCGTAAAAATTCGTGTAAAATCTCTGTACGTCCTTTTGAGGCGTGAATTTTTGTGCTCCTGCCCCAGATTGTTATATAACTTTAGTTAGTTCAATACTTTTTGATTTGAGCAACAGAAGGTCTTCCAAAAAAATCGTCTTTACCTGCTGGTCTGTTTTGACAGATTTCTGCCATTTTCTGCATTTGCTTCTTGTCGGTTCCTTTTTGAGTTCTCTTGGGGAATTGAGATTTTTGAGGGAAGTGATACAATAGCTAGTGTATTATTGGAAGTTTATTGGTGTTAGAACTGAACCTAAAGACTTATTATCTTGAGTGCACTAATGTTGCTAATAAAGATTGTGTGAAGTTTTATATGAAGGAAAAATTTCAGGTGTATGGAAGGAATGAGATATGAGATGAAAGATGGACTAAAGCTCAAGCTTGGGGATGCCACGCGTGTCACCCCAAGAAATATTCAAGAAGTACAAGCGTCAAAGCTTGGGGATGCCCAAGCCATCCCCTTCTTCATCAATAAAAATCCCAGGTTTCTTCCAAACACTTCATTTTATTGTTTCATGCACAATTGTGTTGTTCTTGGAGCATCTTCTTTTTTTGATTTTGTTTGCTTAGTTTGCTTAGTTTTATGAATAAATTGGTTGGATCCCCTCTTTCATACATTGGTTTGCAAATAGTTTGGTTTGGATTGGAAAAGAGTAGAAAAGAGCTTGTTTTGACTATGGCCTATGCTTTGTCATGCCATGCTTGATATTGTTTTGGCTTTATGTTTAGTATTATTTGCTATAGCATGACTTGTTATAAACAGTTGAGATTGCTTAACGTGCCTTGGATGAATCATGCGTTGTTTTACCATATTAAAGCATAGTATAGTGGTATTCTCCTTTGATGTTTTATTTGGGTTGACTTGGCGCATGCTCACACCATGTTATGACTATCTCAAGTCACCATAAGCCTTTATGATCCTTTAGTTTTCAACTTGTAGTATCACTTTATGCTTTGATCAATGATGTTTTGTCGCTCTGCATGATTATGGCCATTATTGCTCTCTTAGTTTGTCGCTCCTAGTCTTTTGCTAGCCTCCACAACCAAGTATGAGTTCCACTCATGCATCCAACTCCCTAAACCAAGTTATTCCAAAGAGTCCACCATACCTACCTACTAGCTTAAGCTATTCCAAGTATATTCATGTTTTTGTTTACCTTCCAAATTAAACTTGTTGTGAGAAAACTAGTGATTAAAGCTCTAACGAACTTGATGGCACACTTTAATTTTCTTGCCCTTAATAAACTTGAACCATTGTGTCCATCTTTGTTGCGTATATGCTTGTGCTTTATAAGTTGAAGTTAGCAGAACCATGTATCATGGGGAACGCTTTCAACATTGCACCTATTATTCCGTTGATATCATGATTCTTTTGCTTATGGATCCCGGCAGTGTGAAATAAAAGGGGAACTTGTAAGATCATGGAGTTTGTATGTGTGTTAGAGAAACGCCTGGGCCGCTAGCCTAAGCCATGCCTAATCATGGTGGAAACTTGCAGCATAATCATAATGAGCACTCTATGAAGCATTCTCAATAAAAAAATATGCAAATAGCAAATAAAAAGATCACTGAGATGCTCATTGTCTGCTTGCCTTTTCATTTTGATTATGGGATAGCTCCTATATCATGTGCAAGGGGTACCCCGTTGGCGGTTCTTAATGATACACATGTACTTACGTACAATGACAAGAGCTTACTCGTGACTGGAGTTGAGTAGCATGAGGATCGGTCTTCGTAAGTAAGGGGCATGAGATTTCGGTTTATAACTTGTCAAGCATATCCTCTTAATTGTGTCACTTTAACCTTAATACCTTCAAGATGCTTATGATAGGGGCAATGAGAGCTGAAAGCTAATCAGTACCATAATTTTTGGAAGCTCTTTATGAGACTTAAATCCCTACTTCCTTTTACAAAGGCTTTTCTTCCACCTTTATATTGAGTCTCCACATTCTACCTTTATGCACCTACTTTGAGAGCATAGTGGCCATTCTTAGTTCTATGTGCATTGTCCCAAGACTTGTTGATTGATGCATACCTTGATACTGCTTTTTTAAACTATTTGTATATAGTCACTCTTATGAACTTTGAAGGTGTCCTATGCATTTATATTTGCTACTCTATTGAGGGACAAGCTGAATACTTTTATGCTATGTTTTCTTTATGTGAAACAAACAAACATCTTGCAAAGCATTGTTATTCATGAATCTTTTGTTTGTGCCTTTTCATGTTGCAACATAGTTTCTTTGTCTTATTGCTAGAACTTTGTCTTTCATGTTATGATTGAAGTACTATGATCCCAGCTTTACAAAATACTTTGATCAAGTCTTTGATGGAGCATGTCACCTCAAAAATTATTCTTTCTTTTTATCACTTACCTACTCGAGGACGAGCAGGAGTTAAGCTTGGGGATGTTGATACATTGCAAATGTATCTATAATTTTTGATGTTCCATGCTTGGTTTTATCTACTTTCTTATGTTTTGTCCACACTTTGGAGTACTTTTCATATGATTTCTTGGACTAACCTATTAACAAGATGCCACAGTGCCAGCTGCTTGTTTTCTGCTGTTTTTGGTTCCAGGAAGTCAGAAAATGAATATTCTCGGAATTGGACGGGACAAAAGCCAAAGTTACTATTTTCTCGGAAGACTCATGGAGCCAGAATATGAGACAGAGAGGAGCAAGGGGGGCACCACACCACCTGGCCGCGCGGGCCAGGCCTGGCCGCGCCAGGGGGTGGTGTGGCCAGCCTAGGCACCCCCTCGGCCTCCCTCTTCGCCTATAAGTTGCCTTCTGACCTAAAAACTCAGGGGGTTCAACGTTTTTCCAGAAGGAGTTCTGCTTCGCTGCCACCACTAGATTCCATGAAACAACACCAGAAACTTCGTTCTGGCACCCTACCGGGACGGGGAATTGGAGGTGATCATCGCTATCATCATCACCATCGCTTCTCCATCGACCATCCATGTTTCCCCATCTATGAGTGAGTAATCCCCCGTTGTAGGCTATGGGGATGGTAGGGATTGGATGAGATCGTTCATGTAATGGCATCAGATTGTTAGGGCATGGTGCCTAGTATCTTCTATTAGTGCTTTATGACTTTGTTGCGACTTGTTATGCTTAATGCTTGTCACTAGGGCCCGAGTGCCATGATTTTAGATCTGAACATGTTATTGATTCATTATGATAGTATTTTTTATGGTCTTATCTGCAAGTTGTATACACACGTTGTTGTCCAGAACCAATGGCCCCAAAGTGACAGAAATCAGGATAACCGGAGGGAATGGCTTTGATGTGAGGATCACATGTGTTCACGGAGTGTTAATGCTTTGCTCCGGTGCTCTATTAAAAGGAGCACCTTAATTGCCAGTAGTTCCCTTGAGGCCCCGCTGCAAACGGGCTGGCAGGACAAAAGATGTTGTGCAAGTTCTCATTGCGAGCACGTATGACTATATATGGAACACATGCCTAGGATTATCTAGTACTTGGATGCTTTATCTTATTTATCTGCAATTGCCCTATGTTCTGATTGCTATGTGAATTGTCTTGTCCATGCAACGCCCGTCCATCCATCCCTATGCTTATCGCACTCGAATCCCACTGTTTACTGCTATTGTTACTGCTGTCTTTACTTTACTACTGCTGTTACTTTGCTATTCCTACTACAAAACTGTTGCTAGTGATAAACTGCAGTGAGCAAGATTGTTTCCAGGTGCAGCTGAATTGACAACTCAGTTGTTAAGGCTTATAGATATTCTTTGGCTCCCCTTGTGTCAAATCAATAAATTGGGTTTAACTTCCCTCGAAAATACTGCGATACACCCCCTATACTTGTGGGTCATCACTCACCGAAGTTGAGGCGATGAGGGGAGCGACGTCCGAGGCCCAGGCGATGAGGGAAGCGGCCGTAGAGGCGTCGTCGTGCGCGCAGTATGGCGGCATTTGGGGAGCCAGTCAAGTGTCGCTTTGCCTGCTGGATACTCGCCGGTCGGCTTGTCGCCGATCTCGTTGGCGATGTTCCAGGAGAACCTGGCGAACCTGCGGTAGAGGTACTCCTCCCCCGAGTTTGACGATGGATTCAATCCGAACACCGTCTTCTCCTGCCCCGCACCGCATCCTCCTCCGGCCTTCAACATCGACATCAACGCCCCGTACTCCTCCTCTTCGGCATACCGTTCCTCCTTGGCAGCGTGCCGCGGCCCTCTGCCATTCGCTGGGAGCTCATCGCACCACGAGGCCGATGCCCATAACATGTTCAGCGGAATGTTGGGCGAAGCCTACGTGCAGGACATGATCACCGAAGGGTCGGCGGCCGCTGCGGCCGGCAATGCTAGCTTCTTCACCCAAGAACAGTCCCGAGCCGATGCCAAACACGGCATCGAGTCTCAGGATTTCGCCGAGCAGACCCAGACCGAGGAGGAAGAGGAAGGCGTTGGCCAGGCTCCAGCGAAGGGCAAATGCAAGAAGAAGGCAGGCACCTCGGCGACGAAGGCCCAGATCAAATGGACGTCACTTGAGGACCTTTGCCTCATCGACGCCTAAAAATCGGTGAGCATGGATCGCATCACTGGTGCCAACTAAAATTCGGACAACTACTGGAAGCGCGTGAAGCTAGCATTCAACGAACGCAAACTTTGCAACACGAAGTACAACAAAATTCACATGGAGCGCGGCAAGAAAGCCATGACCAACCACTGGGGGCTCATCTAGCAGGCATGCAGCAAGTGGCACAACCTTCTCGAGGAGGTCGAACGCACACCCGTCAGCGGCCAGAGCATGGATGCCACGGTAATTTGTCAAACACTATCCAAAGGTACTTGGTATGCCTATCCTGACACACTTTGCCTTGCCTTTGCAGCTCCTCCGCGTACTCGGCATGTACCGGAATGACACTGGGATGGAGTTCAAGTTCCATCATGTGTTTCCGTCGATTGAGAAATGCCAGAAATGGGCGGATACTCGGCTGACACTCACCAAGACGAAGGACAGCGTGTACAACCCGGCGGCTCCTCCACCTGCTGCCGATGAAGGAAGGCTAGAGCTCGGCCAGAAGAAGGCGAAGATGCTCAAAGCCGCAGGACCTCCCTCCAAGCGCCTCCAGGAATCCATCGAGAGGTGCATCGCCGACATGAAGCCCATATCAAGAAGAGAAGACCGAGTAGAGATGGGCGCAGCTGCTACAGAACCAAGACCGCAAACTCGATCTCCTCAAAGCGAACTTCACCGCCAAGAAGAGGAACACGGATCTGCAGTTTCTCATGGGTGTTGAAGACACCTCGGCGATGAGCTCGCCGGACAAAGCTTGGTATCTGGCCCGGCGCAAGGACATCCTCGAGGAGGACAATGCCGAGAACGCGGCAAGCTCCGCGCCGAACACCTCCGCCGCCGTGACATCGTCGAGCTCCGCTTCAACCTCCTCCACCCAGTCGGCCTACAGGAACACCGACGAACCCATCCCCGTTGCACCGGACACGTCGGAGGAGATCACCCCCATCAACGACTGATCACCGACCTATTTTATCTTGTTCTGTAATAATTTGATGGCCGACCTATTTTGGGCGTACTTCTACTAAACACCTTGTGACCAAGATTTTGTAGGGGATCGGTGCAGAAAACAAAAAATTTCCTACGTTGAAACCCCAGAAACTGCCTAGGATCTATCTATGTAGTAATACGGTAACGACCGGAGCATAGAGAATACATACCCTTGTAGACCGTACGAGGTTAACGTTCCGCAGGGAACGTGGTTGATGTAGTCGTACTCGAAGCCGACCTCAAGGTCGCTAAGCTCCTCTCAGGTCACCCCTTGCTCCTTCTTGATCTTCATCATGCAACAGCTCCGACACACGACATTTAAGCGCCCCAAGTGTTGCGCCTCGTGTCTTCATACACATCTGGTGCACGATGAGACCTCCGACTCCCCGATCCCGCCGGGAGTGCAGAAGTTGATATCTGAATAGGAATACCTGGAGCGCAACGGCGTACTGTAGGCGTGCCTCGATCGCATAGCCCAGACATGGGGTCATGGTCACAAGGTATAGTGAGAGGGAGGGAGAAAGTCAACCAAAAGACTTCTCAAGTTGTTTATTTGGTGTGTTTTAGTCCTCCCATGGGCACCCCTTTAAATAGGCGGAGGGGGCGTGTACTCTCCCCTAGGTGCCCCATGTGGGACTAATTACTAAAGGAAAAAGGGGCAAAATTAACTCCCAGCCGACTGGGCCACAAGGGCCCAGCACAACAGCCCACAACGGCTAAGGGAGCCAGCAGTAGCACAACCCGGCGGGTGGGCCGGAGAGCCCACCATGCGGCCCACTAGTGGCCAGGGCGGCGGCTGCCAACGAATGGCCTGGGTGGGCCTTTCGCCCCCAGCGGCCCAACGCGGAGATAGGCGGCAGGGAGGGAGCAGCCGGGTGGGCCGGCAGTGGCCGCGGCCTGCCTGGCGGCCTGGCTCCCCCGTGCGCCCGTGTGGGCCGGGGTCGAGCCGGCCGACCCGGCGGCCGTCTGGATGCTGTCCGCCCCCGCGCGGTGCGCTTTATCCGCCGCCCGCCTACGAGCGTGGCCCAGCTCCGTACCGCCCCGCGGCGGCTATTATCTGCCGCCCACATGGGCCTGTGCTGTTTTTCCTTTCTATTTTTCTGCAGCTCTTCTTTTAGGCTAATTCCCTCTAGGGATTTGGCCTAATATAAAAGTTTCTTTTCTAAATCTTAATATAAATATTATTTAGAATATATTAATTCACAATTAACATATAATAAATATATATTTAAATTCCCATTTATCCGAAAACACTTTTCTGGTCTTTTCCTTTATTCTTTCTCCGAATAACTTCGGATGTCTCCGCGGAACGATTCCGGCTTTCTCTCTTTCTCTACTGTGATTCTGTCTTACGAATTATTGCTCTCATCGTACCCTTAAGTGTATTCTCTCACGACTCGGGAATGCTCTAGACATGATCGGTATCAATGATCAACAGAGGGACCAGGGATGTCCATGTGACCCCTATGCATTCCTGATGACAATGTCGTTTGAACCGTCTAAATGTAGCATCCTCTTCCTTTTGTTTCTCGATACAACTTGTTCGAGATCCGATCATTGTTATCCTATACCTTTGTTCAATCTTGTTCACAACAAGTTATGTTTTCTTGTTACCGTGATATTACATCCCCGTGACCTAGTCACATGTTGTAACATTTATAGATGTAATCTCACAAAATCAGCCGTATGTATCTTTACCCATCATGTGGGTGAAAAAATCCCGGTCTTGCAGTCACATGTCATCTACTGTTCCTTCGAAATACCCAACATACACCTTTATGGCCACCGTATTACCAGATGACGGTTGATGCAGTCTAAGCAGCCTAGGGAAACAGTGAGTAATATGAGCTCACGGTCTAAGGAGAAGGAGTCTAGGTATAGCTGATGCAACAATGAACTATATGACTTGATCGTGTTGCAATCCTTCGAGGAATGTCCAACCACATCATTCTCCAATGATATGATCTCGTTGTTAGCCGGCATAAATGCCCATGATCTTGAAACCCAAATCATCTTCGTGACCAATGAACTAGTATGAATAGAGGCTACTAGGGACTTGGTTGTTTCATACCACACATGTACCAATGTTTCTACTTGGCACAGTTATAGCATAATATGAAACTATTATAAACTAATTGAGATATGACAATAAAAACCTATTTATTATTTGCCTCTAGGGCATATCTCCTTGTAACATCCCAAAACTTTAATCCAAGTTTATTAAGATCCAAATCATCAAAATTAGGATTAACAAAAACTTTTCCAATTAAAATTATTAAAGCATTCATATGTGTGTGCATTTAAATAGGAGTTGTTTTGAATTGCCTTGATTAAGTGATCCATTGCTTGTAAAATGATTCTTAGGTGAAATAAACATCATCTAGATCATCCCCAAACAAATCCCAAAGGAAAACAAATCAAAAATGAATAAAAGAAAGAAATGGTCATCTGTGCCATTTTAATCAACATGCCTACTTTGGCTATTCCTAGGACTAAATTCTTAATAGAAATAAATATGGATATTTGCACCCCTTGCTAGTACATATAGTAGTGTACCAAGGCCCACTTTGTGATCTACCAAAAACTTTCAAACACTAAATTTAAATGGCATTTAAAAATTGAATCTAGTGTAGGTATCAAGATCCCACTTATTCAAAAACCACTCAAATGAGCTCCATTTTCAAAACCCAAGCAACCGCAAAGGTTTAAGCATGTGTCTAGCAAACCCACCAAAAATCATCCAAAAATTCCAAACTTGAGTCTTTCGGCCATTTTCACAAACACTTGGTGGATAGAATTCGAACAAAACACAAAACACTAGTTGGAGCAGTGTTTGATCCAAATTGGTTCCCCATTTTGCAACCACACGCACCCAGTGCACTCCCCTACCCCTCTCTAGCCCAGCCACCCACTGTGCCACGACCAAATGGTCATAGCCATTAAGGCCGAGCCCCCATTTGGGCACCTCACCGGCGACAACACGCCACAGCCGCCGCCAGCGCCATCCACCATGTCCAGGAGGTAGCCTGTGGTCCACCTCCACCACCCAACCAGCCCCAGCCCAAGAACAGCGACCAGAGCCACCAGGAACTGCCGCGCCCGGAGTCTGTCGACCATGCCGACACAGCCGTAGAGCGTGCACGGTCCCTCGCTCGACCAGACCACGCCTCGCTCTAGCCGCCCGCCTACACGATCCCCACCGGCCTAGGAAGCTAATGGACACGCCCATCCCCCCCCCCCCCCCCCCCCCCCCCGTGCCCCGTAGTCACCGGCCGCCGTGAAACTCGCCGTCGGCAGAGACTTAGTGCGCGTCGCGCCATTCACTACCCCCGATAGCAAACCACTGCACACTCACCGCCGTGACACTCGCTAGGGCACCGCCCACGCCTATAGCTCGTTGTGCCGTCGTCACCGGCAAGCACCGCCCATGCTTCTCTGCCGCTTAGCCGTGCCTATAAAAGGAGCCCTTCCCCGCACCAACTACTCACACCATTCCACTTCCCTCTACTCACTGATCCTTCCCCACCTCTCGCTGGAGCCGCTCGAGCCTGGGTTCACCGGAATTTGGCCGGAGGAGCCCGCTGCAGAGGAGGAGAAGGCGCCGTCGATTTCATCCACCCCAGGAGCTGCCGCGACCACCCCTGAGTCTGCCGTCGACAACACGTTCGATCGCCCCCATCGCCGCAGTAGCTGGAGCCCTGGTATGCCTCCTGAGCACCCCCACCGAGCCTCTAGGGTTAGTTCCCGCCGGCAAACTGTTCGCTGGAGATGACACCCCTCAGCCATAGAGCTCCCTTTTAATCCAACGACCCACATTGCCCTGTACCGCTTCGCGTGTAAAGAGCCACTGACCGGTGGACCCTCCTGTCAGCCGTTCTCTGTGCCGCGGAACACCACTGGGCCGGCCCTTTTTCCTTCCCTCGCGACCCATTTAATTCAAACTTAGATTTTTCTATTTAGGTTTGAACTTAGTTCTGTCCCTTAGTTTAAAAATCCATTCAGAGAGATTTACAAATCCAAATGGAGTGATTCCAATTCGGTTAGAAAGCTACTGAAAAGATCTACCCAAGCCCATTGGATTTAATTCATTTAGAGTTAGAGATCTCTCCTAGTAAAAATAACAAGACAGAAGCTTTTGCACATTCAAACATTTTTATAAAATCAACCATGATAGCTTTTGAGTTGATTCGAACTCTAAAAAATCACATTTAACTATACCTATCTGAATATGTAATAATATTAAGGTTTACATGCAGTGACTTTGGACTAGTACCAAAATAATGCTATATAGGCATATCTAGTCACTTTAAATCATTAAATAATAAACTTAAACTTAAGTAAAATGTGATCCAACCCTTAAATCACATTCCCACATGTTAGAATATATGGTGATGACATGTTTCCACATGATCCCATATTTTAAGTGGTGAATATTAAATCTTAGTTATTTTCAATGAGTAGAAATTACTTTTCTTAAATAAAAAGGATGAAACGAGTTAATAAAGCCTTGTGATGCTTGTGATGATAATAGATCATCAAATGTGTGCCTTAGTGTGCTAAGTAGACTAGTTAAGTATTGTTTGTTGATTGTGTACTCCGTATGTATTTATAGACGATAGTACCGACCAAGCTTTCGAGGAGGAGGAGTTCTATCAAGAGGAGGAAGAAAACTTCAACCACTGCACTACCCAAGGCAAGCTAACACTTGCAAGTATTATACTAGCAAGCCACCATTAACAATGCTAGCTAACACTTGCAAGTATTATACTAGCAAGCCACCATTAACAATGCAAGCTAACCCTTGCAAGCTAAATAATCTAAGCAAAGGCATTAGGCATGCTTTGGTTATACCACTTTGACTATTACTTACCCCAAGTATTACTTTTCAAGCTTTACTCCCTTTACTTTACCAAAGTCCTTTATTTGTTTTGAAGGTAGCATAAAGAGTATAAAACTTGACCTATTTAGATAACTTTAGATGTCATTCTATGGCATGAGATTGATCCCATCTTTCCACCTTAGTGAACACTCTTAACCTAGTAGTTTAGAGTAGATAAAACTTGAGTCACTTTAGATGAGAACACTTGGTGAAAATGAGTTATGAAAACCTTAGAATGATGAGTCATTCTATTGAGATGTTTTGACATGTGTTGAGAAACACAAATGGTTTATGATGATGAAAATGTTGAGGCATGAGCCTTAACCCTTTTACAAAATTGATGGTTGGATTCGGATCCGATACCATTCCAAATTTACCGTACAACCACACTACCTAAATTGGGTAAGGCTTAGCCGGAAGTTTATATGCATTAGTATTAGTTCCCTCGCGGGAGAGGTTTGAGCTGAGGCTACCTCTCAATGTTGTCCACCTATGCGGTGCCCAAGATGATAGATGGTCATGGTTGGGAGGCCATGCTCATAGGAGCGGTGCTTATACTAGGGTGTGTAAAGGAAAGGTTATGTTTGATTATCTGCATACTAAGTATGATGATTCAGGGTTATCCCTGACAGATGTATTGAATCTTGTGGTGAAAGTGTACCACCTCTGCAGAGTGTCAAACTATTCGAATAGCCGCATCCGCGGTGATGGACAGTTGGAGTGGCCATACTGTTTCGTTGTCAGATGTTTTCAAAATAACTTATGAAAAGAATGATGAATCTTGACTTGACCACAACAGGGTTGTGACTATGACACTAGCTTCCCAACTTAAGTAATTCTAGAACTTTATTTTATCTTTCTTTGCTTCTGAACTCAGCTTAGGTTTCAAACTTACCCTTTTAGTTAAACTTAGAGTTAGCAATTTTACTTTAGAATTATACTACTTGTTAGTGGTAGTTTGCGAGTACTTAAAGAGTACTCATGGCTTTTGTCCCTGGCTATTCTCATGGCCAGACTATGAAGGAGCATATCAAGATGATGGACAACAGGACGGCTATGATAAATAGGACTATTTGCCTTCGTCAGCATTGCCCGTGCCCCTAAAGATGGACCCCACCGCTACGCTTATTATTTTATTCTGCTGCTTGTTGTTGTAAGACTGGATCATGAGATCCTTATTGGTGTAAGACATTATGTATGGTTTGTAATGGATTATGTACTGTGATATCCAATCTGTTATGTCTCGCAAAAATGGTAATCCTGGGATTGCGAGGTATGGCATAACAGGCATCTGGGATTAAAAATCCGGGCGTTGACACTCCTTCAGTCTCCCACTTGCACTAGAGTACAAATAATCTAGCTCACATTTTACTCGTATAAACCATATACCATATGCGTTTACAGATCATGCATGCTCATGGGAAACGTCATGTCCATGTTCTGTCTTACCAGATCATTATGTCTTTTGCAAATCGTTAATGTCTTTCTAATTTTGACATTCACTCCATTATCTTATAATGGGTCGAAGCATTTGTATGGCGACAAAGTGAGACTTTTGTTTCTAGTGTTTATGATGATGGTCGTTTTCACTGTTGTCATCTAAACTTCGAAACACACTTTGCTATCCTTTGTGTATATACTATAGTCATGGCAGCAGAATGAGGCTGGATTCCAGGAGCTTATAGTGACGTTAGATCAACCTCAAGGGTTTTCTCATGGGCACTGGGCCCTGGGACACATCATTCTATGTTTAAAGTGAACCAGCCCTGCCATGACATTATACATCACATCAGATGGAGCTTTTATACTTCTATATCTATGTAGATCCTAGTGCATGAAATTCAACTATGCCACTTACATTGCTTCTTGCTACTTAAGTACAAACTTAATTCTGGTTCAGTGATCAACTCAGGAATCACTTAAAGACACGTTCTTATAGTTAAGAGCTAGTCCTTTCAACCAGAACCTTGGGTCACATTATGTCGAGTAAACAACATGGTTATATGGAAGAACCTATGACTGAGGCATAGGAGATGCAACGCATCTCTTTCTTTCAACCATGGTTGCAATACTCAATGCTTCATACAGTAAGAACTTCTTTCTTACCTAGTTCCATTCTGAGTGACTTCAGAATCTTGCTTAGGACATTCTGAACATCTTTCAGAATCAAGTCCGGGAAACATTCGACATTCAGTGTTTATTAAACTCACCAATCTAGCTCGATAGATCTTATTGTTTAATAACTTCAACTTCACCCTTATTTATCTAACTTAAATATCATTAACACCAATCACATCATTCACATATGTCGTCCACATATCCCAGAATGATTTCACGCTCCCACTCAAATCTAGATCCTCTCGATAATCTTGGACATTCCAAAATCCTTTGATCACTATCAAATCGAGAATTCCACCAACGAGACTTCAATGACCATTCATTTCTCGTACTTAGGTCCATCACGCTTCTTTGTAATTCGTAGGTATGTCTTGTTCAAAGCATGACAAGTGAATGAACTATAATCCCACAAACTTGTAGAATATACAGTTGAATCCTACTTTCTTTGGTAAAAGTATTCACTTGAAACTTTATAATCATTATCAATAGTTTCTTCTCTATTTGTAGAGTTTGGTTTCACGAAACAAATTCCGCTGCGCCACTCAACAATTCAGAGGTAAGGTCAAATACCTTGTTTTGATATTTTACTTTCTTCCACCTGTATCTTAGGACAACAACTGGTTTGCCTCTTTTGTGGAAGATGCATTCATAGCTTCCTAAGAATGCTCTACAAAGACTTGTTTATTCGCCACGATTCCGACTCATCGAAATCTCCAGAAACTCAAACTTGCCATAACACTTATGGTGTTGTTTCCACGAATCTTTAGATGCTCCTTTGTATTTCAAATGAGTGTTTGCTTATTTTGATCTTTAACTCTAAACGACAACTATAACCCCTATAAGAGATGATATTATACCATATGTATCTAATACATAATGATTATGATGTTTAGACATTTCAACATAGTTTGAATTCGTCCAATTATCATAATTTGTGAAACATCTTTCATAAGTTCCTTTTATGCTAAACTTAACTTGAATACTTTAGTCGTGTCGATCAAATCGAAGAGACTTGTTAATTCAGTTAATTTAATATCCCATTTAGTTATGAACTCATTTGAACAATTCAAATCATTTCAAACTTCATGTTTCATTAAGTAAATACATTTATTCACTTAAGTCCACAATAAACTAATGATTTCCACTATTTGTAATGATTATGATGTTTAGACATTTCAACATAGTTTGAATTCGTCCAATTATCATAATTTGTGAAACATCTTTCATAAGTTCCTTTTATGCTAAACTTAACTTGAATACTTTAGTCGTGTCGATCAAATCGAAGAGACTTGTTAATTCAGTTAATTTAATATCCCATTTAGTTATGAACTCATTTGAACAATTCAAATCATTTCAAACTTCATGTTTCATTAAGTAAATACATTTATTCACTTAAGTCCACAATAAACTAATGATTTCCACTATTTGTTGAAAATGTGATACATCATTATGTATAAGTTTCAACATTTCTTCGCATATCACCGATTTACCAGAATGCGGAGTTTTAGTCATTCTGCCTAAGAGGCATGGTTTTGCAAAGTCTCTAGATTAAGCATCTAGGACCCCAATCTTTTATAAAGAACCTGCAATAACCAAAATGACTTAAATTGTAGTGTCTTTTCATTATTAAGCTTTGGATATCTTTTAGCATTCTAATCCTTTATAAATGTTTAAACTATTATCATTAACATAGTGTTGAGAATAACTTGTTTGTAATCGTAATGTGACCATAAGGTATTGTTCATAAGAATAGTACAAACTGTTTTGTAACTTGTTCATATGAATAATCGTCTTGCCAAAAGCAAGACACATAAACAAGGATTACAAAATTATATTCAAGTCCACTAATCCAAATGATAAACTTTGAGGGAAGAGGTGATGTTGGGCATCAACTGTTTTGCTTGCCATCATCAAGTCACGTTGCCTCAAAACCAGCAATTGTCAAGCAGATCCCTTTTCTTTTCACAAAACGGGACAAGTATTAAATACTTTGCAAACTGCAATGAGTTTTGCAAGAACCAC
This sequence comes from Avena eriantha, assembly GCA_910589775.1. Lineage (NCBI taxonomy): Eukaryota > Viridiplantae > Streptophyta > Magnoliopsida > Poales > Poaceae > Avena > Avena eriantha. The sequence goes on from OU342742.1 coordinate 34,493,697, forward strand.
ATTTATAATTTGTATATCTTACTTATACCTTTTCATCCATGACCTCCATTTGCAATCAAGCCCTTCTAAGAGTTCTCAACTCTAATGCAAGATCGCTAAGTGTTTTTTCAAACATTCTCTTTTCATCCATGATGGAGGAAAACTCATCCAACGACTCATACTCTATGTGCCTTATTCTGTAGAATACAAAATGTAGCCCAACTCTCCATCGAATGGAGAACAGCTTATTGGATGATTATGGAGAAAACACAAACATTCTGGAGTCATCGAATTATCTCCTAATGGTTATTGTATCAAGAAGAGAAGATCACCTTTTACGAGGATATCCCTCAGGCATGGGTATTAATCTATGAAGTTGGACCCTTTTTCTAAGTTCCAAATTAAGCAGTATATTCCCATGGTCGCAAAGGACCACAGTGAGATGGGCCAAGGTCTACTAAGATATTTGCAAAAAGACATCTAGACTAAGTTTATAATAAGAGATCAATTTATAATTGGTCTCCACTAAAATTATCATCCCCTAGACAACTTTATTGATCGCATGATCCCTATCCTCTGCACCTCCCTCGATCGTCACGGCCATCAGTGCATTATCAAAGGTAGGCATTCACTAATGCCAAACACATCATCCATGTGATTCATGCTCGATCTTTCGATCTCTTGTGTTCCGAGGCCACGCTTCTCTAGCGTGCTAGGCTCGCCAAATCTAACTTGTGTGTATTCGCTGTGCAACATGGCTTACACCCACTGTATGCGAATGTTGATATGTCTGACACCCAGGCCTGTAACCCTGGATCGCCTCATACCGAAGAACTTTCTTGGTGGTGCACACACAAGGGGAACACGGAACATTGGAATTAAACAGGGATTATCTTATTTGCTACCGTTGAGTATCTAAATACTAGCACACAATAAGATGTAAAAAACTGGTATCAACATCATATGTACAATGTGATATGATATGGTCTTTCTTGCGCCTTGATCTCCATCGAGCGCTCCGGCATGATCTCCATCGCGCCCTTGGTTTGACGCCAAGTCCACGACGCCTCCACCAGGTTGTCCATCGGAATGATGACTATTACTATACTACTTAGTAACAGAAAAGTAAACTACTTTACCTTCGTATCGACCAATGCCATATCATAATCACATGCCCCCCTGCAAAATAAAGTTAGACGGCTCTACTTTATCTATTGCAAGTTTTACGTGGTTGTCAGGGCTTTCTCACTAGAACCGTTTCTAAACTACAAACTTTCCAACCACAACATGGATCCGGCAGTTGTCTCTATTACACCCCTTTCGAGGCCCTCCGTTGTAAATGCTATATCAACTATCGAATGAGAGACAGACACCCGCTAGACACTTATACGGTACAAGCCGTATGTTAAGCATGGAACCCGTCTCGCGTACGAATATGCGTAAGGTCGGTCCGAGCCGCTTCATAAAACAATACCGCGATATAAACAAGTACACGTTAGAGGGTAACAACTAAGGGATCAATGCCCGCACAATACTTGTGCGTACTGGCCGTACATCACTCCTATGCATAGATCGGCTCTGATAGCACTATAGGGGATCGGTGCGGAAAACAAAAAATTTCCTACGTTGAAACCCCAGAAACTGCCTAGGATCTATCTATATAGTAATGCGGTAACGGCCGGAGTGTAGAGAATACATACCCTTGTAGACCATACACGGTTAACGTTCCGCGGGGAACGTGGTTGATGTAGTCGTACTCGAAGCCGACCTCAAGGTCGCGAAGCTCCTCGCAGGTCACCCCTTGCTCCTTCTTGATCTTCATCATCTTCATCGTGCAATAGCTCCAACACACGACATTTAAGCGCCCCAAGTGTTACGCCTCGTGTCTTCGTACACATCCGGTGCACGATGAGACCTCCGGCTCCCCGATCCCGCAGGGAGTGTGGAAGTTGATATCCGGCTAGGAATCCTGCAGCGCAACAACGTACTGCATGCGTGCCTCGATCGCAGAGCCCAGACATGGGGCCATGGTCACAAGGTATAGAGAGAGGGAGGGAGAAAGTCAACCAAAGAACTTCTCAAGTTGTTTATTTGGTATGTTTTAGTCCTCCCATGGGCACCCCTTTATATAGGCGGAGGGGGGCGTGTCCTCTTTCCTAGGTGCCCCATGTGGGACTAATTACTAAAGGAAAACGAGGCAAAATTAACTCCCAGCCGGCTGGGCCACAAGGGCCCAGCGCAGCAGCCCACAGCTGCTAAGGGAGCCAGCAGTAGCACAGCCGGGCGGGTGGGCCGGTGAGCCCACCATGCGGCCCGCCAGTGGCCAGGGCGGCGGCTGCCAACGAATGGCCCGGGTGGGCGTTTCGCCCCCAACGGCCCAAGGCGGAGATAGGCGGCGGGGAGGGAGCAGCCGGGTGGGCTGGCAGTGGCCGCGGCCTGCCTGGCGGCCTGGCTCCCCCGTGCGCCCGTGTGGGCCGCGGTCGAGCCGGCCGGCTCGGCGGCCGTCTGGCTGCTGTCCGCCCCCACGTGGTGCGCTTTATCTGCCGCCCGCCTACGAGCGTGGGCCAGCTCCGTACCGTCCCGTGCGGCGGCTATTATCTGCCGCCCACGTGGGCCTGTGCTGTTTTTCCTTTCTATTTTCCTGCAGCTCTTCTTTTAGGCTAATGTAACATCCCAAATTTTGTAAATTCAGATGTTCCTAGTAAGCATGCATCATATCATTGCATCATGGCATCACATATCAAAAATTTGCATCAGGTAATTCTCAAACCCCATAGTCACTTATAGACAAAAGGGGTTAAACCTTTTTAACCACCAAAACCTTTGCAAAAGTGTTATATTATAATCCTATCCTAACCCTCTTCTTTTTACAAAATTTTAGAGATCAATTTCGTCTCATTCGGAGTCCGTTTGCAAAAGTTATCAAACAAATAGCAATTCAGAAATTATTAAAAGAATAAAAAAACTAATCTAACTGGGCCGGCCGAGCCAGCTCGGGGCTATCTGCCGCCCGCCTGGCCGGGTGGGCGACGCGCAGCCGCCAGCCCGCCAGCCGCCCGCGCCGCGCCAGCCGCCCCGCGCCCGCAGTCGCTGACAGGCGGGGCCCGCCTGTCAGCCGCCTCCTCACCGAGACCGGCTCGGCCCCGTCCGCCGCCGCCGCCAGCGCAACCGCCGCCGCCGATTCCGGCGCGGATTCCGCGACTTCCGCGCCAAGTTTTCGCCTTTATATAGCCCTCGGCACGCACTCCTAGAACTCTAAATTTTTTGCCGCCACCACCACCGAGCGCCGCCGGATTCCTCGCCGGAGTTCTGCCGCCGCCCGCCGCCTCCGGCCGCCGTCCGCCGCCGCCTCGGAGAAGGGGGACCGCCGCCACCCTCGGGAACGGGACCGCGAGGAGGAGCCGCACGCCTTCCGCCTCTCCGTCTCGCCGGAGGCGCTCCGCCGCCATCGCCGGTCATCGCCGCCATCCGCCGCCACCAGCAGCCGCCGCCGCCGGTAAGCCGCCGCCCCTCCCTCTCCAACCGTCGGATCTATATCCGACGGCCCAGATCGGTCAACGGCCACGGGCCAACCGCGTCGCGCCGCGTGGCAGCGCCACGTCGACGCCGCGTCGCCCCCGCATCGCGTCACGCGCGCCTCGCTGGCCCACTCACGTGGCGCCACGTGTCGCCGCGTCACTGGCCCCTTTTCCCTTTTTCTTTTAAATAGGCAGAAATAGCCCCAATCTTGTAAAATTCATAGTAATTCGATTAATGGTCCAAAAATTGCGTATAATATACCGTTGGATTCATATTTTCGAGTAGAACACAGATCTACAATAATATTACTGTTTTGCCACAGGAATCTTGCATTAGAATTAAAAGTTTAGATTAGAGTATTTTAATTCTAGAAAATTATCCGTAACTCCGTTTTAGTTGATTCTCGTTGCGTTGGCTTTGTTTTGACAATACCTTCTGTAGAAAATTGTCATATCTCGCTTAGGGTGTTTAGATCTGTTTCGAGATAGAATTAGAGCTGTAGATCTAGTTTCAAGCCTGGTTAATTAGGGTTTAACTCAAAATACTTAAAATCTGTGGGGAATCGATTCTAATGACATCCCCAACTCAACAACACCCCTGGTTAAAGCCCTTGGTCGAAATCAAATCCACCCTTGCATTTTACCATGTTGCATGCATGCATAAGTGACTTCGTTACTTGTTTTGTGCAATTTGTAATTGTACCCATGTTGTTTCGTTAGATTGCTCGGAGTGCGCTGAGGAGTATTGTTGTGTAGATTGCTGCTCGAATCAAGGCAAGTTACACCACTTGTTCATGTTATGTCCCAGTTTTGACTATGCATGTTTTACACTTCAAAATTCTGTAGTATGCATGTGTAGGATTTTGGTAGATTTTCTTAGTACTATTTTGCAAGTGCAGTTTTGTAGTATGCCATGAGTAGCTCTATGCTTAGGATTTTCTATCCCAATAGGTTATCCTGTTTTTCTAAGTTATGCTTGCTATGCTATATACTTATATATATCAAATACCGTTGGGAGGGTTCGAAAGACTCAAAAAATTTCTAAGTATGATAGCTCTCTCGACCGAACTTTTCTTCTCCAAAACCCCTTCAAAATAAAACTAAGTTTTCTTCTGGGCGGGATGGTTGTCGGGACAACGAGTAGGATTTTGGTGGAGGACGGCCTCCCAGGAATCAAAGAAGTCTGCCATGTTTCAGAATTCAAAAGCTTCCCGTGCAACCACAATACATATGGGCTCTGTCTTGGCTTAGTACTTAGTGGGAAACCTCACCGGGGTACCAACATTTGGAGGTTCTTGGCACGGTTGGATCCAGCTGGTAGAGGGGCTACTAAGGGAGGGCTTCGCCATGGTCTTGTCTGTAAAAGGACTTGATCGTGGATTGTGGGGAAAGTGCACAACCTCTCGAGAGTATTGCAATCTGATCGATCAGCCGTGTTCACGGAAACAGAACAACATTGAGCATCTGAAGGATGGAGCCTCTGAAAGATCTTCCTCTCTCTCTTTTCCAAACTTAAAGTTTTTATAAACCCCAGGGCGTGAGTAATATCGCCATTGGGTGGGATTTTGGGAACTTGGTGCGTAATATCCAAGTGCTAGGTTGATTTGGGCACTTGGTGAGTAATATCCACGTGTTCCATTCAACCCTATACTACTTATCAAAGTTTACAAAGTAGGAAAAACTTTCCTCTCTTTTCTTATTACATTGATAAAATTGGCTTTACGCAAATGAACCCCAGAGCCTACCCTTAGCCTTGCATGTAGAGGTAGTCTTACTCTTTTCTTGGTGTAATTTGCCAATACATTCAAAGTATTGACCCAACTTGTTGGCTGCACGTCTTATGTGCAGAATCCGAAGATTGAAAGGTGCGTAGGGATCGCGGGTCTTCACGCAGCTAGCCTGCGGCGTTGATGGACTCAAGTTTTATTTAGTTTCCGCTGTTTTATTTGAGATAGCTATGAGCTATGCAAGTTGTAATAATGACTTGTGTTTTACATGATATTCATCGACTGTGAAGTGCTAGCTATTGATCTAGGGACTAGCATGTTAATCACAGGGACTTAGGATCCTTAACGATCCGAGGTCGCAACAGCTAATTCCCTCTGGGGATTTGGCCTAATATAAAAGTTGCTTTTATAAGTCTTAATATAAATATTATTTAGAATATATTAATTCATAATTAACATATAATAAATATATATTTAAATTCCCATTTATCCGAAAACACTTTTCCGGTCTTTTACTTTATTCTTTCTCCGAACAACTTCGGATCTCTCCACGGAACGATTCCGGCTTTCTCTCTTTCTCTACTATGATTCCGTCTTATGAATAATCGCTCTCATTGTACCCTTAAGTGTATCCTCTCACGGCTCGGGAATGCTCTAGACATGATCTGTATCAATGATCAACAGAGGGACCAGGGATGTCCATGTGACCCCTATGCATTCCTGATGACAATGTCGTTTGAACCGTCTAAATGTAGCATCATCTTCCTTTTGTTTCTCGATACAACTTGTCCGAGATCCGATCATTGGTATCCTATACCTTTGTTCAATCTCGTTCACAACAAGTTATGTTTTCTTGTTACCGTGATATTACATCCCCGTGACCTAGTCACATATTGCAACATTTATAGATGTAATCTCACCAAGTCGGCCGTATGTATCTTTACCCATCATGTGGGTGAACAAATCCCGGTCTTGCAGTCACATGTCATCTACTGTTCCTTCGAAATACCCAACATACACCTTTATGGCCACCATATTACCAGATGACGGTTGATGCAGTCTAAGCAGCCTAGGGAAACAGTGAGTAATATGAGCTCACGGTCTAAGGAGGAGTCTAGGTATAGCTGTTGCAACAATGAACTATATGACTTGATCGTGTTGCAATCCTTCGAGGAATGTGCAACCACATCATTCTCCAATGATATAATCTCGTTGTCAGTCAGTATAAATGCCATTATCTTGAAACCCAGATCATCTTCGTGACCAACGAACTAGTATGAATAGAGGCTACTAGGGACTTGGTTGTTTCATACCGCACTTGTACCAATGTTTCTACTTATTACAGTTATAGCACAATATGAAGCTATTATAAACTAATTGAGATATGACAATAAAAACCTATTTATTATTTGCCTCTAGGGCATATCTCCTTCAGATTTCGTCGCGGGAACGAGAAAATTTGAAAATATCATTGTTTTTTACTTCGCCTGGGAACTTGGCCTAGGAACGCGAGTGGGAAATCGGCCATTTTCAGGCCGAAACCTTCGTCCGTCCAACGCTATTTAGGTCCGGATTTCGGTCTGAGAATGACCAACGAGTGAAGATGCTCTTATCACCGGATTTGTGGGGTTCAACGCATAGTGGAATATTGCTGTATTGGTGCCTTTGCCAGCCAATAATACTAGTACTCCCTCCGTCGATGTCTTAGATTTGTCAAATTTTGAATGAATCTAGACAATATTTAATATATAGATTCATCCAAATTTTGAAAAATATGAGACATCTATTTCGGGACGGAGGAAGTAGTATATGACATGAAAACAAGTTTGAGCCATGAAAATAATGTGCTACGAGAAAAATCAATGGGGCTCATTGAAATACAGACAACAAGAAAGATATTCAGAGCATCTCTAGCGGTGTCCGCAAAACTCGAACTGTACGCAACCCGTAAAACCGAAAGCCCGCAAAATGCGTTTTCCGCGTGTGGTGATGTATGTCATATATAATTGAAACATAAACCAAATATAACAAATGGTTTACAATAATCATCCAAATTACAATATTCATCAAATCAAATTACAAGAATCGTTCAAATCAAATAGTTTAACAAATAATGAATGGTCCTCACATAATAAATAGTTAACAAATACAATGAATGACATAGGGACATCACTTATTCATGGAGATCTTGACCGAGAACCCGCTCACCGTCTTCTCCGACGACCGGATCTTGACAGGCGACCAGATCTCGAGTCAGGCACAACAACTCCGACCAGGAGACGCCGGTGACCAACTACGAAACACCGAGCTCGAACACATAGAAATACTATATATAGGCTGACAACCTCTCCCTTTCCCACGCCGGCCGGCGAGGCCGCCGGAGGAGAAGGGGAGAGACCCGAGAGGTAGAGGAATGCCTCTCAAACAAATCTTAGCTGCTTCGCGAGAGCTCTTGAGGGGAAAGGTACCCCTGTGCTCTTTGGTAAAAAGTAAGTTGAAGATTTAAGCCTCGCACAAAGTCCTGTGATCAAGCTAAAAAAAACGAAGTCCTCTGATCACTTCTAGGTTGATTTCACCCATTGTAGATCCTCCTGTCTCAGCAATGGGCATGGACTTGGTGTTCTCTAGGTCGGGGAGGGATAGGCTTTTGTGACCGAGGAGACTTGTGTCTGTTCCTTTCCCATTGGGGACGTAGGATTGCACCAACAACCTGAACATGCTGAATGCATCTTTGAGTTTTATTTTTTTACTTTCATGCAATCTACTTTTCTCGCAAGTTTAGGTTGTTGTAGTCAGGAAATAGAAAACAAATTGTTAAAATAACATTCTAGTCTGTTTAAATTTTTGCAGTGGCCTATTCACCCCTCTAATATAAAAAAAAGCTCATCGGTTGCCAGAGAAGATATCACATGCGTGAAGTCACAAAGCGGTAGGAGGGTGAACAAAATTTCCTGTTTCTCGATTAAGAAAAAAAGGTGGACAACAATTTCTAAATTCTCCAAAAAAACATGCTATTAGAAATAGAAATACAATACTACAGTTTGTAAAACTAGTATGTTTCTATTGTACCCAAACACCACATTTTTCAAATTGTAGTTTCCCAAAAATATTCACAACTAATACTACAATATTTGACCGATATGTGATATATGTCATAAAAGTTACAATACCAATATTTAATCGGAATCATTTTTTGAATGGTGTATCGAATACGAAACTTATGATATAGATACAGTTTTCAGCACATAACACATGTTTTTTGGTCAAATTAAAGATGCATGTACGCCTGAACTGAAGGAGGGAGTACCGATTACCGGTTTCTGGTGTTCCTTGCTCTCGGTTGGGTGGTGGTTAGGGTGAAGAGTTCATCGGAACACATTGCGGAGTGGCTACTATGTAGGATCTCTCACATACATTATTTTCTTTAATGCTGCTTACAATGGCTACTGTGTAGTATCCAACAGTTGCGTTCTCTCGATTCAGGAGTGCACAGAGAGCATGTCCTATGACCTTAGTTGGTTTAAGGAGTTAGATGGTGTCTATCTTGAGATCTGGCGGCGGGTGACTCAGAAAATGGTAAGTACTCTTCAAACCAGTCTTCTCAATCTCATGAGCTAAGCAACTACCCGTTCGCGGTTCGCCGTTTTTACATACACTGTATATGCTTAGCAACGGATGACATTCTCTTGAACAATGTTCAGAAGAGTTTCAGAGATGCTCTGGAGGAGGTTCACGATCTGAACAGGTTTCCATTACGCCAACATCGAATGAAACATGCACTGAAGTTTGACGACACCATGGAGGAGATGGAAAAGGAGGTGGGATGTTTTCTTCATATATAATCTCCTGTTGTAACTTGATATTTTTGTGTGTGTATATGTGCTTAATTATCTCTTTTCATCTTCCTTCCTTTAGTACCATACCTGCACGGCGGGCATTACCTCGGTAGTAAGTACCATCTTTCAGTCTTTCCTATGTGACATTCAAGTTGACTCTGTTGGAATATGTTCTTATATGTGATGTATGGTCTGCCTGCCTCCAGGTTAAAGAGGATGAAGCTCAGGAGTTCATTGCGGATGCAGTTAAAAAGCTGGTAAGTAATCTATGAAATCTCATCGGTGTGCATGCTTGTTGGAAGATATATATACCAAGTGAAGTTCATATTCTTTTTCAGGTTAATAAGCCAAAGTCCTATGAGTGGTATATCAGAAAGAAGATACACATTGCACGTGCTATTGGAGTGCTTCCAGAAGACCTTAAATCATAGCTCTGCGTAGAAGTGTCATGCAGTTTTTTGCATGCTAATTTCATATAACCATGTAATTTATGCAATCTTTGCGCAAATAAACAATAGGAAAGCTATACTAGAATTGCGGCGATGCAATTCACCTTAAATTATGCAGTAGGTTCTACCTGAAAAGAGAGTAAACCCTTTTCTTTCTTCCTGTGTTTCGCTAAGTTCCTTTCAACGAAAAATCCCTGCATCGGAAAAACGTCTGTTTCAAAAGGGCACATGGAGTCTAGCTTTCGCTTTCGATGTCACTCTCTAATAATCACTTAAAACATGTACTATCAACTTTACAGAAGACGTTTTTGGCTAGCACTTAGTACTGTTTCTAGCTCAATGTTCACATTAATCTGTTCCATGAGTTAACTATAGCAATAAAATAGTACAATTCGTGCGCTCTAAGCGTAGCAGACAGAACAGTGAAAAAAAGATCCATCTTTTCGTGGCGCATATATATAATAGTACCGACTTGCCTACAAGCAATAAAAACAGCCAGTAAGAACAATGAATGCTAGTTTGCTGGAGTCCCGGGCACTCGACCCGCTAGCTGTTCGAAGCCCTGACACGCCTGAGGGAGAGGTATGCTAGCACCCGGTACGCGACGATCATCGCAACCAGGGCTCCAACCTCTGACATGCCGTTATCCAGTGGTACGGAGGTCATCAGGATATCCGGTACGGGATTGTACTGCACCTTCAGCAGCAGCCTGTACGTGTGGTAGTTGAAGGACAGGTACCGGAGCCAGGATATGAATGGTGGAACCCTCTGCAGATCAGGAGGGGAAAGAAGGGCAACAAGTCAATAACGCAAGCCAGATGTTCGTCTTTAGAAGATTATTGATATATGCTTTTCCAGGAAGTAATAATTCAGCCTTTTCCCTTCCATAATGATACTAATTCAGCTTTCCATAAGCTAGTAAGTTTGAACAGTGCTTGTTCTCACCTTTACGAAGAATCCTCCCGCTAGCATAAATGTCATGACTGTAACTGAAGCTAGAGTTGTTGCCTTCTTGATATCCAACAGGGTAGCTCCAATTGCCAGTCCTAATCCCTGCATATAATTTTCTTCCTCAGTCACAGATTTCCAGTCAATGTTAATGTCCCTTTAAGTACCGTGTAATATCAGATTAGGCAGCGTATTCTCTTACTAATAAGTAACACATGTGATAAAAATAACGGACTCTGAAACTGTTTCAAAATTGATCAGATCCAATTCTCTAACTATCTATTCTTTCTGGGGGAAAATCGCTTCCCATATATTTTTTCTGAGAGAAAAAAACCTTGTTATTTGTTTAAGATGAATTCGATGTTTATTTCGTGTTACTCATCCAAAATCAAGCACTTGTATGTAGTGCATGTATGGTTACCACAAGGTTAAACAATAAAAAACTTTCAGAATATTAGATATGTAGCTATTCCATGTCATATGTATGATTATTTGGTTCACAAACAGCGAAATAAGATTTTTGTTAAGAACTTACTGTGAGGGAACCCCCCCACAGCCTTAATTTATTAAAGAATAAAAACCAAGTACGAATTATAACATATGTACAATATATACAATGGATTTAAGGAAGACTTTGTAGCCATGATAACAAAGAGTCTGCAGCTGCATCTTTCACTCTATGCTTAAGCAAAATAAGATATGGAAATGGGCATTGATTGTATCACTGGACTAGTTTGGACTGCCATACCTGAGCAGCAATGATGCTGAGAAAGACGGTCAACACGCTAAGAAAGAAATGACTGGCACTAGCTTTGAGGCCTGCCATGAAGTAGACAATCACCATAAATATGACTGGGAGGAAAAGGTCTAGTGGCAGGTCACTTGTCGTTCTGGCCAAGAAGTATGCACTGAGCTTGTACATGTCAACTGCGCGTTCCTTGTTCAACATTGCCCTCTCTTGAGGGAATGTGAAGATGGCAGTGAACACAGGAAAGAAACCCCAAAACACAGCAATGAAAAACAGTAAGCCCGCCTGCATAGACGAGATGGCAGGGTCTTATGATGGTACATATCATTACTTTATTTGTAGGAGTATTGCATTGACCAATTAAATTATCAGTCACATGTATTGAGTAATTAGCTGTGCGCATATACCTGATCTTGTAGACCTTTTGGTGTGGTGGGATCAGAGTGCCACCAGAGCAAACCTAAGATAATCGATGTAGCTATGACCTGGGTGATTCTCATCCAGCTCAAATAATCGTGTCGTCTTTCCTTGAGACCTCTACAGAAGAGGATAGAATATTGCTGGCACCAGTTTGTGCCCCACTCTCGCTTCGAAGATGTTATTGTTGTCTTCATATCATCACTGATGGGAAGCGGTGCTAGAAGCTTCTTCTTCTCCTTATATGCCACTCGACTCTCATACGCGTCAACAAGATACTGCACGAGATCACAACAAAATTATTCATACAAATCTAAAAATCAATCCTTTTACTCATAACACCACTACACCAGCACATGTTTCATGTCTTCACCTCATGAACATCTTGTGCTGATGGCCTGAAGTCAATCTTGGAATTAGTATCTTGCACATTCTGATTTTCCATGTGTACCTTGTCATCCAATTCAGAAGGAACAGAAACATCATTAGTGTTGCCATTGGCGAGATCCAGTAGAAACTCTGCTGGGTTCATCGCGATGAGCGGGCTGCATCCAATGGACTGAAAGTAGGGCATGACTTCGGATGTCTTCCCGAAGTAGAGCAAGCTTCCTCTCCCCAGGAGGATAAGCTTGTCAAACTTATGAAATAGCCTGCTGGATGGCTGATGGATCGTGGTGATCACCGTCTTCCCAGTCTGCAGCAAGTCAACGGGAATTAAAGTTTAACTGAACTGATGGACAGATAATGTGTACTGTAACTACTTTCATAATATTACCTCAGCTATGTCATGGAGAAGTTGAACAATCCTGAGTGCTGTAGTCGAGTCCAACCCAGATGTCGGCTCATCGAGGAACAGCAAAGATGGATTGATGATAATCTCGTTCCCGATGCAAACTCTTTTCCTTTCGCCCCCCGAAACACCGCGCACGAAAGAGCCTCCAATCATCGTGTCCTGGCACCTTCAAACACAATGACATGATTAACTAGGGCTCCTTGCGAAAAATGCATCATGCATAATTCAACGAATATGTAGCATGTATACCTCTCAAGGCCCAGTTCATATATGATATCCATTGCCCGTTCTTTCTTCTGCTCCCTTGTCATCGTTCTTGGGAGACGGAGCAATGCTGCGTAAGTCAGTGTCTCCTTTACGGTAAGATGAGTAAAGAGAACATCGTCTTGAGTCACAAATCCAATCCTGCAAGCCAAGAATAAAATCCAATTATATGCCAAAGGAACAGCGATGGTATGGCAACTCGGCAAACAATCAAGCCTAATTATAGCTTCCTTGATTTTAATCCTTCAATAAAAAATGCACGGGCTAAGGACAAGCAAGACTGTCGCAGTGGGTTTCAGTCAGTAAGCATAAACCAGGAGAAGTATGCAGCACTGACCTGGGTCAGGGATTCTGCCGAACAGGTACCAGGCAGCGAGGCAGGTGGGTTCAGCGCGCACAACTCGGCCAAGAATACTATAATAGGTCTGACTGAACTCGTGATTCAGTGGAACCCAAGCCTGGCCACCGGTTAAACCATGATGAGCAGCCAGCCAGCCAGCCAAGCCAAGAGCTCGTCCTCTTGAAATTTGTGGTGATGGGTGGGGGTGCCGCAGGCCGCAGCGGTGGCACCGTGGCAACCAAAATTTGCGAGAGGATCATGGCATGATAACGACGGGGACACGAGCATTCGATGAATTGGGACATTAGGGGAAGGCGACGGCGAACTTCAGATGACTACAGTGTCACCGGAGTCTGGGCAGGGGAGAAGAAGAGTCGCGGAGTCTTTCCGCGGAGAGCGGGAGAGAGGCGACCGCTATTGGTGTCGCACTCACAGGCCCAGTCAAGGGATTGAAGGCCCAGAAACAGGTGGCCATGTCCCTATTTATGGACAGACAGTACGTACCACCACCAGCAGTTATGCTCAAAATATACCTCAAAAAAAAGTTGTGCTCAAAAAAAAAAAAAAAACCACAACCACCAGTAACAACCTAACTACTTAGAAAAAAAAGACAACAATGAAATTGACAGGTAAATTGTCTTCATCACTTAACTAAAAAGGAATTCAACAGGTTAGGAGCCCCATGGAATTTTGATTGAGATAGAAAAAAATATACTAGCAAGATACAAGGACATACTATACGCCACCATGTTCTCACTGCTAGCTAGGCTACCTGAAGTTTTACACAGTACAAATTTTAAGTTATTCGATTTTGTAGTTAAGTTTCATACTCTCATTTTTAAGTTACGGACTACTTTGAACTTAAGTTACAGGAAATCAAGAAAACTTAAGAAAACCACTCATTCCGTTCACTGGGAAATTTGTTATTTTCACAAGATTTACATACTTTCGAATTTGAGAGCAAAACTTGGCACATACATGCATGCATGCATCCTCTACCACACGAAAAATAGATTGTACTTTTTAATTTTTATTACTATATTTCTTTTGATTTTATTGTCCATGTGGGATCATATATGTACCCTAGGTTTGCTGCGTAATTTCGGGCAATAACCAATTACTTTCCCTCCATTCCAGTGAATAAGCAGCATGCATATTCGAAGACGTTGCTTTGACCGAATTAGTCCAACTACATGAGGATTATTTAAGCAAAAGTTAATAATGTTAGAAAGTGTTTTTCAACAAAAGTTTAATGATATAAATTTTGTATTCCCTGGTTAGAGATAAGTGACTCGGATTTGTCTAGATTTACATATATTTAAAGCGAAAATACATGCGAATCTAGATAAATCCGAATCACTTATTTTCAAAGGGAGTGTAGCCTAAATGAGGATATTGTACTCCCTCCGACCCAAATTAGTTGATTTAGAATTGTCAGATTCGATTGTATCTAGATATGGCTTAGTATTAGATACATAGATCTGTATTTTGATAAATTTGAGTCAATTAATTTGGGTTGGAGGGAGTAGATCAAACTCTGATCAAAATTTCGTATTGAAAAGCACGTATTATTCTCTTATTCATAATATTGACCAGCATGTAGCTAGATGCAGCTGTGATCTTGCCGGCGAGCTAGGGAAGAAGAACACTGCTTAGAACAGAGCCATGATCGAGACAGTGAACAGATAAGGATTAGTTAGCAAGACAACCGTGAGGCGTGCCTAGCTAAGCCCTCCCTTTAGTAGATGATCGACAGGCACGGCCGTGCATGGGCTACACCTGTAGCCGCGCGCAGGCAACACCTCATCACGCACCTCCCATGCACGCACGGCCGACCGACTTAACTCCGCGACAGCTACGGTTAAGCCACGCGCCACGAACTCTTTAATTAACCAGTTACCTGTCGCTCTAGATTCCAAAATTAGTTAATTATTATGGTAAACTGAACATACTCCTGGTTAATCGGCTTACCGGATGCATGCGAGGGTTACATGCATGCATGGGCATGGTCCACGGTAGTACTACGCTAGGTAGCTAGGACGGTAGGTCAACTAGCTAGGTAAGCTAGGTTGGTTGGTTGGGTTACCTTCGCTTGAGGGACTTGCCGAATGGTTCGTCGTTGTAGGAGATGCATCCGTCGTCGGCGGCGGCCCTGCCGCCGAGCATGCTGAGCAGCGTGGTCTTGCCGCTGCCGGAGGGGCCCATGAGCGCCAGCACCTCGCCGGGGCACGCGGACCCGGATATCCCGCTCAGGATCTCCCTCTGCGCCCCCTTCACCGCCACCTTGTACTTCACCTCAGCGAACTGCATGCAGGCCACCATGCGCGCGTATGGTTAACTGTGTTCTTGCGCTGCTTTAAGAAATGGAGGCCGGTGTAGCTACGGCTACGGGTTAGTTACCTTGAGGTATATGGGCAGGGTGGGCTCTGCCATGATGTTCTTGCGGCGGCGCGTGTCGGCGGCCTCGAGGTCGACGTCGTCGTCGTCGCTGAAGGGCGCGAGGTCTGCGGAGGAGGCGACGTTGAACTCGTGCTGCGGCGGCGGTGTGAAGCCCGTGAAGGTGAAGGAGAAGCCGAGGCTGGCGCTGGATGCGCGGCTGAGCGCGGCGCCGCTGCTGACCAGGTCCTCCATGTCCAGCTTGAGCTGCGCGCTCCGTGACTTGCGGATGTGGCTGCGCCCGTGGCCGTTGCCGCTGCCGCCCGACGCGGACCGCTTCCCGAAGCTGGACTTGCGCGACAGGCTCGCCGCGTCCGCCGCGCTCAGCACCGTCTCCGCCGACGCCGTGCGGCTCAGCGACTGCGTCGAGGACGGCGGCGCCGGCGGGGGCAGCTGCTCCGACCTCGTCCGCCCGATCGTGCCCGCGCCCGCGCCGACGTCCATCATCGGCCGCTCCATGGTCGGGTCCATCGGTCGCCTGACCTCGCCAACACGTCGCACGTACGTACAGGGCGCGTGCACGCAGCTACTACAGATAGCTTTTTACGCGAGCCGGGGTGATATATACGTAGGCGCAGGCGCGAGGTAGCGACTGCCTCGGGGTGGGGAGGGCGACGTGCTGGGGAGGGCGATCGAGAGGGCAACGGAGGGGCCGGGTGTTGCCAGCGTAGCGCCGCGCATTGATGGCGCTGGAAAGTCGGGGTGTGGCTGGGCGCGCCCGGGCTGCCGCCCTCCACACATGTCCCCGCCACGCGACGGAGCGCCGTATCTCCCAGGGCACCGCGCGCGCCCGTCGCCCTGACCGCTTCGTTTAGCCAGCTAGCTCGACTGCTGGAGGCAGCGCGCGTACCAGCGGCGCCGCGCGACAGGGATCCGTCGCCCGTCGCCGTCGCCTACCCTCCCCGTCGGAGCCAATCCTCGTGTGCCTGCCAGCTTTTCCATCGGCTTTGCCTCTGCTAACGTGGACGCACGCATGACGTGCCAGGTGACCTCACGGCCGGCTCAACCTAGCTAAGCTATACTACTACGTACAGTAGTACAGTGTACGTAGGCATTGAACAGTTGCAGAGATCTGACCCCGGCACAGCGTCGAAGTCGACGACACGCCCCTTTCTGCTTTCCATAATCACACACCAGCGCGATTGTTGATGTGAACCAGCTAGCGACAATGGGCCGATTCATCACAGGACAAATCCGTAATCGATCGGGACTGAGTTTTCGCGCTCACGTTTCACAATGTCGATCGGTCTAGTTACGTGCTCACGAGACTCGAAGAATTGTGGCGGCACCGTTCAAAAAGAGGTTAAGGGCTCCTTTTGATTTAGGATAGGAAAAGTATAAGATTGAGATATCTTGTTTACTTGAAATCATGTGGGAAGACGAATTCCCTTTGCTTACAGCCAAGGAAATTTTCACGAGGCACAAGCACAACCTAATACTACTCCTTTCAGATTTATACTACAAGATTCCTATGAAATATAATTATCGGTCCCATGAATCAAACAACTTCTGTAAAAAAACATTATAGGATCTCAACCCCTACGCAAAACCTATGAAAAATTTAATGGGCCAAGGAGCCCTAAACCACCCGGTCGGTCTTCGGATGAAAATTGTGCGCACTTCCTGCATAATGTTCGAATGTGCGACGCGATTTCGTACCGTCCGATTCGGTGTTGCAGCTGTTCAGGTGAAATCGAGTTGCATGTCACGCTAGTACACTAATCTCCTACATTTTACAATTAAGAAGATTCAAAACAATAGGGCCATGTTAAAAAAATAGGGCCAAAACACAAAAGGCAAGGAATACGAAATAGAATCATGACAAGATATGATAGATAAAAAAACAATAGGGTCAAAACACAAAAAGCAAGGAATACCAAATAGAATCATGACATGATATGATAGATAAACACCTAAAAGTTAAGTCACCATTTTTTCCGACAATGCCTTCGAGAAGGAAGAACTCTCCCACAATGTTTCTTGGGGAAAGCATGCCCTACATACTAGAGAAAAAGCTTATAGGATCTCAACCCCTGCACAAAACCTATGAAAATCTAATGGAGCCAAGAATCCCTTGGATCTCAGGATCCCTAAACCACCCGGTCGGTCTCCGAATGAAAATTGCGAGCACTCCCGTCATAACGTCCGAATGTGTGACGCAGTTCCGTATCGTCTGATTTGGTATTGCAGCTTTTCATGTGACATCGCATTGCATGTGAGCATCACGTTGTACTGAGCTCCTACGTTTTACAATTAAGAAGATGCAAAACAACAGGTCAAAACAGAAAAAGCAAGGAATACAAAATAGAATCATCAGAAGATATGATAGATAAACAACTAAAATTTAAGTCACCATTTTTTTCCGACAATGCCTTTGAGAAGGGGTCACTAATGAGAAAGAAAGATCGGAATAGTTCTGAGAAAAGATTATCGGAATAGTTGCGAATAGGGTCTGAAGAAGCTCGGAAGAAGGAAAAGACCGAAAGATGTTTCGGATAAATAGCAATTTATAAAATGCATTTATATATGTTAATTGTGAATTAATATATATTAAATAAATATTTAAATTATTAATTTGGGGCAACTTCCTATAATGGGCCGAATCCCCGGAAAGAAACAGCCCAAAGGGAAGCCACCCCAAAATGGGAAGCACACAGCCGCAGCACCTGGCTGAGCTGGGCCAACCCGGGACCCACGCGGGCAGGCTGACGTCCGTGCGGGCGCTGGTCACCGCCACTACTGCGAACCGTGTCTGCGACGCACTTGGGCACGAGCAGGCAGGCATGGGTAGGCACGCTGGCAGGCTGCCAGCAGCCCACCCGGCCACGTCGCGACTCGGCCTTGCGTGTGCCTCGCTGACGGATGCGCGCGAGGCGGCCCAGCCCGGGCACCGCCTCGTGTCTCCGCGCTGCTGGGCTGGGCATGCGGTTGGCCCACCCGACCACCACCTGGCCCAGTCAGCTGTGCCTGCTCCGTTTGCCTTTTCTTTTAGTCCCACATGGGGACCTGAAGGAAGGATGTACCTCTTTTTTCCTATATAAAAAGGTCTATGTTGAGAGAAAAAGACACACAAAAATAAAATAAAATTTCCTAAGGCTATTTACCTTAGTCTCACGAGTGCGGTTCCACGAAGAACCGCACATGAGAGAGTCGACACCACCCGCACGCCATCGCGGTGCTGGATCCCGATTCTAGAGAGTCTAATTCCGTATCTAGGCTAGATCAGGAAGAACGGGAGTCATCGTCGGACACCGTACGTGTGTGATACCTCGAATAGCGCTGCCACTTGTGGCCCTGAATTGTCGTGCAAGGACCATGAGGAGACGAGCCAGGAGCTTCGTGGCCTTGAGGTCGTGAGAGTACGAGTACTTCATCCACATTCCTTGCGAGACGTTAACCGCGTTTTGATATACAAGGGTATATATTTGAAACCTCATTCCGATACTGTATTAACTAATAGGTAAATCATGGCTTCAGCTATTGCGCTAGCTAGGATTTTTTTTGCCTGCAGCTACGAACCCTTTCAGTGGTATCAGAGCCAATCTATGCGTAGTTATACAAGTACGGGTAGACCACATGTTGAATGTGGAGCATTGATTGCATAGTTGACACCTTCCCACGCATACTTGTTCATATTGCGGCATTGTGAGATAAAGCGATCCGGACCGACCTTACACGTAATCCTACGCGAGACTGGTTGCACGCTCGATATACGGCTTGTACAGTATAAGTGGCTAATGGGCGTCTGTATCTCTCACAATAGTTAATATGGCATATACAACGGAAGACCCCGCGAGGGAGTAATAAGACAACTACTAGATCAATGTTGTGATTTATATTCGTAGGTATGAATGGTTCTATCTTGAAAGCCCCTAAGAATCACGTAAAAATTGCAACTGATAAAGCAGAGGCATCTAACTTTATGTTGCAGAAGCGGGTAATGCGATGTGATATGGTCAATTGCATGAACTAGAAGAATACCCCGCGCATTACATCGGAAATCTCTTTAATAAATTGATTATGTAAATGAATAGGTATACATATGTAAAATATGGAATTCTATACAAAAATATGCCAGATTAGTTACAATAGTCGAGAGGCTAAATTTAGTTGACATAAATTGTTATAAGTTTGACAAATAAAATTAGTGGCATGGACAATTATTTTTGTCAAGAAGTAGATGACATGGATAACTTGCATGTACCATAAATAAACGCTAATGTGGTGATATGGCCAATTGATTGACTAAAATAGTCGGTGATGTGGATAGCTTGCATGTTGAGATAGACTATCATAATTACTAGTTAGTGGGACTTTGCTTTATAAGAAAGTATATATACACTTCATGGACCACCAACTGGCGGCGCCATGAGCTTGGCGTCATGCAGGTGGCACATGATGTTGATCAAGGCGCAGTGCGTGATGGAGATCAAGGCGCAAAGACCATATATCACACATTACAATTACATGTGATGTTATTTTGTGATGTTATTTTGTGTGCATCTTGTTTGTGCTTAGATCTATTAGATACATGACGGTATTATTAATAAGATGATCCCTAATATAATACCAATACTAGTGTTCTCACTAAAGTGTGCACCACCAAGAAAGCTCGTAGTTATGAAGCAGGCTGTGCCAATCGGGTGCTAGATATCTCTGCATTCGTATATGGTGGGTTCAAGCCATGTATGCACATCGAATACACTTAGGTTGAATTGGCGAGCCTAGCATGTACAGACATAGCCTCGGAACACGGGATATCGAAAGATCAAGTATGAGTCACATGAATGATGTGATCGATGGATAGTCCACCCTGGCAGCTGTGTCAAAGACCGTGGTGATCGGGGATCACATAGTGTAAATGGATCATGTAATCCCTATGATAGTTTTAGTGGGAGTTCTTGTGATAATATGATTATAAACTAGAATTCATGTTGTGAACTTAGTCTTATGTCTTGCAAATGTGTTTGTAGATCATATCACTTTAGTTAGCATTTAAATGCGTGGAGTGATGTCGCTAGAGGACAAGATTAAGTTAGATGGGTCCAACTTCATCGACTAATCTCTACGCCTAAGGGAAATCTGCACCACTTACGACCTACTATTCACCATTTCAAAACCACTAGGAGAGCTTCTGGATGATGATGCAACTGAGGATTAAGAAGACGAGTTTCGTGATCGTCGTGACTTATTCTTCTACGTCTCATGCACCATACGATGGTCAATGGTACCTGAGCTACAAGAGCACTTCTCGCGGATCAAACCATTTGATATAATCAATGGATTGAAGGCAATATTCATAGAACAAGTCAGACTTTTGAAGTTTGAGGTGTTGGATAAGTTTATTTTCTAGAAGATGGAAGAATACACATGCCTTGTTAGCCACTTGGGGATCATGCGTAAACTCTATACACGTCTTGCATACGAGGTTGACTATTGGATGGAAGACCAATTTGCTATAAATGGGATGTTGCGCTCGCTTCCCCAGCTACAAAAAGGTCGTCCATGGCTATGTGATGAAAGGTGACCCACTCAACTTTCATCAGTTCCTGTAGCAGTTGAGAACTGTGAAGGTGGAGCCCACTGCTGGTGAGATCATCGACTCCGCATGTATATATGATATACAATTTATAAATGTTTTTCTCACAAAACACTTATTGCAATTTCACCAAGTATACTAATACTTGTTCTTGTTTTATGAAAACAGGACCGTCTGCGTGAGCATTGCATGGAATATACAAGGAGGCACGACGCGTTGGAGGCATACATGATGCTGATGGACGGTGATACTTCTCATTCTATATTTATCTTTTAGACTTATTTGAATTGGAACTATTTGTAATCGATTTTAGTTGGTAGACCTATTAGTGTGTCTTGCACTTCGTGAGACGGTTATTCATATATATATATATATGTAACAAATCAGTTGTTTGATTAATATGAATGATTTATATTATGGTAACATTTTTTAGTTATGAATGTGTTGTTCTTATGGGGGTCTTAATGATAAAATGTATACATTTATAATACCAAAAGCTAAAAGTATATCTAACTTAATGATAATGCATCAGTGTGTATGACACTAATGGTTTAAGTCATAAATACGTACGTATGCATGCAATGTATTCATACTGATGGATAATTGGGAACAGTTAGATACTTGATCTATCGGCACATGCTAAATTGTACCTTGTTTGGCGAATATGACTAAAACAAAATAGATTCTGGTGGAACAGATGTATACTACACTTTTGAAAACTATGCATGACTGATGCATTACAAATTTAGCAATATAGTGGACATTATTTTCATATAAGTATAATTGTGGATTCAAAGTAAATAACAGTATTTACTAAAGAACACATAACTCTGAGCCTATTTGAAATGTTCAAAAGTTCATCGGGTCAAAGTGGATATAGAATTAACAAAAGTAACAAGTCAAGACGATTTGTAACTGAGTTAATGGCTTAGTCCTTACAAAAGGAGGTTTTTGGAAAGTGGGAGGAGTTATATGTAGGGGTTCCGTGTATGAAAACAATAAAATTTTATCCTACGCCCCTGAACCCCTGAATCTGTCAGGACCTATCTATTAGTAATACAGTAACGGGAGGGGATTTTCGCGAACTTACCCTTGAAGACCGAAAAGAGTTGGCAACGCTCAGGAGAACGTGGTTGATGTAGACGAGCCGAAGCCGACCTCAAGGTCATGATGAAGTCCTTGCGCTCCCTTGGCTCCAACGACTTGAGTGTCTCAAGTGCGACACCTCGCGGGGAGTTACACACGTTTAGTGCCTGACGATGACTCCTGCTTCCCCGATCCAGCAACAGTTGCGGAAGTAGAGCTCCCGCATCCGAATCCCGCAGCGTGACGGCACTCCGTAGTGAAGATGTCTCTCGTTCACGCAGTCCAGACTTGGGACCACGGTCACGAGAGAGAGAGAGGGGGAGAGAGAAAATATCAATTATAGGTCCTCCCAAAAGTGAGAAGACCTTTATTGATTATTGGTGTATTTTATTTGGCCAAATACCCCCACTATATATAGGGGGAGGGGAGGTACTACCTCCCTCAAAGTCCTGGGGTGGGACTAAAGGAGAGGAAGGGGGAGGGGTGGCACCGCCGGCCACCCCCATGGGCCCCGCGCGGGGGAGCTAGCCCACTAGGGCGCCGGCCACCCCCTTGGCCCCTTCTCCCTCTCTCCTTTCCCTAATGGGCCCTCTCCCTCCGGGAAGTGGCCCATTAAGCCTTTGACCATTTAAATTGATTTTTCTCTTTATTAAATAATTATAAATAAATGATTAAATCAATATTTAACATTCATTCACATATTATTCAACCTCCGTGGCTATGGAACACTTCCACCTCCACTCTGGACATCCTCTGGACTTACCAAAACCCTTCCGATTTTCTCTCTACTATTCTTTGGTGATTCTACCAATCCTATAAACACTCTCTAAGCATCATCAAGCCCTTAAGCGTGATACCCCACGGTTCGGGAACACTCCAGACATGGTCGGGACACTCCCGCACCAATGATCGATAGAGGGACCTGGATGGCCATGTGACCCCTGTGCGTTCCACGAAGATCTTTCGCCGTTTAAACCGAGACAGTCGTGTCTTATTCCCTTTGTCTCTCGATACTTGCATTGCCCGAGATCTGATCAATGACATCACCATGTCGTGTTCAATCTCGTTACCGAACAATGATACTTGACTCATTCCGACAAGTGATATCCCCGTGATCAAATCACACGCTGCGCAGCTATTGGATATAACCTCTCCGAGTGGGCCCTTTGAGTATCTTCCCGTCACATGGACGGACAAATCCCGCTCTTGACATATATTGCCTATACGGTTTCCTCTGAGTACCTGAACACACCTTTATAACCAGTGTATTACCAAGTGGCGCTTGATGCTATCTAAGCACTCTCGGGAGACAGTGATTGATATAGCCTCACGGTCTAAGGAATAGTCTACGAGGATCCATTTCTAATCATCATAACTTGAACTTCATGAAATGATTGGGTCACGATGTTTAGGTTGGGTATTGGTTCATCATCTCATTCTCGGAATGAGATGACTCCATTTCCAACTGGCATAAATGCCACATGATCAGGAAACATGATCATCTGTTGACCAATGAACCAATGACTAGAGTTTCACTGGGAACCCCTGGTTGTTTGTATATCACACATGTATTGATGTTTCCACTCAATACAGTTATAGCATGATATAAAACTTAATCATAAACTATATGAAATATGATAATAGTCCTTACTACTATTTGTCTCTAGGGCATATTTCCAACAGTCTCCCACTTGCACTAGATTACAAATACACTAGCTGCATTTGTTCTTTAATCATTGGCACCATATATCCGGTACCCTGAACATGCTTGCTCATGAAAGAGGTTGAGTCTTGGTTATGTACTTTACAGTCCCAAATCCTTTGCAACTTACTAATGTCACCTTGATTGACATTAATACTCTATCAACACATGATAACATCTGTGTGTATGCATCGTCGCTATGGCACAGAACAAGGCCTGATTTCAGGAGCCTACAGTGACTTTAGATCAACCTTGAGGGCTTTCTCATGGGCACTGTGCCCTGGGACACATCATTCTACGTTAAAAGCGAACTAGCCCCACCATAACATTATACAACACTTTAGATGGTACCCTTATCTATTATTATAAATGTATTCATCGAAACACTAGTGCACTCTGTGCAACTTTCGATGTTTTTGTTCACTTCGCTTCCTACTTGACTTTAATTGGTATTTACATGAGTTTCCAACATATTCCCTTATAACATAACCCTTTATGCTTTAAGATATGTCATCCTTTATGGACTTGGAAAATACGTCTGCAGTTCTCTATTAGACACTATGGACAAACTTAGCTCAACGTCCTGTGATTCGAACTTAATCACTTTCAAACGTTCCTTATTGGATCATATATTATGTTAAGCTATCATCATGGTTTTCTAAGATAGAACCTATGTCTCAACATAGTGGATGATGATCATCCTTTTCTTTCTTTCAACCATTGATGTTAAACTTAATGCTATTCCTAACTTGAGTTATTAAGGACTAGTTCCTTAATTAACTTCTATTCTAAAACCCCTTTTCAGAATCCCTTAAGGAATACTACATAATATCGTAATATACTTATTATCAACTTCTACACCTTATAAATCATCATTTATAAGTACTTGCGCTTTTATTCTTAACACACTTAAGAATCACTATATAAGCTCCCACTCAAAAAATATGTCATTCACATATTGTTTTAGGAAGACTTTCATAGATCCCACTCAATTTCATGCAAACTGCATATCCACTCACTATTTTGAACAATTTCAAAATCCTTTGATCAAATATCAAAATGAGAGATTTACTATGAGGCACTAGTACTTTTACTAGCCTTAAATCCTCTAGACATTCAGCACAATTGAATCAAATTCATTTGAATTCGTCCATTACTTGACAACTTGTGTTTTTGTCATTCACCCCTTTTCCACTATGGCTTTGCAGTCATTCGGGAAAATTCAAGTAACCCCTTTTACTTGTGAGATTCAGCAATGAATTGCTTTCTAATCTCAAGTGAATTTAGATCCTAGGATTTCTCATAATTTTAGTTTACCATTATTTCCTTAGTAGTTCGTAGGTATGTCATATTCCAAGAATCATGAAAAATGATTCACAAATGTCTCCATACAAGATATGGGTTACATTTGGAATCCTACTTCATGTAGTGAAAACACCAGTGGGGAAAACACAATGATCATTATCATCGATTCTTTCCTTTGTGAAGAGAATCGTTTAGGAACATTGTCCATTGCGCTTCTCAACACTCTGATGCAGGGTTTTGAATCCTCGTCGTGTTTTTCACTATCTTCCATTTGCTCCATAATTGAGAAATATCACTAAAATCCAAGCAATGCCAGTTTTGCTTTCTCAAGAATGTACCAAAATCCAAGCAATACCAGTTTTGCTTCTCTTTTGGTTTCAGCTATGGATTTCATATTCAAAGTTTCCAATGAATACTCTACAAGGACTTATTCACTATTGTTTTGGTTATATCAAGTAACCCCAAAACTTTCATGAATTCAAATGGTTCACTACATTCCAATTGAGTGCTAACTATTTCTTAACTAATGGTCTCTACATCTACACTACAACGATTTATTTGGTGCCTTCTATTCACCCACTTTGATATCTAATATCACATTGTGATGCTTTGCATTTTGACGTTTCAAAATGCTTTGCATTCCACAATTTCTTTTATGCCATTCTTATAAAGTCGAATTTCATTACTATTGATCAAATCATAGTAATTAGATTCTCTTTTATCCTTATACCCTTTGTTGATGAAACACTTTGATCAAATCAAATAGTTTCATATTCATGTTTCCTTTGGTAAACTTCTTTACACATTTAAACAATCATATAATGATAATTACCATTTTCATTAAAACACAATACATTGAATATGTATTTACTTTTAACAATTCATTAAACACTTTGTATTCAAGTAATACTCAGTGTTCAAGTTATATTGCTGAACTTAGGCATGATTTATATGTGACAAGAAAACGAATGACTTTCACATATTATCACATAACTTTGAATTTAAACAATGGTTTCATTCATTAATGAAATATCATTTAAGTTGGGTATTTTTAAGGCATTACGATATTTCACAAATGTTCATGCATTATCAATTAGTTTCAAACAACAAGGATAATTCATGTATAATCAAACAAGATATGAACACGAATATAAATCATTCATAAAAGTAGGACAATCGTTTGTTACAAACTCATATGAATAACCGTCTCACAAAGTGTGAGACACAGTAAAGAAGTTCACAATCTTTTGATTATAATAATCATCCTAAACATAAACTAAATGATAAATGTCGAGGGAGAGTGTCGTCGACCATCATCATCATGCTCGCCATCAAAAAGCAATGTCACCTCCTCTCCAGCAAGCACCTCTCATGCAGAAAGACCTGTTTTCAGCAAAACAGAACAAGTATCAAATATACTTAATACTGCAATTGTGTTTGCAAGATTATAACATTTATAAAATTGTATATCAAATATAAAAATTTGTCATTGATGACCTGAGCGACATCTGGTTCAACCAACACATTCCTGAGATGTGTCACGAACCTGTGGAACTCCATTGATTCCGCGTCGCCTCTCATAATGCAAGTCCTGACTTGTTCTTAGTAGCTTGGTGGCAGCGACCGCAGCACAACGCCGTTTGCAAAAGAGCCCGTCATCCAGCTATCCAAGAAGTATGCAGGCCTCATGTACACATCATGCATGCGCTCCAAGTGGTCGTCCAGTGATGAGTTCTCCTCCATCTTAATGGAGAGGAAGTCTCCCATCAGCTCATGCTCCCATATGCGTGCTTGTTCCATGAAATGTGTCCTAAGCTGTAGCATCACCGAACGAGGGTTGACATCACCCACGAAAGGCCACAGCTCATCCACCATTCCAAAACGCATAGTAACTGAAACGAAGGAGGCCATCTCACGATGGAGATAGCGGTCTTTCCGCTGCTCTAGGGTCTCTAGGTCAATGGGCTGATCCAAATCCATCCCGTCGAGTATGTAGTCGACCATGTCATTCTCGCTAAGGAGACCGTGGAGACGCGCAACCCATATGGAGAAGTTTTGATCCATCTAATCTGAGCTTTTCTCCTTCTGACCAATCAATCGTCAACAAGAAAGGTGGCATCTACATTTACAATTGCAAGAAGGAATTTAGACTAAGTTTATAATTAAATGAGTTAATAATAACTCCACTCAGAAACACCTATCCCCATAAGGGTTCCTAGTGATAACACGACCCCTATCAGCCACATCTCCCCCGATCGTCACGGCCATCAATGTGGGTTCAAGGATGGACGCTAAACGTCGGTCACATCATCCATGCGACTTGTGCTCGGTCTTTCAACCATTCCGAGGCCATGTCTGCACATGCTAGGCTTGCCAACTCAACCTTAGTGTATTCGTTGTGCAACATGACTTACACCCACTGTATGCGAACGTAGATATGTCTGACACCCATGCCTATACCATGGATCGGCTCAGATCGAAGAACTTTCTTGGTGGTGCACACTAAGGGGGAACACAATCATTGGTAATTTTAACAGGGATCATCTTATTAGGCTACCGTCGAGTATCTAATACTAGCACAAAATAAGATATACAAACAATAACATTGAATGTAAATGCGATGTGATATGGTCCTTCACGTCGTGATCTCCATCCGTCATCACCGGATTCTGGTGCCAGGGTTCCGGCGCCGTAGACACCAGGGTATCGGTGTCATTCCGGCGTGGTAGTCTGTCACCTCCGTGACTATCTACTACTACGTAACAACAGATAATCACTTTACCTTTGCCACAACCATATCACAAAGCAACTCCCCCTACAAAACAAAGTTAGACGCCTCTACTTTATCTTTGCATGTTTTACGTGGCTGAATGGGCTTTCACACAAGAACCATTCTTACCTACGAACTTTCAGCACAATGCTGATCAAGTAGTTGTCTCTACTACACCCCTTTCGCGGCCCTCCATTGCAAATGGCATACCAACTAATGCGAGAGAGACAGACACCCCCCCAAAGCCACTTTATACAGTACAAGCCGTATGTCAATCATGGACCAGTCTCGCGAATGAACGCGTAAAGTCGGTTGGGGGCTGCTTCATCAAGCATTACTGCGGTATACACAAGTACACGTGGGAGGGTAACAACTAAAAGATCAACGTCCACATGCTACATCTCATGTGTTCTGCCCGTACTAGCATTACTACGCATAGATCTAGCTCTGATACCACTGTAGGGGCTCCGTGTATGAAAACAATAAAATTTTACCCTACGCCCCTGAACCACTAAAGCTGCCAGGACCTATCTATTAGAAATACAATAACGGGAGGGGCTTTTCGCTAACTTACCCTTGAATACCGAAAAGCATTGTCAACGCTCATGAGAACGTGGTTGATGTAGACGAGCCGAAGCCGACCTCAAGGTCGTGATGAAGTCCTTGCGCTCCCTTGTTCCAACGACTTGAGTGCCTCAAGTGCGACACCTCGTGGGGAGTTACACACATCCGGTGCCTGACGATGACTCCTGCTTTCCCGATCCAGTAGCAGTTGCGGAAGTAGAGCTCCCAGATCCGAATCCCGCAGCGCGACGGTGCTCCGCGGTGAAGATGTCTCTCGTTCGCGCAGTCTAGACTTGGGACCACGGTCACGAGAGAGAGAGCGGGAGAGAGAAAATATCAATTAAAGGTCCTCCCAAAAGTGAGAAGACCTTTATTGATTATTGGTGTATTTTATTTGGCCAAATACCCCAACTATATATAGGGGGAGGGGAGGTACTACCTCCCTCAAAGTCCCGGGGTGGGACTAAAGGAGAGGAAGGGGGAGGGGTGGCACCGCCGGCCACCCCCATGGGCCCCACGCGGGGGGGGGGGGGGGTGCCCCACTAGGGCGCCGGCCACCCCCTTGGCCCCTTCTCCCTCTCTCCTTTCCCTAATGGGCCCTCTCCCCTCCGGGAATTGGCCCATTAAGCCTTTGACCATTTAAATTGATTTTTCTCTTTATTAAAAAATTATGAATAAATGATTAAATATATATTTAACATTCATTCACATATTATTCAACATCCGTGGCTATGGAACACTTCCACCTCCACTCCGAACATCCTCCGAACTTACCGAAACCCTTCAGGTTTTCCTCTACTATTCTTCGGTGATTCTACCAATCCTATAAACACTCTCTAAGCATCATTAAGCCCTTAAGCGTGATACCCTACGGTTCGGGAACCCTCCAGACATGGTCGGGACACTCCCACACCAATGATCGACAGAGGGACCTGGATGGCCATGTGACCCCTGTGCGTTCCACGAAGATCTTTGGTCGATTGAACCGGGACAGTCATGTCTTATTCCCTTTGTCTCTCGATACTTGCATTGCCCGAGATCTGATCAATGACATCACCATGTCGTGTTCAATCTCGTTACCGAACAATGCTACCTGACTCGTTCCGACAAGTGATATCCCCGTGATCAAATCACACGCTGCACAACTATTGGATATAACTTCTCCGAGTGGGCCCTTTGAGTATCTTCCCGTCACATGGACGGACAAATCCCGCTCTTGACATATATTGCCTCTACAGTTTCCTCCGAGTACCTGAACACACCTTTATAACCACTTTATTACCAAGTGGCGCTTGATGCTATCTAAGCACTCTCGGGAGACAGTGATTGATATAGCCTCACGGTCTAAGGAATAGTCTACGAGGATCCATTTCTAATCATCGTAACTTGAACTTCGTGACATGATCGGGTCACGATGTTTAGGTTGAGTATTGGTTCATCATCCCATTCTCGGAATGAGATGAGTCCATTTCCAACTGGCATAAATGCCACATGATCAGGAAACATGATCATCTGTTGACCAATGAACCAGTGACTAGAGTTTCACTGGGAACCCTGGTTGTTTGTATATCACACGTGTATTGATGTTTCCACTCAATACAGTTATAGCATGATATAAAACTTAATCATAAACTATATGAAATATGATAATAGTCCTTACTACTATTTGACTCTAGGGCATATTTCTAACATTATAGGGCCAGAAAAACAAAACACTTAGGAAATAGGGAATCATCATATTCGTGGAAACGACACTATAAGAGTTATGACACATTCGAGTTTCTAGAGACTTTGATATAGTCGTTACGAATACAAAGTCTTTGTGGAATATTTACAGGCAACTATGAGAATGTGATCTTTCATAACCAAAGGACAAACTAATTTACTTGTTAAGAAAGGGTTTCTTGACAAAATGCTGATGAAATAAAGTGAAAGTTCAAAATCCAGATATTCGATCTTACCCCACACATTGAGTAGCACAACAGAAGATGTTTCGTAAAACAAAACTCTACAAAAGGATGTGAAACTAATGATCATGATCATAATGTTTCGATCAAGGAATTAAATTGATAGTAGGATCTAATGGTGCATTTCCCACTTTGGAAATACATTATTAATTTACCTATCATATTGAATATAATATACCTACGAACTACAAAGAAGTGATGATGGACCTAAGTACAAGAAATGACTATGAGTCATGAAATCTATAGAAAGTTACATTTAAGATTAAAAGGAGTAATATGTTACTCAGATCTTATCAAAGTAAGGAGTTACTTGATCTTTCCTAAATAACTATGGAGTTATAAGTAAGAATGCAAGTTTAGAAGATAAGCTTGATTTGTCGTGAAGATTGTCTTGAAAAATTCAATGGTTGACTACAATAATGTAGCAATGCTTGAAATCTATGGATTTACAGTTAGCAATTACTCCCTCCGTCTCAAATTAAATGACTTGATTTTGTCTAGATTCATATGTATCTAGACTTATTGTAGTGTAAGATGTATCCGAATCTAGACAAATGCAAGTGAATTATTTTGGGATGGAGAGAGTAGATGCTAAAATCTCGGAGTAGGAAAACTCTCGATTTGATATATGATCAAAAGATTTTGGAATTGCCAAAATGTCGAAAAGAACAATACTTATGAAGTATTTGAGTGGAAATTAAATAGTTTTCTGAATCAAATATGTGGATGGCATATTTTGAGTGGGAGCTATGAGGATAGTACAAAAGTCTTATATGTGAATGAACTTTTGAGTGGGAGCATGACAACATTCACATATATATGTGTTTGACATATAATGAATGAAATAATGGATATTAGTAATATTATGAGATAAATGAAGTTAATCAAAGTATTGGACTTTGAAGTATGGAGATAGATAAGTTCAACACTGAAAGTCAATATGTTTATGTTCCGATTCTAAAAGTAGTTCAGAATGTACTAGTTTGGACTCCATTGACCTTGACTACACGTCCCCTGCGTTGAATCTACGCCCGAGGGATGCGTTGACTCTGCCTGCTGCGGCGACTCCTTGTATATCGTGCGACTCCATCGACCTCGACTACACGTCCGCCGCGTCGACTCTACGCCTGGGGGCTGCGTCGACTCCGTGTCCAACGCGCAACTCCATTGACCTCGATTACACGTCTTCCACGTCGACTCTACGCCCGTGGGCTACGTCGACCCCATGTCCATCGCACGACTCCATCGACCTCGACTACATGTCCGCCGCCATGTCGACTCTACACCCGGGGGCTGCATCGACTCCGGTCTGCCGCATCAACTACGTCCGCCACGCGACTTCATCGGCCTTTACCACACGTTCTACGCTTCGACTCAGGGGCTATGCCGACTCCGTCGTGCGACCCGTTGCTGCCATCGGCTATGGTAACCCACTGCCATCATCGGCTCCAGCATCCTGCTGCCGCATCGACTTCGTCCGCCATGCAACCCGCTACTACATCGATTTTTTCTGGGGCCGCATAGAGTTCGTCCACAACAACTACTGATAAAGCTAAGTTTCCCTCTACTTGGAGCCGATTATTTTTTAACTCTCACTTGATGCACTCAGGGATGCGCCCTCTTCGAGTACCTCCTCAGATGAATAAGACCTCTGAGCCTATGATTTTGTGCTAGCACATGAATATAGCCTCTGGGGATACTCCCATCGGGAGCGTTGGCCGCGCACCTGATAGAAAATATTTTCTCCTATAGAGTCGACATAAAAAGCAAAGACACAAGAAGATTAAACTTTGAACCTACGTAGTGATGCAAGCACCCGAACGTAGTCTCGGGGGATACTCTCATCAGGAGCGCTGGCCGCAGACCCGATTGAAAGAAAACATAAATCCTCTAACATGAGTCGGCGGAATAATATCTACAATGATGAATAATAACTTTAAGCCTATTCGAGTGTAGCCTCAATGGTTACTCTCATCGGGAGCGTTGATAGTGCACCCGATGAAAATGCCAACATCACTTCAAGAACACGACAACTTCAACTATTGCATCAGCCAAACAAGATAGTCGATAAGTTCACACATCTAAAGAAATCTTCGAGTTCACCTTCTGGATATATTAAAAAAAACTTGGAGACTCAACCCAAGTCTACAACTCGAGTAGAGCCTCGGGGCTACTGACATGGGCATGACCCTTCGGGTGCCCATTGTTGGTATATATATGGTGCGGCCCAACGGAAGTCTCACTCGAAGATATACCAAGATCCATGAAGCCCATGACGATTCATCAGATGCTTAGCCTACAAGGACACTGACTCCAAGCGCACAAGACAGGAAAAGTACAAGATTAGACTCTACACAAACACCGACTTCTAACCTACTCGTTACCTGAGACCTAGTCTCTCCATATATAAAGGCTAGAAGGGTCCAACGAGGAGGGAGATCACCATAATAGATATCGGATAGAGAACCAATCTTACGATACACATGCCCCTTTCTCTCAGCGAGATCGCATCTAGTAGACTCAACGATTTTGTGACTTCATTGGTTATACAAACAAACAAGCAGGAAGTAGAGTTTCCTCTATGATGGCATGAACCTGGGTAAATCGTCTCCCTTGTTTGTCTGTTAAGCCGACGAATTCGCTAGTACTCTCTCTCTTCCCATATACCCAAGTTCATAACAATGGACATTGCCGAGATCACCCCTCACCAGCCTTAATCTTTGAAAGAATATGGTGGGTATGGTCGTTCACGGAAAGCCCTCATATTTTGCATTCATAAGTGTTCAAGTGATAAAAGTGTAAAAGTGTCCATCGATTTTCCATCGTGATTCATTTGCATTGTTGATGGGCTCTCTATAGCCAAAGTACTCCCTCCATTCAGAAATATAAGATATCAGCTTTGTGAAATGAATATATTTTTTAGTGTATAGGTTTACTCCGAACCTCTATGAACCTATACACTAAAAGACGTCTAGATACATTCGATTCATAAAGTTAAGACATCTTATATTTCTGAACGGATGGAGTAGCTAAGTCAATGTTTTGAATCCCTAACCAATATTTTACCATGCCCCCAAATGAGGATGGTGAAGCGGCATCGGAAGACTAGTTGGGTGGCCATCTTGCAAATCCCACGGTTTGCCCACCCTTGCCGCTGAAACCAATCAGCCGTCCATAACTCCATATCGTGTTCTAAACAACGAGAATATATCCTCTTTATTATACCATAATACCAGTTCTAAATAACAAAAATTCTAGTTTCTAAAAAAATTCAAAAATAATTGTGAGTGTTCAGTGGTGTGAGTTGACGAACTATAAAATTTTCAGAACTAAATATGAAACACACGTAGAGAAACGAAAATGAAAAATCAACATAAGTAGTATCAAAAAAGACAAAACCAAAAATGACACTATACACATATCAATTTGTCTTTTTAGTTTCTCTTTGTGCATTTCAAATTTTGTTTCGAAAATTTAATTCTAGGGACTGTGAACACACATCTCGTGAACATACAAATTGTCTTTTGAATATATTAAAAACTTGAAAATTGGATTTCTAAGAACTGTTATCATGGTACCATGTAGAGAGTGGTATCACTAGACAACGAATGCACGCAAAAGAACTTCACTTTGGCACCAAAACTTTCCAGTGGGAGTATCTACACATCAAGTATAACCATAAATCACAATTGATAGAGTACATCTACGTCGTACTCTTCCTTTAATTTATGCTTTCCATAACCACGCAGCCCAATTATTCATGTGAACTAGCAACGTTACATGGATTAAACATCGATCGGTCGGCACTGAGTTTTCGCGCTCACGTTCACACTCCCTAATTATCGTACGAGGCCGAAAGAATGAGGCAGTATTGTCGCAGCCATGTAGCACAGTACCAAGGGGTCCCTCGTGGTGGCAACTTGTGTTGACTGTGAGGCCCTTTCCATGAGTGAATGCACGTCGTCCCTAGGTCGTGAGCTCACCAACTGAAAAGGAAGTGCTGTCCGAAGGAAAATGGTCCCTCGTAAGTGAACAGTTGCTAGCTTGGCGCCAATCGGAAAATGGCGTTGGCAGGCCGACGAGGCTACACACAAGAATGCAGGAATTCCTCGCGCGTCGGTGGCCAGCTCTCATCATCGGTCGTAAGTTTATGTAACGATCTACTTGTTGGAAAATTCATTTTGTCTGAACTCCGAAAACTTCCGAGGGATGCACATTGGTTTAGACAGGTGGTACTAGTAGAAAATGGGCCTTTCGTCCATCCCAGTTTAGAGCATTAGTCCCGGTTGTGGTTGGACCCGGGACTAATGCTCACATTAGGCCCGGTTCGAACGGAACAATCTTTAGTCCCGGTGTCAAACGGGACCTTTAGTCCCGGTTGGAGGAACGAACCGGGACTAAAGGGGTGGCGGCACCGGCACCCCTTTAGCCCCGGTTCGTATTACCAACCGGGACTAAAGAAAATGGAAAAAAAAATCCTAAATGGCCATAACTTTTACATACGATGTTAGAAAAAAACGTACAATCTATCAAAACGTGCAGAAAACAATTTACTCTTTGATTTCAAGAGCTTTAGGCCGTTTTGGATTCTTTTAGATTTTTAAAATTCGAAAATAAATAAAATTATTTCAAAAATAAAAAAAATAGTAATTTTGTATGTCATATTTGAATTCCTCACATTTTTTTGATAATAATGGATATATTATTTGTCAAATTTCGATTTACAGATTTGAAGATATTATTTATGTCATATTAAATGAATAAATGACAAAAAATAAATAAAATATTGATTTAATTAGTTTATTATTTTCATATGAATAAAATATTATTATTACTTATTTATTATTGTTTACTTAAATAGTTGTTCGTAATTTCAAAAAATAAAGACGGTTGACATATTGATATGAGTTAATAGGATTGATACACTAGTCTTGACAACAAGGTATAAGGGTCCTTTGCGTGAGGTGGAAGAGATGGAATGAGGAAGTTAAGCGTGCTGTGGGTGGAGTAGTGCTAGGATGGGTGACCGATTGGGAATTTTGACCATAAGTGCAATTTGAAGTAAGATTAAGTATAGTTAATATTAAAAATGAGAGATGTGAGAGATTAACGAGTCAAATAATTCAAAAGTTCAAGAAAAATTTGAAAAAAAAATTGGATTTTCTTTTTGAAAAAAATAAGTCTTTAGTCCCGGTTCGTAACGCTACGAACCGGGACTAAAGGTCCCGCTCACTTAACGCAGTCTCGTGAGGACCTTTAGTCCTGGTTTGTGGCAGAACCGGGACTAAAGAGGGTGACCTTTAGTCCCGCCTTCGTAGTCCCGGTTGGCAAACCAGGACTAAAGGCCCTTACAAACCGGGACTAAAGACCTATTTTCTACTAGTGTGGTGTCTTTATCGAAAAAGCTAGAAAAAGGGCGCCAGCATGGGAGTACGCTCCGTATCGCTGCTGCTGCCTGCACGTGGCGGGCGCGGAGTGTCTCACGCGCTGTACCAGCCTTCTCCCGTGCGACACGTGGTGGATCCGGACATGGTCGCGGGTCCTTTTTCTTTTTTTTGTAGATTTGAACATAAAAACTGCGATATCTTTCAAACGGAGAGTCCAAATCGATATCCGTTTTCACAACCTTTCTAGTCACGTCCAGATCTTTAAAACTAGATCCATTATTAACTGTTTCTCGTACTTCCTTTGATGCGTCTAGTACACGGTGCCTTCGGTTGCAATGTCCTGCGTGGTGTCCAGGCAGTGTACGACACACTGTTCAGGCAGTGCACCGTCCATGCACTGCCTGGTTGTTCTATGTTGCACCTGCCTTACTTCGCAGTGTACTGCGCGGTGTCCAGACAGTGTACTACGCACTTTTCAGGCAGTGCACCGTCCATGCACTGCCTTAGTTCGCAGTGCACTGCGCGGTGTCCAGGCAGTGTACTACGCACTGTCCAGGCAGTGCACCGTCCATGCACTGCCTGGTTGTTCTGTGTTGCACTGCCTTAGTTCGCAGTGCACTGCACGGTGTCCCGGCAGTGTACTACACACTGTCCAGGCAGTGCACCATCCATGCACTGCCTTGTTGTTCTGTGTTGCACTGCCTTAATTCGCAGTGCACAGCGTGGTTTCTAGGCAGTGTACTACGCACTATCCAGGTAGTGCACCGTCTATGCACTGCCTTGTTGTTTTGTGTTGCACTGCCTTAGTTCGCAGTGCACTGCGCGGTGTTCAGACAGTGTACTGCCTCGTTGTACTGCCTTGCACTGCCTTCGGTCGTAGTGCACTGCGCGGTGTTCAGGCAGTGCACCGTCCATGCACTGCCTTTTGTACTGCGTTACACTGCCTAAGGTCGCAGTGCACTGCGCGATGTTCTTGGAGTGCACAGTGTACTGCGTTGCACTGCCTTATTGCACTGCGTGGAACTGCCTTTCGTCACGTGCACTGCATGAACATCTAGCCACGTGTCGGGCTGCCGTGTGGCCGGAAATACACGCGCTGCCGTGCGGCCGGAAATACACACGCTGCCGAGCGGCCGGAAATACGCACGGGTGAACTTCCACACGCCACGTGTCGAGCTGCCGTGCGGCCAAAAACGTGTGCGCTATGGCCGAAATGCGCGCTTCCTGAAGAGTGCGCTCCCACTAATCGTTCTCTGTCTCTATAGACAAAATTATAGACAACTTATACAATAGTCTGTCTATAAGATATCTATTTTTAGGTACCTATATGTGAGTACAAATTACAGACACCACTCATATAATAACAAAATACCGTCTGTAAGCTATCTGTAAGATTACTATAGACTGTCTAGAACTTTGTAGACAACCCTCCTCTCTCTCTTCTCCACGTCATCAAAACCATCTATAACTTCCTGTTGCAGACAGCTGACTCAGCACTATTCTACATGCCCAGGGCATCTCCAAACGCGCCACTCAAATGGTCCAATTTTATTCTTGGGTCAAGTCACAGTCATTTTTAGGTCGTGGTCCGCCTTGTCGGGCCATCCGCGCCCAACAGTACGATACAAACGGACAAAACCAGACAAGCCAGTCCAAGAGAGAGAAGAGAGAAAAAGGCCCATTGCGTGACTGCAACTGGGCCAGTCTGCTACAAAACCGGACATGACAGTGCCCGCGTCTGTCCGGACAGACCCATCTGTGACCCAAATTTGATGCCCGGATGGGTCGATCCGGCCTGAGTTTGTCCGGATGGATCGCCCCGCTGGGACGCCGCATTTGGCTCAGCTGTCCGCGTGGACCAATTAGGACGTGGCTGGACCGTTTGGGTCTCGCCCGTGGAGATGCCCTGAGGTCGCGGTTCTACTAGCTTGTAGTGTCCGCGAGTCTACAACAGCTGCAAACAACACATCAGAGGTGGTACATGCATTGAATGACGGATCGATGTGACCCTTCATGTGGACGAATTCGATCCCTTAAATTTTCTCTCCTATATTTCAATCTTCTACTAGGCATTTCAACAAAACACATTGCAATAAAACGAACACACAACAAAATCAAACTAAAACACTTAGTTCATACACACATTGCATAGTTCATACATAGATTAACACTAGCTACGCCACCGAGCGTCGGTGACCGTCACAGAAACCCTAGCTACGCCGCCGAGTGTCGGTGGCCAGCGTTGGTGACCACCTACTTGTCGAGGCTGTCGAGCCACACGTGAAGCTGTCGGTGGAGTCGGTGTCGCTGCCGAGGTTGATGACTTCCTGCGCTGACGAAGAAGCAGCCACTGTCGCGGAGCAAGAAGGCCCTGCCACCGAGGAGGAAGAGGCCTCTGCAGCAACGCGGCTGGGATTTTTCCGATGGCGCTCGGCCACGTACGGCTCGCTGGCAGCCTCGGTCTCGACTCGCTCTCGGTCCTCCCGAGCCATGCACGCAGCGTGGCCGCGGCTGGGAGGGGAGAAGAGTTCCGGCACCTCACTACCGAGAGGAAAGTTCAGCTCGTCGAAGTCGCTGTCGTGGAAGTCGACGTTCTTGATGTCGTGCGCCCATGCCGCCTGCCGCGCCAACTGGAAGATGCCCAACCAGTGGCGTTGGTCGGTGTTCCGGTCGGTGATCTCTGCCACCCAGGTCCCCCACTGCCGTTGCCGCACGCCATGGTACTGGCTATGCGTTGCCGCCGGCAGCGTGATGTCGTCGCGAGGCCCCGATCTACGGCCACTGGACACGTCGTGGCCCCGAAAGGCACTGTGGTTAGGCGGCGGCAACCGGCGGCTGGATCCGGCCATCTCCGGCGAATTTGGGTGGGAGGAGAGGCAGTGGGAAGAAGAACAGTGGCGGGAGAGTGAGTGGCGGCATTGGGGGAATTTTTTTCTCATCGGCTGCGCGACCGGGCAAATATAGGAGAGCGGTGGGAATGTTTAGGGGCCAAAATCCTATATTTACTCCTCTAAAGCCTTTTGGGCTTTTGGTTAGGTGCGTTTTCGGCGTAATTTGCTACTTTAAAGTTTTTTGGCTATGTGTTTTAGATGCTCTGACTGTTGAAATAATGAGCCACGCAAAGAACTTGCACTTGGGCACTCAAATTTTCCAATAAAAAATATCTACGACCAAGTCTAACCATAAATCGCAACATTTCTGCTTCAGTCCGCACCCTCCTGGAAACCAAAAGTTTGGGAAAACACATGGATGGCTGGGATACGCGGGGAAAGTTCAACGACGGGGGGCACGATCATCCTTCCAAAAATTTCGGAGCTGTTCTGAAAAAAAAAACCGTAGAAGCCCGCATAGAAGCCCGTATGGCCAGTTCGCCGACGCGTATTATACACGTATGCACGTGGGTGCCGAACCGTCCGCTTCCTTAAGTAGCATAGTCAGCTGGTCTGCGTTCCAACCACTTCCAGAAATTCCCCAAATCGGATAGCAAACCTTGGCTAGCCGTCTCTCCACAAACCCTCGATCACGGCGGCCGTCCATGGAGAAGGGGAAGCAGGTGGCGGCGACCGCTGACTACGCGGAGAAGGGGAAGCAGGTGGCTGCGGGCGCTGAGCACACGGAGAAGGGGAAGTAGGTCGCGGATGCAGAGGGCGGCAATGGGAGCTCCGGCTTGGGTGGGCCGGCCGTCTACTCCAGTGTGCATCCAATGAAGCGGAAGTTCGAGACGGAGGCGCAGATCAGGCGCAAGAAGAAGAAGAAGAACCTGAAGAATAGGCTACGTGAGGAGAGGAAGGAGAGGGGGAGAAGATCTACTCGCCTGCCGACGTCGAGACCTTCCGCGAGTCCGACAGCGATGACACCGATGAGGTAAGTCCAGATCTCTCTCTCCTAGTGTTCTTGCCACCGAGGTCTACCTCGTCCTGTTCTTGCT
Source organism: Avena eriantha (assembly GCA_910589775.1). Taxonomy (NCBI): domain Eukaryota; kingdom Viridiplantae; phylum Streptophyta; class Magnoliopsida; order Poales; family Poaceae; genus Avena; species Avena eriantha. The sequence continues at coordinate 34,533,400 of OU342742.1, forward strand.
AGGGTTTGTGGTGCTAGTAGGGTTAGATGCGCCTAGCGATGCAAGTTTGTGCCAGGTTAGATGTGATGTAGATTAGCTACTGATTTCCCTAGGACCCTTTGGTGACGTTCTGATGGATGTAGGATCAAGTAGGCTTCTGATTTGGCAGGCTAGGTCGTCGAGTGGTTCCTCTTACTTTGAATGTTATGATATCTGTAATCTGTGCCAGGTTTACATGCGCCTAGATGATGTAGCTTATGCGTTGCCTTTGTGCTTGAGTTTTTGGTCTTGAACGACCTGGCAAGTAAGAACCTGGCATTTTGTTTGCAATGAAAATGGAATGGGGTTGCTGCCTATTGATCTACACATATAATTGATTTATGAGTTCTATTTGCGACCACTTCGAGATTGTAAATTTAGGTAATGTGACCATGGATAGCTATTTTGTGAATTTTCTTGTAGTAGTTAAGTAAAAGAGACATGGGAATCTGTACCAGGTGCATGCCATTATACTATTGTACTGTTGTGTAGAATGTATTTGGTATCATTTAATTTTCTTATTAATTTAGTTCATGACATCATCTGATCACTTTATACTGAGCTAAATATACTCTGTCTATGTACTCATAGTCAGAGTGTCTGCCTTGGTAATTTGCTAGTCTTTTGAAATGCATGTCTCACATAAACGATATGGTTCTAGTACATTCATGATAGTTGATTTGTATTTGTATTTGTAAAATATTTGTAACATATCAAAAATTTGTGTAGTTGCAGTTCTGGAGCTGAAAGTTTATGTGTTTCATTACAGATGCATATATTCATGGTTGTAGTACTGCTAGTAACAGTTGCTGTTGTCTTGCTTCATTGGTTTATTCTTTTTGTTGCACTACTACTTTTAGTAGTTGTTTTCTTATGCTCCACACATAAGTTGGTAGTTAATGCTGATGTGATCTAGCTTAAGATTATTGCGTGTCATACAACATTCTGCTTCATAGGATTATAATATTTACTGCACTACTGCTTTCACCACATGGGTTGTTCTGCTGCAAACTTAAGTTGGCATTTAGTGCTGCAGTGATACAATTTAAGATTGATAAGTGTGATAGATAAATCTGCTTGTAAGGCATAATTTTTTGTTGCACTAATGCTTCCATCATGTTTTGTTTTGCTGCACACATTTGATTTGTACATAATGCTGCTCTGATCTAACTTCATATGTGTGACATATTAACTATTCTGTTATGATTTTTAAATGTTCAATTAAAAAGCAATTCTCCAAGTTTACCGTTGTATAATATGTGGCACATATAGTCTTATTTCACAGAGTAATTATTGTAAACCTTATTTCATTTCACAAATTTCCACAGGAGTCAGACGATGTCAGGAGTGACGTGGAGGACGGGGACCGCAAGAGCCGTGTGCTGCTGAAGAATCTCAAGGCTGGGGACATCCCCTATCTTCTAGGCCCAGGGCACTACAAGTGCATGTGGTGCTTTCAGAAGGAGATGCCAAAGGACCACCTGGGAATGCTGCAGCATGCTACCTACTATGGAACTGGTAGCCAGAAGCATAAGCCCCACCTGAAGGCCAAAAATGCCGCTTATGGCGTGTTCCTGCTGAAGCACCTCCCCAAGGCCTAGATTGTGTCTTGTCTGTCTCTTTGCTAATATGGTTGTTATGTTCGGACTATGTTTATCTGTGATGTGTTGAACTTGATGCAGGTTGAACTTGTGTTTGTACAATCTAATATTCGTGCTTAACAAGGTTGTTTCATGTTTAACCTGGTTTGTTCTTGATATATTTAATCATGTGCATATGTACTCTGGTTGTGTATTTGCGGGAAATGGTGGCATAAAGGGAAAACAAGGAAATCTATGGAATGTATATGTATTTGGGTTTCTTTAGCTAGTTGATAATGGGTTAAATTAAATGATTAGTTGCATTACATTGATTAAAGTTTCACTTTTAGTGTGGCATCATCGGTGCATTTGTGGTAACAGTCTTATGTGAGACTCTAAGAAATGTATGTCAGTGTAGGGATAGCGTTTGGATTTTATAAGAGGAATACAACTATGAAGGACGGCCCAATAAGACACCTAGGTAATGCGGCCTGGCTATTTATAAGAGAAACAGCAACCCTAACTTCCTCTCACCGCCTTCCCAAAATAATTGTGGCGCTGCCGCCGGAGCCATTTACCGTCGGAGTTGTCGCCCTGGTCTGGATCCTTAGTGGCCGCCATGTCTGTTTCAAGGTTGTCCCGCACGTCGCATAATTGGAACCGTCCGCCCTACATTCCCCTGGTTCCCTGCTCCAACTGCAGCGTCATCGTCAATAGGCACGTCTCCGGCACCGATGACCACGATGGCTGGGTCTTTTACAAGTGCAAAACTCATGGGGCAAGCATTTTGGTTTGATTTTCATGCAGTCGATTGCGCATGTACCTACACTATGAGCAGCGTTCATACAAAATTAAATGTTTGATATTCAATGTTCCTAATTTTACAGACTGAATGCAATTTTTGGCGGTGGGAGCTGAAGTACGTGGAGTACTTGTGTGAGAACGGTATTCTGATTGGTGATGCAGCAATAGATGCTTATGGATGGGCAGAGGAGAGGAGGGAAACTCTGGAGCTAAGGAAAAAAGAAAGAGCAGCATTAAAGCCTATGAATGAGGAACTGGTACTGATGAAGTTGGTCTCTACGGATGATCTTCTTACAGAAGCAATGCTTCTTCTAAAATGCGTAATAGGGTTGTTAGTTGTCCTTTGTCTGTAGCTTATTTAGCAGAAATGAGCATCTGTGTGCGTTGCTGATGAAATGGTATATCCTCTGTGTGTCTCTGCTGTATCTGTGTGTTGAATAATTTTTAAAGCAAGTGAACATACCTCTGTGTTGTCTGTTGTATCTGTTTGCTGATGTAATGGTACTTGGGCATGCCTTCGGCACGGTAGACGGCTAAAATCTAGGGTTTTAGGGCTGTTTCGCACAAGTACGGACGAATCGCCAGGCCAAGTGTTCAAGGAACGCGCTCTCCTTTTGCACATTTCTCCACCATGCCCTCACAAGCACTCATATCCCTTGTTTTACAAACAACATGTTGCTTGGCCATGCACTTCTCACACTGGCCAGCTTTGGTCTAGGGTAGTAGGGTGTAACGCGTCTACCCGTCGGAATAGCGACATGACTATTGATGAATGGCCTCAAACTTGGCACAATGGCTCACAATGACACACCACACACTTATATCACTTCAATGAGCGGTGATGGCATGCTTCGGCATGCCTTCGGCATGGTAGACGGCTAAAATCTAGGGTTTTAGGGGTGTTTCGCACAAGTACGGACGAATCGTCAGGCCAAGTGTTCAAGGAATGTGCTCTCCTTTTGCACATTGATCCACCATGCCCTCAAAAGAACTCACATCCCTTGTTTTACAAACAACATGTTGCTTGGCCATGCACTTCCCACACTGGCTAGCTTCGGTCTAGGGTAGTAGGGTGTAACGCGTCTACCCGTCGGGATAGCGACATGAATATTGATGAATGGCCTCAAACTTGGCACAATGGGTCACAATGACACACCACACACTTATAACACTTCAATGAGCAGTGATGGCATGCTTGGGCATGCCTTCGGGACGGTAGACAGCTAAATTCTAGGGTTTTAGGGGTGTTTCGCACAACTACGGACGAATCGTCAGGCCAAATGTTCAAGGAATGCGCTCTCCTTTTGCACATTCCTCCACCATGCCCTCACAAGCACTCACATCCCTTGTTTTACAAACAACATGTTGCTTGGCCATGCACTTCCCACACTGGCCAGCTTCGGTCTAGGGTAGTAGGGTGTAACGCGTCTACCCGTCGGGATAGCGGCATGACTATTGATGAATGGCCTCAAACTTGGCACAATGGCTCACAATGACACACCACACACTTATATCACTTCAATGAGCAGTGATGGTATGCTTGGGCATGCCTTCGGCACGGTAGACGGCTAAAATCTAGGGTTTTAGTGGTGTTTCGCACATGTACGGACGAATCGTCAGGCCAAGTGTTCAAGGAATGTGCTCTCCTTTTACACATTGCTCCACCATGCCCTCAGAAGCACTCACATTCCTTGTTTGACAAATAACATGTTGCTTGGCCATGCACTTCCCACACTAGCCAGCTTCGGTCAAGGGTAGTAGGGTGTAACGCGTCTACCCATTGGGATAGCGGCATAACTATTGATGAATGGCCTCGCACTTGGCACAATGGCTCACAATGACACACCGCACACTTATATCACTTCAATGAGCAGTGATGGCATGCTTGGGCATGCCTTTGGCACGGTAGACGGCTAAAATCTAAGGTTTTAGGGGTGTTTCGCACAAGTACGGACGAATCGTCAGGCCAAGTGTTCAAGGAATGTGCTCTACTTTTGCACATTGCTCCACCATGCCCTCACAAGCACTCACATCCCTTGTTTTACAAACAACATGTTTCTTGGCCATGCACTTTCCACACTGGCCAGCTTCGGTCTAGGGTAGTAGGGTGTAACGCGTCTACCCGTCAGGATAGCGGCATGACTATTGATGAATGGCCTAAAACTTGGCACAATGGCTCACAATGACACACCACACGCTTATATCACTTCAATGAGCAGTGATGGCATGCTTGGGCATGCCTTCGGCACGGTAGACGGCTAAAATCTAGGGTTTTAGGGGTGTTTCGCACAAATACGGACGAATCGTCTGGCCAAGTGTCCAAGGAATGTGCTCTCCTTTTGCACATTGCTCCACCATGCTCTCACAAGCACTCACATCCCTTGTTTTACAAATAACATGTTGCTTGGCCGTGCACTTCCCACACTGGCCAGCTTCGGTCTAGGGTAGTAGGGTGTAACGCGTCTACCTTTCGGGATAGCGGCATGACTATTGATGAATAGCCTCAAACTTGGCACAGTGGCTCACAATGACACACCACACACTTATATTACTTCAATGAGCAGTGATGGCATGCTTGGGCATGCCTTCGGCATGATAGATGGCTAAAATCTAGGGTTTTAGGGGTGTTTCGCACAAGTACGGACGAATCGTCAGGCCAAGTGTTCAAGGAATGTGCTCTCCTTTTGCACATTGCTCCACCATGCCCTCAGAAGCACTCACATTCCTTGTTTTACAAATAACATGTTGCTTGGCCATGCACTTCCCACACTGGCCAGCTTCGGTCTAGGGTAGTAGGGTGTAACGCGTCTACTCATTGGGATAGCAGCATGACTATTGATGAATGGCCTCAAACTTGGCACAATGGCTCACAATGACACACCACACACTTATATCACTTCAATGAGCAGTGATGGCATGCATGGGCATGCCTTCGGCACGGTAGACGGCTAAAATCTAGGGTTTTAGGGGTGTTTCGCACAAGTACGGACGAATCGTCAGGCCAAGTGTTCAAGGAATGTGCTCTACTTTTGCACATTGCTCCCCCATGCCCTCACAAGCACTCACATACCTTGTTTTACAAACAACATGTTTCTTGGCCATGCACTTCCCACACTGGCCAGCTTCGGTCTAGGGTAGTAGGGTGTAACGCGTCTACCCGTCAGGATAGCGGCATGACTATGAATAGCCTAAAACTTAGCACAATGGCTCACAATGACACACCACACGCTTATATCACTTCAATGAGCAGTGATGGCATGCTTGGGCATGCCTTCGGCACTGTAGACGGCTAAAATCTAGGGTTTTAGGGGTGTTTCGCACAAGTACGGACGAATCGTCTGGACAAGTGTCCAAGGAATGTGCTCTCCTTTTGCACATTGCTCCACCATGCTCTCACAAGCACTCACATCCCTTGTTTTACAAACAACATGTTGCTTGGCCATGCACTTCCCACACTGGCCAGCTTCGGTCTAGGGTAGTAGGGTGTAACGCGTCTACCCTTCGGGATAGCGGCATGACTATTGATGAATAGCCTCAAACTTGGCACAATGGCTCACAATGACACACCACACACTTATATCACTTCAATGAGCAGTGGTGGCATGCTTGGGCATGCCTTCGGCACGATAGACGGCTAAAATCTAGGGTTTTAGGGGTGTTTCGCACAAGTACGGACGAATCGTCAGGCCAAGTGTTCAAGGAATGTGCTCTCCTTTTGCACATTGCTCCACCATGCCCTCAGAAGCACTCACATTCCTTGCTTTACAAATAACATGTTGCTTGGCCATGCACTTCCCACACTGGCCAGCTTCGGTCTAGGGTAGTAGGGTGTAACGCGTCTACTCATTGGGATAGCAGCATGACTATTGATGAATGGCCTAAAACTTGGCACAATGGCTCACAATGACACACCACACACTTATATAACTTCAATGAGCAGCGATGACATGCTTGGGCATGCCTTCGGCACGGTAGACGACTAAAATCTAGGGTTTTAGGGGTGTTTCGCACAAGTACGGACGAATCGTCAGGCCAAGTGTTCAAGGAATGTGCTCTACTTTTGCACATTGCTCCACCATGCCCTCACAAGCACTCACATACCTTGTTTTACAAACAACATGTTTCTTGGCCATGCACTTCCCACACTGGCCAGCTTCGGTCTAGTGTAGTAGGGTGTAACGCGTCTACCCGTCGGGATAGCGGCATGACTATTGATGAATGGCCTAAAACTTGGCACAATGGCTCACAATGACACACCACACGCTTATATCACTTCAATGAGCAGGGATGGCATGCTTGGGCATGCCTTCGCCACGGTAGACGGCTAAAATCTAGGGTTTTAGGTGTGTTTCGCATAAGTACGGACGAAACGTCAGGCCAAGTGTTCAACGAATGTGCTCTCCTTTTGCACATTGCTCCACAAAGCTATCACAAGCACTCACAGCCCTTGTTTTACAAACAACATGTTGCTTGGCCATGTACTTCCTACACTGGCCAGCTTCGGTCTAGGGTAGTAGGTTGTAACGCGTCTACCCGTCGGGATAGCGCCATGACTATTTATGAATGGCCTCAAACTTCGCACAATGGCTCACAATGACACACCACACACTTATATCTCTTCAATCAGCAGTGATGGCATGCTTGGGCATGCCTTCGGCATGGTAGACGGCTAAAATCTAGGGTTTTAGGGGTGTTTCGCACAAGTACAGACGAATCGTCTGGCCAAGTTCTCAAGGAATGTGCTATCCTTTTGCACATTGCTCCACCATGCCCTCAGAAGCACTCTCATTCCTTATTTTAAAAATAACATGTTGCTTGGCCATGCACTTCCCACACTGGCCAGCTTCGGTCTAGGGTAGTAGGGTGTAACGCGCCTATCCGGCGGGATAGCGGCATGACTATTGATGATAGCCTCAAACTTGGCATAATGGCTCACAATGACACACCACACACTTATATCACTTCAATGACCAGTGACGGCATGCCTTCCGCACGGTAGACGGCTAAAATCTAGGGTTTTAGGGGTGTTTCGCACAAGTACGGACGAATCGTTAAGCCAAGTGTTCAAGGAATGTGCTCTACTTTTGCACATTGCTCCACCATGCCCTCACAAGCACTCACATCCCTTGTTTTACAAACAACATGTTTCTTGGCCATGCACTTCCCACACTGGCCAGCTTCGGTCTAGGGTAGTAGGGTGTAACGCGTCTACCCGTCAGGATAGCGGCATGACTATTGATGAATGGCCTAAAACTTGGCACAATGGCTCACAATGACACACCACACGCTTATATCACTTCAATGAGCAGTGATGGCATGCTTGGGTATGCCTTCGGCACGGTAGACGGCTAAAATCTAGGGTTTTAGGGGTGTTTCGCACAAGTACGGACGAATCGTCAGGCCAAGTGTTCAAGGAATGTGCTCTACTTTTGCACACTGCTCCACCATGCCCTCAGAAGCACTCACATTCCTTCTTTTACAAATAACATGTTGCTTGGCCATGCACTTCCCACACTGGCCAGCTTCGGTCTATGGTAGTAGGGTGTAACGCGTCTACCCGTCGGGATAGCGGCATGACTATTGATGAATGGCCTAAAACTTGGCACAATGGCTCACAATGACACACCACACGCTTATATCACTTCAATGAGCAGTGATGGCATGCTCGGGCATGCCTTCGGCACGGTAGACGGCTAAAATCTAGGGTTTTAGGGGTGTTTCGCACAAGTACAGACGAATCGTCTGGCCAAGTGTTCAAGGAATGTGCTATTCTTTTGCACATTGCTCCACCATGCCCTCAGAAGCACTCACATTCCTTGTTTTACAAATAACATGTTGCTTGGCCATGCACTTCCCACACTGGCCAGCTTCGGTCTAGGGTAGTAGGGTGTAACGCGCCTATCCGGCGGGATAGCGGCATGACTATTGATGAATAGCCTCAAACTTGGCACAATGGCTCACAATGACACACCACACACTTATATCACTTCAATGAGCAGTGATGGCATGCTTAGGCATGCCTTCCGCACGGTAGACGGCTAAAATCTAGGGTTTTAGGGATGTTTCGCACAAGTACGAACGAATCGTTCAGCCAAGTGTTCAAGGAATGTGCTCTACTTTTGCACATTGCTCCAGCATGCCCTCACAAGCACTCACATCCCTTGTTTTACAAACAACATGTTTCTTGGCCATGCACTTCCCACACTAGCCAGCTTCGGTCTAGGGTAGTAGGGTGTAACGCGTCTACCCGTCAGGATAGCGGCATGACTATTGATGAATGGCCTAAAACTTGGCACAATGGCTCACAATGACACACCACACGCTTATATCACTTCAATGAGCAGTGATGGCATGCTTGGGTATGCCTTCGGCACGGTAGACGGCTAAAATCTAGGGTTTTAGGGGTGTTTCACACAAGTACGGACGAATCGTCAGGCCAAGTGTTCAAGGAATGTGCTCTACTTTTGCACACTGCTCCACCATGCCCTCAGAAGCACTCACATTCCTTGTTTTACAAATAACATGTTGCTTGGCCATGCACTTCCCACACTGGCCAGCTTCGGTCTATGGTAGTAGGGTGTAACGCGTCTACCCGTCCGGATAGCGGCATGACTATTGATGAATGGCCTAAAACTTGGCACAATGGCTCACAATGACACACCACACGCTTATATCACTTCAATGAGCAGTGATGGCATGCTCGGGTATGCCTTCGGCACGGTAGACGGCTAAAATCTAGGGTTTTAGGCGTGTTTCGCACAAGTACGGACGAATCGTCAGGCCAAGTGTTCAAGGAATGTGCTCTCCTTTTGCACATTGATCCACCATGCCCTCACAAGAACTCAAATCCCTTGTTTTACAAACAACATGTTGCTTGGACATGCACTTCCCACACTGGCAAGCTTCGGTCTAGGGTAGTAGGGTGTAACGCGTTTACCCGTCGGGATATCGGCATGACTATTGATGAATGGCCTCAAACTTGGCACAATGGCTCACAATGACACACCACACACTTACATCAGTTGAATGAGCAGTGATGGCATGCTTGGGCATGCCTTCGGCATGGTAGACGGCTAAAATCTAGGGTTTTAGGGGTGTTTCGCACAAGTACGGACGAATCCTCAGGCCAAGTGTTCAAGGAATGTGCTCTCCTTTTTCACATTGCTCCACAGTGCCCTCACAAGCACTCACATACCTTGTTTTACAAACAACATGTTTCTTGGCCATGTACTTCCCACACTGGCCAGCTTCGGTCTAGGGTAGTAGGGTGTAACGCGTCTACCCGTCGGGATGGCGGCATGACTATTGATGAATGGCCTCAAACTTGGCACAATGTCTCACAATGACACACCACACACTTATATCACTTCAGTGAGCAGTGATGGCATGCTTGGACATGCCTTCGGGACGGTAGACGGCTAAAATCTAGGGTTTTAGGGGTGTTTCGCACAAGTACGGACAAATCGTCAGGCCAAGTGTTCAAGGAATGTGCTCTACTTTTGGACATTGCTCCACCATGCCCTCACAAGAACTCACGTCCCTTGTTTTACAAACAACATGTTGCTTGGCCATGCAATTCCCACACTGGCCAGCTTCGGTCTAGGGTAGTAGGGTGTAACGCGTCTACCCGTCGGGATAGCGGCATGACTATTGATGAATGGCCTCAAACTTGGCACAATGGCTCACAATGACACACCACACACTTATATCACTTCAATGAGCAGTGATGGCATGCTTGGGCATGCCTTCGACACGGTAGACAACTAAAATCTAGGGTTTTAGGGGTGTTTCGCACAAGTACGGACGAATCGTCAGGCCAAGTGATCGAGGAATGTGCTGTCCTTTTGCAAATTGCTCCACCATGCTCTCACAAGCACTCACATCCCTTGTTTTACAAACAACATGTTGCTTGGCCATGCACTTCCCACACTGGCCAGCTTCGGTCTAGGGTAGTAGGGTGTAACGCGTCCACCCGTCGGGATAGCGGCATGACTATTGATGAATGCCCTCAAACTTGGCACAATGGCTCACAATGACATACCACACACTTATATCACTTCAATCAGCAGTGATGACATGCTTGGGCATGCCTTCGGCACGGTAGACGGCTAAAATCTAGGGTTTTACGGGTGTTTCGCACAAGTACGGACGAATCGTCAAGCCAAGTGTTTAAGGAATGTGCTCGCATTTTGCACATTGCTCCACCATGCCTTCACAAGCACTCACATCCCTTGTTTTACAAATAACATGGTTCTTGGCCATGCACTTGCCACACTGGCCAGCTTCAGTTTAGGGTAGTAGGGTGTAACGCTTCTACCCGTCGGGATAACGGCATGACTATTGATGAATGGCCTCAAACTTGGCACAATGGCTCACAATGACACACCACACACTTATATCACTTCAATGAGCAGCGATGGCATGCTTGGGCATGCCTTCGGCACAGTAGGCGGCTAATATTTAGGGTTTTAGGGGTGTTTCGCATAAGTACGGACGAATCGTCAGGTCAAGTGTTCAAGGAAGGTGCTCTCCTTTTGCACATTGCGCCACCATGTCCTCACAAGCATGTACTATAAAATAGACCATTTATGCCTACCTGAGAGGGTCATTACTAATAAGTCCAGGTTTTCAATTATTTTTAAATATTATAAAAAAAATACTCAACGATGTTCGTATTATTAGAAACACAATCGTAATTGTTTTTGTCATTTTAGAACATATGGTTATTCGATTTATATTTAAATTCAAAATTAAATAGATTAGGTTGGGCGGGCCCACTAGGAGGATCCATAGGTAAACTCGGCCATTAGGATAACTGCCTTATTAAACCAGGAATACTTACCTACCACACGTACATATTCCCTTAGATCTAGCCGTCACCTCATCACATCACCTCCTCTCATCTGAAACTGGATGGGAGAGAGCTTCGTCAACGACGGTCTCTAGGAGGTAGTTTCGGAGATCCTATGTCGCCATGGCGCAGGTACGTAAATTCAAAGCCCTGTCAACGATCTATATTTAGGTTAACTTACTGTCCATGGACAGCACTGACATACGATAGATCTAAGAGGACGTAGATCTAGTCCTCGCAATTTTTTATTTCGTCGTGAAAAATTCGGATTTATAATTACCCGAATTGTTCGAAAATACCTATCTAAATGTGTTCGTCGTAGATCTAGTCTAGGCTGATCACGCAAGTGCGTTTTAGTATCGACGCAATTTTAGCCGTCGGCCGCTCCATCTCCTTTTCCACGTAGGCAAATGGCCGGTGTTATCACATGCGGACTGTGCCCAAGGGAGCGAAAATCAATTGGGCGATGGGATGCTCGAGTACTTTTGATTTTCAATTCGTACTGTTTGTATCTCTTAGCGTGCATGTAAAAGTTTAGCATTATTCATGCCATAATATGACATGAGACTTAATTATTCTTCTATATTCCGCCAGGTTCCATTACGTGTTACCGCTGCTGAGATCCGTGCTATAATCAAAAGGAAGAAAATGGCTGTTTTTGTCATGGGTAAGCATTTTGTGCCAATTTTATTTTGTAAGCAATTCATATATTGGATATCGCTAATGTGTGCAAAAATTAAACTAAGGTCCTAGAATAAAAAGCGAGCACGATTTTGAAGGTTTCCTTCAGTTTGGCAATCACGTGAAGATGACTGAGGAAGAATTTGATGAACTTGAGCGACTAGTCGAGGCTCACATGCCAAAAGACCCGTTTTATGTATGCACCATCAAAAATCGAACACAGTGAAAAATAAAGCTAAAATGGTAACTCTTCCGTACATACAAACTTTTTCATATTTATTTGTTTGCGTAAATGTGAAATAATTTGTATAACTGGTTTGTGAAATCTATGTGCACTACTTTTCAAGGAGCTTCACCATGAAGCATATTGTTACCAACATTCAATTGCCAACAGTTATAAAAGCCCATTCTAGAGATGGAAAAGTTGCACACGTTAAGTTGGTGATGAACCAGATCCAAGTGAATGGAGTACCTAAAGGAGGTGCCATGATTACAACAAACTGAATGGACCTTATCAGACAGAATGATATGAGAGTTAACCAGAAATTCGTGTTCTGGTTCCGTCGTGGGGATGATGGTACTACGAAGCTACTGGTTGATCAAGTGTGAAATCAACCTCAAATTCGTGTTCTAGTTCTATATTATGCTTATGTACTCTCATGTTTGTGAAACACTTATGTAACGATTATGGCTTACTAAGTTCGGTCTATATGAAATTATTAAGTAATCATCATTTCATGTTATGTTCATAATTGTTGATGCTTCATTTGGGTTTCTTGCCGTTAACCCATGTTACAGTTTTGCATCTGGTTTTATCTAAACATTTTGTTATATTGCTGATTTTTCATTTGGGGTTTCTCGCCGTGAACACGTGTCGGTGATCCTTCAGTAGGACTCATATGCGCCTTACACATCCTTTGCGATGTACGTATTAAAAGTACTTTAAAGATAGGAGCAACACTCCCATCATATGAAGTTGATTTGATCTGTTTATTAATTAAAGTTCGTATTGTGCATATCAAATTCGGAAAAACCCTAAATATGGTAAGACATTAAAGAATACAATAAAACTCTTATAAATAAGAAAAAACACATAAAATATAAAAAACAAGCCACTAAAAATTATTAACCCTGTAGGCCCAATTAACTACCTACAACTGGCCCAACGTCTCTGTAATCACGGAGGGCGTAGTTATCGGCACGTCGATCGTCCATCAACCCACGACTCAACCTAGGAAGGCCGCCTGTCACCGCTGCCACCATTACGATCCGCCCTCGCCGTCCCACATTGTCGCCTCCCTTCTCCACCCCCTCTCGTCTGTCTTCTAGGGATCGACGCCGCCTGTCACCACTTCATCCTCGCAGGGCTCCCTTTCGCCGTCTCTCATTCGTGCCACCCTTCGCCGCCTCTTCTCATCTGTTGTCTAGGTAATGATTCCATGTCTCATCGATTGTTTGTCGTGTATACAAGATGCTCATATAGGTTTATGGGAATCTGCTGTAGATTTAGATGGAGAAACATTAACACATTCTCTAAATGATTCGTGCAGAATGCAAGATTTAGATGGGGAGATAGTTTGTAACTACATAAGATGGTCAGATTTGGTAGCCGGCTTTACAAGCGTGCAACATGCGAGATTTACCAGCACTTCTTTGCGGCCGATGTTGGACGTGCCACGAATCACGATGCAGGAAAACTTAATTAGATTCATCATTGAGTTGTTCAATCCATCGTCTAACACTTTCGTCATAAAAGAAGGATCAGGAGAAATAGTAGGAACTTGTGAGGACGTAGAACATATTTATGGTTTACGTAACCAAGGTTATTCTACATTTCAAATTATAAAGGAAGATGGTCAAAATAATATGCATAACATACCCCCATGTTTTCTCAGCAAGTCAAGCGGTAATATAGTGATAAGAGATTTGATTAATGACATAAAGACTGAGAAGGCGTTTCAGATTAACTAGAATTACTTCACACTGAAGTTTCTCATAGATAGATTGAAGGATAGCTTTGTAGGATCTACTATGAGAGCATGGCTCAAAGGAAATCTAGGTCTAACACAGGTATATATGTTAAGTCAAAACAATAATCAGTTTTTATGTTTAGTTCTCGATGTAAAAGTAAATTTATTTGTCTGTACAATTTGTTTGCAGATTCTTTACTGGGAGAAGTTGGTGATCGTTGATGATCCTACTTATATTCCCCCCGTGTCCATTCGGTCACTAATGAAAAAATGGACAGAAGACGAATCAGAAATGAGATGTTGCTATGATTATAAGAATGGTCGAGGCCTCGGAAACAACGCTAAAGTGATGGTAGTCAGTTTAATCATTCTTTTGATATGCCACCATACGTAGCTCGTGTTTGTATTTGTAATTTGTATAATTTGTTCATTTTTGTAACATGTGTTAGGAATAAGCAACTTGTGCAACTTGTATTATCTGGGGGCCAAAGGCCACAATATATAGTACATCTGATTTGAGGTACAAGAAGATAAATCTAGACAAATACGGACTCCTAGACCAATACTAATACGGACTCCTAGACCAATACTAATACACCTTAACACCCCCCCTCAAATGCAAAGCGTATGCAATAGCATTGCATTTGAAGAAGTGAAAACAAAACAAAACAAAAAATGATAATCCAAAATCCGCGTCTTCAAAGTGTCGCCATAGCATGAATAGTCTTCAAAACCTATAGAGTCAAGCCACAGTCGATCAAAGAAGAGATCGACACAGACCAAGAGGCGGTCAGAAGAATAGCACCGAAGAGTGAGGAAGAGAGAGCGGCGGCGGCCGGAGAGAAGAACTAGAGGAACTAGACGGAGGAGAGGATGGCGCCAAAAACAAAGGAGACGCATCAGAAGGAGAAGGTGGAGGAGTAGAGACAGCGAGAGATGTATCAGGAAAAAGAGAAAGAGGAAGTAGAGAGGGTGCCTCGACTAGAAACAGGAAGAGAGGTACCATCAGCCGTGATAACACGGACAAGAGAAATAAGAGAGCGAAGAGCAGAAAGAATAGAAGACGCAGAAGTCGAAGTAGAGCGGCGTGCCAACAAAGACAAAGTCGGCGAAAGGCGGTCATAACCGCATGAAGAAGCCGCGAGAGTCGAAGTAGAGAGGCGTGCCAACAAAGACAAAGTGGACGAAAGGCGGTCATAGCCGCGTGAAGAAACCGCGAGTGTCGACGTAGAGCGGTGCGCCGACAAAGACAAAGTCGGCAAAAGGCGGTCATAACCGCGTGAAGAAAGCCACGAGAGTCGACATAGAGCGACGAAGTAAGGAAGGAAGGCTCGGAGAATTTAACGGAAGAAACACCGACATGAATTACCGGAAAGGAGCCAGCGACCGGAAGTTGCTAACGGCGGAGGCGGAGGCGGCGGCCGGGCGCGGCGGCGGGGTGCCGGGGCGAGCGGCGGCGGCGGCTACGAGGGAGACAAAAAAAGGCCTTACGGCTACTAGCTACGAGATGCGATGCCCCCGACGGAGATCATGGAGATCGACCTCGCCGGGGGCGGCGCGGCGGAGGCGGTGGCTAAAACGTAGGCCAAGGAGAGACACACTCTGATACCATGTTAGGAATAAGCAACTTGTGCAACTTGTATTATCTGGGGGCCAAAGGCCACAATATATAGTACATCTGATTTGAGGTACAAGAAGATAAATCTAGACAAATACGGACTCCTAGACCAATACTAATACGGACTCCTAGACCAATACTAATACACCTTAACAACATGCAGATCCGTAATAATATTGGGGAGCAATATAAGAAAAAGAGCGTGCAAAAACCATCAATGAATGGTGAACAGTCGAGTTCAAACAGACGAGGCAGTAACATGCACTTCCTATTCAAACGTATGACGACAGATTTGAAAAATCACATGGACATGAAGATAGCACTTGTACCGTAGATATGTGCAGAGGTGATACGATCTATATTTTATGTGTTGTTTCATGTTGATGATAACGATACTACACTATGAATGAAAACTCAGTACTTAATATATTTTGTTATACAGGAGGTTCTAAAATTGTTAAATACAAATGGTGTCATGTACAAACCAACTGAAGCATCATAGTTGGACAAAGGAGAAGATGGTGAAGATGTCAAATCTGTTCCCAGTGAATCACAATCAGGCAAAGAATTTGTCTATAAACATGGTAATAAAGAAGCCAAGCTTGATGACATTCTGAGAAAAACATCGGCTAATTCTGAAGCAGCCATTGCGGATGATCCATTTGGTGGTGACAGTTACGTCAAACCCTTAAAGAAAAAACGTATGCCGATGACTGCTGTTGACATGTCAATGAACACACCAGACCACCTTCGGAAGATCGATGGTACAGAGGAGAATCCGTGGGGCTGTAAATGAAAATACCAAGTCTGCGTCATCATCGGAGGTACCATCATGCATTCTTGGTACTCAGAAGGATACACCAAATGATGCACAGAGCGGTTTCGTGTAGAACGATGCACGCAACGATATGACTTGTACCACGGGGAAGGAAGATGCAACAAAGTGTGGTAATTCTACTGATAGCGGCAAAAAGGAAATTGACAATGGTCTAGGCAAAAGGAAACGTGTACCCAAGGGTAATAGTAAGTATGGCTCCCCATTATATGAGCGACAGAAACAACCGAAACGTAAATCAAAAAATACGAAAGGTATAAAGCTTTATAGATTTCATTAATTATTTCTATGCAGCAAACAAAAAGGTTCATCGCGGTAACTTGTTTGTTTTCATAAATGTTATGCAGCGATGTTATTTGAACAACATGACCTTGGGGAAAGTTACACTATGTTAAAACCTGCTGAAATAGAAGGTGCTGTGAAATATGTTTCAACTTTGACGAAGATCCCCAAAGAAGCTGTAAAAAGGGCGTACCAGAACGCAGATGAGGCTATCTTGTCTTCAAAAAATCTTAACGATGTCCTTATAAAAGAATGGCTTAGTACTGGTGTAAGTTATCCGCTAACCTATTATATTGTTATTTTACAACAAAGTAGTATGAACATGCAATCATTGCACAACTATTATTTGCAGATACTTGATGCCTACATTCTAGAGCCGGCTCCCCGCCTTGACTATGATCGGCACATATGTGGACCGTTGAGGTCAACCTATCTTATCAATGAAGCCATTAAAATGTACAAAACGAAAAAAACTTGAAAAAGTTTGATGTAGAAGAAGTGCCAAGACCAGGAGCTATAGGAAGGGTTATGAATGAATATTTTACGCGTGACAAGGTAAACAATGTTGTTTATAAAGTTAATGTTATTGTTAACTAGTTGGAATCCTACATAGTACATGCTAGTGATCTTATTTTGTAGGCATGTTTCCCTCTGAATATACGCGGAGACCATTATGTGACAGTTGTAATGCATAACAACAAGAAGGAGTTCCAAGTCATTGACCCTAAGTACAATTTAACCTATTCGCATGCAGTTGTGGATGACTTGGTATTATCTACTTTTCTCATCAAAACCGTGTTTTCCTTTGGCGTTTCACTAACTCTTAATCTTTTGCAGAAAGGACAAATTTCACTAGACATATGGTGGACAAAAAAAATTACACACAAACAATTTCCTGACATCGATACTTGGCCTATTAAAAAAATATGAAATTGGAAAGCAAGATGATTCGTAAGTACTTTTGAATCATATTACTTTAGCACTACTGATGTCGTAAATGAATTTTATTTCATCCTATATGGCAACAACTCATGCGGATTATGGGTATTGCAATGTCCAGAGCACTGGGACGGAGATCGTATGACTAAGAACATTTCTCAGGTCTGTACACTATTCCTTTGTATAGTCGCAAAAATCAATATGATTACAATTCAATTTATAAACTCTTCTATATGGTACTGCAGACAACAATCGAGGAATCAAGAGGACCTACCATTGCAACAATTCTTCTGTCTAGAATAAATAAAACTAGAGGCTGTGAAAAGGAAAGTCAGATCAGTGATTAATAACAGTGTACCTTGAGAATTTACTAGTCCATGGAGGTTTCCATACCTGGTAAATTCATATTGATTTGTAAAACAGTTTATTGTTTGCATTTTACGCAACAATCCATATCTTGTTGTGTCGGGTCAACTCAAAACTAAGAAATGGTTTGGTTGTTTAACTTGTTTGTTTTGACCCAAATTAGTTGTTCACGTTGAAAAACTAGTTCATTTCTTTCAACCAAGCGCCTTTTAATATACATAGCGTGCTCTGCATATTTTAATATATTTAGCTTGATCTGCATATTTCGGTGAAATCAAACTAAAAGGGCGCGAACAAAGTATAAAAGCAATGAGATAGATGTAATATAGGAGGTGGAATCCCTTAAAACATAGAAAACATACATAGAGCGGCATATATGCCCAAGCAAAAAAACATGAAAATAAACTCTCTCCTCCCTCTTGCTCTTGCTCCCCTCCTCGATCCCATCTCCTCGGCGCTGCCCCAGCCCTCACTCTTCCTCAGGGTTGTACGGGAGAGTGTGCATCCCATTGATGGTGGGGAAGGTATTGTCGAAGTTCGTGAAGATGTTGAAGGTGGTGAAGAAGATCGACTCGCACCCACACCAGTAGACCTCGCCGAGGAGAAGATATGCATCATACTGGTTGGTGAAGTGCACCGTGAGCCCTACCGCAAGGCCTCCGAGGGCATAGTGATCTTCGAGGCAGAACATGGCCAGAGAGCCGGGTCGGAGGTGGCGATAGCCAAAGCTAAGGAAGGCGTAGGCCAACTCCCTCGGGGACCTCAACCTTGAGTTCGCCCATACACAGAGGGACCCCTCAACAACGACCCTGGCGGGGTAGGTCCTCTCCGGCACGGTGCGAGGCGGACGGAAGGTAGCACCGTTGAACTGCATGGTGGCGACGGGCGATGGATCTTGCTAGGCGGCGGACGGTGGACCTTAGTGAAGAAGAAGGGCTTGGCAGATGGATGGGGTGGAGTGTGGGAGAGGATGCTGTGGAGATATGGAATTTTAAATAGCCTCGAGCGCCGCTTGAACAAGATCGGTGAGTAACTGTACGACGCGTCGGATGCTCTGCGCGTGTATTGGTGCGAAACGAGGCGTGGCCGTATCCATCACACGCGTCGTCTCGGTTTCCATGCTATCTGAATCGCTGCGTCGCTAATTGATGCACTGATTCAACGAGTCTGAAACGAGCATAGTCGCTGTGTCGTAAAGTATGAAACGAGCGATGCATGCTACGTCGATCGATGTGTCCTCTCAGTTGCGCGCCCATGCATGCATGCATCCATGGTGGGGACAGGGCCTAATCAGGAATCCCACGGCCCAACGGTCCAACGACCGCTCCATCAGAACGTGTATTAATGAGGTGGGCCTTCTCCATGCATGCGCCATGCAGCATCGTAGCATGTCTAGTGCACATCGCTACAGCCCCGTAGCCTAGCTACTTGCACGTCTTTTTTTGCTACGAATTCACATGGGCGTGTCGCTCGGTCGGTCACGCGCCAAACAATTTCACACAGGGCACAGCTTTCCGTCACATGTCCGTAGAAAAGATTCAATGCTCCTCGATACCGTGCGCCCACGCCTCCTCGAAACAGTGCGCCTTAAACACGAGGGGAGAACGAAGCGACCACGACCCGCCTATATATTTGCCCCTCGACATCTCCCTCTCTCACTCGCTCGTACCAATCCATCTAACCGCTAGCCGCCGAGGCCCGCCACCACTCAGGCAACCGCTAGCCGTCGCGTACCGCTACCACTCAAAGCAAGCGCTCACCGCCCCGGCCCCCTCCCCTGCCAAGATGCAGTTCAACGGTCCGACGTACCGCCGCCCCGCCACTGTGCTGGAGAGAGTGGCCGCACGGCCGGGTCGTGGAGAACCGCCTCCGCATATGGGCCATCTCGAGGTGGAGGGGACCGCTGGAGCTGGCCCGCTTCTTCCTTGCCACCGGCTACCGCCACCTCCCTCTCGGCACTCCACCCATGTTCCAGATCGAGCATCACTTCGACGGCGTAAATGGCAACAACAACTTCTACATCGGCCTCTACGTCACCTTCGTCAACCACTATGACGCCTACCACCTCCCCGGCCAAGTGTTCTGGCGTGGATGCGAGTTCATCGCGTTCACGACGTACAATATCTTCACCGACTTCCACGACATCTTCTCCATCAACAACGTAGCCCACTCTCTCCTGTACATCATGGCGGAGGATGATGAGGGGTATGACGCGTAAGGAGCGGCCAAGGAGGAGCCAGGGAGCAGCCAGACCGGAGGAAGAAGAAGACTGTTGTGTCTGTGTCGTGTCGTGTCGTGTTTGTTCGTGTCTGTTGGACTTGCTATTCTACTATGTAATGGTTGCTAATCGTGTTTTATTAATATATGTGCTTATAGTTCGTGCAAAAACACACTTGTGCATACTACCAAAACGGGTACACAAGTGCATAAAATAAAAGGCGCAAAATGTGATAACAGCTCGTGCATGAAAAGGTTGGAAACAAAACAGAGCATAAAACAAAACTGTCAGCGGGGTTTTTCTTAACACTGACGAACTGAAGAAGCAAAATAGAGCATCTCATAATAATTTGCCAGATTTCGAGTTGATTTTATTCAATCCAAAGCCATAGACCATAACATCCATGTCAGTGAATTATAGGATAACAAAGCATCATGATTTTTACTCAAACACTGATTGTGTTGTCTAACGACCAATGGTCAGGAGATAAACAAAACAGAGAGAAATTACAAGGACATCGCTCTCCTTCCAATTCCATGAAAAAACGTCACACGAGAGCTATTTTCCCGAACAAATATCAGCAGACTATAAATGTACATCACAAATACATATTTTCACACGAACTGTCTAAAAATAATTTCCATGTATGATACTTGAAAAATGACTACCCTTACTGCTGTAGGACATTCCTGCACGAGATGACACACAATATTAGATAATAAAGTCTAATAAAAATGTAGGAAATATATCAAGCTAATTTTCAAAACCGTACTTGGGATGATATATGCATTTTGGGTTCTTCCTGTTATGTCCCTCCTGTTGGCAAGCGCTGCACACCCGCTTCTTCCGCTCTTTGTATCCTAGCAGTCGATCGTTTTTGGTCATGGGAGAATGTTTCTCAACTAGAACTTTCTTGTTTTGCTTAGGCGTGCCCTTGGTGGACACGTTTTTATGATCACCAACATCAAACTGGCTTGCTTGACTTGCATCTGTATTTTCATTAACTGAACTACGAAGACCATATGCTCTGCATTTATCATACCTTGTCTTCTAGAAATAATTCCATCGATGGTACTCTTCAGAAGATCGTACTCCGTTGTGTCATTGCATGAAATATGCATAGCTTGTGAGGCCAACACATTTATACTGCTGTATTTTTTCAGCTCCTCTGGCCCAGACCAACCCCGACCAAACATATCGCTCGTGCGTCTAGCAGGCAACCCAAACCTGGCATTTTTAGTGAAACGCCACAGAGCACAACAGTCTGGTATTGCAGTTAATTTTAAGTGATTGAGCACGCGCAATATGTGCTTGCAAGGGATCTCTTTGCGAATCATTCTTCGGCAGCTGCACCTTATAATTTCTGACGAGTTGGGAGTGTATTCCACGTAAAACTTGCTATCAAGATTATTTTTCCATGTGACGACAAAGGTGTACGAGTCAAATCCTAACTTTCTTTCTAAAATCTGCATGCCGCCAATCTTCGAAATGTCACCTTGCAAAATATAGAACACAGCTGGAGTGAAGACTGTCGCAGCAGCTACCTCTAGTTCTTTGAAATCAGTAACTGGCACCGAAAATGTCTGTGAAGCCGTGCAATCATCTTTGGCCTCCTTCTCACGGAGACGTGCGATGGTATTCTCGTAGTGACTAACCATGCCCACCAAGTTCATTTCCCCATCAAGGTGGAGGTGAAGAGATGAGTTTAAACTTTCAATCCTCTGGTTGCTTTTCATACCCAGCCAGAACCCTTCTCAAAGATACGCAGCGGTCCATAATATCTTCTTCATGTACATTCTCTTAAACCAAATTGTAGTTTTGGGTGGCGTCCACTTCCTAACAAAAGCGTGTCATCGCTGCTCGGATACTTGCTCCGACATGGTGTAATATAGAAGAGTCCTAAACTCATTCAGTTACTTGTTAGGTAGGTGCATCTCCATATTTTTTTCAACGTGAAAGGTGCAAATACGATGGTATACACCAGTAAGTACTTCATCCACAACGGAAATCATCGCGGCATCTGCATCCGTGATTACTGCCTTTGGCTTCTGCTGGCACATTGCTTTCAAGAAAGTCCGGAGCAGCCAGGCATATGTTTCTTCGGTCTCGTTTGATAGGATGGCACATCCAAATACCGTTGTTTTACGGTGATTGTTCAAGCCGGCAAAGGGAACAAATGGCATTCTATACTTATTCATCTTGTATGTGCTGTCAAACACAACGACGTCGCCGTAGTCCTGGTAGTCCCGACGTGATTGAGAATCGCACCAGAACAAGTGCTGCAGACGGCCTTCATGTAGCGTGTAATCATAAAAAATTCAGGGTCCCTCTTTTTTCTCTCCGCCATGATGCCCAAGGTTGTGTTAGCATCACCTTTATAAAGCAGCTTCCTCTTCTCCCTTGAGCACATGTTGTACAAATCATTCCTTGTAAATCCTACACCGGCAAATGAACCACCAGAGTTGCTAATCATTGATCGCATGATGATATGCTTCCTAACCCCCATGTCACACTGCGATAATATCTCAGCTCTTTGGGAGCCGTTGATCTTCCTATGAAGACCAGTTTTTCCATCAAACTTCACCACCATACATGCCTTACAGTTGCACCTAGACTCACCTCTGAGCCTATATTTGTGGTCTTCCATTGTCAGTAACTTCTTGTCACGTTTCCCTTGCTTGCAACACACAAAGCGCCTTAGACGAACAAGTCCATCATCAAACCGCCTTACTTGGTGCTTCCTAATGCTGAACCCATGATCTTTGGCATATCTGTTGTAGAAAGAATAGGCTGCTGCTTCACTATGAAATGTCATTTCCATTATCTTGCAGTATAGTTCTCTCTTATCATCAGGATACCTAGTGTCATTGCTACATTTATTTGAACTCTCAGTCTGATTACATGGTGCCTGCTACAAATTCAAAACCTAGCCATTAGAACTATAGTAGTATGCATGTCGGTTCGTTGATTGCTAAAAACAGCCTATAAATAATACCTCCCTCGTGTCAACAAAGATATCAAAATTTGGTGCATTTTCACAATCATCATAATTACCCATCTCCAAGTCTGATTCACCCAAATAGTCATACTCCATACTAGAGTCATTTGTTACATGAACAATTTAGCAATATTTAGTATACAATTGCATCATACGGTGCACGACATATAAAATTGTACACCACTACACATACCTCAGTATCATCAAACATGTCCGTTTCTTCATGATTGTTAAGGCCATTGTGGAAATCGTCGGTATAGACAATCTAAATAAATCAAGCCATGACATATCATATATTATTTAATTTAACATTTAAATATCAAAGAAGAAGATAATGTGTCCTCACATCAAACTCATCTTCGCTCCAGCCGTCTTCGGAATGCGTATTGGCGGATATGGAATCATCACCGACATGTCCGATTTGATCATCTTTCATACTAGATCTAGAGTCCTCCATCTCCTCTATCAGTGATTGCGCCACATTGTTAGAATCATCAATGCTATGTGTATCTAAAAATTGCTAGAGACGAAGCATGATTATGGGGACTTACAAGATCGGAAGATAAAGCTGACGATTTGGATTAGAAACCCTAGTGACGAAGACGCCGAGCCGCTGGCGCGAGGATCTGCAGCGGCGGATGCGAGGATCTGCGACGGCGGACGCGGGGTAGATCGGCGGCGCCGAGGGAAAGCAGATCCGCGGGTACGAGCGACCGAGTTTTACCAGGCGGCAGAGAAGAGAAAGCTTCAGTTACGCCGAACAATGGTGCATGCATGGACGTGAGAGCTAATCGCGGTGATTAGGTCTAGGTGGACCCCACGTGGGGTCGTGCCGTACGGCGTCGTCAGTCCCTGTATACAGATACGAGACTATACTGGGCTTGGTTATGGGTTCTGCCTGGGACAAAAAAACGAAGCCAACAAATCGCGCCGGACTAAAATACCCCTAGTAGTTCGGACTTCCTCCTAAACGACGGTGTGCACTGAAGCACTACTCAAGTCGCAATTGATCGAGTATCGTCTACGTCTACGTCTTACGCTTCCTTCATGCTTTCCATACCCACGCAGCGCAATTATTCATGTGAACTAGCAGCAACATTACAATATGGATCAAACATCGGTCGGCACTGAGTTTTCGCGCTCACGCACGTTCTCACTCCCCTAATTTCGTACGAGACCGAAAGAATGAGGCAGTGCTGTCGATCGCAGCCATGTAGCACTACCAAGGGGGCCCTCGTGGTGGCAACTTGTGTTGACTGTGCGGTCCTTTCCATGAGCGAGTGAGCTCACCAACTGAAAAGGAAGTGTTGTCCGAATAATGGAGAAAAATGGTCCCTCTTAAGTGAACGGTTGCTAGCTAGCTTGGAGATAGCACGGGCCAATCGGAAAATGGCTTTGGCATGCCGACGAGGGTACACGCAAGAATTCCTCGCGCGTCAATGGCCAGCTCTCAACGGACGTAAGTTAATGTAACGATCGACTTGTTGGAGGAATAATTTTTTTGTCTGAACTCTCAAGACTTCTGAGAGTCTCCGCTCTATAGCTTGTAATGTCCGCGAGTCTGCAACAGCTGCAAACAACACATCAGAGGTGGTACATACATTGAAATGACGGATCGATGTGACCCTTCCTGTGGACGAATTCGTACTGATGTGGTACTAGCCTCTCTGCATCAGTTGATAATAGTTCAAGATACTCAAATTATTACAATCACGGATCAGTTAAGAATGTTGTCGAGAAATGGGAACTGTGCCCGGCCTCTGCATAGAAAGATTCATGTTGTTAGAACTTTTCAATTGCGATGGTCAAGAATGCACAATAGTTATTCGAGTCTTTGATCTTTCCACCTTCTAATCGAGAGAGTTCAGAGTTTTTCAGTCTGTTATTCCTACTGCTAGAGAAAAGCTTATAGCAACACTCCTTACCGCCGGTGAAGTGAGAACGTTCTCGCTGGCGGTAAGGGCTTCCTGACCTGCGTACTGTTACCACCGGCGACACAAACTGGTCACGCCGGGGCTACGACAAGTATAACCGGCGAACCAGGCCCACGCTCGCCAGAGATAGAGTGGGCCGCGTGCCCCTAGATGGGCCGCCACTTACCGCTGGCGAAACGGGTGGGCCGCTGGGCCGTGCTATTATCGCCGGCGCTTTTGCTATTTCCGCCGGTGGTAACCTGGGATTTATTACAAGCTCGAACCAGTCACCTACAAAAACATCCTCACTCAGCACTAGCTCACTTTTCATGGAAACTCAACCCCAAGCTTTGCTAGCTCATTCCCCCACTTCCCCCCACCCATTTTAGCTAATTCAACCAACCAAGTTTGATATATGTGAGGAGATGTCGCTCTCCTTGCATGCATTACTAGATCTACCTAGCAAGATCTAGATCTAGATCTCTATCTCCCACCACATTTCCCACTTCTCTCTATTGGTAGATCTAGATCTCGAGCATAAGGTTCCGACAACACACACACACGCTCTCTTCGGTCAATGTTTAGCATCTCTCCGATGCTCTTGACCTCGCGTCAACTAATAGGTATAATGTGGTGGAATGTGTGTATGAGTTGGCTACAAGTCACCGGTGATGTCACTTGTGATGGTGAAAAGTGGTTGCACGCATATGTGGACCTTTTTTGTGTTGTTTTGCCGGTGGAATGTGCATGTATAATGAGTTGCCAATGTTTTGCCGAAATGTCGATTAACTTCTGTTCCGGCGAATTTTTGGCACTCTGGCGAGACCATTTTTTAGCAAAGGTCATGCCGAATTTTTCCGTGAAAGCCGAGCCGACGGTTCTAATCTATTCTCTTATCGTGCAGGCGACGATGGTCATCAAGATGAAGGAAAGCGACGTGGATAGATACGTGGAACGCGTGACTGCCGACATGTATCGAAATAACCGCATGGAAATAAGATGTCCGTGTCGAAAATGCAAACTACGTCATTGTTTGACCCCTTGTCACGCACGGTGAATGAGCACCTGCTTAGGTATAGTTTCATGGAGGGCTACACTCAGTGGATGGATGATGAAGATGACCATGAGGAAGAGGATGACATTCAACACGAAAATGAGGAGGATGAGGAGGGAGAAGAACGGGATGTCGCACACGACGATGACGGTGATGAACAAGGTTGGGAAGAAGAAGAACACGTGAACGGCAAGGACAGGAGTAGTAATACCCCGCTAACCGCGGCCGTGCACGACCCTCATCTTCAGGAAATTCTTCTTGGCAACGCATCGACCGACCGCAGATTCGCCGGTAGACGGAAGTCTAAGCTGGATCAACTAGAGATAGACTCGAGAACTCCGTTGTACGACGCAGGTCGTGGGCCGAAGGAGACCCGCTTGAGAGTAACTCTCGATCTTCTAGAGATAAAGGCAAAATACGGATGGAACGACGCAAGCGCAGACGATCTCTTCCGATACTTGAAGAAGCACTTACCTAAAGATAACACGTTGGCAGGTAGCCTACAAGAGGCCAAGAAAGTGGTGTGCCCTCTCGATTTACCGCACGAAAAATACCACGCCTACATCAGTGACTGTGTGATGTATCGGAACGAGCACAACGACTTGACCGTGTGCCCAAGGTGCGGCGAGCCTCGGTACAAGCGAGGGACAAGAAAAGCTCCTCGAAAAGTTGTGTGGTACTTCCCGCTCAGGCCCCGTCTCCAGGGATACTTCACGGACCCCAAGTGTTGGAGATATGCCCAAGAGGCAATAATAAAGTGGTTATTATTATATCTTTATGTTTATGATAAATGTTTACATTCCATGCTATAATTGTATTATTAGGAAACACTGATGCATGTGTGTTTTGTAAACATAAGAGAGTCCCTAGTAAGCCTCTTGTTGAACTAGCTTGTTGATTAATTGATGATCATGGTTTCCTGATCATGGACATTAGGATGTGATTAATAACAAGGTTATATCATTAGGAGAATGATGTGATGGACACACACCCATAGTAAGCGTAGCATAAGATCAAGTCATTAAGTTCGTATTGCTGTAAGCTTTTAAATGCATAGTAACCTAATCCTTCGACCATGAGGTTATGTTAATCACCATCACCGGATGGGTACTTTGATGACATCAAACACCGCTTCGTAACTGGGTGGTTATAAAGGTGTCATTGGGTATTCTGAAAGTATGTGTTGAAGCGCATGGACCAAGATTGGGATTTGTCCATCCATATGACGGATAGATATGCTCTGGGCCCTCTCGGTGGAATGTCATCTAGTTAGCTTGCAAGCATGTGACTAGGTCACAAGGGATGACATATCACGGAACGAGTAAAGAGTATTTATCAGTAACAAGGTAGAACTAGGTATGGAGATACCGACGATCAAACCTCGGATAAGTATAGTATCGCGAGACAAAGGGAATTGGTTTCGTATGTAAGTGGTTCAATCGATCGCGAAGTCATCGTTGAGTATGTGGGAGCCATTATGGATCTCCAGGTCCCGCTGATGGTTATTGATAGGAGATGTGTCTCTGTCATGTCTACATATTCACGAACCGTAGGGTGACACACTTAAGGTTCGAAGTTGTTTTAAGTAGATATGGAATGTGCGTTGGAGACCGAATGTTGTTCGGAGTCTCGGATTGGATCCGGGACATCACGAGGAGATCTGGAATTGTCCGGAGAATAAGATTCATATATTGGGGATCATTTTCTAAGTTAGGAAATGTTCCGGAGTGTTTGTATGGAGATTCTAGAAGGTTTTGGAATGTTCTGGAAGGTTCTAAGGATTTCTTGGAGTTTGCTTGAAAACCAAGAAAGGGTCAAAGGAAACCTAGTGGGGCAAGACACGGATTCGTGGGGGAGGAGGACTCCTCCCCCCTTCCCACCGCCGGCCATAGGAGGGGAGTCCTACAAGGACTCCCCCTCCCCAGGCGCGCTTCCCTCCTTTAAATAGAAGGGAGGGGGCGCCCCCTCCTGGTCCTCTCTCATAACTCCCAATCTCTGCCACCTCTCTCCTCCACCTTTCTTCTGCACAGGCATAGGCGAAGCCCTGCAGAATTCTCTACTCCACCACCACCACCACGCCGTCGTGCTGCTGGGATTCCGTGTAGAAGATCTACTACCTCCGCTGCTCGCTGGAACGAGGAGAGGAAGGTCTGCTTCGACTCCGCACGTGTGACCGACTGCGGAAGCGCTGCCGGAACGCGGCGCCGGAAGGATCGTCCACACGATCTTGAGATCGGCAAGTGATCGACTACATCAACCACGAGATCTAATCTCGTTAACGCTTTCGGATCTACGAGGGTTAGTTCCTATCTATCTCGTTGCACATATCTAATAGATTAGATCTTGGCTTTTATCTAGATTAGATCTGGGTTTTATTCGTTCTTGCGGTAGAAAATTTTTGTTTTCCATGCTACAAACCCATCAGTGGTATCAGAGCCGTATCTATGCGTAGATCTGTTGCACGAGTAGAACACAATGGTGTTGTGGGCGTTGGTGCTTGTGCCGTCTTTTGCTTTGTGTACTTTGCATCTTGCGGCATGGTGGGATGAAGCGGCTCGGGCTAACCTTACATGTCATCGCACATGAGACTTGCTCCACGCTTGATGTGTAACTTGCTTTGCACAAGTGGCTTTGCGGGTGTCTGTCTCTCCCACCATAGTATAGATCTAATTTACACTTGGCACTTGATAGCACTTGTATCAACGTTGTGGTTCAGTTTCGTAGGTAAGATCCGTTCTTGTTCGAAAGCCCCAAACCACGTAAAACATGCAAAGAAAAATTAGAGGCGTCTAACTTGTTTTTTCAGGGGTTTTGTGATGTGATATGGCCATCATGTGATTGTGATTGTATTTGATGTATGCAATGATCCTTATTGTAATATGGCAACCGGCAGGAGCCTAATGGTTGTCTTTAAATTTTGTTTAAGACCTGCGTGTCTATTCATCATGTAATAGCTTTATTCCAAGTAGTTGTAATAGTTGTTGGTGGTGATGGACAACCATGAAGAGGCGCCACGGACCTTGACGCCACGCTGGTGATGATGGAGATCTTGTCCATGCTTTGGAGATGAAGATCAAAGGCACAAGAAGAAAGGCCATATCATATCACATATTATGAATTGTCTGTGATGTTAATCCTTTATGCATCTTGTATTGCTTAGATCGCGACGGTAGTATTATAAGATGATCCCTCTCACTAAATATCAAGTAATAAAGTGTTCATCCTTAGTTGGCACCGTTGCTAAGACTCGTCGTTTCGAAGCATCTCGTGATGATCGGGTGTGATAGACTCTACGTGTGCATACAATGGGTGCAAGCCAGATTTGCACATACAGAAACTAAGGTTAACCTTGATGAGCCTAGCATGTACAGACATGGTCTCGGAACACAAAATACCGAAAGTTAAAGCATGAGTCATATGGATGATATGATGAACATGTTGATTGTTCGCCTTTAAAGCTACATCATCTCACGTGACGATCGGACTTGGTGTAGTGGATTTGGTTCATGTAATCACTAAAACAACTTGAGGGATGTTGTTTTGAGTGGGAGTTCATTTGTAATTTGGATTAGTCGAACTCAATTTATCATAAACACAATCAAAGTGAATTTGCATAGTTTGTTGTAGTCATTGGCATCCGTTCACCACCTTACGCTTAGTTATAGTTGAGATAGTGGAACTATAGAAATTCTGGATATTTACTTTACGAACCGGTATCGTATTGTTTTGAATGTCAATTTAAAGTTTATAAGTCCTATTGCAAACTTTTAGCAAACTCTATTTACTCCATGAAGTTTAATAAGTAGTATTAAATCAAGAGTAAGAATTCCAATGTTAGTATCTAAAGTATCATGTTTGCCTCCATGATTCTTGATACTCAAAAGATTGTTTTTAATATCAAGTTTATCTAAGAGTTGAAGCAATGTTTCAGAAATCATCATATGTGAAAGGTATTGCGATATCTAAAACAATGTGTTGGTTATAACATGATAGAGTATACGTCCTCATATTTGATGAGAATTTGTGAAGGTTGGAGACGCTAGTCGACCTAATCCTCCAAAAGGTTTTGAAGAAGAAACATTATACTCGCAATTCACCTTTATAAGCTATAGCAGCTTGATCATGAAAGTTGTCATGATAAGGATGAATAGAAGATGTAAGTAAAATGTTTACTACACTAAAAGATTACTAAAGAATGGAATTTTGAAAGAATGCCAAACATTTGATGAAGGTGATCCACTTCAAAGTGCAAGTCCAAAGGTATTTGACTATACACACTTTGTACTATGTGTCATGTGAATGACACCACTGTTGATGCTGATAGATTCTTTTAAAAGAAAAGGAATTGCTGAAAGAAAATCTATAAAAATATTTGGCAGAAATTATAAGGTTGGAGATGTCCAACGTGGGCATATAGAAGATATACATGTTATGGTTGTATTCCTTGCTTGTTAAACAATGTGGTTCTGAAGTATTGGATACCGAATTGGTTGGTATGAAGTGTCATACAGGACAACACAATTCATGAACTGCAATGGCCTAAGTAACTAGCAAGAGAATATGTGATGATGTTCATCGAAAACAAACAAAGGGTTGTTGTGTTGCTCGTTAACATCAAAGCTTGCCTTCAAGATTTGTTTCAATAATTGTTGTTTTGATCAGGTATTATGACGACAAAAGGTTGTTCAAATAATTGCCGTATTCCATAAAGGATGGATGAACTTTTACAAGTCTAGTGGGAGAAATCACATCCATAAACACTATTGCTAAAATGTCGCAAGAAAAATGATTGAAAGATCACTTATGAAGTGACATCGCTGTTTAAATTATATTTGAAAGAAAACATGAAGAAACTCCATGTTGATGGAATTTTGGAATCTTTGATTTTGATCAATTGACGCATGCGAGACTTTCCTCTAGATAATTGAAACTCCGTCCATAGGCCAGAGAGGAACAGATGACTAGCTTATTGGAAATTGTGCATGCTGATGTGCATAGTCCATTATGTGTAGCCATATGCGATGGATCTTTTTGCTTCACATGCTTTCTCCGAAAATTTGAGTGAATATATCTGTATATTTACTTAATAAGGAGGAAGTATGAAACATTTGAAAGTTGTTCAAAGACTTTCAAGATGAAGTTGAAAATCATTGTAACAAGAAAATAAAGATTTTATGATTCGATCATAAAGGAAGATATTTGAGTTACATGTTTAGCAAAAACACCTAAGACTTGAGGAATTGTTCTATGATTTGTGTTTCCCGATAAACCATAGGAGTATGGCATATTCGAGAGATGAAATCAAACCATGTTTGAGATGGTAAGATCAAGGGTGTCATTTATAAAACTGCCATTATATTTTAAAGATTAAAGCTTTAGTGGCTACCGCTTTTACACTGAAAAGAGCTCCATCGTGATCCGTTGAAATGACACCATATAAGTCATGGTTTGGGATAAAACCCAGGTTGTCCTTTCTTAAATTTTTGGTACGCTGGGCATAGGTAAAATGTTTACAACCAAAGTCGGATAAGCACGTCTTTGTAGGTTATCCCAAAGAATTTGTTGGGAATTTCTCCATAACGCCGAGGACAAAAGAGAGTTTGTCGCTTGGAACGTCAAGTTTCTTAAGACGGAATTTTTCGTGAAAAGTTAAGTGGGAGGACAATAGAACTTTGATAAGGTTGTTGAACCTTAGCTATATGTGCTAAGTAGCACAGCGCCGGAAAGTGTCCCGGTGACGGCCACAATGCTCATGGCTCTCGTGATTACAAAAGGTGTGATCTCGGAGATTAGAGTTCCTATAGAACCGTGTGGGTCGGTAAGAATCAAATAGTAAGATTTGATAAGCAAGTCGTTATTGTTTTGACAATGATGAACCGACTACATGCAAAGAAGCGATGATGGGCCCTGACTCCATAAAATGACTAGAAGTCATGAATCCGTGATAGCTTCCATACACGAGAAATCAAGTTTCTGAACTTTGAAGACCCTCCGGAAAGGCGTGAAGCCTGTCGGTCGTGTTTGGATCTATAAAGAAATAGACATGGATGTTTCGAATCTATGAAATAGTCGACATGTCGGAAAGGGTTTACGACAATGTTCAAGGAATTGACTATGATAAGATTTGATCTTTCATAGCGATATTTAGTCTGGACGGATTAATGTAGCAACCACTACATATATTTTGGTATATGGTAGTTGAACAAACAAAACAAGTTCTTCTAATAGAATGGTTACCTAGGACGTGTACATGACACGATCCAAAGGGTTTTGTTAATTCAAAGGATGCTAAAAGAGTATGCAAAACTTCAATGGTTGAAGTAAGCATAGCGGAGTTGGAATCTTCACCATGATGAAACTGTTAAAAGAGTTTAAATTCATCGGAGATGATGAAGATGCTTGCATTTGCAAGAAATTAAGTGGGAGCGTTGAGACATATTTCTGATACATTATATAGAGAATACATTCTTGATTAGAAATGATGTATCTTTTATTGACTGTAGGTTAAGAATTTTCATTTTGATGAAAGACTTAGGCATAACCCAAGAATTAGGCATCAATGTCTATATGGATAGATTGAGGCGCTAATATGGTTTTGCCAAATGTACATAGATAAGATATTGAATGAGTTTAATATGGAAACAACAAGAAAGGTTCTTGACGCACGGAAAGGACTGAATCAAGATTCAAGTGTGTTGACCCGAGATTCAAGTGTTTTGACACTTGGTGAATCACAAGAATATTTTGATCAATCTTTCTTTGAGATGTACACATCCAGACATGTCCTATGCTCTAAATGTTATGAGCATATACTAGAATGATTCATAAGATGATTATTGGACAATAGTAAAGATATTCTTATGAGCTTTGGAAGAACTAAGAATATACCATGTATAAGTAACAAATAGTTAAAGGTAGTTCATTGTAAAGTGTTACATTGATACTAGTTTTGTCACAAGATACAAATTAAATTTATCTCAATTTTGACTATGGGCAGCACAATGTAATGGAAAGGATGTTCCATGATGGATTTGGATGAGTTCCAAAATTGAGACATTGTGACGGATACTACAACAAAAGGCTAAGTATATAAACTGCTATAGTAGCAGCAAAGGAGGGCATTTGTGTTAAGTAGTTTGTTGTCAAACTAGGTGTGGTTCAAAGTGGTCTAATACTATGAAGATATATTGTGTGACAATAATATCAACATATTTTGAGCCGAAGGAACTAAAGGTCTCACGAAAGGACCAAATTTATACAATGCCATCTCATTGGAGAATGAGTAATGCGTAGAGACGCAAGGACATGCAAATACACACGGACCTGGAAGTGTCAGATCCGAAGATTATGTTTACCACTAGCAATAGCGTCTATACAACACCAGAAAGCAATAGGTGTTGAATGCACAAGTTTTTAACTAGATTATTGACTCTAGTGCAAGTGGGAGACTGTTGGAGATATGCCCAAGAGGCAATAATAAAGTGGTTATTATTATATCTTTATGTTTATGATAAATGTTTACATTCCATGCTATAATTGTATTATTAGGAAACACTAATACATGTGTGTTTTGTAAACATAAGAGAGTCCCTAGTAAGCCTCTTGTTGAACTAGCTTGTTGATTAATTGATGATCATGGTTTCCTGATCATGGACATTAGGATGTGATTAATAACAAGGTTATATCATTAGGAGAATGATGTGATGGACACACCCATAGTAAGCGTAGCATAAGATCAAGTCATTAAGTTCGTATTGCTGTAAGCTTTTAAATGCATAGTAACCTAATCCTTCGACCATGAGGTTATGTTAATCACCATCACCAGATGGGTACTTTGATGACATCAAACACCGCTTCGTAACTGGGTGGTTATAAAGGTGTCATTGGGTATTCTGAAAGTATGTGTTGAAGCGCATGGACCAAGATTGGGATTTGTCCATCCATATGACGGATAGATATGCTCTGGGCCCTCTCGGTGGAATGTCATCTAGTTAGCTTGCAAGCATGTGACTAGGTCACAAGGGATGACATATCACGGAACGAGTAAAGAGTACTTATCAGTAACGAGGTAGAACTAGGTATGGAGATACCGATGATCAAACCTCGGATAAGTATAGTATCGCGAGACAAAGGGAATCGGTTTCGTATGTAAGTGGTTCAATCGATCATGAAGTCATCGTTGAGTATGTGGGAGCCATTACGGATCTCCAGGTCCCGCTAATGGTTATTGATAGGAGATGTGTCTCTGTCATGTCTACATATTCACGAACCGTAGGGTGACACACTTAAGGTTCGAAGTTGTTTTAAGTAGATATGGAATGTGCGCTGGAGACCGAATGTTGTTCGGAGTCTCGGATTGGATCCGGGACATCACGAGGAGATTCGGAATTGTCCGGAGAATAAGATTCATATATTGGGGATCATTTTCTAAGTTAGGAAATGTTCTGGAGTGTTTGTATGGAGATTCTAGAAGGTTTTGGAATGTTCTGGAAGGTTCTAGAGGATTTCTTGGAGTTTGCTTGAAAACCAAGAAAGGGTCAAAGGAAACCTAGTGGGGCAAGACACGGATTCGTGGGGGAGGAGGACTCCTCCCCCCTTCCCACCGCCGGCCATAGGAGGGGAGTCCTACTAGGACTCCCCCTCCCTAGGCGCGCTTCCTTCCTTTAAATAGAAGGGAGGGGGCGCCCCCTCCTGGTCCTCTCTCATAACTCCCAATCTCTGCCGCCTCTCTCCTCCACCTTTCTTCTGCACAGGCATAGGCGAAGCCCTGCAGAATTCTCTACTCCACCACCACCACCACGCCGTCGTGCTGCTAGGATTCCGTGGAGAAGATCTACTACCTCCGCTGCTCGCTGGAACGAGGAGAGGAAGGTCTGCTTCGACTCCGCACGTGTGATCGACTGCGGAAGCGCTGCCGGAACACGACGCCGGAAGGATCGTCCACACGATCTTGAGATCGGCAAGTGATCGACTACATCAACCACGAGATCTAATCTCGTTAACGCTTTCGGATCTACGAGGGTTAGTTCCTATCTATCTCGTTGCACATATCTAATAGATTAGATCTTGGCTTTTATCTAGATTAGATCTGGGTTTTGTTCGTTCTTGCGGTAGAAATTTTTTGTTTTCCATGCTACGAACCCATCACCAAGGAAGCGAAGCTATTGCGCTGGCACGCGGAAAGGAAGGAGGCGGTGATGAAGGATCCAGTGTGGGTTGAAAACCCAGTGCTGACGCACCCTTCGGATGCAAGCCAGTGGAAATCATTAGACGATGAGTAGGAAGATTTCGGGAAAGAACCAAGGAACATCAGACTAGGTGCAAGCACCGACAGACTCAATCCGTTCAGGAACCAGAGCAGCAAGCACATCACCTAGCCCATGATTGTATGGATGTACAACCTCCCCCCATGGATATGCCTGAAGAAGAAGTATATACACATGAGCATGCTAATCCTAGGGCCGACGCAGCCAGGGAGCGATATCAACCTGTATCTTGAGCTATTGAAGGAGGAGATAGCCATCTTGTAGGACGAAGGGGTAGAAACATGGGACGCTCACCTCCAACAACCTTTCCGTCTAAAAGCAGCGCTGATCACGATGGTGCAGGACTATCTCGGATACAGATATATCGCGTGCCAGGTGTGCCACGGACACAAGGCTTGTGTGAGGTGCATGAAAAGGACACCGTTTCTTCAGCTGGGTAAGGATCCTGGGTCTTCGAAAACCGTCTACATGGAGCGTGGAGATCTGTTCAACGGCAAAGTTGAGCTCGAAGTACCTCCGCCTAAGCGCAGCGGCGAGGAGATCGATGTTTTGTTGAAAAGCTAGAAACACTGTCCTCCGCCGGGTAAGATAAAGAAGCATAAGCGGAAATGAGGAGATAAGAAGAAGGAAAAGGAACACGGCCCGCTCATGGGGTACGAAAAAGAAGGTCCGTGTTTTGGGACTTGCCATGTTTTTTTTAATGTAGTTTAAAAAAAAGGGAAAAATGGTCTCTCGTGAGTGAAGACTAGCAATGAAGATGGCGTTGCCATGGCATGCCGACGAGGGCAGACCAAAAAATTATTCCTTGCGCGTAGGCAGCACTGTCATCAGTTGTAAGTTAGTTATTTTAACGACATGGAAAAGGTATTTTTGTCTCAAGACTTCCTAGCTAGTCGCGGACCTATTCCAGCTTCTTGTGTCTCTCCTGCAAGTTTGGTGTTTGGAACAGCTGGGAACAACAACACATCAGAGGAGGTGCATTGCATATTGAAGAATTGTGGACCGACGTGACGCTTCCTGTGGACGAATTCATTCCTACTCATATACAGTAGATTAGAAACATTCCTGTTGGTCCAACATTTCAAGTGCGATGGTCAATAATGCAGGATACTAATAGTTACTTCCTCCGATCTAAATTAGTATTTTCAGATTTGGCTAGATTTGACTAGATACATCTCAATCTAGACAAATGTGAGAACATTAATTTAAATCGGAGGGAGTAAGAGTTTTTTTTTAATCTTTTCCACTTTCCATGCATAAACCGTTATTTCATTTTGGAGGAAATAAAAGCTGCCCTATTTCATTTGCATCTGGAGAAAACCCCGGGGCTGGAAGGATTTCCAGGGTTCTTTCTTTTTTGTCTGTATTGGGACATTATCAATCAAGCCGGACCTCACTCTTGCCATCAAGAAATTGGAGAGCTCACTGTCAGCACTTAGACATTCTCAACACTGCTATCATGCTACTCATTCCCAAGTTCGATGGTGTGCTTGCCATCCTAAAGATTTTCGCCATATAAGTATAAGCCTAGTTTGGAGTTTCTCGAAGCTTTTCTAAAAAAACATGGACAAGAGGTTGCAACCGAAGATGACAGATCTTGTCAAAATGCGTTTACAAGACGAAGAATGAGGCAGCAGTATTGTCGCAGCCATGTACTGTAGCAGTAGCAGCGGTCCCTCGTGGTGGCAACTTGTGTTGACTGTGCGGGCCCTTCATTTCCATGAGTGAATGCACGTCGCCCCTAGGTACTGAGCTCACCCACTGATGCCTTGTTTACTTCTCTCGTATTTTTCTTCCCTCGGACAGCACTTCTTTTTCAGGCCTTATTTACTTCTCTCGTATTGACTAGTGTATTTACAGGAAATGGAGAGAATTATTCTAATTCCCGGAAAATACTCGTAACCGTTTACTACTCCGGATTTGGCCGGGATAATGCCGGGATATCCCCGTAAAATCTTTCTTATTTTTGTTTAAATTGAAAACTTTCCTACATGGTAGAGTATTTTCAAAAAAAGAGTATTTGAGAGGATTGGAGAGTATTGGATGAACACCAAATCACCGCATATCCCACAAATCTAGTGGATAAAAATACGAGAAAAGTCTAGTTCCTAGCTTGGAGCGAGAACGGGCGAATCGGAAAATGGCGTTGGCATGCCGACGAGGATACACGCAAGAATTCCTCGCGACTCAATGCGCAGCACTGTCATCGGTCGGTCGTCAGTTAGTTATTGTAACTACGTACAGTACTTGGAAGAATATTTTGTCTGAAGACTTCCGAGTCCCGGTTCTAGCCTGTAGTGTCCGCGAGTCTGCAACAGCTGTGAACAACACATCAGAGGCGGTACATGCATTGGAGAACGATGGATCGACGTGACGCTTCGTGGACGAATTCCTACTGACGTACTATTTGCTTAGAACCATTCATGTTGGTATAGAACATTTCAGGTCTGATCTTTCCAACCAATGCGCACCTCACTCCTTATTCTATCATGTACATTGGTGAGATCTAGCATAAAAAATGGGGAAGAACATATTCATGCATTTATAAATATCTCACAATCAACCATAACGAGAATTTTCATGAAATGATTCATCTCATAAATAATGGTCCGCCATTAAAAATAGATAAAGTTGATCAGAATCGTGTAGGGTAGCATAAAAGTGGTACCCAGCATCAAACACAAAGGATATAAGCCTTAGCTAGGCTTCCTATGGATGAAATGACAATCCACTTCGATGGGTTACAAAATCATACAAGAGAAAATCATGACCTCCTCGAAACAGGTTTTGTCCCACTATATGTACTAATATAGCAACCACAACATACAACTACTAGGGCAACAACACAATCAATTCCAAACAAAAAATGGAGAAAGAAAAGAGAAACGAATGTCAAAGAATGGCAGATCGACTAAACGAAGGTGACTCGCAACCGCTGCGCGCTCCGAAATTGTCTCACCATGCTCCTAGCACTCCAAAGCGCCACGTACCAATGAAGCTGTTACTAAGACTGGTCCTAAAGTTTTTCCCCGGTACTCGGAGGAAAGTGGGAAAGGGGTACACCCGATACCCTCCAGGAAGGAACGACGACACCCGTAGGCGTCACCGCATTGATGCCAGTCGAGCCGGCAAGGATTTCTTCCGACCCCCAAAAAAACCACCGCCCTAGACGCTCAGTAACGCTCCACCCAACTTGTTGCCCACCAACACCACGATCAGAAAAGCCACCCTCGCCATCTCACCGCAAGAATCGGGGGTGGCAGCACCGTACCACAGCCGCATGAGAGGGAACTGCCCCGCTGCCATGTCCGGTCGGCAATCACGGAGGAAACCGTGACATACGGTAAGAGTGGAACTTTCTTTCTCCGCGAAGGGGCCGGTCGTAGATTTCATCTGTGCAAGCAAAGCTTGTCTTCAGGGAGAGAAGCAAAGCTAGCTCGCATATGCCTGCTCTCTACACATCAAGTCTAACCCACAATTTCTGCTTTCCATGATCACGCAACTCGATTTTTCACGTGATGTGAACTAGCATCCGTATCGAGATATTGATCTGTTTTCCTCAATCACAGAGCTCAATTATTCATGCGACTAGCAACAGTTACATGGATTAAACATTCATCGAGTTTTCGCACTCACATCCACACTTTCCTTACGTACGAACTGACGAGACAGAAAGAATGGGGCAGTGTTGTCGCAGCATTGCAACAGGGGTCCCTCTGGTGGCAACTTGCATGTGTTGACTGACCGAATGAACGCACACGTACGATAGGAGCTCACCAAATGAAAAGGAAAGAGTTGTCCGAAGAGGAAAAAAGGGTCTCTCGTGAGTGAAGCCTAGCACTGACGACCCATCGGAAATTGGCTTTGCCAGCACTGTCATCATTCGTAAGTTAGTTATTGTAACGACATGGGAAGGTATTAATTTTTGTCTGAAGACTTCCAGCTTGTAGTGTCTGCAAGTCTGGAATAGTCGCGGACCTGTTCCAGCTTGTAGTGTCTGCAAGTCTGGAATAGTAGCTGTCAACAACAACACATCAGAGGAAGTACACATTGCATATTGAAGAATTGTGGACCGACGTGACGCTTCCTATAGACGAATTCATTCGTACTGATACAGTAGCTTAGAAACATTCCTGCTGGTCCAATATTTCAAGTGCGATGGTCAATAGTGCACTACAATACTTAAAGAGTCTTCGATCTTCTTTCCAAATAGGCTTTATAAATAAAGTCACATCGGCCGAACCGATACAACGTGATGGAGGGCCCCCTTACAAAGCAGATCAAAATAAACAAGAAACACACAAAAGACCACAACTTACCATCGAAGACAACCACCCGAGAGCGGGAGAACCAGGGCTCCACGACGACGCCCCCAAGAGAGTAACGACGCACTGCGCCGCCGCCGCCGAGACCGAAAGTCAAGGGTTTTCACCCGGAGCCTACACACGGAGAAGGTAGCCACAGCGGCGCCCCAAGAGGGTCACGATACCCGCAGGCATCGCCGTCGCTGGTGCCAAAGCACTGAGCTTTTGCTCGGAAAAACCTTCAAGCCACTCCCCGGCACCCGCCCACGCGCGATGTCCTCGAGTCTGGCCTTCGACACACGATCTGGGAGCTGCCGAAGACGAAATATCGCCACCACCGAAGTCCCCCAACGTCCGCTCCTCGCCACCCACATGACCGAAGATGTGGACCACCATCGCCGCCATGTCGCTCGTCGAAGAGTCGCCTGCGTAGTCCAGCTTTCGGGGTCGCCGTCCCGACATCCACGAACTCGAGCCAAGGCTCCAGCCAACATCACATCGTGCCGCTGCCGAGGAGGGCGGGGTAGATCAAGCACAGACCTGCCAAAAATGAGCCACCCGACAGCCTAGGAGAGGGGAACAACCCTCCACCCGCGGTGATTGCCGTCCAGGCAAAACAGCAGTACCGACTAGGCCTAGATCAGGCCCAGATCGGGCCCGGCCAAGCTGGCCAAGCCCAGATCAGGCCCAGATCGGGCCCTGTCAGCGTCGCCGTCAGCGCCGCCATCCGCTGCATCCCGTGCTGATCCACCCGCGTCGACGCCGTACGAACCAGGCCGCCATGCCTCGCCGCCGGAGCCTCCGCTGCGCTGCTGCTATAGCACCCGCCGCCGAGCTAGGCGCTAGCCGAGCCAGATGCGCCGCCGAGGGAGGGGCT
Organism: Avena eriantha; assembly: GCA_910589775.1. NCBI lineage: Eukaryota > Viridiplantae > Streptophyta > Magnoliopsida > Poales > Poaceae > Avena > Avena eriantha. The sequence continues at coordinate 34,573,974 of OU342742.1, forward strand.
GGCCGAGCCAGATGCGCCGCCGTCTTCGATCTTTCTACGTTCCTTGCATGAACTGTTATTTCATTTTGGAGGAAATGGAAGCTGCCCTGCTTGATTTGCATCCGGAGAAAGCTCCGGGCCGGACAGATTCTCAGGGTTCTTTCCTTTCTGTTGGGACAATATCAAGCCGGACGGACGAGAAATAGTAGCTAGTACAAAAATAGAAGAGACAATATGCATCTATAAATATCTCACACTTTTTTTGACTGAGAGAATATATTAATATCACGAAGATAGCAGTTACACCCAGCCTCTACAACAACGCATTGCTCTAAAGGCATTACGGATGCAGACATTCCGAATACAAAAAGAAGAAGGAGAAAAAAAAGTCCCGCTATAGTGATTTATTCTTTATAGCAGCAGTACAAACACCACCAAGACAGCATCCGAAATCCAAATTCTCTAAAAGCGACACGTTCAAGAAGGAAACAACATACAAGCGCCGCCGTCGTATGATCAGAGATCATAGGTTTTCACCTGAAAGAAAGTCCACTCTCGAAACACTCAACAAGGCCATTGTCATTTGTCAAGCACAATCAATTAAAACTAGACCTTGGATTTTCAGGTTGAAACCGCTACTACGAGTCACAAATACCAAGCCAATACGTCATCGCCTCAAAAATATCTCACACTTAACCACACAACGAGAATTTTATAGAACGATTCATCTCATAAATAATGATCCAACACCAATGATAGATATAAAGTTGATCATAATCATGTAGCGCAGCTTCATAGTGGTACCCAACATCAACCACTTACGAGATAGCCTTAGCCAGCATATCGATGAAACCACAATCCACTCCGATGGCTTGAACCTCAGAAATCATACAAGAGGAAACCGTGACCTAGGTACGGTAAGCCTTTTTTTAACGGAAAAGGCCCCGAGGGACCCAGAAGCTTCGATATTACCAAGACGGGTACAAAATTACAGCCAGGCCCAATACATCTATTGCACAGAAAGACCACATAATCGAAGATAATGCCTGGTAAATTCCAAAAAGAATCCTGGCACTAAAAATAAAAAAGCAATCAAGTGCCTGATGTCCTTCTCCATCTACCGCCGGCGACCTCAAGGTGCCAGCGGCTTCACCGACGCCACCAGCAGAACGAGGTGAAGTAGGCGCATCCAACACCGAGATCCGGAACACACCGAGAAAACGCTCGCATCGGCGCCTTCCCCAGCTCAGAATCACCGCCGCTGGCCAACTCCATGATCCCGGGGACGAACCACTTGGGGTCATGGAGAGGTCGAGCTCCAGAAGCAGGATTAAACAAGGCCTTCCCACATGAGGTTTCGAATGGGCCGCCCTTTCGGCCAAAGAGCACGACGGCAACTATGGCCGCCGTGGAATCCGCTTGAAAAAGATGAAGCTTCCAACGCCTCTGACGAGAAGCTCAGGGAGGCAGCAAAGCAGCATGAACAACAGCATCATCAAGGCCCTCCTCTTCTCCCTCCTCGCCTCCTTGGCCGACTAGGTCGAAGAAGATGTCGTTGATGTCGCCGGGTCGCCGCCACAGGCGCTTATGAAGGGATCCTGCAAGAGGAACCTCTGCCGCAGACTCCCACCATGAGAGCTCAACGGCGAGATTCATCGGCAATCTACTGGTACAGCGCCGATGCACCAGAGAAGAGGAACCCCACCCTCCACCTTCAAGACCACTGCTCTGCTCCAGCCTCTCTCTTCTCCCTCGCCGCCACGGCCGGCCGGAGCGAGAAGGCAAAGAAGAGCCAAGCAGTAGAAGAAGATGAGAGGGCGACACAACAAGGGCTTATTTGCAGAGATCCCTTGGGTAGCGCCGCCCACCAGCACCTCTGACCACCGGAGTTCGCCACCGCCACACCACCACCATAGGATGCATCGAGGTTGGCCCAAACAGCCCGACACCCTACTCCAAACTACCGGCATCTCGCCAGAACTCCTACATCTAACTCTACCATCTACTCCGGCACCTCCCCCTCTCATCTCCGGCCACCGGTCTTCTCCGGTCAACGACCAAACACAGGAGGTGGGAGGCAGAGAGGATAAGAACGGGAGGTCGTCTAGAGGAAAAGGTTAGGTACGGTAAAGCGTGGAACATTCTTTCTCTACGAAGGAGCTAGGACTTCGGTTTCATCTCCACAAGCAAATTAACCATTTCTTAACGGTCAGGAGCGAAGGTAACTCGCAAATATCTGCTCTCCAGTCTCCACACACCAAGACACTAACAATAAATCACGGTTGAATTAGTCTGTTTTCCTCAATCGTACAGCTCTACAATTCATGTTTCTAGCAACAGTTACATGGATTAAAACATGCATCGAGTTTTCGCGCTCAAATCCACACTACCTTACATACGAACTGACGAGACAGAAAGAATGGGGAAGTGTTGTCGCAGCCTTGCACCCTTGACCGTGAGTGAATGCACCTACGATAGGTGGTGAGCTCACCAACTGAAAAGGAAAGAGTTGTCTGAAGAGGAAAAAATGGGCTTTTTTTTCTCATTCTACACCTCTCCTTCTCTCTCATCGCTAGCAAGTACCTCGAGAGTCTTCTCGTTTTCTCCGGGCCAAGCCGAGGCCTCTCTCGGCGGCGCTGCCGTCGAGGGTTGGCTGAGGCGAGGTGCCAGCCGTAGTAGTAGGTCTCCTAGGTTTAGATGGTGTCCCTTAGGGGTGGTTTGGAGCTGGGTCTGGGATCTTCACGGCCAGATCTCAGGTGTAGGACTTCTCTTCTTGCTTCTATGGCTCATTCGGTTAGAGCTCGGCATCAAGGGAGCGGTCGTTGTCTCCGCAAATAAGGTAGGGGTCATCGTCCTTCTTCTGGTGCAGTGGTGTTGCGAGGCAGCGCCCTTCCTGGCCGGCCACAGAGGCGAGGGGGAGGGGAGTTGCGTCCTGAGGTGCAGTGCGGTTCTGCTTCTCCTGGCCTGCCGTGGTGGCGAGGGGGGAGCGATGCAGAGTGCTTTCCTAGGCGCCAAGCAAGAAGGCGGTTCGATGGCTTTGTCGGTGCTCTGCATATCTCCGAGCTTCTGCTCCCTCTGGCTAGCCTAGGTGGCGAGGGGAGGCTGAGCGGTTGGTCCCTGATCTGTAGGATCCGGAGAAGCCTAGGTTCTTTGCTGCTAGCTGAAGATCTTCATCACGCTGAGGCCGTGGATTGCCGACGCGTTTTCTGGCTGAGAGGGCAACCGTTCTTGATGCTGACGAGATCATCTCTTCAACCTCCAAGATGGAGGCCGGACTCAGGTGCTGCGGCGGCGCTTTGCGCCCTCTCTCTCCCAAGTGGTTGCCTCCCCGGTGAGAGGGAGGGCGGTCGTCAGTGGCTTCCTGCTTGCATTGGTGGAGAAGAGGACGAGGAACCTGATTGCTTTTTCTATCTTTTTCCTAGGGTCCTCTGTGCTAATTGCCAGGGCTTTTCTGTAATTTTCTCTTTATTCGGCCTTGTTGCCTATTTGTATGCCGCCGACAGTTTTAATGCAATCTAGGCCCTTGTGGGTCAGACTGTAAATGGGCATGCCCACGGCGGCCTGTGGGCTTGCCGCCTGTACCCTTTTAATTAAATCGAAGTAAGAAAATTGCCCACTGATCTCCGTGTTAGTCTCGCGACATCCGTCAGCCCACCAACAGTTCGTTCGACCAGCAGCAAGATCACCAGTTCGTTCGCTTAGAAGCAGGGCGGTCCTGCTGGTCGTGGAGCTGGAAGAGGCGGAGCAGCGTGGTCCGCCCCTCCGGCCCCTGCGCCGCCGACTCTCGGGGTGGGGGAGGTGGTGGAGGGAGAGGGAGGGGAGCAGCAGGGGGCGTAGCGGCAGAGAGGCGCTCGAGGAGGCAGGCCGAGCAGAACCCCGTGACAGGTCCACACCGCTCATCCTCCGCCGGCGGCCGGCCTCCACCTCCTTCGGCTCCCCCGCTCCCAGAAATTCGAAATCGAAATCAGTGGCTGTGGGGATCAATTTGGTTTGGTTCGACTAGTGCTTTGACAAGAATTGGGGAATCGCATCAAAGGGAGAGAGAGAAGAGATTGCCCTGTTTTGTCTTGCATCCACGTCGCTGCCATGGGGGATGAGGAGGCGGTCTGCAGCGAGGACGAGCGAGCTACCTGACGGTCGATCGACGGTCGAGCTAGGGGAGCGAGGCAGCGGAAGGGACAGACTCTCTCCCGCCATGGCGGCGTGGCGGCGGTAGCGGAGCCGCCGCTGGTGCCCGTAGTATTTTTTGGCTGGGTCGTGGGTCTCCACTTCACGAAAATAAGTGGGATGGGCTAGCGGCCCCGTGGGCAGCCGGTTCCCATTTACAGCCTGACTTGTGGGCCTTTCCCGTTCAATAAAAAAGAGAGGAAAAAATGGTCTCCCATGAGTGAAGACTAGCACTGACCAGTCGGAAGACGATGGCGTTGGCATACCGACGAGGGTACACCAAAGTTATTCCTTGCGCGTCAATGGCCAGCACTGTCATCAGTGCTAAGTTAGTTACTTTAACGACATGGAAAGGTAATCTTGTCTGAAGACTTCCAAGTCGCGGACCTGTTCCACCTCGTAGTGTCTGCAAGTTTGGAATAGATGTGAACAACACATAGGAGGTACTCCCTCCATTTCAAAATATAATATGTTTTAGTTTTGTGAAAGAAATATATCTATATACCTTTCAGTATGTGTAAGTTTATTCCAAACCAATATAAACCTACATACTAAAAGGGATCTAGATACACTTCTTTCAGAAAGCTAAAACATCTTATATTTTGAAACAGAGGATTATATGCGTATTGAAGAATTATGAACCGATGTGACGCTTCATGTGGACGAATTCATACTGATATACTCCCTTCGTTTTAAAATATAAGATGTTTTAGCTTTGATAAAGAAATGTATCTAGACCTCTTTTAGTGTGTAGGTTCATTCCAAATCTATATAAACCTATACACTAAAAGGAATCTAGATACACTCCTTTCACAAAGCTTAAACACCTTATATTTTGAAACGGAGGGAGTACTACTATACAGGAAGTAGCTTAGAAACATTCCCGTTGGTCGAACATTTCAAGTACCATTGTCAAGAATGCACGGTGCTCCCTCTGTCTAGCGTTTTAGAAATATATCTAGACAACTTTTATGTATAGATTTAGAGGAGGAAATTGCACATAACACCACTTGTTGGGGCTTTTGTTGCACCAAACCACAACCCTAGCATTCTTTTGCATAGAACACCAACTATTTGGGTAATCTTTGCACAAAACACAAATCTGCCTCTTAACCGCTTTGACAGACACGTAATTACTAGGGCCCACTGCAGGTTGGCATCGTGGCCGGTTAATACTAGGAAACAGAGACAAGCCTAAACGCTCACTCTCCCGAACGAATTAGGAACCAGAGGAGCACCGTCTAGCGGCGAGCCGTCCATGCTACCCGGCGACGTCGTCGTCGTCGGCGGCGGCTGCTGGGGTGGGGGCGCGCCGGCGGTGAGGACGAGGGGGATGGAGTCTGTGGCGAGGATTGAGGCGGATCCCGATCTTGAGGTCGACTGGTTTGCAGCGGAGGCATGCACCAGCGGCGGAGGCTTCGGAGCGCTGGCGACGATGACGCCGGCCATGGACCACATGTCATTCGCTGGGTATGAGCCCCTCCCCAATGTTTGATCGTCAAAAGGGTTGTTGAATGCAGTAAACACAACGTTTCTGTCTAAGGCACATTTATGCCAATTTTCAACTAGCTGGATTTAGGGGAGAAGACCTTAAAAAGTTAGTAGATGCTGCTGCATATGCTTACAGCTATAGTGTTCATATAGTTGCGATGGATATGCTAAAAGACTTAAACCTAGATGCTTGGACTTGGCTTAGCAAAATTCCTACTAAACATTGGGCACGCCATGCTATGGATACAACATGTAAAACAGACCTAATTGTTAATAATTTAAGTGAAGTTTTCAACAGCTACATCCTAAAACAAAGAGACAAGCCCATAGTGACTATGCTAGATCAGATTAGGACCAAGCTTATGGATAGGTTTGCCGTGCGACGAGATGGAGTAGCTGTTGCACGTTGGGAAATAGCACCCCAATATGCTGAAAATCTTGAGACAGAGAAAAGGTTCGCTAGGTGGTGCACGCCGGTGAATGCAGGAAATGGCATTTGGCAAGTTGAGGTAACAACTAATGGGAACAAGGATATACATGCTGTGAACCTAGAAAACAAGACATGTGGCTGTAGAAAATGGGACTTAACAGGAGTGCCGTGCAAACATGCCATAGCAGCCATCTCCAAAGCAAGGCAATATCCCGAAGATTACGTGAGTGATTTTTTCAAGAAGCCAATGTATGCCTTGACCTACAAGGAAATGGTTTATCCCGTGCCTGGTCAACATGATTGGGTTAAAACAGATTCGGTTGATATAGAGCCTCCTATCTTCCATAGCAAGCCTGGGAAAAAAAGGCCTAGTGCAGGTGAAGGTCCAGATGGGACTACAAGAATGACAACAATCACATGCTCAAATTGCAAACTTAAAGGGCATAGGTACACCACATGTACCCAACCATTGAAGCCTCATCTCGCTATTAGGAAGGCAGGACACAAGGTAATTAATGAATGGCCAAGTTTTTGTGTATCCTGTCATTTTGAAATATTAGGTCACCTTGTGCTGAACCATATTGCTAATGAAATCCTTGTCTTTGTGTTCTTTTAGAGTAACCGGCAGCTGCCTAAGTACATGGAGGCACCTGCAGATCCTGCCTCGCCAACACCGGATCAAGCCTCGTCCGCACCACCGCCGCAAGCAGCAGCACCTGCACCACAGCCACCTGCTCCACGGCCTGCTGCAGCAGCACCTTTGCCTCAACAAGCTGCAGCTGCACCTCGGCAACCTCCTGCTGCACCTCGGCAAGCTCCAGCTGCACGCCGACAAGCTCCAGCTGCACCTCCGCAACCTCAAGCTGCATTCCAGCAAGCTCCAACTACACCTCGGCAACCTCCAGCTGCACCCCAACAAGCTCCAGCACCTCCAAGGCCAAAGCTAACTTCTCTCCGTGGACAAAGACGCAGAAGTCATTACACCGAGACCCGGCTTTATGGTTACTTTACAGCAAGTAATGGGCAGGGACAACAGGAGGAAGAAGAAAATTAGTTATCTCAACTCTATTGTTATCTAGACTGTTTCTTTTGTATGTGCCATGAGACACTAAAATGATGGAAAGTTTGTATGTGCCTTTGTTTTGGATCGATACTGAAGCCTCAGGTTGTTGTTACTAACATGGCTCAGTTTGAGGCCATCACCAGTGCTGCTTTTATAAATTTACTAACTGTAATGAAAGATGTTGGCTCCCGGTTATTAATGGATATTTCAAAAGATCTGGAGTTGTCTAGTCTGCCTAGCTCAAATGGTGTATTGATCGTGCCTATCCTGCCAGTTACATCAATCCACTGCTTATTTCCTCTCTCTCTGATTGAAGTGGTCGGGTGGATGCATCCTGCCAGTGGGCCCAAGTTGTTAATTATCTATTAGAGCAGCTGATGCCTTTGTTTGTGTTATGTGCAAAGATTACCCCAATAGTTGGTGTTCTGTGCAAAAGAATGCTAGAGTTGTGGTTTGGTGCAACAAAAGCCCCAATAAGTGGTGTTATGTGCAATTTCCTCGATTTAGAGTGAACCTATACATTAAAAGACATCTAAAATTTCTTATATTTCTGAATAGAAGGAGTAATAGTTAAGAGTCTCTGATCTTTTGCACTTTTCATGTATGAACTGTTATTTTATTTTGGAGGAGGAAATAAAAGCCTCCCTATTCGAGTGGCATCGGAGAAAGCCCCAGAAGCCGGACGGATTCCTAGGTTTCTTTCTTTTTGTTGGGACATTATCAAGCCGAACTAGAAAATTATAAAAAACCACCATATTTGTAGCTCAATCAGTATTCTATAGGGCTTCAGAAAACCATCAACTCCGTGGTAACTTGTAACGAAAAACACTGACGCAGCCTTGATACTCGCCGAACCCCGGAACTGATTAGTGGGCCCCACTATTAGGATGAGGTGGCAGAAGACAACCGTTAGTATAGATGGATGTTACATCCCGCCATTTTCTTATCTTTCTCATCTCTTCATTTTCTTTTCTTCTCCGTCACCAACCTTCGTGGACACGATGTCGTGCCAGCAAGGAAAGTAGAAAGGAGGAAAAGGCAGAAGAACCCGCCTGTCGTGAACCAACTTAAGCACTACAAATACTATATGTGAGAGCCATTTCCCACAAGAATGTCATCACCGCGCGATCTCGCCGTATGGGAGAGCCATTCTACCGCGTGAACAAGACCCACCACACGTCCTCGCCGCGATGACCCGCAGACGGCGAGGTTTTGGCCGCCACCTCGACTCTCGATGGCCCCACCACCCGGAGAGTGCCAAGGTTTCCTGCGTGTCTAGACACTTCTCACACGCCATGCTACCCTCAGTCCATGATGGAGGGTCCAAGAAGCATGTGCGGTCCATCGTCCGGCAACGCGAGGCAGCAAAGTGGCTCGTGGAACACATCCGCGGAGGGGGGATCTCGCGGCCGACCCCGCGTCGGGCCCGTCTCCTAAGATAGCGGGGCTCAGCTGCGATGGCGCCGTGTGTCCTCCCGTCGTCCATCCCATGGCCCCAAAGAATTGGTGAGACGTTGATAACATATTTGTCCGAAACTTTCAGTAGCTACTATAGAATCTGCTTCTATCATGTAATCTAGTCTAAAAAAAATGGAGGAGACGATATGCATCTATAAATATGTCACACTTAACCACACAACGAGAACTTCATAGAATGATTCATCTCATAAATAATGATCCAACATCGAAGATACATAAAGTTGATCATAGTCGTGTAGGACAGCTTCAAAGTGGTATCCAACATCAACCAGTAAAGAGATAGCCTTAGGCCCCCTATTGATGAAACCACAGTCCAGTCCACTCCGATGGTTCGAACCTCACGAGTCATACAAAAGGAAACCGTGACCTAGTTACGGTAAGAGCGTGTGTGGAGTGTGGTGAAAAAGCTGTATCTAAGAGAATTTTTTTGATCTTAGAGCTATGTCTAGACGGTGGAGGAGGTGAGTTTAGCTAAGATTTTTCAAACTCTGAGTCTAGTACTATATGTCTAAGGGAATCATATGCCAGACAGGCCCACTTGTCAGTGTACGGCAGACTTTTTATACTGTATTAATTTTTCTATTCTGGTTGGTTGGGCCTTACATGCTAAACGGTGAAGTATTTTTTTCGTAGACTTGAGTCTAGCGGTTTTCTTAGCACGAGCCTAACAATGTCTCACACTGCATGTCAGGCTGCAAGCGGGCACGGGCTGTCCGCGATAAACCCGTCTAGCAAAAAGACACCCACGGCTGTTTTGCAGGATTAAGCGGGCTGTCACGAATCCCACATTGGAGCCCGCATATTCCACAAAACTAACCAAGTCTCTCGTAAGCAGTATATGGATCTTCGACTTCGAGGTGGTGAAATAGAGCCCTGCATGTGAAGACAGCACCAAGCTTGCTGGAAAAAAACCTAAGCTTGATGCGTGTGCGTTTCTCACGGCATGCGTGTTGCATCCCTGTTCACTTCCACCCTGCGTCTCGCCGACATGCGTGTTGTCCACGGTTCTGTTGGTGTAGCTGGCTGGCGCCTCGCCGTCGTGTGCACTGCGGCCGCCCTAGCTGATGACCCACAAGTATAGGGGGTGTATCGTAGTATTTTCGAGGGAAGTGAAACCTAATTTATTGATTCGACACAAGGGGAGCCAAAGAATATTTATAAGCTTTTAACAACTGAGTTGTCAATTCAGCTGCACCTGGAAACAATCTTGCTCACAGCAGTTTATCAGTAGTAACAGTTTTGTAGTAGGAATAGTAAAGTAACATCAGTAGTAAAGCAAAGACAGTAGTAACAAAAGCAGTAAACAGTGGGATTCGAGTGCGGTAGGCATAGAGATGGATGGACAGGCGTTGCATGGACAAGACAATTCACATAGCAATCATAACATAGGGCAGTTGTAGATAAATAAGATAAAGCACCCAAGTAGTAGACAATCTTAGGCATGTGTTAAATATATAGTCATACGTGCTCGCAATGAGAACTTGCACAATATCTTTTGTCCTGCCAGCCCGTTTGCAGCGGGGCCTCTAGGGAACTACTGGCAATTAAGGTGCTCCTTTTAATAGAGCACCGGAGCAAAGCATTAACACTCTGTGAACACATGTGATCCTCACATCAAAGCCTTTCCCTTCCGGTTATCCCGATTTCTGTCACTTCGGGGCCATAGGTTCCGGACAACAACGTGTGTATACAACTTGTAGATAAGACCAAAAACAATACTATCATAATGAATCAATAACATGTTCAGATCTGAAATCATGGCACTCGGGCCCTAGTGACAAGCATTAAGCACAAAAAGTCGCAATAAAGTCATAAAGCACTAATAAAAGATACTAGGCACCATGCCCTAACAATCTGATGCCATTACATGAACGATCTCATCCAATCCCTACCATCCCCATAGCCTATAGCAGGGGATTACTCACTCATAGATGGGGGAAACATGGATGGTCCATGGAGAAGCGATGGTGATGATGATGGCGATGATCTCCTCCAATTCCCCGTCCCGGCAGGGTGCCAGAACGGAGTTTCTGGTGCTGTTTCGTGGAATCTGGTGGTGGCGGCGGAGCGGAACTCCTTCTGAAAAAACGTCGAACCCCCCGAAGTTTTTAGGTCAGAAGGCTCCTTATAGGCGAAGAGAGAGGCCGAGGGGGTGCCTGGGGGGCCCACACCACCCCCTGGCGTGGCCTGGCCTGGCCCGCGCCACCAGGTCGTGTGGCCACCCCTGACTCTTCTCCGTCTCGTATTCTGGCTCCTCGAGTCTTCGGGTGAAATATGATTTTTGCCATATTTTTTCCGGGATTTTTCCTAATAGTTGGTTTTCTGCACAAAAAGTAGACACCAAGATAATTCTGCTGAAAACAGCGTTAGTCCGCATTAGTTGTATCCAAATCACACAAGTATAGAGGAGAAACAATAGCAAAAGTGTTCGGGAAAGTAGATACGTTTTGGACGTATCAACTCCCCCCAAGCTTAGCTTATTGCTTGTCCTCAAGCAATTCAGTTGAAAACTGAGTGCGATAAAAGAACTTTCACGAACACATTTGCTTCATATGATGTAAATATTCTCAGCAATGTAATCAACTACTTGGACAATTCATAATAAAGAGTATGCAACCAAGTCTACTTAATAGTCATTGCAAGCTATGAAGAGATTCCAACTCAAGAATAATAAGTAGCATGAGGCACAAACATAAGCAACATTGCAATGCTCATAGAAAGGTATGATAGAGTGGTATCTCGCTTGCCTTTGATTATGAATTCCAAGGCACCTCTGAAGTTCAAGTGGTGACTAGAAGTAAAGATATCAAGAATACAAGCATCAAAGTCATAACACAAATAATCAAGTAATAGAACAAACATAAAGAATGACAACTATGCTCTCAAGAAGGTGCTCAAAGAATATGTGGAGATTCAACAAGTAGAAGAAAAGGTTTTGAATAATTTAAAAGGCTTCTAAATGCTGAAAGTATGGTACTTGTTAGCTTTGAGCTCTCATTGCCCCTATCATAAGCATCTTTAATGTGGTTAAGGTGAAAGTGACACAACTAAGAGGATATGCTTGACAAGTTATAAATCGAAGTCTCATGCCCCTTACTTACGAAGACCGATCCTCATGCTACTCAACTTCAGTCACAAGTAAGCTCTTGTCATTGTAAGTATATACGTATCATAGAGAACCGCCAACGGGGTACCTCTTGCACATGACACGGGAGCTTTCCCATAATCAAAATAACAAGGCAAGCAGACAATGAGCATCTCGGCGATCTTTTTATTTACTATGTGCATAGATTTTTATTGAGGATGCTTCATAGAATGCTCATTATGGTTATGCTGCAAGTTTCCACCATGATTAGGCATGGCTTAGGCTAGCGGCCCAGGCGTTTCTCTAACATACATACAAACTCTATGATCTTACAAGTTCCACTTTTATTTCACACCGCCGGGATCCATAAGCAAAATAACATGATATCAACTAGGTACAGAGTACCTAAGAAGCGTTGAAAGCGGTCCCCATGATACATGGTTCTGCTAACTTCAACTCATAAAGCGCAAGCATATGCACAACAAAGAAGGACGCAATGGTTCAGGTTTATTAAGTGAAAAAAATAAAGTGTGCCATCAAGTTCGTGAGAGCTTTACTAACTAACTTTCTCATAACAAGCAAACATTTTATTTGGAAGAAAACAAGGCATATTGAATATGCACGGAGGTAGCAAATGATGCTAATGGGTAGGTATGGTGGACACTTAGGAAATATTTGGTTTAGGGAGTTAGCAACTTGAGTAAAACATACTCAGTGAAAGTGAAGGCTAGCAATAGTAAGGGAGCGACAAACGAGAGAGCAATAGTTATCATTATCATGCTTGCAACAAAACAGGACTATTCATGGCATGAAAGTGATTCAAGATCCTCAAGGCAAAATAATTCATCGAGGCTTAACTGATTATTACAGTCATGTGCATGCGTGAGCATGTGCCAAGTCAATCAAATGAAACATTTAGAGGAGGATACCACGGTGTCATACCAATTTATGAATAGAGTAATGCAAGCAAACATTCATAAGACATGCTACCAACTATTAGCGAGCTGGAGCTAATCATAAGAAAGCAAGAAGTACTAAGCATCCAAAGAAAATATACACTCTACATGAACGGACTAAGCGTGCCCACAGTGATGAGTATATGTACAAAAATGAAAACAAATAGAGTTCGTTACCAGCCTCTTACCATGCCTCAAGTTGTCATTAATCCTCATTATTGCTCTTCACTTCGGTGGCTTGAATAATAATATGAAACCCAATAATCCACTGAGGACTGTCGAACCCTGTAGCAAACTCACAGAACCAAATAAGAACGACAAATATTTTTGGTGTTTTCGATTTTTAAACAAGAACCAAAAGAGAAAAACAAGCAAAGCAAAATCTTTTTGGGTTTTTCGAATAGTTCAAACAAAGCAAAAAGGGAAAAGCAAACCAAGGCAAAAAGAGGAAGAAAACCAAAGAGAAACAACGGAAATATTTTTGGTCTTTTTGTGTTTTTAGAAAGCAAAAACAAAGAAGAACGAAAACTAAAAAGAGAACGAAAAATTAAGATACAAAGTACCGACACAACATGATATGGAGATGAGTGCGGTGTCGGCGTACCTCCCCCCAAGCTTAGGCTTTTGGCCTAAGTGGGTATCAATCCCAAGCTGGCCAGGATGAAGTGTCACCGTGGTACGACGAAGAGGTCCCCTCGTCCTGGTGCGAGCTCGAGTATGTCCCTCCGTAATGTGCGGAGTAATCATAGGAGGGCACATCCTCCTGGTGCTGCTCGTGGAAACCCAGCAAGCGAAGCTGCTCGTCCACCTCCTCCTTGGAGCGCGACCATGGTCTCCTGTGAACACTAAACAAAACAGGCTGTGGCAAAGGGATCTCCCTTTCATCCCCGTCAGTGAAAAGCATCCTATATACTAGGTTGTTCAAATCAGAGGTAGTAGTGACGAAGTGATGAGTTTTCATGGCAACAAGGTCAAGCCTCTGTGGTGCCAGCATAGCATCATCGGGATCCACTGAAAGACCTAATGCATTGACTGCATGATGCAATGATGCCCCCATAGATAGGCCCTCTAGCAGCTAGGCGGTGAGCAATAAGCGAGCCAAGATTGTACCGAGTATCATTGTTAAGTGCAGCAGCAAGAAATGCTAAATGATAGTTGGAGATGTTATTAGTGTTCTCCCTACCCAATACACTAGTGGCAAGATAATATGCAAAATATCTAAGAGCAGGGAGTTGGATATTTCTTATCTTTCCGCACTGTGCCACACGGTCATCATCATTGGTCACCCCTCGGTATAGCTCCAACAAATCAGCGGGTCGCCCTTGAATTTTCTTCATGGTCCCTGTCATACACACACCTACAATACTGCAAAATCTCTCCAAAGGCATGGTGAAGGGCATATCATAGATTTTAAAAGAGATAGTAGACTGATAGGGTGTGTTAGTAAACGTGAAGCTCTCAACAAAAGTTTTGGTGAGCATAGAGTATTGTGCGCTCTCATCTTGCATATATGAGGTCAAACCAACCCTCTCAATCAGTAGCAAGAAATCATCAAGAATACCTGCAGCTTGCAAGAAAGTAAAACAAGGAAAAGAGGATGGGTGAGTATCCCCATCATCCCTTTCACTGCCAATACGGGTTGCAATGAGGTCTTCATTGTATGATGGCCTAGCTTGAGAGGCTGTTCTTGAGGGCCTCGACCTCCTAGGTGCATCACTCTCAAATATCTCTCCAAAAGTATGGTTGTTCATTCTTGGTATTCTAAAATTTAAACACCTATTAAACAAGTGATTGCAAAGTATATATAATGAAGGATTCTACTCATAGGGACTTGCAAGAGGCCTAAACATGCATCAAAACTATATCTCTAAGCATCAAACAAGCTTACAAGCTCTCATAACCAGTCACCTATAGCAGCAAAATACTCAACATATAAACCACTAAACACAAATCTACTTGGACAAGGGGAGGAGTCACATACCAGGGAACAAATGCTCCAAATTTCAGCAAGAAATATGGGCTGAGCAAGGAGATCGAAAAAATCGAGAGCAAGCACAGCAAGAACGCGATTTTGAGCTATAAACTGGAGCTTACTCAGGAGAGAGAAGAAAGTGGCAGGTGAGAGAGGTAGTGGGGGGGCCAGGGTGGCCCACACCAGGGCATGGCGCCACCCAAGGCTAACCGCGCCACCATGTGGTGTGCCTGCCTGGTGGCCCCCCTGGTACCTACCAGGTACTCCTCTGCTCCTTTTTTTTACGTAAAAATTTAATATGAATTTTCTGAAATTTTTCGAGACACTTTATTTTGGGGCATTTTTCAGAAATAGAAGAATGATTTTTCTGACAGACAGATTTTTTTCTTTTTGGAAACATGATGCAAGGACAAAACAAGGTTAGAACTACATAAGTTCTAACATGCAAGCAACTAACAACACAAAGAAAACTAAACGAAAACAAAAACTAAGATGCAAAGGATAGAAATAAACAAAGATAATCATAATGAAAACATTTTGTTCAATGGAATCCTTTTGTTAGCAAGGTTGATCAAGTCTTGCTACCAAAACAATTGCATATGAGACAAAAATTTGTACTCCACTAATGATTATGTTACCTCAACCTTGATAGCAATGGTCCCAATCATAATAGTTTCAAATTTTTCTCTTGGTATGGGACGATATATTTCTCCAACTTGAATGCCTTCAACATGTTCAATTGAATTCAAACCATAAGTCCTTTCAATCTTCTTGGGGAAATAGACAGTATGTTCCTTGTAATTAACATTGAAGGTCACCTTTCCTTGATTACAATTAATAACAACTCCCGCAGTATTAAGAAAAGGTCTCCCAAGAATAATAGACATATTATCATCTTCAGGCATTTCAAGCACAACAAAATCAGTTAATATCAAGCAATTATGAGCCACTTGAACAGGTACATCCTCACATATTCCCACAGGAATAGTGGTAGATTTATCAGCCATTTGCAAAGATATATCAGTTGGTATTAATTTTTCAAGTTGAAGCCTCTTATAGAGAGATAAAGGCATAACACTAACTCCAGCTCCCAAATCACACAAAGCAGTTCTAACATAACTTTTCTTAATAGAGCAAGGGATAGTTGGAATCCCTGGGTCTCCAAGTTTCTTAGGAACCTTACCATTGAAGGAATAATTAGCAAGCAAAGTAGAAATTTCTTCATTAGGGATCTTCCTTTTATTCGAGACTATGTCCTTCATATACTTTGAGTAAGGAGGCAATTTAATAGCATCAGTCAAAGGAATTTGCAAGAATAAAGGCTTCATCCACTCGCAAAACTTATTATAGTGTTCATCTTCCTTTGACTTGTGTTTCTTATCAGGGAAAGGCATAGGTTTTTGGACCCAAGGTTCTGTTTCACTACCATGTTTCTTAGCAATAAAATCTTCTTTGGTGTATTTAGTATTCTTGGTGTGGTTTTCAGGTTCTTCTTCAACTTTTTCTTCATTAGGAACTTCATTTTCTTCATTACCACTTTCAGTTTCAGCATCAGAGATAGCTATACTATTAGGATCTGTAGCAGGTTCAGAGGGTTCTACAATAGTTTTATGTTTCTTTTTCCTTTTCTTACGAGTAGAACCACTATTTTCAGCTTGTTGAGAATCCTGCTCAATTCTTTTGGGATGCCCCTCAGGATATAGAGGATCCTGGGTAGCAACACCACTTCTAGTTCTAATTTCATAAGCATGTTTTTCTTTAGCAGTATTAACTAGCAAGTCGTTTTGCACTTTAACGAGTTGATCTATTTGAGTTTGAACCATTTGAAAGTGTTTAACAATCATTTTAACATCATTAGAGGTTCTTTCCACAATATCTTTCAACTCAACAATAGCTCTAGTGTTTTCCATTAGATGATTTTGCACCCTTTTATTAAAGTTATCTTGCTTAACAATAAAGATATCAAATTCTTCTAAGCATTGATCAGGAGGTTTAGAGTAAGGGATATCACCTTCATCAAAGTGTTGGAGAGAGTGTACCTCAATAGTGGATGAGTAGGGAATAGGCTTACATAATTCTTCTATAGGAGGTAAATTCTTGACATCTGCAGCTTTAATTCCCTTCTCCTTAAGACATTTCTTAGCTTCCTTCATCACTTCATCATTTAATTCAATAACTCCCCTCTTCTTTGATGTTGGAATAGGCATAGGAATAGATGGTTCAGGTACAATTACTTCAGGTATAGCTTGTTTAGGAGGAGTCCAATCTTCATAATTCTTGCTTATTTTAGCCATTAATTCCTCAGCTTCCTTAGGAGTCCTATTCCTGAAAACACAATCAGCACAACTATCTAGGTATGTTCTAGATTCTTCGGTTAGTCCACTATAAAATATATCAAGAAGCTCTTTCTTAGGTAATGGACTTCCAGCCTATGCATGAATCAAAGCACAAAACCTTGCCCAAGATTCGGGCAATACCTCTTTTTCTCCCTATTTAAAAACTAAAAGTTCCTGGAAAATAGCATGTCTAGCACTGGGAGGAAAATATTTCTGCAGGAAAGTACTAATCAAACACTCAGGGCTATCAATAGATCCAGGAGGTAAATTACTAAACCAAGTTTTAGCTTGTCCTTTCAGTGAAAAGGGGAAAATCTTAGCAACAAAGTAAGTACGCATCTTAATATCATCAGAAAACAAGCCACTCATGGTAGAAAGTTCATACATATGTGCTACCGCACTTTCATTCTTAGTCCCAAAAAAAGGTTCTTTCTCGACAATAGCTATGTAAGATAGATCGAGAGAGAAATCATAATCTTCATCTATAAGATTTATGGGAGAAGCAGCAAACTTAGCATCAAGAGATAATTTGGGTCTAATAGTACGCCTCTCAAGGAGACTCTTAGCAGCGCTCCTATCATGGGTGTTCTTACATTCTTTAATAAACTCATCGGTCATCTCAACATAACCATCTTCAATATCATAACTCTCACTAGAGTCGGGTGAGCTAACATGTGTGGTAGTGTCTTCATTAGGAGTTTCGATATTTCCAGCTATAGTTCTAGCAATCGTAGCATCTAGGAAAGGACCTAACGAACCACTCTTATCGAGCACAGTAGAAGCAGCATCATAAGCATCAGAAGTTTCAGATTCAATAGTAGTAGCAGTGTGTGTAGCATGTGTATGTGGTGGTGTAAGGAATTTACTCAAAACAGACGGTGAATCAAGAGCAGCAGAGGTGTTTAGAACCGTACCTCTTCTTGTAGTGGATGGTAAAATAGGAACCTTGCCACCACGAGACTTACCCATGATGGATGGATAGCAGCGAACAATAGAGAATCCAAGTGAACTTGATAAATAAAGCTATGCTCCCCGGCAACGGCGCCAGAAAATAGTCTTGATGACCCACAAGTATAGGGGGTGTATCGCAGTATTTTCGAGGGAAATGAAACCCAATTTATTGATTCGACACAAGGGGAGCCAAAGAATATTTATAAGCCTTCACAACTGAGTTGTCAATTCAACTGCACCTGAAAACAATCTTTCTCATAGCAGTTTATCAGTAGCAACAGTTTTGTAATAGGAATAGTAAAGTAACAGCAGTAGTAAAGCAAAGATAGTAGTAACAAAAGCAGTAAACAGTGGGATTCGAGTGCGGTAGGCATAGGGATGGATGGACGGGCGTTGCATGGACAAGACAATTCACATAGCAATCATAACATAAGGCAATTGCAGATAAATAGGATAAAGCACCCAAGTACTAGACAATCCTAGGCATGTGTTCCATATATAGAGAACTTGCACAACATCTTTTCTCCTGCTAGCCCATTTGCAGTGGGGCCTCTAGGGAACTACTGGCAATTAAGGTGCTCCTTTTAATAGAGCACCGGAGCAAAGCATTAACACTCTGTGAACACATGTGATCCTCACATCAAAGCCTTTCCCTTCCGTATATCCCGATTTCTGTCACTTCGGGGCCATAGGTTCCGGACAACAACGTGTGAATACAACTTGAAGATAAGACCAGAAACAATACTATCATAATGAATCAATAATAAGTTCAGATCTGAAATCATGGCACTCGGGCCCTAGTGGCAAGCATTAAGCACAACAAGTCGCAACAAAGTCATAAAGCACTAATAAAAGATACTAGGCACCATGCCCTAACAATCTGATGCCATTATATGAACGATCTCATCAAAACCCTACCATCCCCATAGCCTACAGCGGGGGATTACTCACTCATAGATGGGGGAAACATGGATGGTCGATCGAGATGATGGTGGAGATCAATGGAGATGGCTCCGGGGGCACTTCCCCGTCCCAGCAGGGTGCCGGAACAGAGACTTTCTGTCCCCCGAATCTCCCCTTCGGTGGCGGCGGCACAGCGGAACTTTTCGTGGAAAAAGGTCGAACCCCCCGAAGTTTTTAGGTCAGAAGGCTCCTTATAGGCAAAGAGAGAGGCCGAGGGGGTGCCTGGGGCCACCACACCATGCCCTTGCGCGGCCAGGCCCAGCCCGCGCCTGGGGGTGGTGTGGCCAGGCCCTGGCCCTCCTCCGTCTCGTATTCTGGCTCCGTGAGTCTTCTGGAAAAATAGGCACTTTGGCTTTCGTCCCGTCCAATTCCGAGAATATTTATTTTCGGACTTTCCTGGAACCAAAAACAGCAGAAAATAGGCAGCTGGCACTGTGGCTCTTGTTAATAGATTAGTCCAAGAAATCATATGAAAAGTACTCCAAAGTGTGGACAAAACACAAGAAAGTGGATAAAACCAAGCATGGAGCATCAAAAATTATAGATACATTTGCAATGTATCATTGATCACATGAGATCCACATCGACGATGTAAAAGATCTCCTTTGCAAAGCAGCAAATTCTTTCCTAGCAGATTTTCTTGCATATAGCTCACACACAAGTTATTATTTGATGCATTGTCTAGCGTAATGGAGAATATCTTTATTTGCAAACCCCAATCTTCCATGCAATCCAACATGATATTAAATAAATTTGTTCCATCATGTGGTGTATAGCCTCAGAAAACCAAATCACTTTTTTCCGCAATTTCCATTTTTCATCAACAAAATGGCAAGTTATACACATATAGCTCATAACTTGACGCGAAGTCCACATGTCTGCAGTTAAAGATGCACGGGATTCTAATTGCTGCAGAACCTCTTGAAGATGTGCCTTATGTTGAGCAAACATACCGATGCAATCAAGTCTGATTGTTGTCCTAGATACCAACTGAAATGCAGGATTCAGACTATGCACAAATTTCCTAAATCCTTGGTACTCTACTATTCTGAATGGCAGCTCATGTAAGACTATCATCCTCACCAATTCAAAGTGAGCTCTCTCAGGGTCATACATCCATTTCTCTAAACTGGTTGGATCAGATTGTGGCATATTTGATTTCATGGAGTCAAGAAATTCATTTGTCTTAGCTCTTTCCTCGCAAACTAGCATATGCCCAAGGCAAAGAACTGGTGCCAACTTCTCTTGCAGCCGCAAAACCCTCTTACAATGTTTACATTTGGCTTCCATAAGTTTGTTGCCATCATACAAAGGATCAAAATCATTCCACATTTTAGATTTAAGTTTCCTTCTCTTTGATCTACGTGTATGACCTATGAAATTTGAAATGAACAAACAATTTATGCCAAGACATTTTCTATTTAAGATACACACACAATTGATATGAAAAAGTTATATCCAGAGTAGACATGATAACTTACGAGGAGCCTGAGACGGTGTTGGCGATGATCGCTTTACACCTATTAACTGGGATAACATGATATTAACCCCTAGGGATCTCACAATAGGAAGTACCGGTGACTTCAACCTTTTCTTTGACGGAGCTTTTGTGGGTTCTATATTTTCTCCTAAACAAAGATAACAGTCAGAACCACAAAATATTGTTCAAATCAAAAAACCGTCTAAACAAATTACATGTTAACAATGTTTAGGACCAAAACCAGTAGTACTTCTTAGACAAATTTGCTTAAACATGTGGGAATAGGATGGGAGCAGGTACAAACAATCTTCTTAAACATGTGGGAATATTTTTAGTCCGTAGCAATATCTGGGCGTCTTGACAGTACATACAAAACCATCTGATACTGCTATACATCAACTTATATCTCATACATTACCAGGAGTGATGGACTCTGCTTGGTGCCTGTTGATCAAGGTTTAAAGCTAGAACCGAGTGCCTCTCAATTTCAGCTCATGTTATTGTGATTCTTCTCTCCATGTACTGTATAAAGCTAGAACTATATCCTGAACGTCCTCCTAGTGAATTTCAGAGTTATACCGGAAGTGAAGAAAATGCACAAGAGTTTTTAGTCTGAAAGCATCTTTTTATAATTGATGTACTGCTTGGCCGATTGACTATGGTCTCCTTCTAAACCCATATATATACCAGAACTGAAGAAGCGGTCTAGAAACCACCTTAAGAACCTCATGAACATGAAAAAAATGACAATTCTGGACACAGTATTGTAGCTCAAGAACAAACAGTACAATTAGCAGTTTCAGTGATAAGTTCAGACATGATGAAACAAGCGTTGGATTCATCATGGCTTACCTAGCTAAGGGAACCGCTGCTTCAGACTACCTAGCTAATCGTTGGATTCATCATGGATAACAAGCGTTGGATTCATCATGATGAAATTAGCGGTTTCAATGATAAAACAAGGTTGGATTCACTGCTTCAAACTACCTAGCTAAGGGAATCGCTGCGAATATGTACCAAGAAGAAGCTGTAGAAACGAAAGTGAAGATGCAAAGCTTACCATGGCGTAGTGTGAGAGGATCTTGACGAGGGAGAAGATGATCCTGAGCTGGAAGAGCCAGCGCGTCCTCTTCCACCACTGCAGCGGCCAGGACAGGGGCAGGGGTTATGGCCGGAGATGGAGCAACAACCAGGACAGGGGCACCCGCGGTGGCCGGACATGGAGCAGCAGCCGAAACAGGGGCACGCGCGGTGGCCGGACATGGAGCAACAACCGAAACAGGGGCGCGGGCGGGAGGCAGACGTGGAGCAGCAGCCAGGACAGGGACATGGGCAGGGGGCGGAGGTGGAGCGATGACGGCGAGTGACGGCGAGGGAACTCCAGCATGGGCAGGGGACGACCGTGGAGGTGGCGGCGACGACGCTGCCATAGACCCCAGCATCAGGACTCACGACTCTCTTTTCTTTTGAGGGAAGGACTCACGACTCTCGCTAGGGTTATGCGGGTACGCGGTTTTGCAGAATAGAGAGTGGCAACGCGGGTTCACCGCTTCGACCCGCTCGCTACGACGCGGTCGGCCCAGCGGTACTTCGTGGGCCGTTTTTGCGAGGCGGCGTAGCGGAGAGGTCCGCCCTGCTTGCAACCCTACATACAGTATATACTACAGCTACTCCAAATCATGACGTAGGAGCTGTGTGTATTCGTAGGCTAGCATGAGTACTGCGAGAACGATGCCAACCGATTCAGAGCAAAGCTGGTTTTGGATTGGGCATCTACGAATGCAGTGGTATACCATGCAGTGACAGGCAGAACATAGTAGTACTACACACGATGGGCAGTTCGCATTCTTCACGTGCATGCGCGCTATGCGGGCTCAGGCAGCACCACTTTATTGCGACCAGTCATTGCGGGCTGCTGCGGCCGTCCCGCTTATCCATCGCGGGCACTTGCGACACGTATGCAGGCATCCGCATCTTATCCCACTTGCACCCTTAGCTGCACGTGCCCTAAAGTGGGAACAACCAACAACATCCACCTGCCCCCTTCCCGTCTCTCTCCTCGCTACAGTTCCACCTCCCGTTTGAGAGTCCCCTTCGGCGCGCCGGCCCGAGCTGAGGTCGTCCCCGACGGCGGTGCAGCTGTGGGATGGCCGAAGCAAGGTGTCGGGCTTAGTAGAGTAGGGTCTAGATGTAGAGTCTTGGGTTGTTTGCCTGTAGTATGGAGCAGGAGAGGAGATCTGTGCGGCCAGATCTTCTGCGTTGTAGGGTTCCTTCGCGTCGCGCTGCTCTGCTATCTGGCCGGCCATGGAGGCGAGGGGAGAGGGGAGCTTTGGATGGTGGGGAGAACCACGGTCTCCGATAATAAAAGTGTCGCTTTGCTTCGCCGTTGATGGTGGACTGTTGGCTTGCTGTGCAGGGCTCTGGCCGGCCGTGGAGGCGGGGGGAGCTCTTCTCTCAGGTCGGCGTCGATCCGTTTTTGGCGGCGATGGGTGTGTGAGCTGCAGTTTCGAGCACATATCGTGGCGGCCGGGTGTGCCGCCACGATCTTTGGCCGTATGCACGGTCCGTGTTGGCGCCGGCGAGGCGTCCCTCGAAGAGATTCTCAGCATGGGGCTTCTTCTGGCGTTGGTTGCCATGCCCCTGCTCTTCTAGGCCGAAAGGCGGCCCTCTTCGTCTTCTGCGCGCCATGGAGGCGCAGGTTCAACCTCCGTTTCGGGAGGCCCTTCCCTGGCTCGTCTTCGGCGTAGGGCATCGTCCTCACCCCAAGTGGCAGGTTCCCCGGTGGAGTCGGTGGCGGCCGGAGTTCGAGTCGTTGCGATGGCGGTGACCGGGGACTTGATTGCCTTTCCCATGGCTTCTTTAGGGTCCTTTGTGCTTTTGTTCAGGGATGGCCTGTATTTGCCTCTTCTTTTAGGGTCCTGCTTGTAAAATGGTTTGTAACCGTCTGAAATTAATGCAGCTCTCGGTCCTTCTAGGCTTCGTCTCCACAAGCAAAGCTTGCTCATTTCGCAAAAAAAAGCAAAGCTTGCTTGCATATATCTACTCTTCAGTCTCCACACATCAAGACTAACCATAAAAAACCGAAGGGAGACCGAACAGTTACATACGAGAGAAGAGAAGGAGAGGCGGCGGCAAACCCCATCTAGGTTTCTTTCCTCCGCCGGCGAAACCAAAGGTACATCTCGTCTCCGATTGCCTTAGGGCCTTGAAGGCGTGGCGGACCATGGTCTCTTGCCGGCATGAGGTTTCAGTGGTTTTTTTAGGCTATTTTTAGTGTCTTCTTCAGGATGTTGAGGCGGCGGCTACGTCCTGAGGTCAGAATAAGATCCTTCCCGCCCTATCCTCGTTCTGGTGGTGCGTCTAGCATCAGCGGAAGGCACGGGGAGTCATGTGCCCGACGGATTTCTTGGGATCCGGTCGTTTTTCGTATGTGTGTTTTGAGGTCAGTCTCTTCCGATCTAAGTTGTTCATCTTCGGTGATAGTTGTTGCACCGGTGCGCTGGTCCTTTGGGGTCTTAGCACGACGATTTCCCGTTCGTCTACTACAACAAGCTCTACTACGACAAGCTTTTCCCGGCTCCGGTGATGGAGGGGCGACGACATCGACGCGCTTTCGGCTCGTGTCAGTGTTTGTAGTCGTCGCTAGGTGGTCCAATGCCCAATTTGTAATTTTTATTACTTTTGAGATACTTTGTACTACTATTGATGATTATTAATAGATCGGTGGAATTTCGCAAAAAAAATAGACTAACCATAAATCGCAGTTAGAGTTTTCACGTGATATGAACTATCAACAATATCCGGATTAATCTATTTTTCTCAATCGTACTCTCTCGATTTTAAATATAAGATGTTTTAGCTTTGTAAAATGAATGTATCTAATCTCTTTTAGTGTGTAAGTTCACTCTAAATCTAATAAATTTATACATTAAAAGAAATCTAGATATAGTCCTTTCACGAAATTAAGAAACCGAGAGCGTACAACTCAATTATTCATGGGACTAGGAACAGTTACATGGATTAAAACATGCATCGAGTTTTCGCACTCACGTCCACACTTCCTTACGTACGAACTGACGAGACAGAAAGAATGGGGCAGTGTTGTCGCAGCCTTGCAATAGGGGTCTACTTGTGTTGACCGTGCGGTCCCTTCTGTGAATGAACGCACGTACGATAGGTGGTGAGCTCACCGACGGAAAAGGAAAGAGTTGTCCGAAGGGGAAAAAATTGCCTCTCGTGAGTGAAGACTAGGCGACACACGGGTGAAACCATAGTTCGGCCGCTCCCCCCGCACACACCGGCGGCGAAGCCCGGGCGGTGCCGGCGGAATCTCTCTCTCCCGCGCGCTAAGGCGGCCTCGCGGCGGGGGGAGGGGGGGAGGGGGGGAGGGGTCGCGGTGTTGCCTCGGCGGCTAGCGGTGGTGGCGGCGCTCCCTGGGGGTTGGCTCTCCTTTGGACGGTGTAGCGGCGGCGTTGGACGACGGGGTTGTTGCGGTGACAGGGGTTCCTGCAGGGTGGCGCGCTGACTCGGGCCCCGATCCGGAGCTACCACGGGCCATGGGGCAGTCTACTACGGGCGGCAACGAGGCTTCCCACCCGTGGTGCTCCTGGCGGTGGTGATGGACGCCTCGGGGCCCTCCGGGCTTCGGTGTGTGACCGGGCTAGATCTGGGTCAGGTAGACCTGGATCTGATAGCAACCTCGCCTCGGTGGGCCTGAGCTGGTGTTCTGGAGGGTGATGTTGCTGCGCACTGGTAGGGTCGTCGGGACGGTGTCCAGTGGTTCTCCTCGGACCGGCGTCGGTCCGGTTGGACCGGGTGAGCTTGATGGGGATGACGTAGCTGCTTGGCGGCGGGGATTTGTGGTGTGGCAGATCCACTAGTGGACGATGAAGTGGTGACTAGAGCGGGCATTGGCGATGACAGTGGCACCCTTGCTGCAGTTCGGCGGCAGGGCTTCACGAACCCAATCGGGCTCGGCCGGACTAGGGAGGGTCTAGTTAGCCCCTGCTACTGCCTCGGGCTGGCTACCGCCTTCCGGTGGTGGAGGTAGTTCCCTCCTGCATGTTGTTCCATCGACCCGCGCCGAAGTCTCTCCTTTTTGGTCTTACCAGCCTCACATCGTGGGTCACGGTGAGACGGCGATGGTGACTGCAATACCGTGGTGGCGTGTGCTGGTGGACGACGAGCTTGGTGGAGCAATACGAAGCGTCCGGGAGTGTGGTTTTTGAGGGGTCGGGAGAAATCCTTGTCATCTAGACACTGACGCGCTGACGCCTGCAGGTGTCGTCGTCCATCTTGAAGGGCGTCGGGTGTATCTCTTCCCCACCTCCCTAGCGTATCGGGGGAAACCCTAGAACTAGTCCGGGCAGCAGCGTCGTTGCCGTCGCTTTCTCTCTTTTGGTGTTGCTTGGTATACGACGCTTCGGAGCGCTAGGAGCGTGGGGAAATTCTCTGGAGGGCGCAGCGGTGGCGGGTCCTCGTTTTTATCGAGCTACTGTTGTTGTCGGCTTTGTTTTCTCGTCTTTTTCTTTTTTGTTTTCTTTATTTTTTCTTTTGAGTGTTGTGCTGTCTGGTCTAGCAGCTGTCTCAGTCGGTTGCTATATTAATATAGTTAGACGAAAGTCTGTTTCGAGACGTTGAAGACTAGCATTGAGCAGTCAAAAGACGATGGCGTTGGCATACCGACGAGGGTACACCAAAGTTATTCCTTGCGCGTCGACATGGAAAGGTATTTTTGTGTGAAGGTCGCGGACCTGTTCCAGTTTACGATGGCGTTGGCATACCGACGAGGGTACACCAAAGTTATTCCTTGCGCGTCGACATAGAAAGGTATTTTTGTGTGAAGAATTCCGAGTCGCGGACCTGTTCCAGTTTAGTGTCTGCAATTTTTTGGAGCAGCTGCGAACAACAACACATCATATATAGAATGTGCTCCCTCTGTTCAGAAATATAAAATGTTTTAGCTTTGTGAATCGAATGTATGTAGGTATTTTATAGATTCGTTGAGATTCAGATCAAATCTATATTAAAAAACGTCTATATACATTTATTTCACAGGATAAAATGTCTTATTTCCAAACGCATGGAGTACATTGCATATTGAAGAATTATGGACCGACGTGACGCTTCCTGTGGACGAATGCGTGCTGATGTACTGTACTATACAGGAAGTAGCTTTCATGCCGCTTGGTCAGTTGGTTGAACTATTCAAGTGCGATAGTTAATAATGCACGATACTACTCTCTCTGTTTTAAAAATTAGATTTGTGAAAAAATGTACATAGATCCTTTTTAGTATGTAGATTTATATAGGTTTGAAGTGAATCTACACACTAAAACAGATATAGATACACTATTTTACAAAGTTAAAACATCTTATAATTTAAAACGGAGGGAGTACCCGTCAAGAGTCGATCATTTCCACTCTCCATGCATCAACTGTTATTTCATTTTGCATCCAGATTCCGGAGAAATTCACAGGTCCGAACAGATTTCCATGGTTCTTTCCTTTTTATCTGTGTTGGGGGACATTATCAAGCCGGACCTCACTCTTGCCATTGGAGAACATCCTATGCAACGTAAACAGAGCTGAGTTGACACACGGATGATCGACTTGGCATTGCCATCATCCGGCGGTCAGTTCGTGGTACTGGCATTTAACGCGGATATAGAACACAAAAGCAGGCTCTGGTCTCATCGACCTGGTAAGGTAAAGCAACGATGTCAGACTCACAACATGCTATGGATCCACATGCAATGAAGAAGAGACATTTCTGTGACAGCTCGCTTGTCTTGTCTTGCTATATCCGCGAAGCTAGCAGCCAAAAACATAGAAGCAAGACACGGAAATAAGTCTGGTGGCTTCGAGCGACTAAAGGTACGTACACATATAATGTAAACGGTATACAACGTCTCTATGTCACTGTCTGTGTCCACGTGAAGACCTCGGCTGCCGAATGGCTAGCCCGTGTCTCGAGAATTTTAAAACACACACCATGTGTCTCATCTCCTCGTTAGTGAACACGGGAACATCACGGCTATTCAGAGCTAATCCGTCGTTATATGCGTCCACGGGAAACACCCTCTGCACCGTTTATGCTCGTGCAAATTAAAAATTACATCTGCACCGTTAGACTATTTCTAAGTTCGCAAGTAAGGTCACGAAGAGGTTGCGAAGCAAGCTGTCGATTATTAAAGCACGAAAAACAGAAAACAACAAACGCTAACACAAGATCGATAGTTCATCTTAGACGAACAATAAATGATGACACGGAAGTACAAACTATGGTGCAACAGATGCCGTTTTCCATGCATTGAGAGTACAACTGCAATAAAAGTCTCTCGATGATAGACCGTGGACATCTTCTCGCGGCGTCCGTGAAGCTCTTCTCGTTGAAACACCAAACTCTACTTATGCGCGGGCACGAACATCGTAGAGCTCACCGCCGCGACAACGTCGGCAAGGATTCGGTCCAACTTCAACAAGGATTCATGCTAGCCCTAGTCTAGTACCGCATCGAGATGCAGGAGGCCAGAACCATCCAGTTCTCGACACTGAAACAGTAGCCTCCGATGAAGCGCGGTGAAGAATGTCGTAAGGCTCCCGCCACGACCGAGACATAGAGAACACCATCGATGCCCGTGGATCTCTTCTTGACTCCGAGCTCCGAGGAAGCACGGCCAGGAACGATGATAGACTCCCCGACTTGACAGATAAGCGGAGAACATTATCGGCGCCGGTGAAGCTCTTCTCACCGAAACAGCAGCCTCCGAGAAAGCGTGGGCAGGAAGGTCGCAAGACTCTCTGCCATGAAAGAGAGGCGAAGAAGCCACCTATCGTGCTCCGTAGATCATCCTCGAAACGCTGAGCAGTACGCACACTCGAGACGTACATCAACCTACAGAACAACACATGTAAGAAGCGCTAGGACGACCTAGAAAGGAACCATTCCTAAACGTACTCTACTTCCAGTCGCCAGGGTTGCCGCATACCAACTCTGGCGAAACTTGGAGGTAAGTGGACTAAATGCAGGAAGAGATGGTAGACCTAACACAATGTGAATGAGACAGCTACCGCAGATTCTTTTATAAGCGAATGAGGTGGCAAGATAGCGTGAGTGGCATGCTAAATGAGACTCGTCGCGAGAACCCATAGCACTACTAGGAAACAGCTTATCAGTGGCACGCCTTTTTTCACTATCCGTGGCGTATTTCCTAGTGCGCCACGGATACGTCGCCACTGATAACTATCTTCTGTGGCGCATATTGAAATGCGCCACGGAAATCTCAAACTTCTGTGGCGCATATGGCCAATATGTGCCACAGAAGTTTTTTTCCAAAATTCAAAAAAAAGACGGGCCAGATCTCAAACTTCTATGGCGCATATGGCCAATATGCGCCATAGAAGTTTTTTTCAAATTTCAAAAAAAAACGGACCAGATCTAGATCTGGCCGGAGGTGGTGGTTGTGGTGGTGGCTGGAGGAGGGCTAGGAGGAGGTCACCGGAGTTGGTGGTGGTGGAGGAGGAGGAGGTCACCGGAGGTCACTGGAGTTGGTGGTGGAGGAGGAGGTCGCCGGAGTTTGTGGTGGAGGAGGTCACCAGAGTTGGTGGTGGAGGAGGAGGAGGAGGTCGCCGGAGTTGGTGGTGGAGGAGGAGGAGGAGGTCGCCGGAGTTAGAGGTGGTGGAGGAGGAAGAGGAGGAGGTCACTGGAGGAGGTCGCCGGAGGAGGAGGAGGTTGCCGGAGAGTGGAGAAGGAGGAGAAGTGGAGAAGTGGAGAAGTGTGGAGGGGAGGAGAAGTGGGGAGGGGAGAAGAAGTGGGGGGAGAAAAAAGAAAAAGAAAGGGAGAAGGGCGCCGGCAGGATTCAAATTTCGAATCCCGCCCAAGGCTTCTGTGACACATATGGGACAAATGCGCCACAGAAGTTTCTCCCCCCTTTTTTGCAGGAAAAAATCTTCTTTCAGCCATAACTTTTTACTATTTTCGAATTTGGAGATTCTGTAAAATCCAAAACAACCGTAGGTAGTTGAAATCGAGTAGGGAATTTCGAGACGATTATTTTGATAGGTTAAAGATTTTTTTCCGACATCTTATGCAAAAGTTATGGCTGTTTTACCGTGCCATAAACTATTTTTGCAAAATACATCGAAATTCATATATTTCAGTTTTCACTACAACTACAGCCTAAAATCTAACTACAACTCAAAGGAATTCTTTTTGAAGTTTCTATCGTTTTTATTTATTTTTTACAAAACTGAAAAGGCGATCCACGGGGATCTGTTTTTACATGTTGTGTGGCGCATCAGAAACATCACTTTCTGTTGCGCATATGGACATATGCGCCACAAAAGTTTCTCCCCTCTTTTTTGGTCCCATCAACTTTATGTGGCGCATACGAAAATATCACTTTGTGTGGCGCACACGAAAATATACGCCACAGAAACATGGACTTCTGTGGCGCATATTGGTTTCGTGCGCCACTGAACTGCCAAACTTCTGTGGCACATATTTCCTAGTGCGCCACTGATACATATTTGTGGCGCATGGTTTTACATATGCGCCACAGAATATCTTGTCTATTTATAAGCTGTTTCTTAGTAGTGTAGACGTCTATGGCTACAAACATATCCCACAATACGATATCGCCGCGAGACCCCACGGACATGTACGATCTACGCAGCCACCTCGTCTATGAATGTGCGCCACGGTACGATCTCACCGTGATAACCCGCGGACGTGTACGGTCTACACTGCCAGCTCGCCTCTCCGGCCACGATTACACACGATTTTTATGGTCTATGACGAAAGACGGTATGGGTCTACGTCACCACGTCGGGTCAGGATGGGTCCCACATCCACAAGAAACCGCGACCGGCATGGGTTTATAGCTCCATATCGTCTATCAGCGGGCCCCATGGCCGCGAGAAACCGCGGCCGACATGGGCTCGCGACACCACTTCGCCTTTTGACGGGCCTCCGTCCGCGGAAAACCGTGTCTGGCATGGGCTCACGTTGCCATGTCGGCTCCATGCATGCCCAATGACCGCGAGAAGCCACAAACGGCATGAGCTCACGACACCACGTCGGCTCTGGGCGGGGCCCGTCACCTGGTGGATGTAGAGGCGTGTCGCGCTGGGAACACCTCTCACAATGATATAGGTATGCCCATCGGGCACCCGACTACAGCCTACGTAGCTTGGCCCGAAGGGAGGCCCACTAGACGACCTGCCAAGGTCCATGAAGCCCATGATGGTTCGGCTGATATAAAGCCTACAAGGACACCAACTCCAAGCACAAAATACAAGGAAGTATAATATTAGACTCTACACAAATACCAACTTGTAACCAACTCGCATTCCTAACAAAGACCTAGCCTCCCCATATATAAAGGTTAGGAGGGTCCAACAAAGAGGGCACCCACAATTGATTTAGACATCACCTAAACTCTAGCACACATAGACCCGCTAGATATAATCTGCGCACCATCACCATCAGGGCATCCTTGTAACTTTCAGTTTATCGATAAATCAAAAACAGGCAAGCAGGAGTAGGGTTTTCCCTTTAGGGCCTGAACCTGGGTAAACCTTGTGTCCCTGTATCTTTGTCTGTTAGCCGACGAACTCTCTAACGTGCCGCACTTCCCTTAAACCCAAGTCCATCAAGTATGAGCATTGACATGATCACCCCACGTCAATTGGCGTCGTCTGTGGGAAGCTTATGCGTTGATGTAGCGACTTCGGCGATTCCATCGCTGACAATCTATGATCCGTCAGTTCATGAGGAGAAGATCCACCTCGAATCTTTCAACTTCGGCTCCACACGTCATCATCTGGGCGGGATCCCTCGACGATCTCCATCGCCCGCCAAATCGCGTCAGGTCGGCTCGCTTCAGAGCGCTGGACATCTTCGTCAACAAGGATAACGATTTTCATCGCTGCACGGCTTCAGCGAACCCGATGCCTAGGATTCATCATAGACACAATCTACAAGCCATCAGGTGTCTCTCAGCAGAGCCAGTAGAAATAGCCGCGTCATGGACTGCATCAAGTTTTCACCAAGAGCGCAGAAAATATTAGCTGGACATGGCACACAGCCACGGGATGCGCCGTCCATCCTCGGCGACATTTTTAATCGTGGCCTTGGTCGTCAGTAGGACCGTCGCGGACAACTTCGTCGTCAACCAGCCGAGTACGCGAACTCGGTAACTAGCTCTGAAACAATATCAGATCGGCCTCGTGGATTTTTATACTCTCTTGGAGTAGCATGCGGTAGTAGGTCAACCCGATTCAATGCTACAATAGTTGGGTCGCTTCAAGCGGGCCAGAAAAAATAAAAGCATGTGCTAATGCTTTGTCCGAAGGAAAAAAAGAGAGGATGGAACCGTTGGAGTCGGATAAGATGTTCAACATGTGATCTACATTGGATCGATGTCCAAGACAGAAGAGAAAAATCCATGCAACGATCTCACGAGTTAGGAGTTACGTCTTGACACGAAACCAGAATATACAAGCAAAAAAAGGAGCTACTCGCCTGAAAATACGAGTACTACTTCATGTCATAAGCTAGTACGTACATACGGGCAAGAGTTTGTCGATTAGATCGACCGAGTCGACACGTCTTCAAGCATTTGGAACCAGCTACTCCTCGGTACTCAAGGGGCATGACTTCAATAGTGCCACCGTGGTATACTTTCGCTTCATCGTGGTCTACTTCATCGCTGCACCAACTACTCTGAATACCGCTGTGTCAACCTTGACCGCCGCGTAGACTACTAGTCTGACGCGTCGGGTACATGTCCACCGCGCGACTCGCCACTGTGTCGACTCCGTCCACTACGCGACTCCATTCATTACGTGACTCGACACTAAGTCTACTCCGTCCTCCGCGTCATCTCCGTCCTTGTGTCGACTCGGACCGCTACATCATCTACATGCCCACTCCGACGACCCCACTGCGACGACTACATCCGACCACGTTCACTCTACATCTGGGGGCTACGCTGATTCCGCCGCACGACCCGCTCAGTCTTTGGCTGCGGTTCCCTGTTGCGGTCTTCGGCTGCGGCACCATGATGAGGTCTTCGGCTGCAGCGACCCGCTACGGTATTCGGATGCGGCGACCCGCTGCGGTATTCGAATGTGGCGACCCACTTTGGTCCTCGATGGCGGTAACTCGTAACAGTCTTCTGATGCGGAAAGTCTCTACCAATGTTGGCTTTCTCAAACCGATGCCGCTCCGACTCCGGTCCACCATGTCCACTATGTCCGCCGCATGACCTACTACTGGGTCGACTCCATGTCCGCCGCGCAGCTCTCGACCGCCACATTGACTACTCGTCTGACGTCGATCCCATGACCCTCGTGTCGACTACCAATAAAGCTAAGTTTCCCTCTACTTGGAGATGATTCTTTTTTAACTCATACTCAACACACTTAGGGGATGCACCCTCTTCGAGTAACCTAATGTGCCGTCGACTCCCTACACTTAAGCATTTCATACGCGATAGCCCGAATAACTGATTCTGCCTAATCGTTGAATCCTTGAACTCCAAGTACCTCGGCAAGGTACCGAGACTAAGGGTAATCAGGCTAACGAAAAGGCCTACCATATAATGCAAAAGTGTCGACATGTTTTGCACTGGAATTTTACTTTACAAGCCGGCAAAAATATATCTCTTTACAAGATATAAGTACTTCACAATTCTTTGCATTTTCTAGAGCTTATAAGGATGTCGACTGCATCGAATTATTCTATCGGGTCCTCCAACAGAGTAGACCAATGCCAGTCGCGTCAAGAGATGCCAATACCAGATTCGACACTTTTCTCGGATGGCCACTTCAGTTATCAATAGGAGCAGCGCTGGTCGCGCACCCGACAGTGCGGCCACACACTTGAAAGAACCAAATGTGTCGACTTCATCTGCAACATCGAGTCCTTCCGGCTAAATGCCGCATGACTCTGCTATGTCGACCCTGACTGCGGTGTCAACTCTTGGATCCTTATGCGTGAGATGCTAACTTGACGCACTTCCGAGTTAGTGGTTTTTTCGTGTATGATTGTCAACTGTGACAACATAATACAAGACCTAAGTCTCTGCCCGAGTCTATGACTCGCCAGACACTCGGGGGCTCCTCCAATCTAGAGTGCTAGACGCGTAACTATGCACTTCCGGGTTCATTCCAAGAAGACGTAATCTTCAGATGAGTGAGTAAAATGCCTCGAGTCTTTACCTAAATCCATGATTCGACTAAACACTTGGGGGCTACTCCCATAGAGAGCGCTGATCGCGTATCCAAAAATAAAGAGGGGCAAATTGATGAGTGCATATTTGCATCATGTTTTACATTATTAATTTACATTGTAAATGTAGGATCTTGGTATTTTACGGCAGTCACGCGCACAGTTTATGTCTGTTTTCACCAGGATCAGGACAGATGATGGATCCAATAGATACAATTCTTAGATCAGTTGTACTGAGGAGAAAAGGAGTTAAAAACAACGTAAATCACTTACTGGGGAAATATTAATAATACCAGAGAAAAACCAGAAGCGAACAAAGGAGACAGAGGGTTCAACGACCAACTATACGATCGGAATAAAATTTTCGGCCGTATAGTTGGTGCCGCCTCCGCCTTCTCAAATAGTTCCACCCCGTGCAACTGGATCAAAGATACGGCATATAGAACACCCAGAAATTGCAGAAACCTCACCTCTAGAAGGCATCTGGAGGGGGAACTCATCCACTGGGATCCATCTTCATCCTGCACAGATCCAGGAGGCTAATGCATCGATCTTCATCATCCATCGCTGCATCACCACCATCTCCATCCATCCCATCTACATCTTGTTGTAATTTCCGTACTCGTTGTGGATTTATACAAGTACTATTCATCTATGATAGATTCTGTTGTTATTGCCATGATGTTGATTGCCTCCATGTCTGAGTAGATCATTAGTTCTTGGGGAGATGGAGAAACCCTAGTATGAGATTAAAATAAGATAAAGTCTATTATGATATTCATCGATGTGACCATGTGTTAGATTTTCTACATCTTGATGTGGAGAGAAGTCGATCTTTCGGTATTTGCCTCTCATGGGGACTTGATGGAGGAAACTACTTGTTGGTAGACGGAGACGTGCTAGCACTTACAGTGACTATAAAGCTCTTGACACCCCTTACATATCAACTTGGGAAACCGAGGAAACTCATGGAACACTATCCATGCCATGGGATACGTCCTACGGGATTACGTCCCTTAATAGCATAGTAACTCGATTGATGTCGATTGCTGACTGTTGTGGTTATGAGGATGATGTGAGCAGTGGTTGCTGCCTATTTGTCCAAATACGGAGTTCCTCCCACACATACATAGTTGAGAATATTCATGATGATAATCTTTATCTTAGCTCCTTATAATGCTAGTGGTGTATCTGCTACTCCCTGAGAACGCTTTTTCCCTATTGCAGTTCCAAACTCTCTTATATACGTGATACTTACTTTCTATATTCAGTTGTTTTACTATAATTTATTGTTGCTCTTATACCTTGATGTCTACAAGAGCACAGATCATTTGTAGCTAGGTTCGAAGTTCAGATATCAATCCCACAGGAAGCCCAAAGGTAAGTGCTTATTGGTGAAGTCTCTGTCACACCCGAAGTTGTCACAGGTCTTCGAGCGAATTGACTGCAACTGTTGAAATAAGAATGGGATTTTGATTAAATGCGATAGATTTAAATAAAACTAAAATGTAAACTTCAGAAATATAAAGCATAAAAGTAAAGAACGACTTTGCTTGTTTGTTGTTTCCTACAAATGACGAAAGAAGGTGCGGGGAGATTCAATTCATGGTGATAGTGACTGTGCCAGGTGGATGAGTGGTAGATGTAACAATTATAATCTTATAGATATATGTGTAGGCGAGCAACCCATAATTAGCCGGAACTTCTCTTGGTAGATTTCATCCCAACTTCAATAATCCTACTAGCCTGCTACCAAAACCATGGTCAGACACTAGACGATTAAGACCCTTCAGGTTGCTTAGTGATTAAGCTCCTTGGATCGGACTAATACAATAAGCACAGTGGTTACTCGTTTTTCTCGAGTCAACTAGCTGTACATTGATATCGCCGTGTCACCCAAGGGTCACCGGTCCACTAGCGTACAAGATCTTATATGTGTAGAATAAGGTATCATGTTGTCTAGGCCCTTAATTGGACAATAAGTATTAGGCATACCACAGATAGTCAAGAACACATAATATAGCAATTAGAATCAATCACAAACTAGTAGAAAATATATGAAGGCACATCACATCTCACCAATCCCCTACATCTCCTACGCCCAAGAGAATTACTCACACATGAGAGAAGAACAGATCATCAATATAATTGAATAAAGGGAATTCGTCTTTGTATTACCGTGGAGATCCACAATAACAATAGAAAAATATCAAACACAATTCAAGATGGGAAGAAACAATCTCAAACCCTAGTCTTGCAAGGTGGAGATCCCTTTCTGTCTCAAGTATGAGTAGTGGCTATGGGGTGTATTGGCTAGGAGGTTGAAGATCGTGGAGCGATATAAAGAACGTCTTCTCCTTCTTCTCCGAATCCCTTCTTTCTCCCTTCTGGATGGTGTGGCGGCTGCTGCGTTGTGTTTTCGTCCTTCGTCCCTTCATGGAAGTTGTCCCTTTTGACAAGACAGAGGCGGCGGCAACTATACGGCCAAAAAAACATTCCCGCTGTATAGTTGCTCGTTAAAGCTTCTGTTGACTCTTCTTGCATGCTTCCAAAGTGAGACTTGCTTGTTTTCCCCCATTGTGTTTCACTAGTTAAATCCTCTTGTTGACGTTTAGACCCTAAAACACACATTAAAAACCAAGTTTTCTTCGCTACCAAAGTATTAGCATTAGGTAAAGCCAGAAAACAATCAAATCCGGGAGAAAACCATCAAATAAAGCCATAAAAAATGTGTCGAATCTCACAGCTATCAACTCCCCCAAGCTTAGATGTTGCTCGCCCTTGAGTGACAAGGAAATAAAGAAGAATAGCGGAGATTCGAAACTGTAAATAGAGGAACTCACAAGTTTGAATTGGTGTCAAATTCTTTTCTTCACAATCCCTGCATTCTTAAATATAATCATACAAGTATTCACAAGATTGCACTGAGTCTACTTACTAACCACATGTATCTTGTTAGCAAATAAATCATATGCCCAAGCAAGTGTCGAAAGTTTTGGCTAGGAAAGTGAGACAAATTCTTTTAGTCACTCTCTTTATAGAGAGAAGAAAGCCTTTTGTTCTTGTTTGTTTACCAAATTAAGAGTACTCAAGTAGGCATCAAAGTATGTAATTTGAGAACAACTCATCTATCCCATGTCAAAATCTCAAGACTATCAAAGCACCTTCTTTCTTTTCTTTTGCCTTTCAAATACTTCAGCTCTTTCATAGAGAAATCATGCCACTATTTTTATCATGTTTAATTGGGGTTGTGTTGTGCACTTGTGACCATGCCGATAAATAATTGTTGAGCAATAATGGGCCAGAGGAATACTACAACTTTACTTGGAACGTGAGACCATGAGGAGACTAAAAAATTTACCCGTCATAGCATTGCTGCTATAGACGTTTACATAACTCAATATCCGAAATTAAGTGGTTTCCCACATTTAGATCGTTCGTTGGCCAGCGGAGTTAATACTTTCTCATGGAGCAAGATGGAGTTGTAATGACACGCGTAAAGCAATATCTTATGGTGATTATTAGAAAAAGTAGTGCAATAATTTACTACTTCGAAGCATCCGTTTCATCAAACAATTTCAATCAAGGGTACTATCAAGTCTATTTATATTAAGCACAAATGGGATGGAGTGGTTCCAAAATTAAATTCTTCGGGCTAAACATGGACTCAAGTCATCTTTCAGGTGCTTTTTCTTGTTGTAAAAATGTATGAAGTATTTTAAACCAAGTTCTTTGCTCATTATTTCAAGGCTAAAAAGGAGACACTAGCAAAGGAATAAAATTTATGGGATAACAAGCTAAGTGGGGAGCGTCCTCGGTGCAAGCGAGTTAATATTTGTAGGATCAATTTAAGTTTCCAGAGAGGATGATGAAAGGTACCTCTTCTAGCTTGCTTCATTCTTGTATTTGAGTCGAAACCCCTCTATGCTTTCCTATTGCCAAGTCACCTGAAATTAAGCAATCTCTGAGAGAAACAAATAAACAAACTTGCAAATAAAATTACAACTAATTTTTTTGTATTTTTTTTGTTTAGACAAGCTGAAAGTAAACATGCAAATTTGAAGTAATAAAATAAATCAAAAGAAGAAAATAAAAATATGTATGCAAAGTTTGGAGGTTTTCAACCCTCCCCCAAGCTTAGGCAATTGTCAGGCTCAATTATTGCCGTCATTTGGCAGCTGGCGCGGATACTGCTGGTAGAAGTCGGGGAAGTGGGTCATGAAGTGACTAAAGCTGTGAGTCAAAGTGTTCACATCTCATTCACATCCTGAAGAGTGTGGTCGATCTCCCCAACGCGTTGGTTGAGCTGCTAGAACTCCTGGTAGGGGACATAGCCGTACCCCTGTTGTGGCTGGTTGGGCCACGGGTCCCATGCTCCTCCTTGCTACTGTTGCTGCTGTCATTCCCAAGCAGGGTTGTGTCCGTGCTCTTCCTCCTGCTCCTGCTCCTGCTCCTCATCATCCTGTTGCCCTTCTTCTTCCTCTTCGGGCTGGTGCTCGGCCAAGATTGCAGTCACTTGGTCCTTGGTGAGGGTCCAAGTGTTCTTTTCCACAATTGAGAAGGCCTAGGGGCAGGGCAACTGAACCTGCTCACCCTGTACATCATCAAGATAATCGAATTGATATGCTCGGAGCCTCTAGTTAGCATGGTAAACACCAAGGAAGCCACAAGCAGTCAAATACTTGACGTCCATAAGTTTGGAGCCATCAACAGGTTCCATAACAGGTAGTATAACGTTCAATGCATAGGCAAGGTGGGTTACCAATCCACCAATGCGAATATCACCTTTGGTCTTGTTGCTTCGGTGGCGGAAGTGCTGGATGAGTAGAGTTGTAGGACTGGGGCTCTGCGGTGAAGTAGGGAAAAGAGCCTTGGTGATCATTGCCATGTCCGCATTGGCCATGGAGCCTGTGTCACCTCTTCCCAGTAATGTGTTGGCGAGGAACAGATCATAGTAGCGAATGGTTGGGTTCTGAATGTTGGACATCTTCTTCTGATAAAAATTCCTTCCACCATTAATAGAAATAACCTCCCAAGCCATCCCACTTGTGACGCTATAGAGATTAGTAATATTGGGTTCCCCAGTATGGGGGAGGCTAAAAGAAGTGCAAAATTGTTCGAAATTTATTTCATAGTGTTGTCGGTTCATGGTGAAGTTGATAGTGCACATGTTACCTTTCTCCTTGTGGTCATCGTAGAAGGAGGCAAGGAACTCGTGGGTGAGCTCAGCGTAGGTGTCATGGCTTGCGAAGCTGATCACCGCCAGCCCCGACCTGCTGCACATGAGGTCGAAGTCCTCCTTCAACCCTGCCGTGGTGAGAAAGTTGTGGTCGGCCCAACATGTGGGCAGCACCCTCCTCGCTGAGACAATGTCCAACTTGGAGTTGCGCGAAGCTCGGGACCCCGAGCTTGAGCCCTCACCCCGTTGGCACTTGCTCTAATGAAAGAGGTTACCGATTTTGTTCATCATGATGCACTGAAAAATTTCACCATAAAACCTTAGGCATATAGTTTCTATATGTGAACAATTCTACATGGAAAAATTCACTAACGTAAGAAATTAATAGGAAAAACAATATAAGCTTGAGTTCATCCACTAGATCAATGCAGGAGTTTCAACCATGGAAATCTGAAAAAATAAAGCATGGATAGGGAGAGAAACATACCGATCTGTTGATTCCCCCACTCAAACGGACGAATTCCGTGTAGAATCAAAAGTTCTAGGTAGATTTTGAGAGGTTTGGAGAGAGAGAGTATGAGAGAAATAATGAGAAGTAGAGGAAGACCTAGCCGCCCCGGTGTGATTAAGTGGTCGCGCTGACATATACGGCCAAAACTATACGGGCTGGTGATGTTGCTCTGCCCGTATAGCTGCGACGATGTAGCAAACTAGGGTTTCTTTATTCAGAAAACAGCTATACGGGCGCAACTATACGGCAGAATCAAAATGATCCCGCCATATAGTTGGTCGTTAAACCGTCTACCTCTCGAGATAAATTTCTAAAACTAGCATCAATATCTATACGACTGGAACTATACGGCCAGAATTTTTATTCCCGCTGTATAGTTGGTCGCTAAACTCTTAGTACCTTTGGGATGAAATTCTACGAAGGCATCGATATCTATACGACCGTAGCTATACCGCCTGAATTTTTATTCTCGCCGTATAGTTGGTCGTTAAACTCTCAGTACCTTTCAGAAATCTTTGTATGGAGGCATTGATGACCCACAAGTATAGGGGGTGTATAGTATTTTTGATAAGTAAGAGTGTCAAACCCAACGAGGAGCAGAAGGTGTCGACGAGTGGCTTGGAGCAGGAATTCTCTATAAATACTTAGCAAATGGATTTTTATGGGTTTTTGATAATTCAGATAAATAAAGTATGTGTAAATAAAAGACAATAATAATAGATGCAATAAGTGGACCAATCCTTTCTTTAGCAAAGGACAAGCTGGTTGTATTACTTAAGATGACCAAACGTTCTCAAGGACACATGGGAATATCGTCAAGTGCTTTCGCTTCATATAGTTGATTAATCTTCTTTAGTTTGATAAGTGTTGTGTGGGTGAACCTGTGCTAATGTACTGACCTTCCTAGGACTAATACATACTTGTGATTATACCCCTTGCAAGCATCCGCAAGTACAAGAAAGTAATTAAGATAAAAACCTAACCATAGCTTTAAACTCTGAGATCCTACACTCCCTTGTGCAAAGGTTTCCTAACGGGGGTTTAGGTTTCTATCACTCCGGCAACCCTACGATTAGTAGCCAAATACACAATGCATTCCCCTAGGCCCATAAAGGTGAAGTGTCATGTAGTCGATGTTCACATGACACCACTAGAAGAATAACACCACAACTTAAATAACAAACTATTGAATCTTTCTCAACACAATTCCACTACTAACAACATGAATTCTCCCATCTCCTCAAGAACTAAACGAACTGCTCACAAGACATCATATGGATCAAGATCAGAGATGAAATAATGATAAGTAACAATCTGAACATAACAATAATTTAATGGTTCCACTCACTAGCATCAACTACAACAAGCAGTCAATACTGGGAAAGATTCCCCTAAGAACTATGCAAGATTCAACCCAATTGTTATAGCGGTACGGAGTGGTGATGATGGTTGATGGCCCAAAATATATCGAGCTCGTTGGGGAACCCCAAGAGGAAGGTATGATGAGCACAACAACAAGTTTTCCCTCAGTACGAAACCAAGGTTATCAATCCAGTAGGAGCAAGGAAACACCCCAAAGGTGTAGCTAGATGAACGTTGGCAGGGCGCACTACCTGTGCCAGCAGCAACGTGGAGACCTGCACAACACAACCACAGAACTTTGTCCCCAACTTGCGATGAGGTTGTCAATCTCACCGGTTTTGCTGAAAACAAAGGATTAAACGTATCGAATGGAAGGAAGTAATAGTTTGTAGAAAGTAAACACAAGCAGTAAACCGTTTATAGATTGTATGTAAAAGAAAAGGACCAGGATCCATAGTTCACTAGAGGTGGCTCTCCTTAAGATAGATAACATGCTGGGTGAACAAATTACAGTGGGGCAATTGACAAACATCTAGAAAGCAATACATGCATATACTAATCATCTTGACTCCTTTGAGATTCGATTGGGCATTACAACATTATACATAGACCGCCATCCAACTGCATCTATGACTAATAATCCACCTTCAGGTTATCATCCGAACCCCCTCAAGTATTAAGTTGCAAGCAACACGCTTTACGAATTGCGTGTAATGTAAACAATATGATTGTTCTATGAACAAAGGATTGTTGTTTTCTCCCTAGTAGCAACATCACATCTAGTACCTTAGAGATTTCTGTCACTTCCCCAGATTACCAGAGGCATGAACCCACTATTGAGCATAAATACTAACTCTTGGAGCTATCCCATAATCAAATGACAAGGCAAGCAGACAATGAGCATCTCAGCGATCTTTTTACTTGCTATTTGCATAAGTTTTTATTGAGTATGCTTCATAGAGTGCTCATTATGGTGATGCTGCAAGTTTCCACCATGATTAGGCATGGCTTAGGCTAGCGGCCCAGGCGTTTCTCTAAGACACATACAAACTCCATGATCTTACAAGTTCCACTTTTATTTCACACCGCCAGGATCCATAAGCAAAAGAACATGATATCAACGGGGTACAAAGTACAAGTGCAATGTTGAAAGAGTTCCCCATGATACATGGTTCTGCTAATTTCAACTTATAAAGTCCAAGCATATACGCAACAAAGAAGGACCCAATGGTTCAAGTTTATTAGATGCAAAAAAGTAAGGTGTGCCATCAAGTTCATGAGAGCTTTAATCACTAGTTTTCTCATAACAAGTTTAATCCGGAAGGTAAACAAAAGCATGAATATACTTGGAATAGCATAAGATAGTAGGTAGGTATGGTGGACTCTTTGGAATAACTTGTTTTAGGGAGTTGGATGCATGAGTGGAACTCATACTTGGTTGTGGAGGCTAGCAAAAGACTGGGAGCGACAAACTAAGAGAGCAATAATGGCCATAATCATGCAGAGCGACAAAACATCATTGATCAAAGCATAAAGTGATACCACAAGTTGAAAACTAAAGGATCATAAAGGCTATGGTGACTTGAGATAGTCATAACATGGTGTGAGCATGCGCCAAGTCAACCCAAATAAAGCATCAAAGGAGAATACCACTATACTATGCTTTAATATGCTAAAATAACGCATGATTCATCCAAGGCACATTAAGCAATCTCAATCGTTTATAACAAGTCATGCTAAAACAAAAAATACTAAGCATAAAGCCAAAAAAATATCAAGCATGGCATGAGAAAGCATAGGCCACAGTCAAAAACATGCTCTTCACCACATAAGCATGAACTTTCCTACTCTTTTTCAATCCAAACCAAACTATTTGCAAACCAAAGTATGAAAGAGGGGGTCCAACCAATTTATTCAGAAAACTAAGAAAATAAAAGCAAACGAAAAACCAAAACGAAAACGAAAAAGAAGACGCTCCAAGAACAACACAACTGTGCATGAAACAATAAAAATGAAGCGTTTGGAAGAAACCTAGGATTTTTATTGATGAAGAAGGGGATGCCTTGGGCATCCCCAAGCTTTGACGCTTGTACTTCTTGGATATTTCTTGGGGTGACACGTGTGGCATCCCCAAGCTTGAGCTTTAGTCCATCCTTCATCTTATTACTCATTCCTTCATACACCTGAAATTTTTCCTTCATACAAAACTTCACACAATCTTTATTAGCAACGTTAGTGCAATCAAGATAATAAGTCTTAAGGTTCAGTTTTAACACCAAAAATTTCCATTAGAACACTAGATACTGTAGCACTTCCCTCAAAAAGCTCAATTCCCCAAAAGAACTCAAAAAGGAACCAACAAGAAGCAAATGCAAAAAATGGCAGAAATCTGTCAAAACAGACCAGCAGGTAAAGACGAATTTTTCCGAAGACCTTCTGTTGCTTAAATCAAAAGGTGTTGAACTAACGAAAGTTAGATAACAACCTGGGGCAGAAGGACAAAAATTCACGCCTCAAAAAGATATTCAGAAATTTTACACGGATGTTTATGGTGAAGCACA
Source organism: Avena eriantha (assembly GCA_910589775.1). NCBI lineage: Eukaryota > Viridiplantae > Streptophyta > Magnoliopsida > Poales > Poaceae > Avena > Avena eriantha. The sequence continues at coordinate 34,617,176 of OU342742.1, forward strand.
GAAATCTATTTTGGGACAGCAACTTTCCCAATCATTACTTCTCTCTCATTAGAGAAGTACTCTTGGCACAAAAGGCAAATAAAAGGATAAGGAGCGGTTATTATAGAGGTAATAACTTCCAAGACTCATCTAAAACTTTTGGGTTATCTCCCAATAAATACTTTTCTTAAGTTAGGCATAAGAAGGAAGAAAGAATCAAGTGTTCTCAAATGAAGAAGCATTAAGACCAAATTTCTTGCCCTTACCTCTCTTACTTTTATTCTTAACCTTAGGGAAAATATGATTATTTGGTGGAGAAGAAAGGTGCATGGTCCCCTTTCCCACATCTATTATTTCTCCAAGGAGTTCTAATAGGGACCTTCCAAGTGTAATTTGTCCTTTTCCTGCACATTCAATGACAAGATAATCAGTACAAATCATTTTCCCAAGGATCTTTGTAAACACTCCTTCAGCTATTCCAGTAGGTAATGTGGTAGCATTATTAGCAAGAGATATTTCTTTTCCTCCTTCAGTAAGCCCCCAAAGATTCAAAGATTCATATATATCTTTGGGCATAAGACAAAATTCAGAGATGATATCACAGCGGGCTTAAAAAGTTTCAGTGTTTATCTCAATCTTTACCGTGGGGAGCCACTTTGATGGTTCAAATTTATTGGAACATAAGTGTGATGCTCCCTAAGCGTATTATAGCAATCTTTTAAGCTAGTAGTGCCAGTCTCAAGAGTGTTCAATCTAGCAAATATTTTTGCGAAAGAAATATCAGTTTGGCTAGGCAAGTTGTAAGTAAGGATCAATTTCTTTATAGCATTAACAAAATCATCCTCATTACATTGGAGGAAATCTCCTCCCACAACAGCATCTAAAGCATATCTATAGCAAAGAGCAATTCCAAGGTAGAAACTGCTAAGGAACAAGCTTTGAGTCATTTTAGGCTCAGCTTTTTCATGTAGATCAGAGATTCTAGACCAAGCTTTCTTGAAGCTCTCCTCAATTCCTTGTTTAAAAGTGAAAAACATTTCCTCGGGAGACATAGTGATTGGAGCAAGGCTAGACATAGTGGCAACTTAAGATAGGAACTAATTGTTTTTTTGTGTTTTTCAAATAAGAAAGCAATCTTGTAAAACCTTATTTTTTTGATTTTTTGAATAAAAAAACAAGAAAAGAAAGCAAAACAAAAATAACAAAGTAAAGAGATTGGTTATGAGGGACTCCCCTTGTGAAGATGTCCTTGACTCCCCGGCAACGGCGCCAGAAAATATGCTTGATGGCCCAAAATATATCGAGCTCGTTGGGAAACCCCAAGAGGAAGGTATGATGAGCACAGCAGCAAGTTTTCGCTCATTACGAAACCAAGGTTATCAATCCAGTAGGAGCAAGGAAACACCCCAAAAGTGTAGCTAGCTGAACGTTGGCAGGGCGCACAACCGGTGCCAACAACAACGTGGATACCTGCACAACACAACCACACAACTTTGTCCCCAACTTGCGATGAGGTTGTCAATCTCACCGGTTTTGCTGAAAACAAAGGATTAAACGTATCAAATGGAAGGAAGTAACAGTTTGCAGAAAGTAAACACAAAGCAGTAAACAGTTTGTAGATTGTATATAAAAGAAAGGACTTGGGTCCATAGTTCACTAGAGGTGGCTCTCCTTAAGATAGATAACATGCTGGGTGAACAAATTACAGCGGGGCAATTGACAAACATCGAGAAAACAATACATGCATATACTAATCATCTTGACTCATTTGGACTTGATTGGGCATTACAACATTATACATAGACCGCCATCCAACTGCATCTATGACTAATAATCCACCTTCAGGTTATCATCCGAACCCCCTCCAGTATTAAGTTGCAAGCAACAGATTATTGCTTTACGAATTGTGTGTAATGTAAACAATACGATTGTTCTATGAACAAAGGATTGTGGTTTTCTCCCTAGTAATAACAGCACATCTAGTACCTTAGATATTTCTGTCACTTCCCCATATTACCAGAAGCATGAACCCACTATCGAGCATAAATACTAACTCTTGGAGTTGCTAGCATCTACTTGGCCAAGATAGCTACTAACAACGGAAAGCATGCAAGATCACAAATAACAAAGACATTATAGAATCAATAATCAATCTGAAATAGCATCTCAATATCCATTGGATCCCCGCAAACACAACATGCAGAATTACAAATAGATGATCTTGATCATGAACGGAGCTCACAAGATCTAAACATGAAAGCACAAAGGAGGAGAACTAGCCATCTAGCTACTACATGGACCCGTAGTCCAGAGATGAACTACTCACGCATCACACCGGATGCTTGCATGATGATGAAGAAGGCCTCTAGGGTGAATACCCCTCTCCGGCAGGGTGCCGGGAAGAGCTTCAGATCCCTCCCGATATAGGGATGGAGATGACGGTGGCTACAGACTCTTTCGTGGATTTTTGATCGGGTACTTAGGGTTTTGGTATCAGAGGAAATATATAGGTGGAAGGAGAGGCCGAGGGGGTGCTGGGGTTGGCCAGACCACCCCCTGTCGCTGGCCAGGCCTGGTCGCGCGGCCAGGTGGTGTGGCCGGCCCCCAGCCCTTCTCCGTCTCGTATTCTGGCTCCAGATGACTTCCTAAAAAATAGGCACTTTGGCTTTTGTCCCATCCAATTCCGAGCATATTCATTTTCTGACTTTCCTGGAACCAAAAACAGCAGAAAACAGGCAGATGTCACTGTGGCTCTTGTTAATAGGTTAGTCCAAGAAATCATATGAAAAGTACTCCAAAGTATGGACAAAACACAAGAAAGTAGATAAAACCAAGCATGGAACATCAAAAAATATAGATACATTTGCAATGTATCAACATCCCCAAGCTTAACTCTTGGTTGTCCTCGAGTAGGTAAGTGATAAAAAGAAAGAATAATTTTTGAGGTGACATGCACCATCATCAACTTGATCAAAGTATTTGTAAAACATTCAAGGCTGGGATCATAGTACTTCAATCATAACATGAAAGAAAAAGTTCTAGCAATAAGACAAAGAAACTATGATGCAACATGAAAAGGCACAAACAAAAGATTCATGAATAACAATGCTTTGCAAGACGTTTGTTTGTTTCACATAAAGAAAACATAGCATAATAGCATTCAGCTTATCCCTCATAGAGTAGCAAATATAAATGCATAGGACACCTTCAAAGTTCATAAGAGTGACTAGATACAAATAGTTTAAAACAAGCAATATCAAGTTATGCATCAATCAACTAGTCTTGGGACAATGCACATAGAACTAAGAATGACCACTATGCTCTCAAAGTAGGTGCATAAAGGTAGAAGGTGGAGACTCAATATAATGGTGGAAGAAAGGCCTTCATAGAAGGAAGCAGAGATTCAAGTTTCATAAAGAGCTTCCAAAAATTATGGTACTTATAGCTTTCAGCTCTCATTGCCCCTATCATAAGCATCTTGAAGTGATTAAGGTTAAAGTGAACAAACTATGGTGTACATGCGTGACGAAGTATAAGTTAGAAATCTCATGTCCCTTGCATACGAGGGCTACTCCTCATGCTACTCAAGTTTAGTCACCGGTAAGTTCTTGTCATCGTAAGTACATGTGTATCATAGAGAACCGCCAACGGGGTACCCCTTGCCCGATGATACGGAAGAATCCCCATATCAAAATGACAAGGCAAGCAGACAACGAGCATCTCAGCAATCTTCTTATTTACCATGGGAATATGGTGCTTTTTTCTCTCTTTCCTCTTTTCATAATCTTTTTTTCTTTTCTCTTTTTTTCTCAATATAGGACACTTTTTTTATAAGAAGAATCCTTCATAGACAACTCATTATGGTTACGCTGCAGGTTTCCACATGTCAGCATGGATTAGACCAGCGGCCCAGGCGTTTCTATAACACATATACATAACTCCATGGACTTACAACCCCCCTTTCGTTTCACACCGACGACATCCATAGACAAAAGAGCATGATATCAAATAGGTACAAGTACCAGTGCAATGTTGAAAGCGTTCCCCATGACAGCATGGTTCTGCTAACCTCAACTTATAAAGCGCAAGCATATACGCAAAAAAGAAGGACCCAATGGTCCAAGTTTATTAGATGCAAAAAAGTAAAGTGTGCCATCAAGTTCGTGAGAGCTTTAATCACTAGTTTTCTCATAATAATCTGGAAGATAAACAAAAGCATGAATATACTTGGAATAGCATATGCTAGTAGGTAGGTATGGTGGACTCTTTGGAATAACTTGGTTTAAGGAGTTGGTTGCATGAGTGGAACTCATACTTGGCTGTGGAGGCTAGCAAAAGACTGGGAGCGACAAACTAAGAGAGCAATAATGGCCATAATCATGCAGAGCGACAAAACATCATTGATCAAAGCATAAAGTGATACTACAAGTTGAAAACTAAAGGATCATAAAGGCTTATGGTGACTTGAGATAGTCATAACATGGTGTGAGCATGCGCCAAGTCAACCCAAATAAAGCATCAAAGGAGAATACCACTATACTATGCTTTAATATGCTAAAACAACGCATGATTCATCCAAGGCACATTAAGCAATCTCAATTGTTTATAACAAGTCATGCTACAGCAAAGAATACTAAGCATAAATCCAAAACAATATCAAGAATGGCATGAGAAAGCATAGGCCACAATCAAAAACAAGCTCTCTTTACCACTTAAGCATGAACTTTCCTACTCTTTTCCAAACCAAACCAAACTATTTGAAAACCAATGTAGGAAAGAGGGGGTCCAACCAATTTATTCAGCAAACTAAGCAAATAAAGCAAACGAAAAACCAAAACAAAAACGAAAAAGAAGACGCTCCAAGAACATCACAACTGTGCATGAAAAAATAAAAATGAAGCGTTTGGAAGAAACCTGGGATTTTTATTGATGAAGAGGGGGATGCCTTGGGCATCTCCAAGCTTTGACGCTTGTACTTCTTGGATATTTCTTGGGGTGACACGCTTGGCATCCCCAAGCTTGAGCTTTAGTCCATCTTTCATCTCATTACTCATTCCTTCCATACACCTAAATTTTTTCCTTCATACAAAACTTCACACAATCTTTATTAGCAACATTAGTGCACTGAAGATAATAAGTCTTTAAGGTTCAGTTCTAACACCAATAAACTTCCATTAGAACACTAGCTACTGTAGCACTTCCCTCAAAAAGCTCAATTCCCCAAAAGAACTCAAAAAGGAACCAACAAGAAGCAAATGCAGAAAATGGTAGAAATCTGTCAAAACAGACTAGCAGGTAAAGACGATTTTTTTCGAAGACCTTCTGTTGCTCAAATCAAAAAGTGTTGAACTAAATAAAGTTAGATAACAACCTGGGGCAGCATCACAAAGATTCATGCCTCAAAAGGACATACAGAGATTTTACACGAATTTTTACGGTGAAGCACAGAAATCTGTTTCGGGACAGCAACTTTCCCAATCATTACTTCTCTCTCATTAGAGGTTACTCTTGGCACAAAAAGCAAATAAAAAGGATAATTACTGAAGTAATAACTTCCAAGACTCATCTAAAACTTTTGGGTTATCTCCCAGTAAGTACTTTTCTTTAACGCCTTTAAGTTAGGCTTGATAGTTTGAGAAGATGCTCACATAAGAAATATGAATTAAAGTAAAAGAGAGTATCAAGAAGAAAATTCAAAACACATTTAAGTCTAACCCACTTCCTATGCATAGGAATCTTGTAAGAAAATAAATCAAAGAAGCGCATAGTAACAAGAATGTGTAGATAAAACAAGAGCAACTTCAAAACTTTTAGCACATAGAGAGGAGTTTCGGTACCATGAAAACTTCTACAACCATATTTCCCTCTCTCATAATTTTCAGTAGCCTCATGAATAAACTCAAAAATATAACTATCACATAAAGCATGGCTTTCATGATCTACAAGCACTAGAGCTTTATTATAAACATTTTCGAAAGAATCCTCGGGAACATGACATTCGTCCTCCTTTGGTAACCATGGGGGACAATCATATAATGTAAGGGGTAAAGAGTTACTCTAATTATAAGGTAGGGATGGGTAGATCCATTCTTCCTCCTCTTGATCATCACTCTCCTCCTCTTTTTCATCCAATGAGCTTCCATTTTCAGCAATTTCTTCTTCCATAGGCTCCTGCAAGGCATTAGTCTCTTCCATTGGTGGAGAGCATCTATTAAGATATTCAAGAATATAGCCATTTTCTACCTTGTAATTATCAAAGCAAAATTTAAGTATATCATAAACCTCATATTTATAAGGTGAATCATCAATATTTTCAAGCAAACTAGCAAGTTCAAATGCACCCTTCCAATCAATAAATTCTTCAATTTGTTCCACATCATAAAAGTCATAATTCCCTTTAACATAAGAAGATATGGTAACATTATCATTATACTCACATTGAAAAGGGAGGTGTTTATACCTCCTACAGCGACAAGATTTATCAAAGCAAGAAGTAACATTATAAGTAGAGCACACGTTTATAGCAATGGTATACAATTTATCAATTTGTTCCCATAAGTGTTTTCCTTTTTGTGACAAGCGGTGTTCCTTATAATAATATTTTTGTTCTTCCCAGAACCCACCATGCCAATAAGATTCAGTTTCAAAGAAACCAACCATTGATAGAAAGCATGATAAAGCAAGACAATAACAGACCAATGAAAATAACAACTATAGTAGGAACTAATTTTTGTGTGTTTTTGATAAAGAAACAAGCAAACAAAGCAAAAGTAAACTAAGCAAAACAAAAATAACAAAGTAAAGAGATTGGTTATGAGGGACTCCCCTTGTGAAGATGTCCTTGACTCCCCGGCAACGGCGCCAGAAAAAGTTTGATGGCGCGTGGTTGACGTCGGAGCTTCTTCTTCTTCAGTCCCCGGCAACGGCGCCAGAAAAAGTTGTTGATGACCCAAATATATCGAGCTCGTTGGGGAACCCCAAGAGGAAGGTATGATGAGCACAGCAGCAAGTTTTCCCTCAGTAAGAAACCAAGGTTATCAATCCAGTAGGAGCAAGGAAACACCCCAAAGGTGTAGCTAGCTGAACGTTGGCAGGGCGCACTACCGGTGCCAGCAGCAACATGGAGAGCTGCACAACACAACCACAGAACTTTGCCCCCAACTTGCGATGAGGTTGTCAATCTCACCGGTTTTGCTGAAAACAAAGGATTAAACGTATCGAATGGAAGGAAGTAACAGTTTGCAGAAAGTAAACACAAAGCAGTAAACAGTTTGTAGATTGTATGTAAAAGAAAGGACCGGGGTCCATAGTTCACTAGAGGTGGGTCTACTTAAGATAGATAACATGCTGGGTGAACAAATTACAGCGGGGAAATTGACAAACATCGAGAAAGCAATACATGCATATACTAATCATCTTGACTCCTTTGGAACTTGATTGGGCATTACAACATTATACATAGACCGCCATCCAACTGCATCTATGACTAATAATCCACCTTCAGGTTATCATCCGAACCCCCTCCAGTATTAAGTTGCAAGCAACAGATTATTGCTTTACGAATTGCGTGTAATTTAAACAATATGATTGTTCTATGAACAAAGGATTGTTGTTTTCTCCCTAGTAGCAACAACACATATAGTACCTTAGAGATTTCTGTCACTTCCCCAGATTACCAGAGGCATGGACCCACTATCGAGCATAAATACTAAGTCTTGGAGTTGCTAGCATCTACTTGGCCAAGAATAGCTACTAACAACGGAAAGCATGCAAGATCACAAATAACAAAGACATGATAGAATCAATAATCAATCTGAAATAGCATCTCAATATCCATCGGATCCCCGCAAACACAACATGATAGATGATCTTGATCATGAACGGAGCTCACAAGATCTAAACATGAAAGCACAAAGGAGGAGAACCAGCCATCTAGCTACTACATGGACCCGTAGTCCAGATATGAACTACTCAGGCATCACACCGGAGGCTTGCATGATGATGAAGAAGGCCTCCAGGGTGAATTCCCCTCTCCGGCAGGGTGCCGGGAAGAGCTTCAGATCCCTCCCGATCTAGGGATGGAGATAACGGCGGCTACAGACTCTTTCGTGGATTTTTGATCGGGTACTTAGGGTTTTGGTATCGGAGGCAATATATAGGCGGAATGTGAGGCCGAGGGGGTGCTGGGGTCGGCCAGACCACCCCTTAGCGCGGGCCAGGCCTAGCCGCGTGGCCAGGTGGTGTGGCCGGCCCCCAGCCCTTCTCCGTCTCGTATTCTAGCTCCAAATGACTTCCGGAAAAATAGGCACTTTTGCTTTTGTCCCGTCCAATTCCGAGAATATTCATTTTTTGACTTTCCTGGAACCAAAAACAGCAGAAAAGAGGCAGTTGTCACTGTGGCTCTTGTTAATAGGTTAGTCCAAGAAATCATATGAAAAGTACTCCAAAGTGTGGACAAAACACAAGAAAGTAGATAAAACCAAGCATTGAACATAAAAAATTATAGATACATTTGCAATGTATCAGAGGCCATTGTGCTTCTAAACTTTAAGAATAGTTCCTGGTAGAAACAGATCGAAATATATGAACCTCGGGGGATCCGGGGGATTATATATTACGAATTTTTTCAACAAAAGGAAGGTACTGGTAGAAAACGGGTCGGAGACAGGCTCGGGGTGGCCACACCCCCTGGTGGCGCAGCCAGGTGGGCCCACACCACGGGATGGTGTGAGCCACCCGGGCTCCATTTTCGTCCCTCTTCCTACTCATTGTTTTCCATGTTAGATAAAAACTGCAAAAATATAAATTGACAGATTTTCCGCGGACCTTTTCTTACTAGAACTCTTACCTATTCGAAAACAGACTCTGTAGGTCTCTGAACTTGGCATTGAATAAATTCTTCTAGAATCACCGCTTGAATAACATCAATATCTTCATCTTTATACACATATTGTTTGAGTCATTTAACCATTCACCATCTTAACACCATTTTCTCCTATAACCTGGAAATTTATTTCACACAAAACTTCACACAATTTTTATTAGCAACATTAGTGTAAGCGAGGTAATAGACCTTTTAAGTTCAATTTCAACTGAAAACCATCAAAACATAAGCTACTTTAGCAACTCCTTCTGAAAGGCCAAAAAGGAATTCAAAAAGGAAATCGATATAAGAAGCAAATGCAAGAGTAGCAAAAATCTGCCAAAACAGACCAGCAGGTAAAGATCAATTTTTTCGAAAATCTTTTGTTGCTCCAATCAAAAAGTTCAAAACTAATGAAAGTTAAATAAGAACCTGGGGTATGCACACACAAAAATTACAAATCAGTACGACGTTCTGGGATTTTTCACGATTTTTTAAAGTGAAGCACAAAAATCTATTTCGGGATAACAACTTCTCCAAATATTACTTCTCTCTCATTAGAGGTTGATATTGACACAAAAACCAAACAAAATGATAAGGAGAGGTTATACCAGAAGTAATAACTTCCAAGACTCAAATGACCAAAAACAAACTGAAAGTAAAAATATATTGGGTTGTCTCCCAAAAAGCTCTTTATTTATAGCCATTAAGATGGGCATGATAATTTCAATGGTGCTCACATAAGAATATGAATTGAAGTAAAAGAGAGCATCAAGAAGCAAAAATACACATGTTTAAGTCTAACCCACTTCCAATTCAAGGGAATTTTGTAAGAAAATAGATTGTTGAAACCAGAGGCTGCTGGCATAGGAAGGCAAAACAGGTGCAACATAAAGACTTTCAGCATAAAGCGAGGGAACTTAATATTATTGAGATGCATTAGAACAATCTTCCCTCTCTCATAATAACTTTCAGCGTCATGCATAAATTTAATGATATAACTATCACATGAACCATTGTAGCAATGATCACTTATTCTAACAGAAAACACAGGGATACTAGCTCTCATAACACTACTTTGTGAAACAATATTAGAAGTATCCTTACAGAGGATAGTGTGTCCATCTTCTACATATTTAGTGATAAAGTCTTTCACATTTGCTATTACAGGTCCAGCAGCTATTTGTTCATCAGGTTCAACAGCTTTATTTGTACTTTCATTTACCACACTAGCTATCATAGAATGTTACTTTATCTTAACTGGGAAAGGCATTTTCTCAATGTAAGGTTCAGGTAAAATATGATTAGCAGTATAAACTTCGGAATCTCTTGCAGGAACACAATTAGCAATATCTTTATAAGGTTCATGATACTTATTCCACTTCTTTTTAGGAATTTCAATATAAGAAGCAAAAGCTTTAAAATAACTTGTAATAGCTTGAGAGTCTAGACCATAAGCATTACTAATATTATGAAAGTCATCAGTTCCCATAAAAGATTTAATGCATTCATAATCATAATTTAGACCTGACTTTCTTCCTTTATCATTCTCCCATGCTTTAGCATTGTCTTGAATATGGTCTAGAAGATCCCATTTAGCTTCTTCTTCCATGCGTGTAAATGATCTAGCACAAGAAGCATCCAATAGATCCTTATCATTAAGAGAAAGCCTTGCATGAAAGTTATTGATAATAATATTGTTGGGGAGCTCATGAATAAGACATTTGAGCATTCGTAACTTCAATCTCCCCAAAGCTTGAGTTGTACTCTCTCCATCATGAGGCCAAAAGTTGTATATTTGATTCCAATCTTTATGAATCTCACTAGGAGGATAAAATTTTGAATAAAAGAGGGGTACTACTTCCTCCCATTCAAGAGCTTGACCATTCTTCAGCAGCTTGTACCATTCCTCGGCTCTTCCTTTCAGTGATAATGAGAATAACTTCTTCTTGACTTGATTTGTTGTAATACATGCACACTTGAACAACCCGCATAATTCATGTATAAAGAGCAAATGATCACCGGGATGGACAGTTCCATCTCCAAAATAGTAGTTATCCATAACACGATCAACAATTCTTGTATGTTTTTTAAAAGTATCGTTTTTAGCAGGTGGTGGTTCATCTACTACCTTAGCAGTGGTAGTAGCATTACGAAATAAGAAACTAAGTAAATTATCCATATTGAAATAAAGTAACTAACAGAAGTAAACAATACTCACAGTAGAAGTTTCCTTAACCAGTTCCACTCTCCAATAGCGCTTCACTCCCCGGTAACGATGCCAGAAAATAGTCTTGATGACCCACAAGTATAGGGAGTGTATCGCAGTATTTTTAGTAAGTAAGAGTGTCAAACCCAACGAGGAGCAGAAGGTGTTGACGAGTGGCTTGGAGAAGAAATTCTCTGTAAATACTTAGCAAACGGATTTTTAGGGGTTTTGATAATGCATATAAATAAAGTACGAGTAAATAAGAGACAATAATAATAAACGCAGCAAGTGGCCCAATCCTTTCTTTAGCAAAGGACAAGCTGGTTGTATTACTTAAGATGACCAAACGTTCTCAAGGACACGTGGGAATATCATCAACTACTTTCGCTTCATATAGTTGATTAATCTTCTTTAGTTTGATAAGTGTTGTGTGGGTGAACATGTGCTAATGTACTGACCTTCCTAGGACTAATACATACTTGTGATTATACCCCTTGCAAGCATCCGCAAGTACAAGAAAGTAATTAAGATAAAAACCTAACCACAAATTTAAACTCTGAGATCCTACACTCCCTTGTGCAAAGGTTTCCTAACGGGGGTTTAGGTTTCTGTCACTCCGGCAACCACTACGATTAGTAGCCAATTACACAATGCATACCCCTAGGCCCATAAAGGTGAAGTGTCATGTAGTCGACGTTCACATGACACCACTAGAAGAATAACACCACAACTTAAATAACAAACTATTGAATCTTTCTCAACACAATTCCACTACTAATAACATGACTTCTCCCATGTCCTCAAGAACTAAACGAACTACTCACAAGACATCATATGGATCAAGATCAGTGATGAAATAATGATAAGTAACAATCTGAACATAACAATAATTCAATGGTTCCACTCAATAGCATCAACTACAACAAGTAATCAATATTGGGAAAGTTTCCCCTAAGACTATGCAAGATTCAACCCAATTGTTACAGCAGTACGGAGTGGTGATGATGGTGCTGGTGGAGATGATGATGATGATCCCGATGAAGTCCAGCTTGATGGTGGTGTTAATGGGGACGTTCTCCCCTCTCCGGGAAGGAATTTCCCCGACAGATTTCTACCTGCCGGAGAGCTCTTTCACTCTCTATAGTTTTCCACCCCGGAGAGGCGGCGGAATCTTTCTGTGGTTGCTCCTCGAGTCTTAGGGTTTTGGGAGGATAATATACGCCAAAGAGCAGAGCCAGAGGTGGGCCAGGGTGGACACACCACTTGGTGGCGCAGCCAAGGGTGGACCGCGCCAGGGGGTGGTGTGGGCCCCCTATGGCCCATCTCCGCTCCCCCTTCTGGCATCCTTTGTCTTCTAGAAAATATGATTTTCCATATATTTTCTGGGATTTTCTATCTTCGCGAATTTCGCCTCCAAACGGTGCCTTTTCCATCAGAATCCTGACTTCAGCAATCCATCCTCCAAAAGTCATCAACCATGCAAAAACAGATGAAATAATATAAGTATCATCTCTTAATATGAAATATATCAATGAATAACAGTAAATTATGATATAGAATAGTGATGCAAAATGGACGTATCAGGCATCGATATCTATACGACCGCAGCTATACGGACGGAATTTTTATTCCCGCCGTATAGTTGGTCGTTAAACTCTATGTGCCTTCGAAGAATTTTTTTTGATGCAAAGATAACTACACGACTGGAGCTATACGGCCAGAATTTTTTATTCCCGCCGTATAGTTGGTCGTTAAACTATCAGTAAACATCAAAAAAATTATATTTCTTTGAGGATACCTTCTTATCCCATAACTTAGCAAAATACCTAGTTTTTAACAGAAAAATGACAGTAAAAACTGTTGACCAACATTAGCATATCAAAAGCAAAATTTTAGCTTCTGCAAATAGAAAACTCAAGCTTTTATTCTTATTATTATTCTCTATTTCTTCAATCGACGTTTCTACTACTTTTTGACAGCTGCATCTTTACGGGCGCGCTTCCACAAAATGGCTATGAAAAAGTGGTAGGAATGCGATGAACTTCTTATTCTTTATTCTACTAAATTGACGAAAATGGGTTGACTCCTATCAAGCATTTATTAAGAATGGTTGAAGAACTCAACCTCTTCTCTCTTCTCGAATTCTTACCTTCGGTTACCCCTTATCAATGGCACTTACCACGTGAACTCGTTTTGTCCGTGGAACATATCTTTCTCCTGCTTCTAGCTTCTTTGGAAAATACCGGATGATTTTAGCATCATAAACATTAAAGATTATCTTCCCTTCTGCACAATCTACTGATGCACCTGCAGTACTAAGGAAGGGTCTTCCAAGTATTATAGATAATCTTTCATCTTCTGGCATTTCAAGAATAATAAAATCAGTGGGAATAACATGTTCATCTATCCTAAGTAAGACATCCTCAATCATACCAACGGGTTGTTTAGTGGACTTGTCAGCCATCTGTAAAATCATAGTAGTAGGAGAATACTCCCCTAATCCTAACCTTTTATAGAGGGAGTATGACATTACACTAACTCATGCTCCTAGATCACACAAGGCATTGTGAATATCAGTTTTACCTATTGAGCATGAAATAGTTGGTATTCCAGGATCTCCAGACTTAGACAACAACTTCCCATTAGCAGGATAGCTAGTTACCATGGCAACAGTTTCAGTTATTTCTTTCTTTCTACTAAGAATATCACGAAGGAATTTACCATAAGTAGGAACTTTGATTGCATCCGCAAATGGAATTTCTAGACGAAGGTCACTAAGTGCCTTTATAAAATAATTATAAATTACCTCATTCGGTGCTTTCTTTTTTCGATCAGGATAAGGAAGCCTTTTCTCACTCGACTTACTCTTGTCCTACCTTTTTTTGGGGGTAAGGTTCTTTTGTTGCTTTCTTTTGCTGTTGCTTATTTCTTTTCTTCTTTTCTACTACAACAACTTCATATTCCTTACTTGTTTCTTTATCTTCTCTTGGATCAACCGTCTCTACATCAGAGTCATAGTGATCATCTTGTGCATCATTTTGGTCCCCCTTGGTCTAGTCTTGCATCTTAATTTCATCTTGAGGATCCACCAATGTATCATCTTCTTAGCTTGCTTCAAGCAAGGCTTTTTCCTTGCACTCTTTTTCAGCTTCCTATTCTGGTGGTCCTAAGGGTCCTGTAACAACTACACTCCTTCTTGTGACAACATTAGCAAAAACAGGAATATCTTTGTCTTCACGAAGAAAATTTTGATAACCAGATGCTATATGCTCACACTGGGTTTCAATCATACTAAGATATTATGAAATAATTTTATTTCTTGGCCTATCTCATCATAATTTTCCGTGAGTTCTGCCAAAATCTTTTTATGTTTTTGGAAATGCCTATGCAAGTTATTATGAGATTTCACTTGTCGATGTTTTAATTCTTGAAAAACTTTTCTAGTTTCATCTTCTTCAGTAAAAACTTGGAACAAATCTTCTTTGGTTTCCTTAGCAAGTTCAGAAGGTATACCTTTTTCTTTCATAGTTTGCGTACCTCAGGCATAAGATCAGGAGTTATCCGAAGTATCCCTTTTTCAGCTTAGTGCCAAAATCAGGATTATATAAAGAATCATTCTTAGCCCTAGTAGACATTAATTCTAAACATTCTTTAATAGTTAAAGTATTTATTGATCCTCATGCTAAGAAGTCAAGTAACTCTCTACAATAAGTATTGAGACCATGGTAAAATAGATGGCACATTGTTAGTTTAGAATAGCCATGATTAGGAATACTATTGATCATTCCAAAGAAACTTTCCTAGGCTCGTGGGTAGTTTTCTCCCACGTTCTGACTAAAATTGCCTATGTTCTTTCTTAGTTCAGTTACCTTTTTAAAAGGAATAAACCTGTTTATGAATTTAGTAATGCAGTTTTCCAACATTTAATGTAATGGTGAGGGAGAGAGTATAACCAGTCTAGAGCTTTACCTTTAAGAGACCATCGAAATAATTTAAGACGAGAGAAGTCTCTGGGCAAACCTTTTGGTCAGAGCGATGTTATCACATCATCGAATTCTCTAATGTGTCTTCCTGGGTCTTCATCTTTCCTTCCACTGAAAGCTTTTTCCTGCAAAATTTTAATGGTTCCACCATCAAATCGATATTCTCTAACTCTAGGATTAGGGAATTCTATTGGTTATTTAAGAAATTCAGAACTTGGAGCACTGTATTCCCTTAGAGTTTTGTCAGGTTTCATAGGAGTCGTCTTGTAAATAGACATAATTTCCATAATATCACTCAGGTTTTCAACTTCAACTTTATTTGATCTTAAAAGTTTTTCAATAATTTATTCGCGCCATTGAGCAGGTACGCGCTCAATATAATCTGGCAAGTAGGTCCTACCAAAGCGTGTAGACCCTTTGTCTCCTAAGGAGAACATTTTATAGTAGCAACACCTGAAATGTCAAAAGACAAACACTTAACGCTTAGCTCCTCGGCAACGGCGCCAGAAAATAGCTTGATATCTGCAAGAGCATAGATCGTTTGTAGCTAGTTTCGAAGTTCAGATATCGATCCCACAGGGAGCCCAAAGGTAAGTGTTTATTGGTGAACTCTCTGTCACATCCGAAGTTGTCATAGGTCTTCGAGTGAATTGACTGCAAGTGTTGAAATAAGAATGGGGTTTTGATTAAATGCGATGGATTTAAATAAAACTAAAATGTAAACTTCAGAAATATAAAGCATAAAAATAAAGAACGACTTTGCTTGTTTGTTATTTCCTGCAAACGATGAAAGAAGGCGCAGGGAGATCCAGTTCATGGTGATAGTGACTGTGCCAGGTGGACGAGTGGTAAATGTAACAATTATAATCTTATAGATATATGTGTAGACGAGTAACCCATAATTAGCCGGAACTCCTCTTGGTAGATTTCATCCCAACTTCAATAATCCTACTATCCTTCTACCAAAACCATGGTCAGATACTAGACGATTAAGACCCTTCAGGTTGCTTAGCGATTAAGCTCCTTGGATCGGACTAATGCAATAAGCATAGTGGTTAATCGTTATCCTCGAGTCAACTAGCTTTCCATTGATATCCCCGTGTCACCCGAGGGTCACCGGTCCACTAGTGTACAAGATCTTATCTGTGTAGAACAAGGTATCATGTTGTCTGGGCCCTTAATTGGACAACAAGCATTAGGCATCCCACAGATAGTCAAGCACACATAATCTAGCAATTAGAATCAATCACAAACTAGCGGAAAATATATGAAGGCACATCACATTTCACCAATCCCCTACATCTCCCACACCCAAGGGAATTACTCACACATGAGAGAAGAACAGACCATCAATATAATTGAATAAAGGGAATTCGTCTTTGTATTACCGTGGAGATCCACAATAAGAATAGAAAAATATCCAACACAATTCAAGATGGGAAGAAACAATCTCAAACCCTAGTCTTGCAAGGTGGAGATCCCTTTCTGTCTCAAGTACGAGTAGTGGCTATGGGGTGTATTGGCTAAGAGGTCGAAGATCGTGGAGCGAGAAGAAGAATGTCTTCTCTGGATCCCTTCTTTCTCCCTTCTGGATGGTGTGGCGGCTGCTGTGTTGTGTTTTCATCCTCCATCCCTTCACGGAAGTTATCCCTTTTGACAAGACAGAGGCGGCAAACACTATACGGCGGGAACTATACGGCCGGAAAAATATTCCTGTTGTATAGTTGCTTGTTAAAGCTTCTGTTGACTCCACTTGCGTGCTTCCAAAGTGAGACTCGCTTGTTTTCCCCAAAATATTGTGTTTCTCTAGTTAAATCCTCCTGTTGACGTTCAGACCCTAAAACACAGATTAAAACCAAGTTTTCTTTGCTACCGAAGTATTAGTGTTAGGTAAAGCCAGAAAACAATCAAATCCGGGAGAAAACCATCAAATAAAGCCATAAAAAATGTGTTGAATCTCACAACTATCATACCTAAAACCCAAAAACACCCTTTTACACAATACTCACATTTTATCTTGTTACTTAGAACTTTATTTAGCATTTCTATCATAATATTTATTTCAATAGTTATTAGACTTCAAACTCCTGCTCTCTATGGGATCGATATCTTTATTTCGAAACTAGCTACAAAGGATCTGTGCACTTGTAGTCATTAAGCTATTATCTGGCGCCTTTGTCGGGGAGCTAAGCGCTATAGGTCTTTTAGTTTTTGCTTATTTATTTTTGTCTTGCTAAATTTTGTTTAGAGCTATAGTTTCCACCAACATGATGGAGTTTTAGTATATGACTAGTGCTAACCCACTCAACTACTTTAGGAAGCCCTATGATATTTATAAAAGAGAAAAATCCAATGAGAAGACAAGGGGGTTTGAAATAAATCCTCTACTACTTGGTATTCTACATAAGAAGCAATTTACTGGAGATGAAGAAGATCTTGATCCATATGAGCATATTGCATGTTTCAAAGATATATGTGGCACTTTTATATTGACGGGATATACCACTGATGAGGTAAGGGTTAAACTTTTTAGTCAAACTTTGACTAGTTCAGCTCTCTCATGGTATAGATCTCTACCCCCTGAAGCCACTACTACTTGGGATAATCTAGCCTGTGAATTTCTAGCAAAATATTACCCATTATCAAAATCTTTTGGAATCAGGCGTCTTATGATGACTTGGAGGAATCGCTCTAATGAAGGAATAGTAAGAGCTTATATCAGATTTAAAGATTTACTACGTCTATGTCCTGATCAT
This sequence comes from Avena eriantha, assembly GCA_910589775.1. Lineage (NCBI taxonomy): Eukaryota > Viridiplantae > Streptophyta > Magnoliopsida > Poales > Poaceae > Avena > Avena eriantha. The sequence continues at coordinate 34,634,966 of OU342742.1, forward strand.
GATTTACATCAATGGTATTTATTGCATATCTTTTATGGCGGTTTAATTGAACCTAATAAAATTGAACTAGACTCTTTCGCGGAAGGAGCCTTTATGAATCTTCCTATACCTAAAGCTTGGGCTTTACTTAATAGAATTCATGATCAAAGAGTTTCATGGAATTTTGGTCTAGGAAGTGAAGGAGGCATAGAAATAAACATGATTGTATTCATGACTATAATAAAAAAAGGCCATGTTAAAGAATTATCTAAAGAACTTTATTTGGATTCAGATCTTGTGTTGCAAGTTGTTAAAGCTTTTATAGAACATATAAAAGCTCCAAAAGAGGGTCCGGTCAAGTATGATCCACCACCCGAACCTGAGAGAAAAGAGAAGATAAAGCAACACTAGCCTCCCTAGAACCAGTTCATGAGATGCATTTCCCTAACACTGCATAAAAGCATATTCTTGAATATGAATAGATCAAAGCAGTACAAGAGAAGAAGGAAGAAGAACGTGTGCCAGAAGTCATGGAACATCTGGAAGAAACCAAATATGAAGAGATAACCAAGGAAGCAATTATGGCTATGTACGCACATTGTAACATAGTTGAACTTGATGAAGAGACTTCCGTATTGGTTGAAGGTAAAATGAAGGTAAAAGATGTGGGTAAGCCTATTCTTCCCTGTATATTTAAAGAAACCTCGCATTATGGTTTATGTGATCTTGACATCGAAGTTAATGTTATATCTTATGATTTCTACTTAGAAGTAAAAGAAGAAATAAAACCGGCTACCATTGAAAATACTGATATGACAATTATGTTAGCCAATAAAAATCTTAGAATTCCAATGGGAGTAGTTGAAGATGCAACTATCACAATTGGCAACAAAAACTTTCCTATCGATTTTGTAGTTGTTGATATGCCAACTGACACTCTTTGCCCAATTATATTTGGAAGGAACTTTTTGGGTGATATAGGTGGCTATGTTAATTTCAAGAAGGAGATTGTGTCTCTTAAGCTTGGGGGAGCGGAAAATGAATTCCACTTTTCCAAATTTAAAGACAGGCATCCACAAATATAAGAAAAAGAGGAAGAGAGAACTATTGAGGAAATGGCGGCTCTTTTCTTTAGTAATCAAGAAGAAGAAATAAATGAAAATCCAAATTACGAAGAGATAGTTATGGAGGACAAGTCCCTGGGAGAACTAGAAGACGGATTTGATTCACTTCCTATTATGGGACCTCCAACTGATGAGGCTTTTGAAGAGTTAGAAAAGAGAGGGGACAAGGAACTACCACCCCCAGAATTGAAGACTCTACCAGATAATCTTAAATACAGGTTTCTAGATGATACAAATAAATTTCCTGTGTATTATTAGTGCTAAAATTTCAGGAGAAGAAGAAGAACTCATCGAGATACTTAAGGAGCATCGCAAGGCCTTTGGGTACTCAATGGATGACTTGAAGGGCATCAGTCCCATGATAGTCGTCCATCAAATATTCATGGAAGAAGGCGTTAAACCAGTTGCAAAATTTATAGAAGATTGAAGCCTGAAATGAAGGAAGTGCTAAGACAACAAATTGTACGCCTACTGGACGCAAGTATAATCTATCCTGATAAAGAAAGTGAATGGGTCAGTCTTGTTCATCGTGTCCCTAAGAAGGGTGGTTTTACTGTTGTTCCTAATGAAAATAATAAATTGATACCTACTAGAACTATTGTTCGGCATAGGATGTGCATAGACTTCAGGAAATTAAATAAAGAAACTAGGAAAGTTCACTATCCTTTACCGTTCATAGATCAAACTTTAGAAAGGTAAGCAAACCATACTCATTTTTGCTACTTCGTCGGATACTCTGTTTTTTCTCAAATCGTTATTCATCCGGATGACCAACTTAAAACAACTTCCATTAGTCCTTATGGTTTACATCCTTACCGATGTATGCCTTTTGGTTTATGTAATGCTCCAGCTACTTCAAAGATGCATGACTGCTATTTTTTCAGATTTTATAGAACTTATAATGGAAGTATTTATGGATGACTTTTCTGTCTATGGAACTTCGTTTACTAGTTCCTTGGATAATCTCAAAAGAGTCTTGCAGCATTGTGAAGAAACTAATCTTGTTCTAAACTAGGAGAAGTGCCATTTTATGGTCAAAGAAGGTATAGTCCTTGGACACAAGGTATCAGGTAAGAGAATTGAAGTGGACAGAGCCCAGGTTGAGGCAATAGAGAGAATGCCACAACCTAGGGATATTAAAGGCATAAGGAGCTTCCTTGGTCATGTGGGTTTTTATAGAAGGTTCATTAGAAATTTCTCTGAAATATCTAAACCTTTGACTAACCTCCTGCAAAAGGGAGTAAGATTTAATTTTGATGATAAATGTCTTGAAGCCTTTGACAAACTCAAAAATGCTTTATCCCGTGCTCCTATTATTAAACCACCTATCTGGGATACAACCTTTGACTTAATATGTGAAGCTAGTGATGATGTTGTAGGAGTAACTCTTGACAACACATTGGTCGCAAATTTAATATTATACATCATGCTAGTAGAACTCTTAATGGTGCTCAAAAGAATTACCCTAAGGAAGAAAGGGAACTTTTTGCTATATTTTTCTCTTGTGATAACTTTCGTTCCTATATAGTTGATGCAAAGGTAAGAGTTCACACGGATCATGATGACTTAAAAGAACTCCTTGAGAGGAAATACCATAAGCTAAGACTGATCCGTTGGATTCTTTCACTTCAATATTTTGAGTTACAAATCATGCAGAGGCAAGAAATAAATATGTTAGATGCAGCGTCCATGTTTGCCCAGCAAGACACCAATCTTGTCGAGAGGAACTTTAGTCCTGGTGGTTTTCATTTATAAGAATTATTCAATGAACTAAGGTCAATTCCTCCAAGAGAAAAGGAGTCTTTGTTGCTGGAGGAACTTTTCATCCCTGAATAAGCAAACGGTAAGTGCAAGGTAAGTGTTCTTACCCAAATAAGTAATTTGTTTTCACAGGTTTTACTTTCAAATTTTTTGCCTTTGAATTCCTTATGTTTTTCTGAAGCTTTAGAGGGTTTTTACCAACTATACAGGTAGAACTATACGACCGGAGAGGAAGTTCCCGGCATATAGTTGGTCATTAAACTCTATGTATCATCGTCGTGAAATTGTTTTCGATATTAGAGACTATACGGTCGCAAATATGCGACCAGAGCCAAAATTTCGGCCGTATAATTGGTCGTTAAACTCTCAGATACTTTTGATTTTTGGTGTCTGTATCTATACGGTCGCAACTATATGACCGGAGCAAAAATCCCGGCCGTATAGTTGTTGTTAAACTCTTAGATACTTTTGATTTTTGGTGTATGTATATATACGGTCGCAACTGTACAACCGGAGTCAAAATTCTAGCCGTATAGTTGGTCGTTTAACTCTCAGATATTTTTTGTTTGACTTTTCGCTTGTCATAAAAAACATTATTTTCGGTTTTGAGTCGTGATTTAATCGACCTGGGCTCGAGATATTTTGAAATATCTGCCCGGAACCAACTATACGGCCGGAGCTATATGGGCCACGCACATATAGTTGGTCGTTACGCGGCAGGACACTTCCAAATCCGTGATTTCTTTCCCTGTTTCGTTAAGATTCTTTTCTTGGGCGACAATTTGGTGTTTCTTGCAAGTTTTACCGACCTCTGACCCTCCTTATATACTGCCATTGTCTCTCTCTAACCATAATCTCCAGAAACCAATCTAGCAATGCGCTATCCCTTCCCAGGCCGTGGGAAACCTATGGGGCTCATTGCTCCTTCTAGGGACCACTCTAGCAGTCTGTCCATGGAGGACGATGACGAGGAGGTGAAGAGGTTTATCCCGAGGTACAAGGAGTACGTCAAGCCAAGCTACTTCTTCAATGATTCTGATGATGACATGGTTGACGTCTACATCCGCCTTGATGTCTATGATCCACCAGAGATTGATTGGGCGGCAATGAAGAAAGAAAAACAAGAGAGAGAAGATCGCAAGCCGCATGGAAAAGGGCATGTGGAGATGGTCAAGTTCATCACCATGGATCCAAGGCCGCACAAGCGTAAGGAATTATCTAATATTGGTGCAGGTGCTAGCAAGGGAGCGAATGCACCACTCTTGAAGCCAACCATTGGAGCTCATATGAAGGTTAAGCCTCAAGAGGAGTGGAGGTATGGTGTCCACTTCCCCGATCCATCCATTATGGATGAGGAAGAAGAAGCTATCCCCAGGACCAAGGATCGCGTACGAGCACTGGAGATATATCAGAAGCATGAGCTACTCCATAGCATTGAAGTCTATCACCGCCTCAATGAGATGGAGAAGAAGGAAGACCTCCTTCCATCGATGACTAAGCTCGCAGATAGAGTGGACACTCTGCAATCTAATTTGCGAAGGTTCTACAACCGCATCACTGCCCTGGAAGATACCAACAAGAAGCTACGCACCGCGGTGTTACATGCCATGGCGCCACAGTGATCTACAACAATCACGGTATTAAATAATCGCAAGGGATTATTTGATCCCGCCTGGCTTGATTCCAAGCTTGGTTAGATCTTTAAGACCTTCTAATCTATCCTATAAGTTTTTATTACTATTTTTGCATTAGTTCAAACTAGCAATAAAGTTTGCATCATTATAATTCCCTTTAGGAATAGTCGATCCCTTTTATGAAATTCCGAGTTTATTATTATATATGGAGCGATATTGAGTTTGTGTTTGCTTTATTGATATATGAACGGCTTGAGTATAATTTTACTTGCACTTGATGATAGCAATAGGAGTCTTCCACACTATTAGTATTAATGGAACACATAAAGATAATTTGGTCAATATGTTGAAAGTCTACGGTTTGATTTACAAAGAATAACTGTCTATACAGTTAAGTTGAAAAACAAATCTTGAACAAAGGAAAAAAGAAAGTGCTATCAAAATAGAGTGAGAACAAGTCGAGGTAGAATCTCCAAGTCATAGGAATGCTTCATATACAATTGGAAGTTGATAATTAAGATCGTTAAACTTTGAATTCCTACATGAGTGGAATGTATGACTAGCTCCTTTGCACATCACTTAAACAAAAGTGTGAGCATATATACAAAAGAAAAAAAAAGAGCGAGTATGCAAAGAGAAAATAGTCATATATCACTGTATTGTAGTATGACAAAGAGACACTTTTTGATTTTGAATCCCAAGTGAATACATTCATCGCTGCACCAACTACTCCGGATACCGTTGTGTCGACCCCGACCTCCGCGTAGACTACTAGTCTGACGCGCTGGGTACACGTCCACCACACGACTCGCCACTGTGTCGACTCCGTCCACTACGTGACTCATCATTGAGTCTACTTTGTCCCCCGCATCACCTCCGTCCGTTCTGTCGACTCTGACCGCTACATCATCTACATGCCCACTCCAACGAGCCCGCTGCGACGACTACGTCCGACCACGTTGACTCTACATCTGGGGGCTACACCGATTCCGCCGCACGACCCGGTGAGTCTTTGGTTGCGGCGACCCACTGCGGTCTTCGACTCCGGTGACCCGCTGAGTCTTCAGCTTTGGTGCCCTGTTGTGGTCTTCGGCTGCGGCGCCACTATGAGGTCTTTAGCTGCAGCGACCCGCTGCGGTATTGGGATGCGGCGACCCGCTGCGGTATTCGGATGCGGCGACCCGCTATGGTCCTCGATGGCGGTAACTCGTAATTGTCTTCTGATGCGGAAAGTCTCTACCAATGTTGGCTCTGGCAACCCGATGCCGCTCCAACTCTGGTCCGCCACGTCGACTATTTCCGCCGCGTGACCCACTGCTGGGTCGACTCCATGTCCGCCGTGCAGCTCTCGACCGCCACGTTGACTACTCGTGTGACGTCGATCCCATGACCCCCGCGTCGACTACCAATAAAGCTAAGTTTCCCTCTACTTAGAGATGATTATTTTTTAACTCATACTCAACACACTTAGGGGATGCACCCTCTTCGAGTAACCTAATGTGGCGTCGACTCCCTACACTTAAGCATTTCATACGTGATAGCCCGAATACCTGATTCTGCCTAATCGTTGAATCCTTGAACTCCAAGTACCTCGGCAAGGTACCGAGACTAAGGGTAATCATGCTAACGAAAAGGCCTAGCATACAATACAAAAGTGTCTACATGTTTTGCACTAGAATTTTACTTTACAAGCCAGCAAGAAAATATCTCTTTACAAGATATAAGTATTTCACAATTCTTTGCATTTTCTAGAGCTTATAAGGATGTCGACTGCATCGAACTATTCTATTGGGTCCTCCAACAGACTAGACCAATGCCAGTCGCTTCAATAGATGCCAATACCAGATCGATACTTTTCTCAGATGGCCACTTCAGTTATCGATAGGAGGAGCACTGGTCGTGCACCCGACAGTGCGGCCACACACTTGAAAGAACCAAATGTGTTGACTTCATCCGCAACATCGAGTCCTTCCGGCTAAACGCCGCATGACTCTGCTATGTCAACCATGACTGTAGTGTCGACTCTTGGATCCTTATGCGTGAGATGCTGACTCAACGCACTTCTGAGTTAGTGGTTATTTCTTGTATGATTGTCAACTGCGACAACATGATACAAGACCTGAGTCTTTTCCCGAGTCTACGAATCGCCAGACACTCGGGGGTTCCTCCAATCTAGAGTGCTAGACGCGCACCTATGCACTCCTAGGTTCATTCCAACAAAACGTAATCTTTAGATGAGTGAGTAAAATGCCTCGAGTCTTTACCCGAATCCATGATTCGACTAAACACTTGGAGACTACTCCCATAGAGAGCGTTGATCCCGTATCCAAAAATAAAGAGAGGCACATTGATGAGTGCATATTTGCATCATGTTTTACATTATTAATTTGCATTATAGATGTAGGATGTTGGTATTTTACGATGCTCGTGCACATGTTTTATGTCTGTTTTCACCAGGATCAGGACAGATGATGGATCTAATATATACAATTCTTGAAGCAGTTGTACTGAGGAGAAAAAGAGTAAAAACAACCTAAATCGCTTATTTGTGAAATATTAATAATACTAGAAGAAAACCAGAAGCGAACAAAGGAGATAGAGGGTTCAACGACCAACTATACGACCGGAATAAATTTTTTGGCCGTATAGTTCTGGCCGTATAGTTGGCGCCGCCTCTGCCTCCTCAAATAGTTTCACCCCGTGCAACTGGATCGAAGAGACGACATACAGAACACCCAGAAATCGCAGAAACCTCTCCTCTAGAAGGCATCTGGAGGGGGAACTCATCCACCGGGATCCATCTTCGTCCTGCGCAGATCCGGGAGGCTAAGGCATCGATCTTCATCATCCATCGCTGCATCACCCTCATCTCCATCCACCCCATCTACATCTTGTCTAGATCTTGTTGTAATTTCCGGACTCGTTGTGGATTTATACAAGTACTATTCATCTATGATAGATTCTGTTGTTATTGACATGATGTTGATTGCCTCCATGTCTGAGTAGATCATTACTTCTTGGGGAGATGGAGAAACCCTAATATGAGATTGAAATAAGATAAAGTCTATTATGATATTCATCACCATGACCATGTGTTAGATTTTCTACATCTTGATGTTGAGAGAAGTCGACCTCTCAATATTTGCCTCTCATGGGGACTTGATGGAGGGAACTACTTGTTGGTAGATGGAGGCGTGCTAGCAATTATAGTGACTATAAAGCTGTTGGACCCCTTACGTATCAACTTGGGAAACCAAGAAAACTCAGGGAACACTAACCATGCCATGGATACGTCCTACAGGATTACGTCCCTTAATAGTGTAGTAACTCGATTGATGTCGATTGCTAACTGCTGTGGTTATGGGGATGATGTGAGCAACGGTTGCTGCTTATTTGTCCAAATACGGAGTTCCTCCCACACATACATATTTGAGAATGTTCATGATGATAATCTTTATCTTAACTCCTTGTAATGCTAGTGGTGTATCCGCTACTCCCTGAGAACGCCTTTTCCCTATTGCAGTTCCAATCTCTCTTACATACGTGATACGTACTTTCTGTATCCAGTTGTTTTAATTTACTTTGTTGTTGCTCTTATACCTAAAACCCAAAAACACCCTTTTAAACAATACTCGCATTTTATCTTGTTACTTAGAACTTTATTTTAGCATTTTTATCATAATATTTATTTCAAGAATTGTTAGACTTTAGACTCCTGCTCCCTGTGAGATCGATATCTTTATTTCGAAACTAGATACAAACGATTTATGAACTTGCAGTCATCACACATGTGTCGATTGCATCTTCAGAGCCATCCGAAGAACTACTTGATCACTATTGAAGAAAATTGTTGATTGACAATGTTGGCTAAACCTGTGAGGTCCATTATGTCGACTGCGTCCACAATGTTGACTGGTGATTGAGCAACCTATCACTGTAAGTCTTTGCTCGAGTCTACGACTCGAACAAACACTCGGGGGCTACTCCCATAGAGAGCACCAATCATGCACCCTATATAAAAACAAGAATCTGCAGCACTTGTCCATTGTGTCGACTGCGTCCATAATGTCGACTCCTTACTTACGACAACTGAACAACTTGGCGACTCTGCCTTAAGAACCTCATATAAATGTCGAGTCTAGAGATAACATTTCTTCGACTACCCGAATCGCATCCACTATGAGAAATATTCGGATGTTGTGTCTATGATGCAAAGATAAGACCCACAGATCCTATCTGATGGCCTGGCAACCGCATCTGCCACGCTCTACCAGATAAATACTATGCCTATGGCGTGAATAAAATCCCTACGGACGTGTTGGGTATATACTTATAGGCTGGAATTTGACTCAGTAAGGCCTCCGTGACATGATTCGAACTACCCCAGCCCATACCGAATTCGAGTCCGGGGACTCGAGTCTGAAGTAGGTGGTGTTGTTTTTGCCCAAGAGCAATTAAATGATCCTGATCTGTCGAGAGCATCACACTTACCAATATCCCCATGACTATTAAGCATCTACAAACATACTTACCTGATGTACTTTTGGGTCAGTTACTTCACCTTATGATATAGTAGACTTGAGATAATGCAGTCGAGACTTCAAAGTATCCGCCCGAATCTTCGATTCGACTGGACACTCGGGGCTACTGACATAGGTATGCCAACCGGGAACCCGACTATAGCCACCTAGATTGGCCTAAAGGGAGGCCCACTTGATGACCTGCCAAGGTCCATGAAGCCTATGACGGTTCGGCTAATATGAAGCCTACAAGGACACCGACTTCAAGCGCACAAGACAAGGAAAGTACAAGATTAGAATCTACACAAATACCAACTTGTAACCAACTTGGATTGGTACCTGAGACCTAGCCTCCCATATATAGAGGCTAGGAGGGCCCAACAAGGAGGGCACCCATAATAGATCAAAGACATCACATAAACCCTAGCACAAATACACCCACCAATTCTAATCTATGCACCATTGCCATCAAGGCACCCTTGTAACCTTTGGTTCATCGATCAATGAAGAACACCCAAGCAGAAGTAGGGTTTTCCCTCCGGGGGCCTAAACCTGGGTAAACATAGTGCCCCCGTGTGTTTGTCTATTAGACGACAAAGTCTCCAGCGTGTCACTCTTCCCTTAAACCCAAGTCCATCAAGTATGGGCATTGACGTGATCACCCCACGTCACACGGAGCATGGTGTTGCCTACTTACGGTGACTGTGGGCCCATGACGTGCGTGTGTTCCACTGTCTTGCGACGTGGGATACGACAACGCGCACGAAACCCATCTATGGGCTAGAATCTTTTGCCCTGGCCGGCAGCAGGTCCTTCCTCCCGGGAGAGTAGAGCTCCATTGTGACCGCGCCGTGTGGCCTCTCCGGCGTCCATCCCACGAGTGAAAAGAATCAGGGCAACGTGGATAGCAGTTTTGGCCGAAACAATCTAACAATATTATTTACTCTTATTGGAAACATTGATACATGTGTGGTATGTAAACAACCAAGTCCCTAGTAGCATCAATTTTACTAGTTCATTGGTCAACTGATGATCATGGTTTCCTGATCATGGAGCATTTATGACAATTGACAATAAGGTAATGTCATTAGTGAATTACATGATGAAAACACTTACCCAACATAAGTATTATAGCACGATCAAGTCACATAGTTCATTGTTGCAATAATTAGGAAACGTAGTGACCTTCTCCTTTGATTGTGAGATCATATTTAATCACTATCACACGCGACTGCTTTGATTGCATCAACCATCACACCATAATAGGGTGATCATAAAGGTGTATGCCAGGTATTCCAAAGGTATAGGTTGATGCATATACATCAAGATCGGGATTTGTTATCCTGCATGGCGGGAATATACAATGGCCCATTCAGTAAGATTGCGTCTAGGAAGCTACAACGGATGACTAGGTCATGAAGATGCGATATAATAGAAACGAGATAAGTAGACTTGTCGGTAACAAGATTGAACAAGGTATGTTGATACTAATGATCAAAGCTTGGACGAGTTATGTATCGAAGTAATAAAAGGAATTGGAGTCGAAGTTTATGATTCAAATGACAATAACATCCTAGAATGCACATGGGTCATTATGGGTATCCAGATCCCGCTGATGATCATTGATATGAGAGGTGTCTTGATCATGTCTATGATGTTCCCAAACCCTAGGGTAACACACTTAAGGGTTATACAATGCTTAGAGATCATTTTGTAATCATCGGGATCACCAAAAAAAAGAGAAATTTGAAAGGGTTCCGGGTAAAGTTCAAAGTAGTTCAGAATGATCAAAAAGGAGTTCTGAATCATGAGGAAATGTTAAAATGTGATATTTTATGTTAATTATTGAAGTAATAAATAAATATATAATTTAAAATGATTTTTGGGCAAATCCTCCCTAATGGGCCACTTGTCGGAGGGAAGGACCCATGTGGGGGGCTCCCTAGGGCTTCTGCCCGGCCGACCTTGGCCGTGCGCGCAGGGTGGGGAGGGCCCACCTGACCGGCGCCTCTCCCCTTGGCCTCCTCTTCCTCCTTTAGTCCCACCTTGCTAGTTGGAAGGTGGGAGTCCCTTCCCGTCTCTTATATAAAGAGGGGCCAAGGGAGAGGGAAAACAACAATTAATAAATTAGGAATTTCCTAAGGCAATTTTCCTGGGATTCTCTCTCTCTCATTGGCTATAGTGCTCGCGATTCCAAGAAGAACTGTGCATGTGGGAGACGACACCACTCCGGCATGCCTCACGCTACTGGATCCCAGTCTAGAAGGCCTACTTGCCTAATCCCATATGTACCAGGGAGAACACGAGTCATTGTTGAGCACAAAACATGTGCGAAACTACGACGGTGTTTCCACTTGTGGCACCAAAATTGTCGTGCAAGGAGCAACATGGCCTTGAGATTGACTACGAGTATGACTACATCATCCATGTTACCACGAATGTTAAACACTTTTGCTCTAAAAGGGTATGTTTCCAAAACCTCTCTCCTTTACTGCATTAACTCATAGGTAGATCTTGTCATTGGTGTTGCACTAGTCATGAAAAATTATTGTTTTCTGTTGTGAATCCCATCACATATTTCATTAGTTCATAAAGTTTTATGACATGCTATAACTGTATCAATCGGAAACATTGGTATATGTGTGATATGTAAATAAACCAAGTCCCTTGTAGGCTCTATTCAATTAGTTCATTGGTCAACTGATGATCAATGTTTTCTGATCATGGACATTTATATCAATTAACAGTAAGGTCACATCATTAGATGAATGATGAGATGGACATGTACCCAACATAAGTATTGCAACATGATCAAGTCACAAAGTTCATCGTTGCAATGATTAGAAACGAAGTATCCTACTCCTTAGACTGCGAGATCATATCTAATCACTATCACCCGAGGCTATTTTGATTGCATCAACCGAACCGCCACACCATAGCAGCATGATCATAAATGTGTATGTCCGGTATTCCAAAGGGATATGTTGAGGCATATGCATCGAAATCGGGATTTGTTCTCTCGCGTGACGAGAATATACACCGGGCCCACTTGGTGAGATTATATCCAAGAAGCTGCGCAGGTCATAAGGATGGAATATCATGGGAACGAGTTAACTAGCACTTGTTGGTAACGAGATTGAACAAGGTATAGCGATACAGATGATCGGATATTGGACAAGTTAGGTATCAAAGTAACAAAGGGAATTGGACTCGATGTTGATGGTTCAAACAACATAGATATCATGGAATGCACATGGGTTATTATGGGTATCCAGATCCCGTGGATGATCATTGATCCAAGAAGCGTCTCAATCATGTATGTGATGTTCCTGAACTGTAGGGTAACATATTTAAGGGTTCTACGACGTTTGGAGATCGCTTTGGATTCATCAAGATCACTAGAAGAAAGAGAAGAGAAAGCCAAAATAGTGTCGTGAGAGGTCGATTGTTGTTCGAAGTGATCCGTAAGGTGTCTCAGGTCAAACAGAATTAAATAATATGTATTTAATATTAATTAAGTGAATTAATATTAAATAAATATTTAAATTTAATTTTTAGGGGTAGCCCACCTTTATTGGGCCAACTCCCATAAGGAGAAGGCCCATATGGGCTAGCCGCCCCAAGGAGGCAAGAAGGGCCGCCGGGCGGCCTTGGGCCTTACGCACGGGGTGGGGCCCACCCGGCCACCACCTCTCCTCTTTGGCCGGCGTCTCCCTTGGCCCCTCTCTCCTTTAGTCCCATCGGGACTTGGCAAGGTTGAGTCCCCTCCCTTCCCCTGTATAAAGAGGGGCATATGGGAGGGAACAAACACACAATCTCACAATATTTACTAAGGATTTTTTTTAGAAAATTTCTCTCTCGTAGGCTCTCGTGCTTGTCGTTCCAAGAAGAACTGCGCGCGTTGGAGACGACATATCTTCGGCATGCCATCGCGCTGCTAGATCCCTATTTTAGAATGTCTACTTCCGCAATCCCGACTTGATCGGGGAGAATGGGAGCGGTCGTTGAGCACAATACCTATGCAAAACCACGGGGGTATTGCCGTTGTGGCACCTGGATTGTCGTGCAAGGAGCAACGTGACCTTGAGGTCGACTACGTCGTTCGACTACATCATCCACGTTCATCGTGAATGTTAACTCTTTCGGTCTACAGAGGTACATCACCGAAACCTTCTCCATTACAATATTGGTCCTATATAGATCCGAGCAAGTCATGATTTTTTTGTTTTCTACTACAAACCCCTTCATGGAGACTATAGAGGTCTTGTGGAGCGCATCCTTGGTGGCCTTCTGCCGGCTAACCACTGGCCTGTGACCGAGTCTCATGGCTAAATAGCGGCTACTCCAAGCTCTGGTACTAGAGGATGCCCGATACCATCTCTCCTTCAACCTCCTAGCTGACGAGCCGCATAGGAGGCCCTTTTCTAGCCTAGTCCCGGGAAGCTCCGCCAACATCACCCCAAGTGGCCTTGTCCCTGGCAGTGGCGTCGATGTGCGTGCTCTGAAGCTCATCATCGGTGGCAAGGGACCCGATTGCCTTTTCTTTTTCAGTTTAGAGGTCCTTTGTGCAAAATCGAAGGACTATGCTGTAATTTTCATTTTTGGGGGGTCTCCATGTAACTTGTAAAGCCACCGCTGAAGATTAATGCAGTTTCTAGGCCCATTGGGGCCTTCCCCGTTTTAAAAAAAAACTAGTATTTGCATTTTGGTAAAAAAAAAAAGTATATGTGACACAAATTTGAGAAAAATTCAAGCGTGGGCTAAGCTAGGGAGCGGCGAAAGCAAGTCGAACTGTGGGTCCGCCCTCCCCGCCTGAATCGAGATCCCTCTTCCGCTCTTCTTCTTCGTCGTCGTCGTCTCGCGCTCGCAGTCGCAGGTCCTCCTCACCTACCCATCCCAGCGGATAAACCCCCCAGCCGCAGCCGGAACCGGCGAGCCGGACAAGGCCGGCCGCGGCGGCGATGCAGGCGCCGGAGTCCCCCTCCTCCTCCGCGCCGGTCCTCCTCAACATCGGTCGGTCCCTTCCCCGCTCCTCGGGATTCGCCGCTCTCGTCTGACCCCTCGCCCGTGCGGGCTCGAATTCGAGGCTTATTACTGCGGTGTTGGCTATGGTGCAGGGGGGAAGAAGTACGCGACCACCGTCGAGACGCTCACGCAGCGGGAGCCCGACTCCATGCTCGCCGCCATGTTCAGCGGCAGGCACACCCTCCCGCGCCACCCCACCACGGTACCATCCCTTGGCGGTACTCTGTCTCTCGTCGCCGTTTTCTGTGTCAGCTGTAGCCTCAGAGGATGAATGGGTGCAGGGGGCGGTCTTCGTGGACAGGGACGGGAAGCATTTCAGGCACATCCTCAATTGGCTAAGGGACGGTTCCATCCCCGTGCTCTCCGAGTCCGAGTACCAGCAACTCTTGAAAGAGGCGGAGTACTACCAGTTACTTGTAATCGAATTTGAAAGTCTCAATTGTACTTCAGATTCACTTCGAATCAGCAGTCGTCACAGGATGATGGTTTTTTTTCTAGGGTTTGGACGATTACATAAATGAGAAATTGGCTAGCAAAAAGGCTGACAATTCGGCCTCGGTGGAGGCTGAATTGACACGCAAAGATGTGATCAAGTGCATCCAAGCACAGAAAATCAGATTCCGCGGCCTGAATCTATCTGGCCTTGATCTATCTAAGCTTGTAAGGTTTTAGGAAGACTCATTTCTTCTTGCTCTGTTTTGACATTACTGATTACAGCTGCAATTGCTCTACTTAGTAAGCTTATATTTACATACATAAGAAATCCAAATGAGTATGTTGCTTTTTTCCCCTTCAGTTTACTACTTGCCCTATTGTAAATACAATACGTTGTTGATACCCTGCAGGACTTATCAGAGGTGGACTTCAGCTATGCATGCATTGAGAGGACCAATTTTTCATGTGCTAATCTCCATAAAGCAAAGTTTAGGGTAATATCACATTATCACTCACACCAAGATTCGGCATTGTCAGCTATCTTTTTTATATGCAGCACTAGCCCATTAAAATCTGTTTTAAGTGTTCCAACACAGTTCCACAGACAAAAGGAACAGTCTAAGAAATTCTTCTATGGAATTTGAATTGCTGTATCTGTAATACATTGCCCTGCATATTCTTTGCAGCTAGTGGAAGCTGCACATTCCTCATTTGATCAGGCAAATTTACACGAGTAAGAGACACCATTGAGCTTCTTGTGGTCTTGTAATAGATTTTCTTTCCTCTACTCTTTTGTATGGGTGCCTAAGAATCTGGTTAACTATCCATTTCCACCTTAGGCCAATTTTGGTGTGTAGATGCTGTTTGTAAGTGATCATATTTGGAAATAACAGGTGTGAGTTTACTGGGGCAAATCTTCAAGAAGCTGTCCTAGATAGAGCAAACGTTCAAAGTGCAAACCTACAAGGTATATAATCCCTTGTCCCCCTATCATGTTTAAGTTGATCGCAGATTATTCCTATTTATGTTTATACACTCATGGTATTGCTAAACAAAATCTCACGCATGTCATGTCTCTAAATTTTTCTCGCCTTCAATAACCACTGTATCAATAGAGTAAATCTTTGTTAACCTATGTTAAGCTATCAGTTTCCCTCGTTTGCCCTTTGTTGTGTGCAAGGATATCTAATCATATACTTGAAAATATTCTTATAAGATGCTATGATTCTTAAACCAAGTACGAATTGATTGAGTTACCAGGATGATTTTACAGATGCATGCTTAACGGGATGTAGCTGCATCGAAACAGATCTCCGCTCCTCACATTTACAGGTTTGCAAGTTATTGTGATTAGTAATTTCGTCATAAACATTCTGTATTTCCTGCTGAAACCCTCTGCTGACATATTAAGTTGATGTTTAATATATCAAAAACCCATAATGAGCATGCATAGCCAAAGCATAACTGTTAGATGGAAGTTCTGCTATCAGTGGCACTTAAAGTGTCCATTTTCCACCCCTGCCCTTTGTAGCATCCAAAATATGTAAACAGAATCTAGCACATGCCTAAAGTATAACTGCATACAGCACACATGTCTATTTGTCCTCACGGGTCCATGTCAATCTTCCCTAGATAGTCACGTGTGCAGAAGTTTCCTATGAAGTTGTTTTAGTAATCTTAAAACCAATGTTTGGGTGCTGATTATTCATTTCCTGTGCATCTCTTGTCCAATCCTTGCCCAAAGTATTAACTGCATTCAGGACACAGGTCTATCTGTTTGCCCACATAGGTCCATGTTGTTCTTCCTTAGAGTCACATGTAGAAGCTTCCTATAAAGTTGTTTTGAGTAATTGAAAATCTTTCGATATTTGGGTGTTAATTATTCATTTTATGTGTATCTTATTTTCAATTCCAATTAATTTTTCAGAGTGCTAATCTTACGGGTTCTGATTTGAATGGAGCTAATCTGGAAGGGGCCAATCTCAAGGTAAAATAATATTGTGATAGAAATAATATTTATAAGCAAATCTGATAGTACGGTCTGTTGATTATCTTGTTTATATTTAGTGTGTCATAAGATCCTGTTGTCGAACTATTTGAGTCAGTGTACTGCCGATTTAACGGAATAAATCTGTAGGAAATCTTACGCTTTTTATGTAATATGTGCCTGTTCATCCCAAAGCTTAGATTTTAGTTCTAGTGAAATTTAGGTTTTTCCTTTACATGATAAAACATGGAGTACCCATTGTGTTACTTTGTCCAAAATCATGACTGTTCCATATGTTTTGTAAACCATGTGGTTTACTTATTCTGTTTACTCAAGCGTGCGTAGATGAAAGGACATCAGCAACGTCAACCCGTTGCCGTCAGCATGTCATTCTTACCACTATGCTAATCTGGTTGATTTGCAGGGGGCTAAGTTGGCCGGTGCAAACTTGCAAGGCGCAAATCTTCAGCGAGCCTACTTGAGAGAAGTTGATTTGCGTGAAACTGTACGTTGTCCTGTTTGCTTTTAATTGTTTACCTGAATAGTGAATATTTTACTTCAGACATGTTTCGAACCATTTATCAACTTTAATTATTTTACAAATACAGAGTAATAGATTCCTATATATAACAACTACAAAACCTGAGCTACTATCTCGCATACTTCTGTGCAAGGCCTGATGTTGATGTCATGATACCCCACCAAAAAAAGTCTAAATCTGTATCTTAAACTATGTATTTTTTTGGTAACAGGATTTAACTGGTGCTAGGCTTGGAGGAGCAAATCTGCTTGGAGCTATCAGATAACACAACAAGAGAAGCTCATATAGCATGTACACTTTACAAATTGAACTGTCAGCTGCAATGTGCGTGTAGTTTTGGTCTTAGTGATCGCAGCGGAGAGGAGCAGTACATCAGGACAACATCAAAAGACTCGAATGTAAATGAGTGCGCCGATGGTTGTGGTGGCGTACGGTGTTCCAAAAGACATGCAAGCTGGGGTAAATAGTTTCTTGCTGTCGGTCCTCAGTGTTGATTGTTGTACATTGAGTTGCTGTGTAGAACTCCTGTAGCTAAAATTCGTGAGGCTGTAGATGGTTAGATATCAACGCCATATCACCATTGTGCAGGCTTTCAAAACGTGTGAAGTTCCTGCGTATTGGGGTGCTGTTGTGGATAAACATATCTGAACTGTAATCGGGGGCTATTGTGTATGTTGTTTCTGGGTGGAGAGTGGAGAACAAAGTACATGGTCTTTCTGTCATTTGCTCATCGTTTACTCCTAGTTTGTTTCAGGTACTCCCGGGGACAGAATATTTACACGTTTTGCTGGCGGCTCTGTCGCCAAATCTCTACGAAGGTGAATGCTTTGTGGTAAGTAGTGAGAGGCCAACGGAGATGTTTCAGCTGAAGGATCTATCAACCATTCAACCAAGGCTAGCGCTGCAGCGGAGAGCAGTGATTACTCTGAGTGAAGAGATACTAAAGAGAGCTCTCCCTCCTGTCAGTCTCGAAGGCGACTTGAGGCCCCAAACCCTAGCGCGCCCATCCCCTCCCCCCTTGCCTCGTCGACACCAGACACAGCCGGTGGGCAACCCCTACGACCGCCGATGAAAGCAGCGGCTAGGTTGTCCCTACTCCATTCTCAGAGGCGGGGAGCTCTAGATTTGATGTGGCAGCCTTGCGCAGAGAGGGTGGTGTTGGCGCTTGGCGGTCGTCAGTGCTACAGACTGCTCCTCGGCTGTGTGGGTGGTGAGGTGCCCCTTTCTCGGAGGCGGGGCTTGCACGGAGAGAGTGGTGGCTGGCGGTCGTCAGTGCTGCAGACCATGCTCCTCGGCTGCATGGGCGGCGAGGAGGCGGCGGACGTGGGTGCGGTGCCGAGGTCGCCCAATTAATGGGCCTCCAAAAGGGATGCAGGCGGACCTCGTTCGCCTAGCCATCCTGGACTGTTTACCTAGCCAGCTCAGCTTCCTAATTAGTAAAGCATCTGATCACAACTTAGAAGACTTAACCAAATCATTTGCCATGCGTCGGACTCTCCGTATAGTCTAGCGGACTGTCCGCCGACATCCCTAGCCTCCAATGCCAAATTTGAAGATGTTGCTCGTCCTTGCGCTTCTCGTCTCACCTCCTGGGCTCCGGATACCATTCCGGCTGCTAGTACGTGTAGCCGGAAGCGGGGCTCTAGACCAGGGGAAGCACTTGGCTGATGGCGGCGATCACCTTCGGTGATGCTATAGACGTCGTCATTCCCTCCTTGGAGGGGCCTCTTTGAGATAGCGGGGTTGGTGGATGAGCTCGGCAGTGGATGGTAGGTAGCCGGTAGCGGTTGCTTTGTCTTAGGTGCCGTGGTCATGTGGCTGGCAATGTTCTCATGGTGCTCTTCTTCCCCGGTGGTGTCTGCTCGCTGGCTGGTCGGCCCTTGAGCCTGGGCGAGTGGGGAAGTGCTCCCCTCTCTGGTAGCAGATACTTCCTAGTGATCGATATGATCTGCGATTTTTGGTCATGCTTGGCAACATCAGCACAATTTTTCACCGCGTCTTCTCTGGAATCTTCTCCTGGTTGCTTATATCTTGGGCGTTGTGGTTGGTGCTCGGTGAATCGGTGACGTTTGTGGGTGGTTGCGTGGTAAGTCGGTAGTGCTCGGAGTAATCCCTATTGGTAGCAGGTTTGTCAATGTCCATGTGTCCTTAGAGAATCTTCACTCGTGTTCCCAGAAGGACGTTCCCAGGAAATTTTTATCCGGACGGCGAAATTTCCCCCAGCCGCGTTCCCAGAATGCCGAATTGCGCTGGATTTGCGGACGCTGCGGGAAAACGGGTGGGCCAACCTGTCGGCGTCCCTAGGCCGAGTTCCCGCCTTCTCCATTCCTCGCTACATCTCCCACCAGTTCCCCGAGATCCCGCCCACCATGCCGCCCAAGGGTTTTGTCAAACCCCGATCTGCCGTCGGCGTACCAAAGGAGAAGAAGCCGAGGAAGCCGAGGCCAAGGCCAGAGGGCTACACGGATGCCGAGTGATTGAAGGAGTGCCAGCGGAGGAAGATCGAAACAGAGAGCCACAAGGATAGGACGGCGATGTCGGAGATGAGGGAAGCGCATGAGGCTTCGGAGCACGCTGCGCGTACGACAATGTCACCCCCGATGCCGATGGCCGCCGCGCAGTATGCCGCACACTGGGGAAGCCAGCCAAGCGTCGGGTCTCCGGCCGAGTTCTCGCCGATCTCGCCGGCCATGTTCTAGGAGAGCCAAACGAACCTGCGCCAGAGGTTCTCATCCTCCCCCGAGTTCGATGACGGGTTCAACCCGAACATGCTCTTCCCCTGCCCCGCACCTCGTCCTCTGGCCTTCAATGTCGACATCAACGTCTCCTACGCTAGCTCCCGGCCATACGCCGGTGCTTCGTCGGCCATGCACGGCGGTCCTCTTCCGTTCACTAGCAGCAGCTCCTCGCCCGTCCCCTTCGGCGAACAGGATGCCCGCAACATGTTCGGCGGTATGGCGGGCGATGCCTACATGTCAGACATGATAACCTCCAGTTCCACAACGGACAACTTCTTCACTGAAGAGAAGTCCCGGGCCGACGCCGACCATACGGAAGCCGAAGAGGGCGCCTTGGCGGCATTGAAGGGCAAGGGCAAAGGAAAGAAGAAGGCGGGGATGATGGAGCCCCGCGTCAAGTGGACGTTGCTTGAGGACCTTTGCCTCGCCGAAGGATGGAAGTCGGTGAGCATGGATCCCATCAAGGCGCAAATCAAAACTCGGATAATTACTAGAAGCTTGTGAAGCTGGCGTTCGATGAGCGCAACCTCATGGACCCGGAGTTCAGCAAGATTGCGGTGACCCAGCATACCACTGCATGATGTAGTACACTATAGTCGTTGACATAACACCAATGAAACACCGTTCACTAGTATTACATCCCTCAGAGTGGTACAACAGAGACACATCAGGTCCAAGACATGACTATAGGTTACAACTCGACTCTTTACAAACGATCCAGAGAACACTCTAGGTGAAAGAGAGAGGAAGAAACTTCTTACAAAGAAGAACCAGAAATAATAACTCAAAACTATCTAGTAACTAAGACTAGCATCTGAACTAATTGGTTTGCAATTGTTGCTAATGCAATGCTCTACAGAAGTAGGTTTTATGGCTAGAGTATCTACTCCTATCTAATCAGGAACTTCGTCTTCACTTCAGTCGATGTATCTGTTGACTTCATTGACTTTATTGAAGATCTTGAGCTGTCGATGATGGTTTCGTGAGCAGAAATTGATGTTGACGTCATCTTCAATGGCTTAAAACCTAGCAAGGGTTAAGAAGGTACGGTTGAGTACGAGCGTACTCAATAAGTTCAGTAAAAAGGAGTGTATGATGCATGATACATTGCAAATGTATCTATAATTTTTGATGTTCCATGCTTGGTTTTATCTACTTTCTTGTGTTTTGTCCACACTTTGGGGTACTTTTCATATGATTTCTTGGACTAACCTATTAACAAGTGCCACAGTGCCAGTTGCATGTTTTCTGCTGTTTTTGGTTCCAGGAAAGTCAGAAAATCAATATTCTCGGAATTGGACCGGACAAAAGCCAAAGGTGATATTTTCCCGGAAGACTCATGGAGCCAGAAGTAGAGTCGGAGAGGGGCCACAGGGTGGCCACACCACCCCATGGTGCGGGTCCCCCCAGGCCGCCCACCGACCTTGCCCTCTAGCCTATAAGAAGCCTTCTGAGACATAAACCCTAAATAGTCAAGCCTCCAGCCACGAAAAGTTCCGCAGCGCCGCCGCCACCGAAGGGGAGATTCGGGGGACAGAAAGTCTCTGTTCCAGCACCCTGCCGGGACGGGGAAGTGCCCCCGGAGCCATATCCATCGATCTCCACCACCATCTCCATCACCGTTGCTGATTCCCATGATGAGGAGGGAGTAGTTCTCTCTCAAGGCTAAGGGTTCTACAGGTAGCTATGTGTTCATCTCTCTCTCTCTCTCTCTCTCTCTCTATGCATGATCGTATTAAGATCATGAGCTTGTAATCTATAGATCTATTATGCTACTCAAGTGCTTTAATGAATCTCTTCTCTCCCTATGTGTGTGAAAGTGACAGCGTGCTCACCATGGTGGCACTTAGGCTAGAGATTACAAATACCTGTTATGAGTTATATTTGGAGTTGGATGTCTTTATGAAATTGTGGTGTTTGTTGGAACCATCTAGTGCTCAAGGTGATAGTGTGGGGTTTTCTAGATGGGAAAGGCTTACTTTGAGGTGTGCTGTTATAGCCCTACCATGGATTAGAGTGTCCAACCGAAGAGTAGTATCATAAAGAGAAGATATTTATATGAGAGTGTTCACTAGTGAAAGTATGATCCCTAGGCCTTGTTTCTAAGCATTGATACATCATTTGCAATTAGATCTGTTACATGTTTGCTTGCTTCCATCTTTATTTCAGTTTTACTTTAGTCTTTTCCACGCCATCAAGCTATTTTCTATCACTGTTACTACTTATAATTATCTATACCACTTGTATTTCACTATCTCTTCGCCGAACTAGTGCACCTATACACCTGACAAGTGTATTGGGTGTGTTGGGGACACAAGAGACTTCTTGTATCTTGATTGCAGGATTGCTTGAGAGGGAATACCTTTGACCACTTCCTCCCCGAGTTCGATAAACCTTGGGTGATTCACTTTAGGGAAAACTTGCTGCTGTTCTACAAACCTCTGCACTTGGAGGGCCAACAACTGTCTACAAGAATAGAAGTGCGTAGACATCAATGCACTATCTCTACAGCCATAGACCAAAGGTCGTAGGCAATGCAGGTTTGCGTAAACATTTCTTTAAAGGTTGCTTTTATTCTGAAAGCTATGTCCGATAGCCTTCACATGTTGACCAGAACCTTCGTGTGTTCCTTTCCTGCCGCGTTCGTAGCTCCTTCCCAGAACAGGGAGTAACATGTCACAATTCTTACACTCTGCAGAGGTGCATTGCTTTACCCATGAGAGACCTTAGCTTTGTTGCACATCCGAGTTGCATTCTCGTCCACACTTCCTTGGTGTGCGATCCAGTCTAAGATCCAAGCCAATCACTGCCCTCTCCGCGATCCCATATGTCTGCACGATCCTTCGGGGCTGACTACCTCTCCGTTAAGCCCCCTTTCGGGGAAGCCACAACCGTGATGAGTTCCCGAAGACTCTATGAGCCGGTTATGGCCCTGGCAAGCTCCATAAAGGTCTGACTATACCTCCGGCAGCCGCTCATAGATAATCTAGATACCAAAATCGTGGGGCCTGAGGGTGCCTACCTGGATCCGCACAAGGAATCACAGCGTCACGTTAAGGTCATCTTGCCTACATATGAAAGGAAGAAGATACAGCTGACTTCTCCGTCCCATTCCAAATCTCATGGTTAACGCGTAACATATGGTGCTAGAATCACTGGCGACATTGGTTGTTAATTCCTAGATATTATGTTGCTTTACCACTGGAACTGTATCAGTAGATTATTACCATTTGGTAAATAATCCATAATTATATTATTATGAAAATAGTGTTTTCTAACCTTTTTGAAATGCAGGTGATGACAACATTTGAGTTACAAGCATTCGATAGAAAATAACCAAAGGACATGAGCAAGTTGTGAACTTGCCTTTTGTGATTGCAAGACTATGCACTCACGGTCTTCAGACACTAGAAGATCCAAATTCTGTAAACATCATCATTGGTCCAGTAAGGACTAATGTTTAAATAAGCAAGATGCAATGATGCATAAATAATGTAATGCAATTTGATAAACACGGATTCCCCGAAATATTCGTATATGATCTAGGGTTTGGAGTTTGTGATGAGTTCTTAGGAATGTGTTGCACTTTTATACCAGTTTCACACTTGGGCTTCTTATTAAGGCTTGTGAGAATGTGTGAAACAATATGTAAACACAACAAGTAGTATATTGTACTAAAGCACTCAACTAGGTCATGGTATCTGAAAAATTTCTTAAGCAAGATTAAGAATCAATTAGAGCTTTTAAAGAAGTGTTCAAGAATCACTTCTAATGTTTCTTAAAAGAATAACTTTTGAGGAAAATATTACTTTACAAAGTAAAAAGTATATAAACTGAAGGCTAACACTTTAAGGTTTTCTTATTAGCTAAGATTATTAAAGAGGAAAACATTACTACATTAAACAATCATAGCATAAGTGGTGGAGATTTACATGTCTTGAACAAGGCACCACATTGTAGATGGTTTACTTCTTAACATTTCACGAAATTAGAATTTAAATATTATTACTTGAATGAGGTGGGTTTTATTAGAGTTATAAGTGAGTAGAATTACTTTATTATTAATGCTTACCTTTTATAAACATAGAAAGGGCATTACTTAAAAACATGGTTTAAACCATTGAGTAGATTTCCCAACTTGTAAAAGAATTGGTAATTAATATCTTGATGATTTTATAATGGACATAATTAGAATACACTTAATTTTAATTCCTCAAACATTAATTGAACTTTTTATTACAATTTTAAACTTTAACAAATAGTGGTAAAGGCAATAGTAAATATTTATGTATTTTTAATGAATTAAAATAAAAGAAAAGAGTTAAAATAAGATTTATTAGACCTTTACCTTTTATTTGGCTTCAATTAAGAAAGATGATTAGTTTAAGGTGTCGATTTTATTTTTGTGATCATTTTGGTATACTATATGTATTTTTGTGATTTTAAATATTAAACTTTGATTTTTATAAGTTTTATCACTTTATAAATACTTAATAAATAATAATATTTATCTAAGTGATACAAAAAATCTATGAAACAAGTTTATAAATGTAGATTTTGTTTTTCTAAGAATTTTGGTATATTATTTATATTTTTTCATTTACCAATATTAAAATATGAATTTTTAAAGTATTATTACTTATGAAATCTTTATGAAATAATAATTATTTAAATAGTTAACACAATAATGTTTGATAATAAAGTTAAATTATAGATTTTATTTTTCTGTAAATTTTCATATATTAAACATATTTTTATGTATTATAAAACAAAAGATATTCAATTTATAAGATTTATTCATTTTATTAATTCCTGAAAAAGATTTATAATCGAATTTATAATATTTAACATATTTCCTAAATAGGAACTAATTTTTATACTGATACCGACCCTAGCCACACACACTGACTTGTGGGCCAATGGCCACGTTGGTAGCCACATGGGCGTGGACCGGTCAAACACACGACATGGCATGGTGGTGACTCAGATCTGACGTTGTGGTGACGTCACCTCGCCGGAGACGGTCGGACGGCGAACAACGGTGATGATTGGGAGGGTTCTGGCAGGCTTGGTTGGGTTTGTTCGAAAGAGGGGAACGAGACGAACCAACTGGTGGTGGCGCCGCTACGATATGGTCACCGGAACAACGACACCGACGACGACTGGCGGCGGTGAACGGCGGCGCTCGATGCAACGATGGTACATCACGCGAGGAAGAGATCTAAGAGGTGCAGGGGATTCAGCTGCTTACCCTTGACCCATTGGTGGTCTCAGATGAAGTAGTAGAGGACAGAGGCGACGACACGGACGGTGACAGACCTCGTCGGAGTCGAGGAAGAAGACATCGTGGGGCTCGATTCTGCGAACCCTGGTTCGATTCCTCAGGCTAGCAGACGTAGAAGATCATGGCGGAGCTCCTGGGCTACTCTTCCGGTCATAGGGCGGCTCAAAGCGACGGTGATTTGGGGTGGCCGAGAGCTAGGTTTTCGACCGTGTGGGAGATGGAGACATAGAGAGCTTCAGAGAGGGAGGGAAGTGAGGATGAGGACGGACGGGAGACGTCTCGATGTCGTTCTTATCCTCGGCCAGGACATCGGCGAGCATTTGGGCGGTTGGTTCTTGCTGACACCGGTGATTCGCATCCAGCGGCGGCGCGATCCTCCAGCGAGCTGCCTGTGTGCGTCGCGGTGACGACGATGACATTTTTCCATAAAACCCCCTACCGTTTCTAGGAACTAACCCGCAGTCCATTCTCGGTCCCACCTGTCAGTGAGAACGAGAGGGAACTTGGGCTGCTGTTGCTGGGCCTTGACAAAGTGTGCGGGTGATTATTGCTGCTGCTCGTGTGCGATGGGTTAAAGAATGGGCCATGGGCTGGGACGGCTGAAGTCTGGTTTTGCTGGCAGTTCGTTTTCTTTTTCTTTATTCTTTTTTTCTATTTTACCAGTTCCTTTCCAATTTGATTTCTACAAGAGTTTTAAAATGTCCAGAAATTTTGTAAGTGATGGATATATGATATAGGTTAATTATAACCAATTTCTCTACATTTCTTGTTGTGTATACAAAATATGTTATTATATGAAGGGTTCTTTATTTAGTAAAGTAAATATAAATTAGGGTTTTAGGGGTTTGCTACCTATAGGAAATCTTATAGGAATGATGTGTATTCCACTTAAAGAAGGTAATGGTTTTAGATGTTTATTGATGTATATAGAATCTTGTTCCTACTTATCTTCATAAAGAATTTATCTATATACATTATAAGGTATTAATCTTTGTGGTTCATAATGGGGTGATATAAGTTTCATGGTCCTCCATATTTGGTGATTTGCCAAATCTAATTCTACTTGGTTTGTAGAGTTTAGAATTACCATAGAACACTTTTGGTTAGGTAATGATGAACCAATAATAAACATTGGTGGAGAAATGCCAATGTTTATTCAAATATAGGTATATGGGTTTTGAGAGGATTTAATCACTCATATTCAATTAGAGATATGGATGATTATTAAGGCTATTACATATTGCCATCATGTTTTGTGACCATGGATAATAACTTATCTTAGAGTGAGCTATTGAGATTACTTTACTAAAGTGATCTTGATAGTATATGATACTAGGTCTTTATTAAGGTTTAAGACAATCAGATGGATAAGGTTTCCATCAATAAACTCTCAACTGGTATTCTACTTATCCCTTAGACATTTCATTTGACTAAGAGATACTATCCATTGGCTGCCTAAAGATAGGAGTTGTTTTAACTACCCTCTTTATTCTAGGATTTTAACAAAGAGGTAGACATGGGTCTTATCCTGATTTGATATGATCTTGGTTAAGGATTCTAAAGAATCCTTACCTTAATACCTCCCTAAGGTTATCTTAAGATAAGGAACTCCTTTCCTAAATGTACTCTATTTCTCTCTCTTATCTTATTCACAAAGATCACATCTTCCTGAATAAGACAATCATCTGATTCCACCATATCCATCATCATATGATGACCTGGTCATGCCACTTCAACAATACTCCATTCTTACCCCTGGTATATAGCTCCTCTTAATTAACTACCATTGATGCACCTATCAATGTAGCTGCTGCTAACTCCATCTATTAACTTCCTTAAATCCATCTTGCAACTGCTTCCAAGGCTTGCAAGATTATAGTTCTCTCTATATCACATGTGATAACAATCCCCTGGAATAGGTATGGTACTACTCTCCACAATAAAAGTTTGTTCTTGTATTACCTTGGTTAAACTATTATACTTCCAACAACTCCTACTACTTATGTTAAATACTTCATTATACTCTAGGTTGACTTCTCATGATCAAGCTAGATTATTCATCTTACTAGGTCTTTAGCTACTTTGGTATAATCACAACTCTTCTTCAACACCTAGTCATCTATTCTCAAGTGACTTGAGGATAATGACCACCATCCTTTGATCATAGAAAGTCTAGGCTTCTAATTGTCTGATCAAGATCTATAATCAACTAAGTAATTGACTTGTACTAGTCTCTCTATATAAAGCTTATCTTGTTAAGAAAACTTACTTTAAGCATATACCTACTTGGCTTAACAAGGTTATTATTTGATACACAAACACTACTAGCTTTCTCATGGCTCCTCAATTACTAGCTTAACTCTTGGGTTTAGGTACTGCTTCTAGTTAACTCATAAGTGAGTTAACTCCTTCAACATCAAATGGTTTTGATCACCATTAAGGATCTCATTACACTGATGATGGCATACTTCACCATAGCTAGCTCCTCCTTCTGATTAACTCACTTAAAATCTTTGAATGGTCAATATAATAGGTCAAAGGCTATGAGTCAATAAGTGCTAGGTCAAGAATTGATCTCACGCATTGATGATGAATGGACATTAGGACTTGGTTAAATAGGATTGTCATCTCTTAACATGACACGGAATTCTGATTAAGTGGTGGATGGTGATGACTTCCGCGCTCCACCCCACCGCCGCCTGAGACGAGTTTGCCAGCGGCGACCGCACGGCGTCGAGTTTTCTTCAGGTGGGATGTACCTGGTGTCCTCGTGCCACGTAGACCAGGGACGATCGAGGTTTCAGGCATGAGAACCATCTTTCTTTTCAATGAGGATGGACGTTGTCTTATGGATCAGATCCGGGTCGAGACGGAGGTTACGTACGGAGCTCATGTCCGCTGCGGTACATGGCACGTCTTGGTCGGTCCTTAGGAGGGTGCGTGCGAGCACCGACACGGTCACACCGGCGCGCCGCCCTATGCGCGTGCGTGTCAGACGATTCTAATCGGCGGTTCCGTGAGGCGTACAACCTCTGCCGGTGGACCTCATCTGTGCGAGGGCCACACATCAGAAGGAGCGGAGGATACTTCTGAGGGTGAAAGTCGCAGATGGAGCGTGGAATACAGATCGACAGGCGGTTTCCAGGTTTCGAATAACCCTAGATCAGGAGAGGTGGGTAGGGTGGTTTTTGTGCGCAGTCCCCCCACTCCTCCGTCATCCCCGCGAGTTGCAGAACCAGTGAGGTGGAGAGGAACTAGATCTGGCGACGTGAGATCTTTTGTGGAGGTACTCATTGCAGACGCGCCGGTGATGGATCGTAGACCTTCTGGTTTCCGTCGTTCACCGCCGCGGCAGCCAGCCCGGCCTGGTCCCTATGCGAGCAGGCCGCGGTTTGGATCTGCTCCGCGCAGACAGATAGAAGATCGAAGGTTTCAGGAGGATCGGTGCAAAGATAGTGGCTGGATCCGTGAACAAGATCATCGGAGAGAGGAGGAACGCAGGTGGGAGGAGGATCGACTTGCAGACAATCATAGAAGGTTGGAAGATGAGGCTAGGGAGGTGAATCATCGGAGGGATGACATGGCCAGGGAATCAAGGGCGGCTGCGCAACGACGGGAGGATCTTGCTCGTGAGAGGGCCCTAGTTGAAGCTCGTCGGAGAGAGGACAAGCAAGCAAGACAGAGAGATAGATGGAGCCATAGGCCTGAGATGCAACGAGATTCACTTTCTGCAGCGTCTGATTCCTCATTCCCCGGCAGAACAGGTAACTCTGCCCATACTTCATCCCGATGTGATGCTCCTCTGTTTGCATGCACCGTTGAACAACTAGCTATTGCTAGAACTGTTACTGCTTTGTTCAATTTGATTGGTGGATCCAATATGCCTGGTGCTAGACCTGCTACCAATACTTCAGCTAGCATCCCTACTTCAGTTTCTGTAAGTGTCCCCTCTGTTGCAGTCTCTCAGCCTGTGCCAGTAGCTGCTGCTAGTCAGATCGATGCAATGGCCACAACACTGGTGGGGTCCTCTGTACCTGCACCGGTGGTTGGTGTGCCTGTGAATATTAATCAGAATGTTCTTATTGAAGGGTTCCAACAGACTCTAGATTCAGAAGTGGGAAGACATGAATGTGAGAATTGTGGACTCAACCATAGCATTTTGGTCTTTCAAGAGAAGAAGCCCTGGGAATATGTACCTCTGTTTTTTGGTAGCACAGACTTTGATCAGGGTTTTCACTCAATCCCAGTCACTGAATCTACCTTTCAGCTAATGGAAAATTGTAACTATGCTCATATTATGGTGGTTAGGGGGGATGTGTCTGGAAAAGACCTAGAGAAGGAATTTCAGCTATGGGCAGATGCTGTTGGCTCTGGGTGGAGATTCAATGCCAGGCCCATCAGTGATGTTGAGTTTCTTATGAGATTTCTTTCTGCTAAATCAATTGAGGACTTCCATTTTGGTATAGTGTTTATGAAGACTATTCCTGATGCTATGATTCAGATCACTAAATGGAATGGAGATTTGGAACCTGTTGAATGGCTTGAGGAGGCATGGTTTAGGGTGGTTGGTATACCCATGAAATATAGAGAAAAATACACAGTTTTTTATGTGGCATCTCTAATTGGAAAACCTTTGGCTTTGGATAGAAACAGTCTCAGAAATCTGGCTTATGTGAGGGTTAAGGTGGCTTGTAAAGATGTGACTTTAGTGCCAAACACAAGAAGAGGAGAGATGAAAGGAGGGATCTATGAATTTAAATACACAAGAGAAATATTTTCTCCAGATGCCACACCTACTATACCTGTCTCTGTTGATGTGGGAAGTAGGGATATTCCAGCTGCTCCAGATAGACCAGAGGGGGATATCAATAGACCTGTGATGGCTCTAGTTACTGCTGGGGGAATTAGTACAGGATTTGATGTAGGACAGACTACACAAACTGATAATGTCAGGAGTAACTGTCCTCAGGCTGACCTTCCACAGTGTGTTGTCTGGGAAAAAGGAAAAGGACCAAGAACTGAAGGTGAAAATTCTAGGAATACTGATGATATGTCTTTTGGTGCTCGAGTGGCTCAAATTTGGCCAAGTGGAGGATCTGGTGGTGGGATTTCAATTAGGGAGCCAGTTGTGAGTAATGCTGACATTGCAAATAGGGGCAATGTGACTGATGCAGGAAATACCAGGCAACAAAGTACAGGTATTGAACAGAGTTAGGAACAGGTGATGGGTGAGGTGCACATGGAGGTAGCTCAGGCTCTAGCTCCACAGGAAATTGGGGCTGTGGTGAATCCATGTGATCCAAATGGTGCTGGACAGACATGCCAAGAGTTTGTGTAGGATCTGCTGAAAAATAAAAAGAGTGACAAATATTATGAGTACAGAAGAAAATATGGTCACCTACTGGAACAGATTGATGAGGAGCAGGGAGGTGCTGGAGATGAAAGTGATGGGGGAGATGGGGAATCTGATAGTTTAAACAATTCCTCTGCTGAGAGTGGTGCTGATGAGGAAAGCAACCCCCCTGTGGAACATCCTATGGTTGGAGTTGAAATTCCTATTCAAAATCAGGAACAAGTGATTCTGCAGGCTGGATCTTCTCAACCAGAAATTTTGTCCCAGGAAAGTCAGGGGTCACAGCAGCAACAGGTTGCTGTTCAGGAAGATACAGTGCATCAAATTCCTCAAACCAGGGTAAGTGAAAGACTTTCTCAGCTGGGAGGGGGTCCTAATATGAATGAAGGAAGAATGAGACAAAACTCACCAAGAGACTTATCAGGTACTAATCTAACTTTTTATAATTCTTTTGCTGCCCTGGATGATGATGATATTAGGCATAGAGCTTTAGAAATGGGTGTAGAATCTTCCTCTTTATCCTGTGAGTTTATTAGTTCCTTGAAAGATCTTGAGATTGCTAGGCATAATTTAGCTGGAAAAAAATATATGAGGACACAGGAAACTGTAGAACAGGGAGAACAGATTGAATTCTTGGAATGGAAGAGTGATTATGAAGAAGAAGAGACTTTTACTCTAGTGATATCCAGGAGAAGAAGAAGAAGAAAGAAGGTGTGTGGCTTGGGTGGAGGTAGCCAATGTAAGTTAAAAGCTGCTGCTGTGAAGGTTAGCAACTACCACCCTATGAGTGGAGTTGTAACTAGAACAAGAGAAAGGAAAACAATATTATGATAGGTGGTATCTTAAACTGTAGGGGGGTTGGCAAGAAAGGAATGAGTTCTTACCTGGTAAATTTGATGCAACAGGAACATTTGGACTTTGTAGGGTTGCACGAAACTATGAAGAAAGATTTTTCTGTTGAGTTTTTCAGGAAAATTGATCCTATGAATCAATTTTCTTGGAGTTGGTTGCCATCTGCTGGAAAATCTGGAGGTATTCTGGGGGGCCTAAGATCCTCTAGATTGGAAAATTGTGGATCATCAGTTGGGAAATTTCACGTCAAGATGAAAGTACATGATATAAAATTGCAAATTTATTGGCACTTAGTGATAGTTTATGGTGCAGCACATGAAGAACACAAGGAGGCTTTTCTGGTTGAATTGGCTGACATTTGTAGGGACCAATCTCTCCCTTTGCTTTTGGGAGGAGATTTTAATATCATGAGATTTTCCTTTGAGAAAAACAGGAACCATGTCCTAGGCACATGGAGCCAGGTTTTCAATAACATCATTAATACTTATGGGCTGAGGGAGATCCAGATGTTAGGGGGACAATTTACCTGGTCCAACAATCAGAAAATTCCTACTCTGGAGAAATTGGACAGGATTCTCATTTGCAAGAAGTGGGAAACTATTTTTCCTTTAGTTACTGTGCATAAACTAACTAGAGAAGTATCTGATCATAGTCCTTTGATTGTTGATACTATGGAAGGGCAGATTGCAGGGAAAAAAGACTTCAGGTTTGAGAAAAGTTGGTTGACCAATCCTGAATTTATACAGAGAATTGAAAAAATCTGGAATAGGCCTGTTAGATGCAGAAACAGTCTGGATAGAATTCAGAAGAAATTAAAGAATGTGAGAAGTGATCTCAAAGGCTGGGGTGCTCACATCAGGGGGCAGGAGAAGAGAATGAGAAAACGGTTAACTGATGAACTACAGGAATTAGAGGACATTGAGGAGAAGATTTTGCTGAATAAA
This sequence comes from Avena eriantha, assembly GCA_910589775.1. Taxonomy (NCBI): domain Eukaryota; kingdom Viridiplantae; phylum Streptophyta; class Magnoliopsida; order Poales; family Poaceae; genus Avena; species Avena eriantha. The sequence continues at coordinate 34,667,143 of OU342742.1, forward strand.
ACACAAACAATTCGTAAATCCCAGGTACATAGGCAACTCTTTGAAATATATGAGAAAGAGGAACAATACTAGCAACAGAGGTCAAGGGATTCGTGGCTGGTTAAAGGAGATAGTAACACTGATTACTTTCACAGAGTGGCTAATGGTGTCAGAAGGAAGAAAATGATATATTCCTTGCAAAGTGATAATGGTGAGATTAAAGGGACCTATGATCTCTTGACTCATGCCACTGCTTTCTATAAAAACTTATTTGGACCTACTGATGGTTTTGCTATCAGGTTGTTTGATGATAATTGGGAGAATTGGGAAAAGTTGAATAACTGTGATAGAGAAGAAATGAGTAGACCTTTCACAAAAGAGGAGATTAGAGGGGTTGTAAATCAGATGGAGAAGAACAAAGCTGCTGGTCCTGATGGGATGCCAGTTGAGTTCTTTCAACTTTGCTGACATGTTATGAGGGTTGATATTTTGGAAGCTTTTGAGGATTTTCATTCTCATAAAATTGATTTGAGTAGTATCAACTATGGTACGATTACTTTGATACCAAAAAGTGAAGATGCTGATGTAATTCAAAAATTCAGACCTATTTGTCTGCTGCAAGTGCTTTTCAAAATCTTCACAAAAGCTCTTACTGTTAGGGTTGAACCTATGATGAATAAGTTGATAGATACCTGTCAGACAGCTTTTACCAAAGGGAGATATATATCAGATGGGGTTACTCTGTTACATGAAATCTTGAAAGAATCCAGAATACAGAAACAACATGGGGTAGTTCTGAAGTTGGATTTTGAAAAAGCACACGACAAAGTTAATTGGAATTTCCTGTTTCACTGCTGCAAACAAAAAGGTTTCAGTGAGGATTGGCTGATTTGGCTAAGAAGTGATGTTACAATGGGAACCTTGAATGTAAAGGTGAATGGTGAGATGGGTCCTTATTTTGGGAGTCATAAAGGGGTCAGACAGGGAGATCCTTTCTCTCCTTTCTTGTTTAATATGGCTGGAGATTGTTTGGCTAAAATGGTGTTGAATGCTCAGGCAGGTGGCCTTTTTACTGGTCTGACAGATAATTTGTTTGATAAAGGCATTGCCATATTACAGTATGCTGATGACACTATTTTGTTCATCAAGGATGATGTGGAGGGGGCTAGGAATTTGAAACTGCTTCTGTATCTCTTTGAAGCTATGTCAGGTCTGAAAATCAATTTTGAGAAAAGTGAAGTGCTAATGATCTTGGAAGATGATGAGAAACAAAAGCTGTATGCAGATCTTTTTAATTGTCAAATTGGTGATTGGCCAATCAAATATCTGGGCTAGCCTATCTATAGTAGAAAATGCTCTGTTGCTGACTTAAAGTTCATAGGAGAGAGAATGTGTAAAAAGATGGATGGGTGGATGGGAGGTGCTTTATCCGTTGGAGGGAGATATGTGAAAATTACTGCTTGTATGTCAAGTATAGCAGTCTATCCTATGTCTATGTTTCTGTTACACAAGACAAATGTGGAGGAAATAGAGAAACCTATCAGAGCTTTTTCTAGTATGGTAAATCAGGCAGGAAAAATATCAAATGGTGAAGTGGAAATATATTTGCAGACCAAAAAAGAAAGGTGGCCTAGGTATTAAAAATGTAAGAATGTTTAATATCAGTTTGCTGTGTAAATGGTGGTGGAGATTAGAGGCTGAGGAAGGACCCTGGAAGATTTTTGTGAGAAGAAAATACCTGGGCAGTGGGGGAATCTACTCTGTGAAACATAAACAATCTGACTCGGCATGTTGGTCTGACCTATTGAAGTTAAAGGAAATTTACCTGGCAGGAAGAAGGATGGTTGTTGGAAATGGCATGAGGACACATTTTGGGGGTGATTCTTGGTGTATGGATGCTCCTCTGAAAATTATTTTCCCTGAATTGTTTGACATTTGTTGTGATCAGAATGTGTCAGTTGCTGTCATGGCTGCAAGAGGTTGGCACTTCTCTTTCAGAAGACTGCTAGATGGGGAGAAGCAATGAAAATATAATAGACTGCAGAGAATAGTCAGGGGGGTTCCTTTGTCAGCAGGGGTGGATAGACCTCGATGGTTATGGAATAAGAGTGGCATCTTCACTGTTAAATCCATGTATAATGATATCTCCCACAGAGGTGTGGATAGGAGTTTCAAACATCTGTGGAAAGCCAAAGTCCCCCTGAAGATCAAGATATGGCTGTGGTTAATTTGGCACAATGCCATACCTACCAAAGACAACATGAAAAAAAGAAAGTGGACTAGGGATACAAGATGCAGGTTTTGTGATGAGGAAGAATCTATTGGTCACCTTTTCTTTACCTGTGGGGCTGCAAAGTATGTGTGCGGGGTGATTGCAAGATCAGTTGGTGTTGTGGATAGGCCTGGGTCCTTTTCACAGTACTTCTGGTGGATTCCGAAATATCTTTCTGTCAGTCGTAATGTCCAAATTACGGGTTTAGCCTCTATTTGTTGGGCTATCTGGAAGCTCAGAAATAGAGCTTGCTTTGATCAAAAATTGATTAACTCCCTGTCGATTTGATCATGTTTGCCTGTGTCTTTATTAAATACTGGACAGGTCTTCACAATGAAGAGGATAGAGAGGCTTTGAGGAGTGGTGTTGAGGTGGTGCAGAGAAATGCTCTGTCTGAAGCTGAGGATATGGACACAGCCCCGATCCCACTGTTGGGCCTACCTTCTACTAGTAGGAAACGTGCAAGATCCCCTGAAGATGCCGGGAAGGAGAAATGATGTTCTTGTCCAGAAAACAATCTTTGATTCCTGGGGGTGCCCTGTTCGAGTTGTTTCTGTTGGGAGATTACTTTTTGGTGTGTCTTTTGCGGGTTGTGAGGATTGCTGTTATCTCGTGCTCTAGTGGTTGTGGTCAGGTTGTTTGAACACTAGCGTCATGCGGTGTTTTCTCTTGCGTCTCTCTATCCATCTCTCTTAATCCTTGCTTCTCTTTTTAGCATGGAGTGTGTTTGTATATAGTCCTAAGCTCCAGGAGCTTGTAAACCTGATTCGGATGGCTGTCTGTTCCGTTATCTTATGATAGTGGAACCCGATCCCTATGTCATGGGGATTGTATGGAAAAAAATCTCTTAACATGACACTAAGGGTATGTGATGGATGGTCTTAGTTTGACTTCCCTTTCTACTCTATTTGTAATAAGAGTTAATGTTTAAGAACTACCATGATACCCATGATAAGAGTAACTATGGCAAACAAGTGTTTCAAGATTTAATTATGAGTTTCTTTTTCTTAAGTTATATACTTATCTTGCTATTCAAGGTTTGTGGTAGATAATACCTTGATATCATCTTTAGAACATTAAGTATTCATCTTTGAGTGGTTATATGGAATACCATGTGATGATCTCTAGAAGATCTAGTACTCCTTATTAAGTAGTGTGTTGTGACTTAATTTTATAACATTTGATCTACCCTTAGATCAAATTATATTACCCAAAGGTAAGGTTTTAGCAAAGGTCATATTGAAACTTATCGTAGTCAACTTGATGATCTACTTCAGTTCCATCAAGTTAAGAGAAGCTTCAATCACTTTGACAAGTTTTATTTAAAAGCGCGAAAATTATTCATATTTTCTATGCATGAATGCAATGCACACACCTGTGTTCATCTTATTTCTAAGCTCTAATGCTGGGGTGTTACAGACTCTCCCCCTTAAAATAAACTTCATCCCCGAAGTTCGTACTCTCTTACGTTTTGGAATGAAGAATTGACTTGTATTGATCACAACATTTCTTAAAATCCATTGTGATCACAACTGGGAATAATTGTGGTATCCCGTATCCAGATCTTTTTCCTTCATACTTGGCAACTTCCAATTGTCGCTTGCAATATGTAGCATAACTCCTTCTACTACCATCCCTTGGGTTACGTCTTCAAAGTTTTACTTAGGATTGGTTTGGGACACATTTAGTCCATTCCAATCAGGCTTTCCTACTACTATACACTAAACTATTTTATTAGGATATACTCCTTCTTAAGGGCAACTTACGACTTGTTTCTTTTAGAACAAGTCCCCTAGGTTTAATCTATTATGTCTACTTGGGTCATTCATCCAGACATATTGTCGGAAATACTTTATAATGATGACTTATTATAACCTTATGAGAATAAGGCTTAATCCCATCATGACTTAGTACTTCTTTTCCAACCTTTAGTCAGAAAATTTGACATCAACACTTCAGTGTTTATTTTTTACTCTCCCCCTTGGGGTTTCCTAATGTTTTCTAATCTACACATATAATATCCATTAACTCGATAGTAAGGATATTGGCCTCTATCTAGTTCATACTTTGCCTATATAAAAGGTCTCATGAAAGAATATGTGGTACACCCACATAGTTTTGGATCTCCGAAATGAATCTTTCAACGTTACTTGTCTTACTTTTATCTTCTTAGACATCATTTCTTTGGTAGGCCCGATTTCGCGAAGCGTCTCGAAAGTCGTTTCGTTTAAATCTTATACTTATTTATGTCTTTCTTAACTTAGGCCAAGTTTTATGCTCTTTAAATCATACCAAGATGATCTAATTAGCTAAACTGCTAGGATACTAGCTACGGATACGAGCTGTGAATCCTCCTAGGTGTATGAATTATCCTACGGGTTCTCGACTTCTGACTGGCATTCTCTCCGAGCTGTCAGAGCTTGAATACCACCCTTATTCCAAAACTTCTTATTTGCACCCTTTCATCTTACTTCCATGAACTTGGGACTACTATTTCATTAACTTCTTAGCAACATCACCTATCTTAAGTAAACTTAATTTCATCCTTCATGTTGCTCTCCACCTTTTTCTGCACTAATAATCCTTCTTATTGCCAGCTCATAATGAGTTGGAATTTATCCATCCTTCAAAATAGTGTTGATACTCCTTATTTTTCAGCTTCCTTCTTCGTGCAAGTCTTCAGCTTGATCTTCGGAACTCATCACTCCCTTACACGAATTCCCTTTTCTATCTAGGTCTATAACATCAAGTAATAACTTGCTGATGCAACATGCATTTGCACACCAAGTCAAACTTCATGTACGGATCTAGTCAATCAAGAAGATCCAAGAAAAACCAAGAAATCCAAATGTGGTACATATAACACACATCATTCTAAGCCTGGAATATAGTAGTTGAGTATAATACCTCTAGAATTCAGGCTTAGCTGACACCTCCTAGTATAGGTTTACTTCGTGATACTTAGAACTTACGGTTAAACTACTCTTTGTCTCAATATCTACCCAAATTGCTCAATTGCAATAGGACAATTTTGAGCAAAGTGATCTGATGGCTCAATGCACGACACCCAGAAAAGTGCTTGGTGCATGGTTGATGTAGAGCTCGTTGGGAACCCCAAGAGGAAGGTATGATGAGCACAACAACAAGTTTCCCTCAGTTATGAAACCAAGGTTTAATCGAACTAGTAGGAGCAAGGAAACACCCCAAAGGTGTTACTAGCTGAGCTTTGGCAGGGCGCACTACCGGTGCTAGTAGCAACGTGCAGACCTACACAACACAACCACAGAACTTTGCCCCCAACTTGCGATGAGGTTGTCAATCTCACCGTGTTTTGCGGAAAACAAAGGTTAAACGTATCGAATGGAAAGAAGTAAAAGTTTGCAGAAAGTAAACACAAAGCAGTAAACAGTTGTAGATTGTATGTAAAAGACAAGGACCGGGATCCATAGTTCACTAGAGGTGGCTCTCCTTAGATAGATAACATGCTGGGTGAACAAATTACATCGGGGCAATGGACAAACACCGAGAAAGCAATACATGCGTATACTAATCATCTTGACTCCTTTGAGACTTGATTGGGCATTACAACATAATACATAGACCGCCATCCAACTGCATCTATGACTAATAATCCACCTTCAGGTTATCATCCGGACCCCCTCCAGTATTAAGTTGCAAGCAACAGATTATTGCTTTACGAACTGCGTGTAAAGTAAACAATACGATTGTTCTATGAACAAAGGATTGTTGTTTTCTCCCTAGTAGCAACAACACATCTAGTACCTTAGAGATTTCTGTCACTTCCCCAGATTACCAGAGGCATGAACCCACTATCGATCATAAATACTAACTCTTGGAGTTGCTAGCATCTACTTGGCCAAGATAGCTACTAACAACGGAAAGCATGCAAGATCTCAAATAATAAAGACATGATAGAATCAATAATCAATCTAAAATAGCATCTCAATATCCATCGGATCCCTGCAAACACAACATGTTGAATTACAAACAAATGATCTTGATCATGAATGGAGCTCACAAGATCTAAACATGAAGCACAAAGGAGGAGAACCAGCCATGTAGCTACTACATGGATCCGTAGTCCAAGGATGAACTACTCAGACATCACACCGGAGGCTTGCATGGTGATGAAGAAGGCCTCCAGGGTGAATTCCCCTCTCCGGCAGGGTGCCGGGAAGAGCTTCAGATCCCTCCCGATCTAGGGATGGAGATGACGGCGGTTACAGACTCTTTCGTGGATTTTTGATCGGGTACTTAGGGTTTTCGTCCTAAGTGCAATATATAGGCGGAAGGAGAGGCCGAGGGGGTGCCTGGGCTGTCCACACCACCCCCTGGCGCGGGCCAGGTGGTGCGGCCGCCCTCTGGCCCTTCTCCGTCTCGTATTCTGGCACTTGATGTCTTCCGGAAAAATAGGCACTTTGGCTTTTGTCCCGTCCAATTCCGAGAATATTCATTTTCTGACTTTCCTGGAACCAAAAACAGCAGAAAACAGGCAGCTGGCACTGTGGCTCTTGTTAATAGGTTAGTCCAAGAAATCATATGAAAAGTACTCAAAAGTTGGAACAAAAGACAAGAAAGTGGATAAAACCAAGCATGGAACATCAAAAATTATAGATACATTTGCAATGTATCAACATCCCCAAGCTTAACTCCTGCTCGTCCTCGAGTAGGTAAATGATAAAAAGAAAGAATAATTTTTGAGGTGACATGCACCATCAAAGACTTGATCAAAGTATTTGCAAAACATTCAAAGCTGGGATCAAAGTACTTCAATCATAACATGAAAGACAAAGTTCGAGCAATAAGCAAAGAAACTATGATGCAACATGAAAAGGAACAAACAAAAGATTCATGAATAACAATGCTTTGCAAGACGTTTGTTTGTTTCACATAAAGAAAACATAGCATAATAGTATTCAGCTTGTCCCTCAATAGAGTAGCAAATATAAATGCATACGACACCTTCAAAGTTCATAAGAGTGACTAGATACAAATAGTTTAAAACAAGAAATATCAAGTTATGCATCAATCAACTAGTCTTGGGACAATGGACATAGAACTAAGAATGGCCACTATGCTCTCAAAGTAGGTGCATAAAGGTAGAAGGTGGAGACTCAATATAATGGTGGAAGAAAGGCCTTCATAAAAGGAAGTAGGGATTCAAGTCTCATAAAGAGCTTCCAAAAATATGGTACTTATAGCTTTCAGCTCTCATTGCCCCTATCATAAGCATCTTGAAGTGATTAAGGTTAAAGTGAACAAACTATGGTCTACATGCTTGACGAAGTATAAGTCAGAAATCTCATGTCCCTTGTATACGAGGGCCGCTCCTCATGCTACTCAAGTTTAGTCACCGGTAAGTTCTTGTCATTGTAAGTATATGTGTATCATAGAGAACCGCCAACGGGGTACCCCTTCCCCGATGATACGGAAGAATCCCCATATCAAAATGACAAGGCAAGCAGACAACGAGCATCTCAGCATTCTTCTTATTTACCATGGGAATATGGTGCTTTTTTCTCTCTTTCCTCTTTTCATAGTATCTCTCTTTTTTTTCTTTTTCTCTTTTTTTTTCTCATATAGGACTCTTTTTTTATAAGAAGAATGCTTCATAGACAGCTCATTATGGTTACGCTGCAGGTTTCCACCATGTCAGCATGGATTAGACCAACGACCCAGGCGTTTCTCTAACACATATACATAACTCCATGGACTTACAAGCCCCCCTTTCATTTCACACCGACGACATCCATATACAAAAGAGCATGATATCAACTAGGTACAAGTACCAAGTGCAATGTTGAAAGCGTTCCCCATGAAAGCATGGTTCTGCTAATTCCCGACAAATAAGTGCAAGCATATACAACATAGAAGACACAATGGTTCAAGTTTATTTAAGGGCAAGTAAAGTAAAGTGTGCCATCAAGTTCGTGAGAGCTTTAATGACTAGTTTCCTCATAACAAGTTTAATTTGGAAGGTAAAAAAAAACATGAATATACTTGGAATAGCATAAGCTAGTAAGTAGGTATGGTGGACTCTTTGGAATAACTTGGTTTAGGGAGTTGGATGCATGAGTGGAACTCATACTTTGTTGTGGAGGCTAGCAAAAGACTGGGAGCGACAAACTAAGAGAGCACTAATGGCCATAATCATGCAGAGTGACAAAACATCATTGATCAAAGCATAAAGTGATACTACAAGTTGAAAACTAAAGGATCATAAAGGCTATGGTGACTTGAGATAGTCATAACATGGTGTGAGCATGTGCCAAGTCAACCCAAATAAAGCATCAAAGGAGAATACCACTATACTATGCTTTAATATGCTAAAACAACGCATGATGTCAGGGGGATGATCCCTGGGTACCCCAATCGAATAAGAAACAAGACAGTCGGATCGCGTCCGGCTGACCAGATGCAGCCGGACAAGGCAAGACAGGCCGGCTATCCCCTGGTAGCCGGATCAGCAGGAGGCAGCCGGATACGGCTACATAGCCGGACTCAATCAATGGGACAGGGCGACGTGTATATCAGTGCATGGTACGCCCTGTACAGTGACAAGACTGGCAACTACCTGGCCATACCGAAGACTTTGCGTGGGTGACGCAGGAACAGTGGCCGGTGCTGACGACAGGCTCGCAGGGCGTCCACTGTGCCTATGACAGCCATACCGCTCGTACTCCGACAGGACAAGCCATACCGGACACTGTGGATGACTAGTCGGCTGGGACCCGCCTGTGGGGCCTGCCAGTCGGACTGGCCAGTGAGACCTTTGCCTCTCTGCCTATATAAGGAGAGGCAAGGCCTCAGTAGAAAGGGTTGGTCTCATTGCATTTAAGGCAGTAGGTAGAGAATACAGCTCGAGGAGCACTTGTAGTTCGTATATTCCACATAGCCAGATCCGACAGGAGTAGGGGCTTTACCTCACCACGAGGGCCCCGAACCTGGCTACTTCTCGCGTCCCGCTACGCTCGCTTGTATCCAATCCCGCCTGCGGACACCGTCGATAGCTTCCCTGCTAGTCCCCACACCTCTATCTAACGTCCTCAGGTACTACCGTTCCCAATACAACGACAGTTGGCGCCCACCGTGGGGCTGATGGCTTCGACCGGAGTCACGTTCCGCACGGGACTCCGCACTTCAGCCGGTGAGCGCGTGGCCTCCGGCCTGGTGCTCACGCTCGGCAAATTCGACTGCGTCATCGACAACGCTTCCTGCTTCGTCGGAACCTCCTTCCCAGCGAACGACACCATTCTGCTATTCGGCGACCTCTCCGTTTACGTTGCCACCATCCCGGAATGTTTCCCTAGGGAAATTGTCTCTGTCGCGGAGCTGCCGTGCTCAGACGGCAGCGCTTCCGCCGCACCTCGCGGCACGGAGGTCATGATGGCCGGTTCCAGCTCCCATCCCCGCCAGCCGCGGGAGCGAGGCGCGGACGAGGTCGGAACTTCTGTTCCCCCGCAGCCCCAGAACCCGGTGGAGGATTCCATTGATCGGCTCCTGGCGCCGGTTAACCTCGGGGATAACCCGGAGGAGGCGGAGGCCAACTTCAGCACGGAGAGACAGATCCTCCTCCATGAGGCCATGGAGCTAGTTGCAGCCCGTAAGCAGCTCGAGATCACCCGGCGCGAGTACGACCGCGCGCACGGCCTCACTCCGGCTACCGCGGAGCCAAGCCGGCGTGGCCAGGTAAGGCGTCGGGGCGGCGAGCTTGGCATAGGTTGGAAAAGGACGGGGAATCGGATCCCGTGCCCGCCCTAGCACAGGCCACCTACAGCACGCCCATCAAGAACTTGCACGCGGCGCAAGCCGCAGCAGAGGAACTGCCCAGCCTAGAGGGCGAGGAGCGAGCCCGCCAGCAAGCCCGCGTGCAGGAGCTCCTCCGCGTCGCGGACGAGCAGGCCGGCGCCAACCGGCAGGCGCAGGAAGACCTTAGCTACTCCAGGAGGAGCGGGCTACCGGCCAACAGCAGGGGCGCGCCGCGTGACACCCAGCAGGTGTCCTCCCCTCAGCCGCCCAGGGCCCGCAGCAGGCGCCGCAGCTCCGGTAACAGGGGCCAGCCGTGCCAGGAGCAGACGGTGAACAGCAACCCGCCACCTCCCCCTCCGCCAGCCGGAGCGCCCAGACCAGCCGGTTCCCGTCTCTCGGGCCGGGTGGGAGTGCCCAACCCGGATCGCCCGGATGCCCGCGACCGTATCGAGCTCCTCGCTCAAGCGCGTGTCACGGAGGAGGAAGAGTCTACCGGTCCGGTTTGTTTCGGACCCCGTATCCGGAACGAGCCGTTTCCAGATAAATTCTCCCTGCCCAGGGACACCCCAAGTATGACAGCAGCATGAAGCCGGAGGACTGGCTGACCGACTACGCTACGGCAGTCGGCATCGCCCACGGGAACAAGCGCACAGCCGTGCGCTACATCCCCCTCATGCTAACAGGGTCAGCGAGGACATGGCTCAATAGCATCGCGCCCAACAGCATCAACGCCTGGCCTGACTTCGAGAAGGTGTTCGTCCGCAACTTCAACGGCACGTACAAGCGCCCAGGGCGCCCGCGCGACCTGGCCTTGTGCATCCAGGGCGACCACGAGACCGACCGCGAGTACCTCGCCAAGTGGACGGAGCTGCGCAACACTTGCGAGGGCATCCTAGAGAGCCAAGACATCGGCTTCTTCATCGAGGGTTGCCGCGAGGGCACCATGCTTCGCCACCGGCTACTATATGACGAGCCAAAGACCATGGTGGAGCTCATGACGGTTGCGGACCAGTAGCCACGGCGGATGCCGCCATGAAGAAGCCCCTCCGAGTAAACGCGGACGGCCGCCCGACTCCGACGGAGTCGGCTCGCGACCGACCCAGCAATCCAGCTGGAGAAGCCAGACCCTCTAGACGCCACGGCAACGACAACCGGTTCCATGGGGACTGCCAGGCCGGGCAGCAGAAGCCTCGCTACCACGCGCGGCAAGTCAATGCTGTGGAGGGCGCACCTGACGCGCCGGCTAATGAAGCAAGGAGGCAGAAGCCACGGCTCACCTTCGACCAGATGTTCGATGGCCTGTGCAAGTGGCATAGCGGTCCCTTCAAGCCGGCTACGCACACCACCCGGAACTGCAGCTGGACACGCCAGCTAAAGGACTAGGGCAACCAGCCGCGTCCCCCGCCTCCCCCACCGGGCGGACCTCCACCACTGGCTAGGGGAGCCGGCAATGATGGCAACGGCGGCAACAACAACGGCTACCCCCAGCCGCACGCCGCCTACCACATTTCCGAGACGGAGCAGGGCGACAAGCACAGTCGCAGGCGATGCTCCAAGGAGGTCAACACCATCGCCTCTCCAGTCCCCCAGTATCTGAACTAGTCGGAAACCCCTATCACCTAGAGCCGGGCGGATCAGCCTGAGCATCTACCGACTCCCGGGGGCTACGCCATGGTACTCGACCCCCTCATCGTCTCCAACGCGCGCACTTGCCGATTCTCGCGCGTCCTCATCGACGGAGGCAGCAACCTCAACCTCCTCTACCAGTCCTAGCTGGAGAAGCTGGGCATTCGCGAAAGCGACCTGCGTCCGACTACCACAACGTTCCACGGCGTACTGCCGGAGCCAGCCTGTGCCCCGCTAGGGAAAATCCAGCTGGACGTCATTTTCAGGACTGAGGAGAACTTCTGCCGCGAACCAATCTGGTTCGAGGTGGTAAATCTGATGAGCTCCTACCACGCTCTCCTCGGGCGCCCCGCCCTCGCCAAGTTCATGGCCATCCCCCACTACGCCTACCTCAAGACGAAGATGCCAGGACCCCACAGCGTGATCACCGTCGCCGGCTGCTTCAGGCGATCGATGGAGTGCGCTTCAGCCGGTTCCAAGCTGGCAGAGGCCCTCATCATAGCCGGGGAGAAGCGCGTGATCATGCGCAATGTGGCCATGGCCCAGCAGGACATTCCGGCTAGCAGCAAGCCGGTTGGATAAGGAGCCTCCCAGCCGGCAAAGGAGATGAAGAGGATCCTGCTCGACCCCTCCGATCCGACCAAGTTCGTCACCATTGGCGCCGGCTTGGACAGCAAATAGAAAGGCACGCTCGTCGACTTCCTTTGTGAGAATCGGGACATCTTCGCGTGGTCCCCCAAGGACATGCCGGGTGTGCCGAGGGAGTTCGCCGAGCACTCACTTCACGTGCGTCCGGATGCCAAGCCGGTCGAGCAACCTCTGCGCCGGTTCGCAGAGGAGAAGAGAAAGATAATCGGTGACGAGATCACCCGGCTCCTTGCAGCCGGGTTCGTCATGGAAGTGTACCACCCGGACTGGCTGGCGAACCCAGTCCTGGTAGTGAAGAAGAACAAGACCTGGCGCATGTGTATCGACTACACTAGCCTGAACAAGGTGTGCCCTAAAGACCCCTTCGCCTTGCCCCGTATCAATCAAGTCATCGATTCCACGGCCGGCTGTGATTTGTTGTCGTTTTTAGATTGTTATTCCGGGTACAATCAGATCCGGCTGAACCCGGCTGATCAGATTAAGACATCATTTATCACCCCTATGGGGCTTTCTGCTATGTAACCATGCCTTTCGGCCTAAAGAACGCAGGCGCCACCTATCAGCGATGTATGCAGAAATGCTTGCACTCGTAGATAGGCCGAAACGTGCACGCTTACGTGGATGACGTGGTTATCAAGACCAAGGAGAAGCGCACCCTCCTCGAGGACCTGGGAGAAACATTTGGCAACCTCCGCCAGTACCGGATGAAGGTGAACCCAGAGAAGTGCGTCTTCGGGGTACCGTCCGGTCAGCTCCTCGGTTTCCTCGTTTCACAGCGAGGTATCGAGGAAAATCCAGAGAAGATCGCGACCATTGCGAGGATGCAACTGCCCAGGAACCTGCTTGGAGTCCAGAAGTTCACCGGATGCCTTGCTTCCCTCAGTCGTTTTATCAGCCGGCTGGGGGAGAAGGCACTCCCGTTGTACCAACTGATGAAGAAGACGGACAAGTTCTCCTGGACTTCGCAAGCCGACGCCGCGTTTCACGACCTCAAGCGCATGCTATCCACATCACCGATTCTAGCCACGCCGGCTAGTAAGGAGCCGATGTTGCTCTATATAGCAGCCATCAGCCGGGTCGTCAGCGTCGTCCTGGTGGTGGAGCGCCCCAAGGAAGGCAAGGCTCAGCTGGTTCAGAGGCCCGTCTACTACCTCAGCGAGGTTCTCTCCCTCTCCAAGCAGAACTACCCCCACTACCAGAAGATGTGCTACGGCGTGTACCTGGCATGCAAGAAGCTCAAGCACTACTTCCAGGAGCATCCGATTAAGGTCGTGTGCACTGCACCCCTTTCGGAAATCATCGGCAACAAGGACGCCACCGGCCGAGTCGCCAAGTGGGCCATCGAGCTTGCCGCCTACTCCATCCAATACGAGCCCCGGCTCACGATCAAGTCGCAAGCGTTGGCGGACTTCCTCGTCGACTGGGCCGAGACCCAGTATCTCCCACCGGTTCCGGATTCGGACCATTGGCGGATGCACTTCGACGGATCAAAGATGCTCGGGGGCTTGGGAGCCGGCATCGTGCTCACCTCGCCCAAGGGAGACCGGCTGGAGTACGTACTACAGATCCACTTCAAGGCTTCCAACAACGTAGCCGAATACGAGGCACTGGCACACGGACTCCGGCTGGCCAAGGAGATCGGTGTCAACCGGATCCTGTGCTTCGGCGATTCGGACTTGGTGGTGCAGCAAGTATCCGGGGAATGGGACGCCAGAGACACAAACATGGCTCTCTACCGGTTCCACATCCAGAAGCTCAGCGCCTCGTTCGACGGGTGCGAATTTCACCACATCCCCCGCGTCAACAACGAGGCAGCCGACGGGCTCTCCAAGATCGGATCCACCAGGCAGGCCATCCCACCAGGGGTGTCTTTGGAGCACCTACGCAAGCCATTCATCAACCCATCGCCAGAATCGGACTCCATCGTCTGGGCAGGAACCGTTTCGGCCGACGGAACGGCGGAAGCAGAGCCGGCAGAACCACCAAAAAAGAATAGCCGCACCAATTCCGGCCGGGCAGCGCCTTCCGGCTCGCAAGGCCCGGGGGCTGCCGGCTCGCCTACCGGCTCGGGGGCTGCCTCTCCGGATACGCCATCCGGACGACCCCTAGACACCCGTCAACCGGAGAACGTGAGCATCCTCGTCATTCGGGAAGTGCCATCCTGGGCAAAGCCCTTCATGAGCTACATCGCCAATGGAGAACTTCCGGACGACGAGGTGCAGGCCAGGCAAATCCGGCGCCGCGCGCACACATACACCATCATAAACGACGAGCTATACAAGCGCAGTGTATCCGGAATCTTCCAAAGATGTGTTGATACGGATACGGGCCACCGGCTACTCCAGGACATCCACCAGGGCGAGTGCGGGCACCACGCTTCGTCAAGGGCGATAGTCGCTAAGGCGTTTCGCCATGGTTTCTATTGGCCCACCGCCCTCGAGGATGCTGAGCAGCTGGTCCGTGCATGCAATGGGTGCCAGCGCTTCGGGCAGCTCAGGCACATGCCAACTTCGGTACTCAAGACCATACCGATCACCTGGCCGTTCGCGGTTTGGGGCCTTGACATGGTCGGTCCCTTCAGGCGAGCGCGCGCGGGCATGACCCACCTGCTAGTGGCAGTGGACAAGTTCACGAAGTGGATCGAGGCCAAGCCTATCCGAAAGCTGGACGGGGCGACGGTCATCACCTTCTTCACCAACATCATCAACCACTTTGGATACCCCAACAGCATCATCACCGACAACGGGACGAACTTCGCCAAGGGGGCCTTCGCCCGGTTCTGCAGCAACAAGGGCATCCGGCTGGACCTCGCCTCCGTCGCGCACCCGCAATCCAACGGGCAAGTCGAAAGAGCAAACGGCTTAGTACTAGCCAGCATCAAGCCACGTCTCATTGAGCCGTTGGAGCGTTCACCCGGATGTTGGATCGAAGAACTTCCGGCTGTGCTGTGGAGCCTCCGCACCATGCCGAATAGGTCAACTGGCTACACGCCGTTCTTCCTGGTCTACGGATCGGAAGCCGTCCTCTCCACTGACATCGAGTTCGACTCCCCTCGCAAGCTTCTCTACAACAAAAAAGCCAACCAGGAGGCGCGGGAGGACGGAGTGGACCTCCTGGAGGAGGCCCGCGAGCTGGCCTCGTCCAGATCAGCCCTGTACCAGCAGCGACTACGTTGCTACCATTCAAACCGGATCCGCCCAGTCGCATTCTGCGAGGGCGACCTGGTTCTCTGGCTGGTGCAAGACACGAAGGGCATGCACAAGCTATCGCCACCCTGGGAGGGCCCCTTCATCATCAGCCGGGCGCTGCCCAACGACTCCTACTACCTCATCGACGCGCAGCAGCCGCGCAAGAACAAGATGGACAAATCAGACGAGGAGACCGAGCGTACCTGGAACGCGGCCCTGCTGTGCCCATTTTACACCTAGTCGCCAGACAGTGTATGTATCCCAAAACCCCTATGAATAAAAATACGGACCCCCACGAGAATCTCGGGGGCCCCTTGCCAGAAATATGTATGCACCTGTTCTCTGGTTATTGTTTTTCCGGCTGGCCCGGCCTGCTAAGTCAACAAGCCGGCTGAGTACTGTGCGATGATGTCAGAGGCCCACTCTTCGTCTCAGCTACAGACCGCAACCCGGCTGTCCGGCTAGCAAGAGCAAAAGCCCGAGGCATCCCACACGAAAAACAGGGAGGAGACGCGATAGATCGGGTGTCCCGGCCCTACAACTAGCTCGAACCAATTCAGCTGCTAAGCCTTTAGTACCGTGCGCAATGTACTGTCAGCTCCCTTCGATCCCGGCTGCCCGGCAAGGACGCAGCGAAAACAGTAGAGCACACGGGAAAGCGACTAAGTGGCTAGAAAGGGACATGCCAATTTTCGAAAAAACAAGCCATTTTCGGGCTACAATTTGGCAGACTAACCTACTAACCTATGTGGATGTGTACGTACGTGCGTCCGACTACTTAGAGTCGGAGTCCAGGAGAAGGAAAGAAGATTCGAAGTCCTTGCCTTCATCAAGCGCTCCGAATCTCGGGGGCTACACCCACTGGGTGCGCTCGCGCGCCCCTAGTGGAATCTTATGGTTCCCGACCGGCTAAAGGCGTTTAGCCGGCCATTCGGAGCCCAGGTGAGGGCAAGGGCTGGAGCAAGAAAAATACAAGGAAGATTCGAAGCACCTGGCTACGCCAGCTACTCCGAATCTCGGGGGCTACACCTAGTGGGTGCGCTCGCGCGTCCCCACTGGAATATTAGTTCCCCCGGCTAAAAGGGTTCAGCCAGCGAAAGCAACCGACCGAGACGAGTCTAGTCGGATAAATACAGAAGAACTGGGAAAGAAGGAAGATTCGAAGCACCTGCCTTCGCCAACTACTATGAATGTCGGGGGCTACACCCAGTGGGTGCGCTTGCGCGCCCCCACTGGAGGTGTAGGTTATCCGGCTAAACGCGTGTAGCCAGGCAAAATGGCAAAAAGAAACTCAGCACACAAGGAAAAGAGGATTTCAACAATAACAAGCAAAAGAGAGACGAAGCTCTCGCAACTTACCCGGCGTCAAAGACAGCCGACACAAACAGACAAGGTTCACAAGTGTACAACACAAGACAATTACACCCGGCATCCCGGGGCGATATCTAGGCGGCAGGACCCTTGCCGTGAGGGAGATCTTGGCCAGCGGAAGCTTCGGGCGGCGGAGGGGGCGCGGAGCTTGACCCGGTTCCGGCGCTGGCAGGCGGCGGCATCGGGACCTCCACATTAGGAGTGCCAACGAACTCCGAGTCGGAGAGGACCTCGTCGGGGTCCACATAGTCGGCGATCTTGATGGCAGACCCACGGAGCTCCGGATGGGCTTGGCGGATGGCGGCAAGATCAGCCCCGGCACGGAAGCCTTCGTCGATCTTCTCGACGCGGGCATCCTTGTACCAGGAGAGCATCAAGGCCAAGGCCATCTCCGCTCCAGCTCGCGCAGCCAGATCTCGTAGCCGGTCCACCACAGCCGGCACCTCTCCCACCTTCGCAGCCAGCTGCGCCATTGTCTCCGGGACCGGAGCCTCCGGCCAGACAAAGGAGAAGACGTCCCTCGCCGCCTGGCGAAGCTTAGCAGCCTCCTCTCCAAGAAGGACGACGAGCTCCTGGACCATAGGCTGCGCTCCCGGCCAATTCTCCTACAGCCGGTTGTAGGCCAGCAGGTCTATGCCGAGGTAAAAAGCTGTCAGAAAAGAGAAGTCAGATCCGGCTACCGGATCCGGAAAGAAATGAAGACGGAAAGAAAACTCACCCTTGGCGGTGTGGCCGACCTGCATCAGCTCCTCCACCAGCGCCTTCTCCTTGAGCGCCAACCGTTTGATCTCCTTCTCTTGGTCCTTGTTCTGGGCCTCGAGAAGGGAGAAAGCTTCGGTCCGGCTGGCGAGCGAGGCGTCGCGCTCCTTGATGGTGGCCTCCAGACCGTCCACCGCGCGTGCCAGTCCTTGTTCTGCAGCCGTAGAGTGGAGTTGGACTTGCTCAACCGGTCGTTCGCCTTCTTCAAGCGATCGATCTCGCGCTGGGCGCACACTAGGATGGCCGCAACAAACCGGCGATCAGTACCCAAAAAAAAGAGCCGGATAAAGTGAACTTACTCTGGGAGGTCCCGTTGGCGGCAGCGAGCTTCTGCTCCAACGACCGGTTCCCGCCGGCTGTGGCCTCCAGCATCCGGATCTCCTTCACCGCCAGCTCAAGCGTGGCGGCAAGGTCCGACAGCGAGGCAGCGAAAGAGGCGTCGTCGTCCACGGCGTTGATGGCCAGGGACTCCTTCGCCGCAACCACCGCCGCTTGCCACTCCTCCCCGGGTTCCTCGTCGGAGTTGTCGTTGCCAACAACGACGAGCTCCTTGCCAGCAGCCCCCCGCGCACCCGCGGAGGAGCCTTCCGGCTGGGGGACTTCCGGCTGGGCGGGGTCAGTCGGCTCAGCCCGAGGGGGAGGTGAAGGCTGCGCCTCAGAGGAAGGAGGAGCGCTGGTCGGCGCAGTCGGGGTGCGGGGCGGCGACCCGACGGGCACGCGAGCCGGGCTCGCGGCTCCAAAGGAAACGAGCGTGCTAAGGAAAAAGCGGGGAAGACAGGAGCAAAACAAGCCAAACAGACAGAAAGGGAAGGGGGAGAAGGAACATACCCCGGCACCACAGGAGGCGGCCCCTTCTTCCGGCCAAGACGGCTTGATGGTAGGGTGCCGGACCGGCTTGGCGGCGGGGCGCCGGCTCCTCCGCCACGGAGCGGCGGGAGCCGGAGCGGCTGGAGCCGCTCCCACCCGCTCCCCCGTCCGTCGTGGAGCGCGTCGCCGGCTCCACGGTCGGCATGGCCTCCTCCTCGTGCACCTCCGGGTGCGGGTCGGCAGCCGGCTCGTCGTTCCGACTAGGGAAGGTGTCGCCATCCCCATCCGATTCCTCGCCAGACCGCCGGGCGCGCGACTCGGGCAGGTCGGGCGTGAACTCCTCGAGGGCCGCCGCGCCCTCCTCGCGGATGATGCAGGGGAACATCTGCCGAACACAAAAGTCAGCCAGACGAAGACAAAGAACAAGAACAAGAAGATATCGAAAGTGCATCAGGCTAGAAGAGCTTACCCGAGGCGCGCAGTTCTTCCGCGTATACGGCGCCAGGCTGAACTTCCAGTTCTCCGGCAGCCGCTCTTTGGTGATCGTCCACACCCACTCCTTCAGGTTGTGGTAGCGGGGATCGCGGCGCGACAGCCGGGTCGGGTCCAGCCGGCCCCAAATAGTAGCACATCTTGTGTGCTCGTTGCTGCAACGGCATCATCAGCCGGGACATCCAGCTGAGAGTGACGTCCAGGCCAGTCAGCCGGCAGTGGATGAGGGAGCGCATGCGCTTCAGCAGCTCGTCCGTCTCCGCCTTGTCGCCGTGGAACTTCAAGTCCCAGTTCTGCCGGCTGGACTCGACGTCCTGGAAGGCCGGCAGATTGATTCGGTCGACATTGGTGTGGTTCTTCACGTAGAAGTACGACTGCTGCCACAGTCGCACCGTATCGTGAAGAAGGAACTTGGGGTAGCCGGTTTGCGAGCGGGAGTAAATGGAGGCGCCGCCGCAGACGACTAAGGGCCCCTGGGTGAACTGCACCTGCGGCTGGACTCGAAAGAGCCAGCAAAAGAGCTCGAGATCCGGCTGGATCCCGAGATAGCTCTCGCAGAAAGCAACGAAATGCGCCAACGTTCCGATTGCGTTGGCGCCGAGGTGGTGGAGACGAAGGTCAAAGAAGGCGAGGAAGGTCAAGAGGAACGGGTTCACCGGAAGGGCGAACCCGTGGGCCAGATGGGACAGGAATATGACGTGCTCGCCCTCCTCCGGATGCGGCCACACTTCCCGGGCTGGCGCCAGCCGCACCGCCACCTCCTCCGCCGGCGGGAGGACGCGGGTGGCGCGGTACTTCGTGATTTGGTCCTCGGTGACGGCGGAGCCGCACCAGGCCCCGCGGTCGGCGGCCATCTCTAGTTGATGAGGGGGAGCGGCGATGGAAGAGTGGCGGTGGCCCGTAACGACGACAACGGCGAGCGGGTGGCGCAGAGAGCAAGAGCGTGGAAGCAGGAGCACGCGGGGAAAAAGGAACGGCAGCGGGGGAGCGAAGGAAGGAAATCGCCTCCCTCGCGGCGTCCCTTTAAAGAGCCAGAAGGGCAACCGCCGACGGGGCACATGGCACGCATCCGGGCGACCCACACCCCAACCGCCGCCTAAGATCCCATGTGCCGGAGCAGGATGCGCAGAAGATCCTGGAGCGGGAACTGAAGCGCCGGACAGCAGCTTCCCGAGGAGACGTGCGACGGGACGTTACGCTGCCCGCCGCAGAGTAATGATGGCATGTGCGCGCGTGGCCGGCGTCAGCACGGACGTCACGGGTAGCAACCGCCAAGCTCAGCCGGACGCAAATTCAAAAACAAGAGGAAGCGCGTGCACATTTCGCCTAAAGGCGGAATCCACACGCGCTCGGGGACTAGTGTCAGGGGGATGATCCCCGGGTACACCACCCGAATAAGAAACAAGACAGTCGGATCGCGTCCGGCTAAGCAGATGCAGCCGGACAAGGCAAGACAGGCCGGCTATCCCCCGATAGCCGGATCAGCAGGAGGCAGCCGGATACGGCTACATAGCCGGACTCAATCAATGGGACAGGGCGACGTGTGTATCAGTGCACGGTACGCCCTGTACGGTGACAAGACTGGCAACTACCTGGCCATACCGAAGACTTTGCGTGGGTGACGTAGGAACAGTGGCCGGTGCTGACGACAGGCTCACACGGCGTCCACTGTGCCTACGACATTCATGCCGCTCGTACTCCGACAGGACAAGCCATACCGGACACTGTGGATGACTAGTCGGCTGGGACCCGCCTGTGGGGCCTGCCAGTCGGACTGGCCAGTGAGACCTTTTCCTCTCTGCCTATATAAGGAGAGGCAAGGCCTTAGTAGAAAGGGTTGGTCTCATTGCATTTAAGGCAGTAGCTAGAGAATACAGTTCGAGGAGCACTTGTAGTTCGTATATTCCACATAGCCAGATCCGGCAGGAGTAGGGGCTTTACCTCACCACGAGGGCCCCGAACTTGGGTACTTCTCGCGTCCCACTACGCTCGCTTGTATCCAATCCCGCCTGCGGACGCCGTCGATAGCTTCCCTGCTAGTCCCCACACCTCTATCTAACCTCCTCAGGTACTGCCGTTCCCAATACAACGACACATGATTCATCCAAGGCACATTAAACAATCTCAATTGTTTATAACAAGTAATGCTACAGCAAAGAATACTAAGCATAAAGCCAAAACCATATCAAGCATGGCATGACAAAGCATAGGCCACAGTCAAAAACAAGCTCTTTTTACCACATAAGCATGAACTTTCCTACTCTTTTCCAAACCAAACCAAACTATTTGCAAACCAATATAAGAAAGAGGGGGTCCAAACAATTTATTCAGAAAACTAAGCAAACGAAAACGAAAAAGAAGACGCTCCAAGAAAAACACAACTGTGCATGAAACAATAAAAATGAAGCGTTTGGAAGAAACCTGGGATTTTTATTGATGAAGAAGGGGATGCCTTGGGCATCCCCAAGATTTTAAGCTTGTACTTCTTGGATATTTCTTGGGGTGACACGTGTGGCATCCTCAATCTTGAGATTTAGTCCATCCTTCATCTCATTACCCAATCCTTGCATACACCTGAAATTTTTCCTTCATACAAAACTTCACACAATCTCATTAGCAACATTAGTGCCCTTAAGATAAATAAGTCTTAAGGTTCAGTTCTAACACCAAATAAACTTCCATTAGAACACTAGCTACTGTAGCACTTCCCTCAAAAAGCTCAATTCCCCAAAAGAACTCAAAAAGGAACCCACAAGAAGCAAATGCAGAAAAATGGCAGAAATCTGTCAAAACAGACCAGCAGGTAAAGACAAAGTTTTTCGAAGACCTTCAGTTGCTCAAATCAAAAAGTGTTTAACTAACGAAAGTTAGATAACAACCTGGGGAAGAATCACAAAACATTATAGCTCAATCCGACACACAGAGCTCTCTCACGAATTTTTACAGTGAAGCACAGAAATCTGTTTCGGGACAGCAACTTTCCCAATCATTACTTCTCTCTCATTAGAGGTTACTCTTGGCACAAAAGGCAAATAAAAAGGATAAGGAGAGGTTATTACAGAGGTAATAACTTCCAAGACTCATCTAAAACTTTTGGGTTATCTCCCAATAAGTACTTTTCTTTAACGCCTTTAAGTTAGGCATAAGAAGCAAAGAAAGAATCAAGTGTTCTCAGATGAAGAAGCATTAAAACCAAATTTTGTTTTCATAGGAGAAGCAAAAGAAATATTTTCTCTCTTTTTAGGTAAGTGTTCTATACCTTTCTTGAGTGGGAGGTGATATTAAATGGTGCCTTCTTTCATATCAATGATGGCACCAACAGTTCTAAGAAAAGGTCTTCCCAAAGTAATAGGACAAGAAGCATTGTATTCAACATCCAAAACATAGAAATAAACAGGGACATAGGAATCGTTAACCATAATGAAAACATCATTAAGACTCCCCATGAGTTTCTTTTTAGCATTATCATCAAGTGGGAAATTCAAATAGCAATCTTCAAGAGGAGGCAAATCAAGCATATCATAAATCCTTCTAGGCATAATAGAAACACTACTATCAAGATCACACAAAGCTTTGAAATCAAAGTCATTCACTTTCATATTAATGATGGGTTCTCAACCATCCTCTTTCTTTATAGGAATAGAAGCTTTATGTTTCATCTTTTCTTCTTTAATCTTTATGAGAGCATCAATAATGTGTTTTGTAAAGGCCATGTTCATAGCACTAGCATTAGGACTTTTAGCAAGCTTTTGTAGGAACTTAATAACTTCAGAGATATTGCAACCATCAAGATCAAAATCAAATTGATAAACGCGGATTCCCCGGAATAGTCGTTTATGATCTAGTGGTGGTAATAGTAGAAACACTAATGTTTCTAGCAATTTCATCTTCTCTTTCCCACTTAGCATGTAATTCAGCTAATAGTCTAACATTTTCATCAATTCTTACTTGTATAGCATTAGTAGCTGCAAAGGGATTCTCATTAATTTCAGGTTTAGCAGCTATTTTATTCAAAGTAGATTGAGCTTCAGCTAAAGATGCTATGTTTGTTTCAGCATTAGAGAGTTTTTCCTCAATAGTTTTATTGAAAGCAGTTTGTTTACTAATAAACTCTTTAAGCATAACTTCAAGTTCAAAGGGAGCACTCTTATTATTGTTGTAAGAATTTCCATCAGCATTACCATTGTTGGGAGGATATGGCTTATAATTGTTGTTACCAAAATTGTTCCTATAAGCATTATTACCATAAGCATTGTTGCCAAAATTGTTATTTCTTATGAAGTTCACATCAACTTGCTCTTCTTGAGAAACCAAAGAGGCTAAAGGAACATTATTTGGATCAATATGGGCTTTCCCATTAACAAGCATAGACATAATAATATCAATCTTATCACTCAAGGAGGAGGTTTCCTCAACAGAAATTACCTTCTTACCTTGTGGAGCTCTCTCAGTATGCCATTCAGAATAATTAACCATCATATTGTCCAGAAGTTTTGTTGCAGCTCCCAAAGTGATGGTCATAAAGGTACCTCCAGCAGCAGAATCCAATGGGTTCATTGAAGAATAGTTCAATCCTGCATAATTTTTTTGGATGATCATCCAAGCACTCAGTCCATGAGTGGGACAATTCTTAACCAAAGATTTCATTCTTTCCCAAGCTTGAGCAACATGCTCATTATCAAGTTGTTTAAACTTCATGATTTCACTTCTCGTGGATATAATCTTAGCAGGAGGATAGTATTTTCCAATAAAAGCATCTTTGCATTTAGTCCAAGAATCAATACTATTCCTAGTTAAGGAATTCAACCATTCTTTAGCTTTTCCTCTCAAAGAGAAAGGAAACAATTTCAGCTTAATAATATCACCATCTATATCCCTATGCTTTTGCATCTCACAAAGTTCAACAAAGTTATTTAGATGGGAAGCAGCATCTTCATTACCACTACCAGAAAATTGTTCTCTCATAACAAGATTGAGCAAAGCAGGTTTTATCTCAAAGAACGTATTTTCAGCCACAGGTGGAGCAATAGGTGTGCTCATAAAATCATTGTTTTTGGTGCTAGTGAAGTCACACAACTTAGTGTTTTTAAGAGTAGTCATTTTTTGGGTTTTCAAATAAGAAAGCAAACTTGTAAAACTATTTTGTGTGTGTTTTTTCAAGAACAAAACAAGCACACAAAGCAAAAAGAAACTAAGCAAAACAAAAACAACAAAGTAAAGAGATTGGTTATGAGGGACTCCCCTTGTGAAGATGTCCTTGACTACCCGGCAACGGCGCCAGAAAATCACTTGATGGCTCAATGCACGGCGCCCGGAAAAGTGCTTGGTGCGTGGTTGATGTAGAGCTCATTGGGAACCCCATGAGGAAGGTATGATGAGCACAGTAGCAAGTTTCCCTCAGTTATGAAACCAAGATTTAATCGAACCAGTAGGAACAAGGAAACACCCCAAAGGTGTTACAAGCTGAGCTTTGGCAGGTCGCACTACCGGTGCTAGTAGCAACGTGGAGACCTGCACAACACAACCACATAACTTTGTCCCCAACTTGCGATGAGGTTGTCAATCTCACCGTGTTTTGCGGAAAACAAAGGATTAAACGTATCGAATGGAAAGAAGTAAAAGTTTGCAGAAAGTAAACACAAAGCAGTAAAAGATTGTAGATTGTATGTAAAATAAAGGACCGGGATCCATAGTTCACTAGAGGTGGCTCTCCTTAGATAGACAACATGCTAGGTGAACAAATTACAGCGGGGAAATTGACAAACACCGAGAAAGCAATACATGCATATACTAATCATCTTGACTCCTTTGAGACTTGATTGGGCATTACAACATAATACATAGACCGCCATCCAATTGCATCTATGACTAATAATCCACCTCCAGGTTATAATTTGAACCCCCTCCAGTATTAAGTTGCAAGCAACAGATTATTGCTTTACGAACTGCGTGTAAAGTAAACAATATGATTGTTCTATGAACAAAAGATTGTTGTTTTCTCCCTAGTAGCAACAACACATCTAGTACCTTAGAGATTTCTGTCACTTCCCCAGATTACCAGAGGCATGAACCCACTATCGAGCATAAATACTAAGTCTTGGAGTTGCTAGCATCTACTTGGCCAAGATAGCTACTAACAACGAAAAGCATGCAAGATCTCAAATAACAAAGACATGATAGAATCAATAATCAATCTAAAATAGCATCTCAATATCCATCGGATCCCCGCAAACACAACATGCAGAATTACAAATAGATGATCTTGATCATGAACGGAGCTCACAAGATCTAAACATGAAAGCACAGAGGAGGAGAACCAGCCATATAGCTACTACATGGATCCGTAGTCCAAGGATGAACTACTCACGCATCACACCGGAGGCTTGCATGGTGATGAAGAAGGCCTCCAGGGTGAATTCCCCTCTCCGGCAGGGTGCCGGGAAGAGCTTCAGATCCCTTCCGATCTAGGGATGGAGATGACGGCGGCTACAGACTCTTTCATGGATTTTTGATCGGGTACTTAGGGTTTTCGTCCCGAGGGCAATATATAGGCGGAAGGAGAGGCCGAGGGGGTGCCTGGGCTGGCCACACCACCCCCTGGCGCGGGCCAGGCCTGGGCACACGGCCAGGTGCTGTGGCCGCCCTCTGGCCCTTCCCCGTCTCGAATTCTGGCACTTGATGTCTTATGAAAAAATAGGCACTTTGGCTTTTGTCCCGTCCAATTCCGAGAATTTTCATTTTCTCACTTTCCTAGAACCAAAAACAGCAGAAAACAGGCAGCTAGCACTGTGGCTCTTGTTAATAGGTTAGTCCAAGAAATCATATGAAAATTACTCCAAAGTTGGAACATAACACAAGAAAGTGGATAAAACCAAGCATGGAACATCAAAAATTATAGATACATTTGCAATGTATCATAATCTCACTTTTGTTCTAACTAATCACTTACCTTTCTTTCGGGACTACTAAAGACTATCAATTTTCCATTATATCATAAATATCCTCACATTATCTCTCAAAACTACTAACAACATTGTAGTTACTACCTTAATTCAAAAATCATCGTAATATTATGACACCTATGATTTCTATCATAGACCTACATTGTTCTTTACTTACTGTTATTACCAGATTATTTACTAAGTACTTGTCCTAATTACAAACTTATCATGGTCTCGGAGCTAATCTCACCATGATAAATTTTCTTCTTAACTTACTATTAATGATTCTTAACAGAATTCTACTCCATCACATGGAATTCTCAAGTGAATGCCACATGATTTACTTCCAATTGTATCTATACATACTCTAATGGTCTACCTTATGTGGTATAGTAGTATCAATTAGTGGTAAGATTCTGCTGCTTAACATGAATTCTAAATATAGACTCCATCACTAATACTACTCCACATGACATCCTAATCCCAGTCGTAATCTTCTTTGATATTCTAACTTACGTAAGATATCTTAGTGGTGTTATACCTATTTAGAGCTACACTCAAATGACCTTTCTCTAGAGAATACATATAACTAATCCTTAAGAAAGATGACAAAAATATCCAACTTAAGTGTGACAAGGTTTATCCTCAAGTGGATATCCATCACAAGTCTTGGTTTAGATAAGATGGCTCCTATACTCACTATCCAACCTACAGTTCTACCTAAAAGGGTTTTAATACTAAGGTCAAAGCATATGCTATGATACCAGCTGTGGTGACCCAGCATACCAATGCATGATGTAGTACACTATAGTCATTGACATAACACCAATGAAACACCGTTCACTAGTATTACATCCCTCAAAGTGGTACAACAGAAACACAGCAGGTCCAAGATATGACTATAGGTTACAACTCGACTCTTTACAAACTATCCAGAGAACACTCTAGGTGAAAGAGAGAGGAAGAAACTTCTTACAAAGAAGAACCAGGAATAATAACTCAGAACTATCTAGTAACTAAGACTAGCATCTGAACTAATTGGTTTGCAATTGTTGCTAATGCAATGCTCTACAGAAGTAGGTTTTATGGCTAGAGTATCTACTCCTATCTAATTAGGAACTTTGTCTTCACTTCAGTAGATGTATCTGTTGACTTCATTGACTTTATTGTAGATCTTGAGTTGTCGATGATGGTTTCTTGAGCAGAAATTGATGTTGACGTCATCTTCAACGGCTTAGAACCTAGCAAGGGTTAAGAAGGTACAGTTGAGTATGAGCGTACTCAGCAAGTTCACTAAAAAGGAGTGTATGATGCACTATCTCTACAGCCACAGACCAAAGGTCGTAGACAATGTAGGTTTTTGTAAACATTTCTTCAAAGGTTGCTTTTATTCTGAAAACTATGTCCCACAGCCTTCACGGGTTGACAAAACCTTCGTGGGGTTCCTTTCCTTCCGCATTCGTAGCTCTGTAGAGGTGCGTTGCTTTACCCAGAACAGGGAGTAACAACATGTCACAATTCTTACACTCTGTAGAGGTGCGTTGCTTTACCCAGGAGAGACCTTAGCTTTGTTGCACATCCGAGTTGTATTCTCGTCCACACTTCCTTTGTATGGGGCCCAGTCTAAGATCCAAGCCATTCACTGCCCTCTTCGCGATCCCATATGTCTGCACGATCCTTGGGGACTGACTACATCTCCGTTAAGCCCCCTTTCGGGCAAGCTACAACCCTGATGAGTTGCCAAAGACTCTATGAGATGGTTATGGCCCTAGCAAGATCCATAAAGGTCCGACTATACTTTCGGCATCCGCTCATAGATAATCTAGATACCAAAATTGTAGGGCCTAAGGGTGCCTACCCATATGCTGGATCTGCACAAGGAATCACAATGTCACGTTAAGGTCATCTTGCCTACATATGAAAGGAAGAAGATACAACTGACTTCTCCGTCCTATTTCAAATCTCATGGTTAACGCGTAATATATGGTGCTAGAATCACTAACGACATTGGTTGTTAAGTCCTAAATATTATGTCGCTTTATCGCTGGAACTATATCAGTAGATTATTACCATTTGGTAAAAATCCATAATTATATTATTATGAAAATAGTGTTTTCTAACATTTTTGAAATGCAGGTGATGACAACATTTGAGTTACAAGCATTTGATAGAAAATAACCAAAGGACATGAGCAAGTTGTGAACTTGCGTTTTGTGATTGCAAGATTATGCAATCACGGTCTTCAGACACTAGAAGATCCAAATTCTGTAAACAACATCGTTGGTCCAGTATAGACTAATGTTTAAAGAAGCAGATGCAACGATGCATAAATAATGTAATGCAATTTGATAAACGCGGGTTCCCCGGAATAGTCGTTTATGATCTAGGTTTTGGAGTTTGTGATGAGTTCTTAGGAATGTGTTGCACTTTTATACCAGTTTCACACTTGTGCTTCTTATTAAGGCTTGTGAGAATGTGTGAAACAATATGTAAACACAACAAGTAGTATAAAGTACTAAAGCACTCAACTGGGTCATGGTATTTGAAATATTTCTTAAGCAAGATTAAGAATCAATTAGAGCTTTTAAAGAAGTGTTCAAGAATCACTTTTAATGTTTCTTAAAAGAATAACTTTTGAGGAAAATATTACTTTACAAAGTAAAAAGTATTTAAACTTAAGGCTATCACTTTAAGGTTATCTTATTAGCTAAGGTTATCAAAGAGGAAAACATTACTACATTAAACAATCATATCATAAGTGGTGGAGATTTATATGTTTTGAACAAGGCACCACACTGTAGATGGTTTACTTCTTAACATTCCACAAAATTAGAATTTAAATATTATTACTTGAATGAGGTGGGTTTTATTAGAGTAATAAGTGAGTAGAATTACTTTATTATTAATGCTTACCTTTTATAAACATAGAAAGGGCATTATTTAAATTACTAAAAAACATGGTTTAAACCATTGAGTAGATTTCCCAACTTGTAAAAGAATTGGTAATTGATCTCTTGATGATTTTATAATGGAAAAAATTAGAATACACTTAATTTTAATTCGTCAAACATTAATTGAACTTGTTATTACGTTTTTAAACTTTTAACAAATAGTGGTAAAGGCAATAGTAAATATTTAATATATTTTTAATGAATTAAAATAAAATAAAAGAGTTAAAATAAGATTTATTAGACCTTAACCTTTTATTTGGCTTCAATTAAGAAAGATGATTAGTTTAAGGTGTAGATTTTATTTTTGTGATCATTTTGGTATATTATATGTATATTATGATTTTTAAGTATTAAACTTTGATTTTTATAAGTTTTATCACTTTATAAATATTTAATAAATAATAATATTTATCTAGGTGATACCAAAAATCTATGAAACAAGTTTATAAATGTAGATTTTGTTTTTCTAAGAATTTTGGTATATTATTTATATTTGTTTCATTTACCAATATTAAAATATGAATTTTCAAAGTATTATTACTTATAAAATCTTTATTAAATAATAATTTTTTAAATAGTTAACACAATAATGTTTAATAATAAAGTTAAATTATATATTTTATTTTTCTATAAATTTCCATATATTAAACATATTTTTCTGAATTATAAAACAAAAGATATTCAATTTATAAGATTTAATCATTTTATTAATTGCCGAAAAAGATTTATAATCGAATTTATAATATTTAACCTATTTCCTAAATAGGAACTAATTTTTATACTGATACCGACCCTAGCCACACACACTGACTCGTGGGCCATTGGCCACGTTGGTAGTCGTGTGGGCGTGGACCAGGCAAACACACGATGTGGCAGGGTGGTGACTCGGATCTGACGTTGTGGTGACGTCATCTCGCCGGAGACGGTCGGACGGCGAACGGCACTGCTAGAGAAAAGGCTATAGGAGACATTCTCATTTAAAGGCGCATTTATACTATATGAACCTCTGATAAAATAGGCGAGGCGCACTGCACTTACATACGCCTCTAGTATTAAAATAGACAATGCGCATATTTGTAGGATGCGCCTCCTCTAGTCTCTGTACGGACGAAATTTGGCACCCCCATATTATGCGAGCCGCATTTTGATAATATGCGTCTCCAATATATTAGATATGCGAGGCGCATAAGTTACATGGGCCCGGGAAGAGATCCGTGGTCGAATATGCGAGGCGCATATGCCAATATGCGCCTCCTATAATTGATAAAATGCGCGGTGCATATTCCATATGCGCCTCCTATAACCTGGCAGATCCCCCCGGAACGCCTTTTAAGTTTTGTAAAAAATAAACAAAAAGATAGAAACTTAAAAAAATAATTCCTTTGAGTTGTAGTTAGATTTTAGGGTATAGATCTAGACAAAATTGATAACATGAATTTTGATGTATTTTGCAAAAATAGGTCATGGCACGGTAAAATAGCCATAACTTTTGCATACGATGTCGGGAAAAAAAATATTTAACCTATCAAAATGATCGTCTCGAAATTTCCTACTCGAATTCAACAACCTATGGTCATTATGGATTTTACAGAATCCCCAAATTCGAAAAGAGTAAAAAGTTATGGCCAAAAGAAGATTTTTTTCCTACAAAAAAATAAAAAACTACTCAAGGCGCATATCATACCGCGCCTCGCATAAGTAGAGCCGGATTCAAATTCGAAACAGCCACCTACCACACCTACCACCTCTCCTCCTTCTCCATCTCCTTCTCCTTCTCCTTCTCCTTCACCTCCCCTTCTCCTTCTCCTTCTCCTTCTCCTTCTCCTTCTCCTTCTCCTCCACCTCTCCTCCTTCTCCTTATCCTTCTCCTCCACCTCTCCTCCTTCTCCTTATCCTTCTCCTCCTTCTCCTCCACCTCTCCTTCTCCTTCTCCTCCACCTGTCCTCCTTCTCCCCTTCTCCTCCTCATCCTCCTCCACCTCCGGTGGCATATTCCTCCGGCGACCTTCTCCTCCTCTTCCTCCAGCGACCTCCTCCTCCTCCTCCGGAGATCACTTTGGCCATGGCCTCCACAACCACACCGACCACCTCCTCCTCTACCTACGACGACCACCTCTGGTGGCCTCATCCTCCTCCACCATCTCTGGCGACCCCAATGGCCATGTCCTCCCGCACTTGCCTGTGGTGGTAGGTTGTGGCCACGGGCACGGCCTCCGACAAGCTCCGACGAAATTCCGGCCAGATCCAGATCTGGCCGCCATTTTTTTTGAAATTCAAAAATAATATCCGAGGCGCATATTGATCAATATGCGCCTCGCATATGGAGAATATAGGAGGCGCATTCGGATCAATATGCGCCTCGCATATTCTGAGATGGGAGGCACATATGATCAATATGTGCCTCGCATATCTAGGATATAGGAGGCGCATATGATATGCGCCTCGCATAGTAAATACTAGAGGCACGACGCTAGAGGCGCATATGATATGCGCCTCAGATAGGGTTTCTGGTGCGCCTCGAGTAGGGTTTTCCCTAGTAGTGGCGGCGATGAGTTGGAGGGTTCTGGCAGGCTTGATTGACGTTGTTCGAAAGAGAGGAACAAGGCGAACCAACTGGTGGTGGCGCCGCTACGATATGGTCACCG